>JALIGW010000001.1:177675265-178275265 GCA_023053685.1 Diadophis punctatus similis | reverse complement strand
AAAAAATCGGGACTTTTTAGAGGACGGGCGGGACGCGGGACAAAGCATTAAAAAGCGGGTCTGTCCCGCCAAAATCGGGACGTCTGGTCACCTTAACATAAGCTGGCAAATAATTTTGACTTCACAGACCCCTGAGAGGATCTTGGGGGATCCCCAGGGATTCTAGAATCTCCCTTTAAAAACACGGCGGTGTCACGTGATATATCGTGACTTTTCCCCCCTTCGCTAAACTGAATGTGGGTGTGGGCGTGGCCAACACATGACACATCCGGCCCGCAGGCCGCTACTTTTACAGCCCTGCTCTAATTTGTTGCCCATCTGCAGGTTTTAAAACCTGAAATGCCAAAACACAATATGAAGCCTTATTCTAAAATATATGTCCAATGTCATAATTGATGGCTTTTAAGATTTGTCAGCCAGTGTGAATATAGAAGTGTCATCATAAAGCAGAATAGCATACATTAAATGAAGAAAATATCATCAGCAGTGTTTTATAAAATCCGTGCAGTGAAAAACAGTTGGAATTGTCTATAAAGAAAATGGCACCGCAATGTTGCTATTCTTGTTCTTATCATTCAATTGAATCAAAAACTCAGCATCTGGTACTGCATGGCCTAAGATAGGGACAAATAAATAGTGAATTAAAAGTTTGGTAATTGTGGGTTGAAAACCAGGTTAACAATCCAGGTGCGACCAGTGTCCTCACACGGTCATCCAAATATTGTACCTGGCCAGTTTAATAGAGCCCGATAACCTCTTTGCAGAATTAGCTGATTCCTCTATTTCACTCACTGCTGAGTTTGCTGTGTGGGCACTTTCTAGTTTCATAACAGGAACTTGAGTCACAAGCCTTGCGATCTGTGAGCAGCAACTCAGCTACCTGAACTTTTTAGGAAAGCATCGCCTAGAGAAAAAAAAGAAAAGAAAAAAAGAAAAACTTTGCTTTTTTAAAATAAAAAAAAACAGCACCATGATATTGTGTTTTCTTCTGTGATGGTATAACAGCTATGCATTGACCGATCAACATCTGGTGCTGAAACCTTTAGTTTTTATTCAGTTATTGCAGTATCAAGGTCCAATACAATGCAGGGAGGAAGATGCTGAGCAGAACCAGATAGCCAGGTTGCAATAAATTGGCATGGCATTTGCTTCCAAAAACCTTATTTTGCTTATTTCACAGTAATTTTGCTTATTTCACAGTAATGAAGCTATGAGGTGGTGGATGGGACGAGTGGAAGCAGATACCTGCCAAACTGTCAGGCTAACAGGTCATTGGCATAATGTTTTCCACACCTTTGTCCTGTCGATGAGCTATTTCTAGAAGGACAGTAGATCTGTTTTATTGAGCTATTCCTTTTCCGAAACAATACTAAATCTGTGCCCAAAACTAGACTAGCTGAAAAGTCCCAGGCATGGAGGAGGAGTACATATTGAAGGGGGAGGGGGAGAAAAGCTACACCGAGCAAGCTCCATCCACAACTTGGATTCCTCTGGTCTGGCAGTGAGTTCAGTTTTTCCTCAGTTGACCAATTTTTACTCTATCATTTACTTCAGTGTTTCTCAGCGTTTTCTTCACCTTGGACCCTCTTTAAATACTTTTTGTGGCCACGGACCATGGCCACAGACCACCAAGACTTAACTCAAGATTTAAATCATAACATTTTTTCAAACCTTCCTGGACCCCCTGTGATGACATTGCAGCCCCCCCCCCAGTGGTCCGCGGAACACAGGTTGAGAACCACTGGTTTACTTCATTTACTTTTACTTTTACTTCATTTACTGTTCGATTTTAGTTCCAATGAAGAAGTGTGAAAGGGGCTGATGAAGGAAAGTTTTGGCTAGACAGATCATAAAGGTCTTGGTTTCAGAAAGGATAATCCAGAATCCACTGTGTCATTGGGTTAGCCTAGAGCAGGGGTGGGCAACCTATGGCTCTTTGAGGACCTGTGGACTTCAACTCCCAGAATTCCTGAGCCAGCCATGCATGCATGGCTGGCTCAGGAATTCTGGGAGTTGAAGTCCACAGGTCCTCAAAGAGCCATAGTTTGCCCACCCCTGGCCTAGAGAATCAGGTCTAGGAGATCCCATCCATCCAATAACAGAACCCTTTTCCTTTTAGACTCTAAGCCTGAGAACCTAAAAATAAGAAAGAATTATAGATGAGTGATGTCTTAAAGTTCCAATATCACAAAATGAAAATCCTAGTTCAGATTACAGGTACAGTCTGATTCTTTTTCCAAAACGTTGACAGTTTTCAGCAGGAACGGTATAGAGAGGCACAAGAGCAACATGTTACCTGTTAAATCAGGTGAATGAAGAAACTGGAGGCAAGCTTCATACAACAGCTCTTTATTCCAACTATACACAAGAGCTAGCAGAGAGCCAGTCTGTCAGCTTGCCCTTATATAGGGAGCTGTCAGATGGCTCGACCAATCAGCAGTTCCCATGTTCCCGCTTAAACAGAGGACCTGGTTGTAACCAGGCACTCTTGACATGTAACATTACCAATTACAGCAAGTTCTACACTTGAATAAATTTGACATGCTTTCTCCCACACCTTTCTATGTTTAAATATGTAGCTACTTTAGAGCCTCAATCACAGGTAGAATAGTACAATGCACGGATTACAGGGAGGGATTAAGAAATGCAGCTAAATGAGCGGCATCATTCACAAGTTCAAACTTTTACAGTCAATGAACTGTTTCAACTTGTAAAAGAGAAACGTCACTAGTTAAGAGTTCTTTCATTCTCTGGTTTATGTTAAGTCTTGTGATACTTATAAATAATTTTATGGAATACTTTTACTCTTTGATTCAAATCTAGGAGAAACATGACCTTTTCTGAATTTCAGCAAGAACATTTTCAGAACACACACAAAATATTCTTTAATTCATCTTAAAGAAGAAGATAAATTGTCCTGCTGCAAAGGAAGACAGATCTCTTATACTTCTAATTGCTGCGCAGGAGTTTTGGCAAATAGAATTTGGCCTGGGTTAAAAAAATATGCCATAATTCCCTTTCCTACCCTGTCAATAAAGCTTGCATCTGATCTATCCAGATGAAAATGTAGAAATTGTCACATCCAGAAGCAATTGGGACCAGTATTACCATCATTAATTGACGTGGTTATAAAATGCAACTCCTGAGATCATGGAAACTAGTGCATAGTGATGGAAACTCCAGCACTTCTATTTGATGTCATTAGATAAATTACCATGGTTCATTTAGCAAAGAAATCATGGCAACCTCCTGTCGGCTTCCCCATTGACTCTGCTTGTAGAAAAGCAGCAGAAGCCACAAATGGCAACCATGTGACTGCAGAATGCTGTGGCATTGTAATTATGCTGTGACACCGTAATTATGAGCCAAGTGTCAAGTGCCTAGATCACAGTCACCTAACTCTGGGATGCTGCAATCAATTGAATGAGTTAAGCAAGGACCAGATGTATGGTATATATTTCTATTTGGAAACTCTTCAAATTTTGAATGTGTCTTTTTATGAATCTACATAAGAATGCAGAATCTGTGACCTTCCAAGTGTTATTGGACCCCCAACCTCCCATCTTCTCTGACAAGAAGGGGCCTACAGAAATGTTTATAATAGTTGGGGAAAATTCACAGCATGGATTGCTACAACACATGTATGAATTTTCCTCTGGGTCCACGTTGTCATTTAGAATTGTGATACTACACAATTTATGTAGAGAGGCAAAAACTCTGGGGAATTTGAACATTAAAGCTGAAGTGTACTATAGACAAATTTTATGGAGCACAGAGATAATTTAATTTGCACAAACACAGAACAATAAAAAGTTGGATAAATATAATGTACACATTGGATATTTTTTAACATTACCATCCAAAGAGATTCTAAGTCCGTGGTGGCGAACCTATGGCACGCGTGCCACAGGTGGCACACGGAGCCATTTCGCCTGGCACGCCACGGGTCCGTCACTCTACTTCCGGGTTTCTGGCGCGCATGCGCAGAGCTACCCGAAACCCGAAACCGAAACTGAACTTCGGCTTCTTCACTTCGGCTAAGCGTCAGCGGAGGGGGGAGGGCGAGGGCGATGAATATTGATGAGGCTGCTCCGGCTCTATTGTGCAATTGGAGCGGCGAGGTGAAGGCGCAGGCAGAATGGAGGTGGGGAGCTGCGCGGTGCTCGTAAGGCTGGCGCTTTCTTTCAGTCCGCCCGGGCCGTCGCCTTCCACCTCACCCTCCTCTCCCGTGCCTCGCAGCCAAGGCGGGCAGCCACCATGGAACCGGGACAGAAGCAGCTGTAAGGGAGAAGCGGAGCCCCCCTCCCCAGCCTTCTGAGGAAGAAGACGACAGAGAGCGAGAGCGAGAGCGGCTCGTCCCCGACCTTCCTCCTCACTCTGCCACTCAGAGAGGCCCCCGCTCCATGAGGTAATTGTCCAGGGCCATTTTAATGCTTGGAAAACGGGTGTGTGTGTGTGTCTGTGCTTGGTGCTCGAGGCTGGGGGCGAGATTGAGCGAATGGCCGGGTGGGTTCCCTTTCAGGGAGGGGGGAGGCGGTTTTTTAACCCGCGGAGGGGTTTGCTCCTGTTGGCCAGGAGGATCACTCCCTCCTTTCCCTCATCCGGATTCCATTTCTTCTCCCCCCACCCAGCCGCCTTTCTTTGGTTTTGGCCCTTAGGGGTTCCTGGGTGGGCGCGTGGACCGGGGACGGAGCGCCGCACGGGCGGACTGAGCGCAGCCGCGCCGGCTTTGGCGGCTGTTGCCTTATCCCGACCCCTGGCTGAGTTGGGGGATTGTTTGTGCTGCTCCGGATCTTGTCCGTTGGTTTGGGGGCTTGGAAGCGAAGGTGTGTGCCCCGAAATAGGCGGCGGCGTGTGCCAGGGACCGACCCCTTGGTGGTTATCATTTTGATCGTCTGGGAATAGGGGTCATTTGGGGGGGGCATGAAGAGTGGTTCGGGCTGTCTAGAGATCCTATTCAGAGGGGGGGGAGTTCTTGGTGTACTTTTGATTGCATCTTTCTTCTGTTTTGTATATCCGTGGTGGTCTTTTGCCTTCTTAGGTATTGTTTTTGAACTTTTAAAATCGTTAAATGTTATTTTTATTGGTGAGGGTGGCTGGCTGCTGCCCGGCAGCAGGAGGAGGAGGGGGCGGTTGCGCATGCGCAGTAGGTGTGCGCACGCGCAGTGTGGGCACGTGCATGGTGCGGGCGCGTGCATGTGGGTGTGGGTGCGCATGCGCAGGGGGGGGCACACATTGCATTTTGGGTAGTGGCACGCGGGAGCGCTGGTGGGTGTGCGCGCGCGCGTATTTTTGGCACGTGAGCCGAAAAAGGTTCGCCACCACTGTTCTAAGTTAAATCTGGTTGTGTTCACAACATTTCATATAAACCTACCCTTTGTGGCAAAATGTACGGTATGTAAACAAACCATGGGTTAAGGCAATGTATATCTCAGGGGTGGGTTCCACTTAACTTCCCTACCGATTTGCATCGCAATGCGCGCGCACCCCTATCACATCGTGCAAAACACCTGGAAATGACCCTCTGCGCATGTGCAGAAGCTTTTGCGCATGCACAGAGGGGTTTTTTTGCAAGCCGCAGTGACCGGAGGACTGGTTTGGGAGCGTGGACCGCCGGTCATCACTGCCAGTTCGGCGAGCGGCGGTAAATTTCCGCTACCTGTTCTAAAGAAACCGGTCCGAACCGGCAGCAACCCAACACTGGTATATCTAGACATACATAGTATGAGTTCCTAAGTATGCTATTCAGATTATGTTACTGGTACAAAGACATGCCATTTTTAGCATTCTGAGCTCACAACTTGCTTGCTGGAAATTTATATTGATTTTATTTTGTTTTGTTTTTTTCCTGCAAAGTTATAGATGAATACAATATATTCAGTATACAACATGGCCTTCCCAGTTGAGAAGTCCAGTATTCAGCTGAAACTTGGTCAATTATGAATACATTCCAGGTGGAATATTTAAATCTGTCAATTACAACTAGACATAGCTTTAATTCTTGTTCAAAAGCATCACTGAGTCACCTTTAAGTATTGGATCATACAGCACCGCTTCTTGCTTTCTTGTTGGGTGTAAGTATTCAGGAACCTAATTCATTAGGGCCACCATTCACAGGGAAGAGGAAGGTACACCTTGGCTATGAATTACTTTTGCATGCCATTGCAAATTGTAATTTTTAATCGTTCAATCAACCCCCACAACCATATAACGTAAGGAATAACTTTGCTACCTTGGGTGATGAACCTGAGCTGGACCGAACGTGATCTGAATCCTGAGTTATTTTGCCATCAACTTTCTCCTTTAAAGGAAGATTCCCAGGAAGCTCAACTATCCTTGATTTGATACTAATCATAAGGAAGATTTAGTAGAGGAGGTGGAACAGCCAGAATGTTGAGAAAAATAACCATATAATGCTAGAGCTCTTCATTTTAAGGGAAACAAAAACAGTGCCTTTAAACACTTAACTTGGACTTCTGCAGGTTTTAACGTTAAATAGCTTCCCGTGTTAGGAGAAACTGATAGCTTCAGATTCATAAGCCTCTGTAAGGGAACAGGGAAGTGAAAATGCACACATAACGCCACAAGACAAATCCCATGACTGACATCCTTTTCTCATATCAGGATGAGAATGCAAAAGGACAAGGTTTGCATTGTGATATTCTTTCATTTTCTTCATTATGCAGAAACTTGCAGATATCTACTGTATGTCCAAACTTGACCTAGAACCCTGGTGGTGAACCTATGGCACATGTGCCAGAGGTGGCACACAGAGCCCTCTCTGTGGGCATGCGCGCTGACGCCCCAGCCCAGCTCCGTCGCGATTCTCTGCCGTGTTTCTCGCCGCCGTTTGCAGGGAAACAAAAGTTTGAGGGACTAAAAAAAATGCGTGAAACAGCATTCTGCCTTCGTTGCAGTACATTTGCTGTTGCTGCCCCCATGGGCCTGCCCCCTACTCTCAGCACAATGAAATTTAGCGCGGAGCCACATTGCGACCCTGCGTCATCTCGGCTCAGCAAAAAAAAGCAACTGACATCCAGTCAGTTGCTTTTCCTGTAGAGATGCCTGTGTTGGGATGCCCTGCCTCCCCGCTGGCCAGCTGGTCTTCAGCACACTGTTCCTGGGCTTGTTGGCCTCCAGACATCAGATTCCCACCGCCCAGCAATAGTTCAGGGGTTCCTTCCCCCCCCCAGGGGGGAGGGAGGGAGAGAGAAAGAGAGGGAGGGAGGGAAAGAGAGGGAGGGAGGGAGGGAAAAAGAGAGGGGGGAGGGAAAGAGAAACAGAGAGGGGGGAGGGAAAGAGAGAAAGAGAGAGCGAGGGAGGGAGAGAAGCAGAGAGAGGGGGGAAGGAAAGAGAGAGAGACAGAGAAATAGAGAGAGAGGGAAGGAAAGAGGGAGAGAGAGGCAGAGATAGAGACGGAGGGAAAGAAAGAGAAAGAGAGAGGCAGAGGGGGAGGGGGAGGGGGAGGGGGAGGGAAAGAGAGGGAGGGAAAGAGGGAGAGGCAGAGAGAGGGAGGGAGCGAGAGAAAGAGGGAGGGAAGGAAAGAGAGAGGGGGAGAAACAAAGAGGGGGAGGGAGGGAAAAAAGAGAGAGGGAGGGAGGGAATGAGAAAGAGAAAGAGAAAGAGAGACAGAGAGATAGAGAGAGAGGGAGGGAAAGAGGGAGAGAGAGGCAGAGAGAGGGAGGAGGGAAAGAGAGAAAGAGAAAGAGAGAGAGGCAGAGGGGAGAGGGGGAGGGAAAGAGGGAGGGAAAGAGGGTGGGAGGGAAAGAGAAGGAGAGGCAGAGAGAGAAAGAGGGAGGGAAAGAGAGAGGGGGGGAGGAAAGAGAGAGAGAGGGAGAGACCGAGAGAGATGGAGGAGAAAAAGAGAGAGAGGGAGGGAAAGAGAAAGAGAGAGGGAGGGAGAGAGAGAAAGGGGGAAAAGAGAGAAATGACATTATAAAAGTTTTTCTTTTTTATTGTTGCTAAATGTAATATTTCAAAAGCAGAAAAAAATGAAAGGGTATAAAAGTTCATTTATCGCGTTTTTCTTAGAACAATTAGCTGAACTTTGCCTTGTTTATCATTATTTTAGGTCAGTGATGATGAATCTTTTTTGGCTCGGGTTCCAAAAGGGTGTGCACATGCACGATAGTGTGTGCACGTGTGCCCACACTCATAATGCAATGCCTTCCCCCACGCATGCGCACAACCCCACCACACTGCCCCCCCCACGCATGCACACAGGCCTCATTGAAGCCTCCGGACTTCCTGTAGGCCCATTGAGCTGTTTTTCGCTCTCCCGAGTGTTCAGGAAAGCCTCCTGAAGCCTGGGGATGGTGGAAAATGGCCCAACGGGCCAACCGAAAGTTTGGAAATGAAACGGAAGTGGAGCTGCCCTACTACTTACCTTCAGATAGTTTAAAGTGACCAGATATTTTTTTTAAGCGGGACACCATTGACGGGGGGCGGGGCCGCCTGGACGCCGCCATTTGGGTTTTGCCCTCTGCGCATGCGCAGAACGCTGCGCATGCACAGAGGGCAAAAGAACGCTAATGTCGGCGCCCAGTTGGGTCGGGGGGAGGCGGGAGGCCTTTCCTCGCCTCCCGCCTCCCCTTCGGGAGCCGGCAGTGGCTTGGGCTGGCTGGCTGGCTGGCTGGCTAGATGCGGAGTCTCATGGTCCGGGAGGTTTCCGGTTCTCCTGTGCCTTCCTCGTTCCTCACTTGCGGTGGTTTCGAGCCGGGCCTGGTGCGGCCCCCTGGCCCTTGGAGCGCATCAGCGGAACAACCGAGCGCTCCAGGGTTCTAGGATGCCCGATTGCTGGGGCCGCCGCCGCCACACCCGCATCCTCTCCCTCGTTTTCTTGGCCGGAGATGAAAGAGGCGGCGTGGCCGGATGAAGAATGAGCGAGCGAGGGAAGGAAGGAGGGAATCGTACAGCTCCGCCCCGGACGCACCAGCCGGCCACGCTACCTCCATCAGGGCTGCAGCAACCCCAGGACCTCCCTCTCCAGGCGCGGCTTCCGGATCCGGACTACTTGCTTCGTTCTCTGGAGAGGCTGCATGCGCGCTTGTGTGTGTGTGTGTGTGTGTGTGTGTGTGTGTGTTCGTGAGCGCTCCAGCAGCCCAGCGCTGGCGGAGGGGGAGCAGGAGAGCCAAGACTCGTAAGGTGACCAGACGTCCCGCTGTTTCGGCATTCTTTCCAAAAAAAGCGTGACTTTTTGGAAAGAATGTGGGACGCGGGACACACGCTTGAAAAGCGTGTCTGTCCCACCAAAAGCGGGACGTCTGGTCACCTTAAGATAGTTGCAACCAGGCCTTGCACACCTCGGCCCATTTTTTCTGCAGCCGGCAAGACTTTCCTGAAGGCCTCTGTAGCCGATAACAGAGCTCCAGATCAATCCGCAGTTCTGTTATCAGCTGCAGAGGCGTTTCCTAAAGGCCTTTCCTGAAGGCCTCTCTATCCAATAACAGAGCTCCGGATCGATCTGGAGCTCTGTTATCGGCTGCAGAGGCCTTCAGGAAAGCCTTGCTGGCTGCAGAAGAAATTGGCTGAGGTGTGCGAGGCCTGACTGCAACTGTCCAAAGCCGAAGAAGTTCCTGAAGATCTCTGACAGCAAAGAGGCTGGGGGTGACGCACACAAGTGAACTTCTGGTTGGCCCATTGGGCCATTTTTCACCGTCCCCAGGCTTCAAGAGGCTTTCCTGAAGCCTGGGGAGAGCAAAAACGGCTGAAAAAAAGGCCGAAAATCAGCTGGCCAGCACGTGCATGCGCTCTTGAGCTGATATAGGGCAATGCCTCGTGTGCCCTCGGATATGGCTCCGCATGCCATATGTTCGCCATCACTGTTTTAGGTAGTAAAACCTCATTATTCAGGTTAAATTGCCATGTTGCCACTTTGCGATAAATAAGTGGGTTTTGGGTTGCAGTTTGGCACTCGGTCTCTAAAAGGTTCGCCAACACTGACCTAGAACATCAAGTGAACATTCTCTATGAAAGATTGATAGATAAACTTTGAGGTGGACAGGTGACTAATTTACAGGAAGGCTTTCAAGCACTCCATCTTCTGTGAAGTGAAGTGTTCCTGCCAACACCGAGTCAGAATTCCTGAAGGATGACATCTAAAGGGAGTCAAAATGATGAAAGCATCATCACAGTGGTGTATCACAAGTCTTGTCCCTTTTGTACCTGCAGACTTTCTACTCACACATAAAGGAGATGGAACATGCAGGAAAATGTCAAAACTTTACCGCAAAATCCTGGGGATGCTGTGTGGGTATGCAAAGAACCGCAAAAGGATATTATGAAAATTGTCAACCATCTTTCCATCTTAGTTAAGGTGACCAGACGTCCCGCTTTTGGCGGGTCAGACACGCTTTTCAAGCGTGTGTCCCGCGTCCCGCATTCTTTCCAAAAAGTCACGCTTTTTTGGAAAGAATGCCCGACAACAAACAAATTTTGAAAACAGCGGGACGTCTGGTCACCTTACTCTTGGCTCCGACACTCCGCCTGCTATGCTTACTGTTGCTTTCTGCCCAGGAGTCCGGAGCGGAGCCGAAAGGCGGGAGCTGGGGCGCGCTTCCCTTCCTGCCCCCCCCCCCGCTTATTGTGGCATCTTATTGGCTGAGATGAACGCCCACGCAATCTTAACCCCGACTTGGCTATTTACCTTCGCCTATGATTGTAATCCCCGCTCCCTCATTTGCATACCTCATTTGCATTCCCAACCAGTCACGCCCGCGGCGCGATACCTTTAGCAGCCGGACTTATCCCAGAGACGAGGAAGCGGCTTTTCCCGTATATCCCACCCCGTAGCGTCTGAGTTTTGAGCTTCTCCCGACACTCCCTAATTTGGTTTTCCAATGGGATCGTTTATGAGATCTAAATAAGTTGCTTGAAATGACCTAAAAACTCTTTTTTCTACTCTTGTCATTAATAAAAGGCTTATGCAAATAGAACGCTCCTTTATTGGCTAGTTTCTCTCTCTGCATGCAAATCAAGCATTGTTCCACGCACAGAGGCATTATTAGAGGAACTGAGGAAGAGTCGTCCGGAGCTGTTCGAAGGATGAGGAAGAGAGAAAGCCATTGTGCTGCTACCTGAGCGCCTTTGGTGGCCTATCGCCTTCTTATATCGCCGGGCTTTCTAATTTGCATGCCCCAGGTAGCAGTCATTGGCTGACCGCTACCTGGGGCATGCAAATTAGAAAGCCCGGCAATATAAGAAGGCGATAGGCCACCAAAGGCGCTCAGGTAGCAGCACAATGGCTTTCTCTCTTCCTCATCCTTGGAACAGCTCCAGACGACTCTTCCTCAGTTCCTCTAATAATGCCTCCGTGCGTGCCAACTCCAGCGGTTCCGTGCGAGCGTAGCGGCGGCTTCTTCTTTGCTGGGCCAGGGCCGGCAGCAGGAGGCGCTGCAAGGGTTGAACAAGCGCCTGGCCGGCTATCTGCAGCAGGTGCGGGGGCTCGAGGCGGCCAATCGAGCCCTGGAGGAGGAGATCGCCGCCACCCGATCGAGCAGAGCCGGGATGGTTGGCCGTAAAGACTGGGAAGCCTGCAAGCAGCCCCTGGCCGCGCTGCGCAAGTAGGTGAGGGGAGAGTAGTAAAATAGGAGGGGGGGAGAGATCCCCGAAGAGTTAAAAACTAGAGCAAATAGGATGCAAAGAAAGAAACGCGGCTGCGCCCAAGCCACTGCCGGCTCCCGAAGGGGAGGCGGGAGGCGAGGAAAGGCCTCCCGCCTCCCCCCCCACCTGGACGCCGGTCTTTTGCCCTCAGCGGTTTTTGCCCTCTGCGCATGCGCAGCGTTCTGCGCATGCGCAGAGAGCAAAACTCAAATGGGCGGCCACGCCCCCCGTCAGTGTCCCGCTTTAAAAAAAAAAAAATCTGGTCACTTTAATCTTAGTGGAAAGCCGATCTTAACTGCAGTTGCAATTGCTCATTTTGATGAAAGTTAGCGTTGTTAAACTCAGTGTCAGGGTTCCAAATAGCATCCAAAACTAAATCAGAGTCCGAGGCAAAGTATTCCTCAAAGTTCCAATTTATTAACAGAGCCATGTTGGCACATCTGTGAGAAACCCGAATCCAAAGCAACTAGGGTTTCTCCACCCAGTTTAAAGTTCATTCCCTTGTTCCCACACCCACAAGTTCATCGCGTTGACCAGTTGTCTCTTGCCAACGTCTCCGTTACTCCCATCAGCTTCCGGCCAGGTGCTGAACAAAGGATGACCTTGAAAGCCTAAAAGGAATTTGTTATGGCTACATGTCTACATTGCTCATGCAACAGCCCCTCCCAAATTCCCACAGCAAGAATACATTCTAAAGCATCAAGTGTGGCAGGCCAAAGTCTCTAATAAAATATGGCTTCGGCCTGACACTCTCCTCTAGAGGTGACAGAAGTATGGGCAAAATGCCTTACCAGTTCCAACACTTTGGATTGCTCCTTTCAGCATAACATAATTGTGAGTAATTGGAATGACCTGAGAAATTTTAAAACTATTCTGTTCTTAGCAAGATACTGCTTTGGGGGAGTAATAATGCAGGAACTAAGCATAGATTTGGCATGCAGAAATCCTCAGGTCCTGTCTTCATTGCAGGGAGTGATTTGCGTAGTAGGGTAGATGAACAAGCAAGAAACAATCTCCTCTTGAAACGCAGAGAGCCACTCCGAGTCCTGAAACACAGGACTGTAACTATCCATACATTTGATAAGTCTATAATACTATAGAAAAGTCAGCGTGGTGTAGCAATGAGGGCACCAGACACCGGGCACATTGCATCTCAATGCAAGGCTTGCCCCTTTTGTATTCACATCATGACCTTAGAGTTAGACTATGGATTCTAGTTCTGCCTAAAATACAAAACCAGTTGGGGTGTGGGGTGTGGGGGAGAAAAAGAGAGAAAGTTATACAGAGTACTTAACACTGACTTCATGTATCTCCCAAAGTTGTTGATGTAGAAAGAATCAAAGATGAAAAAACTAGTAGCCACATTTCTTGTCATTAATCATTACATACGGCCTTTCATCATTAGTCTGAGAAAATCCTACCCGTAAAACAAATGCTTATTAAATTCCTAAATAATAATTAATGAACAGGGAGACAAACTCTTGTATATTTTGAATGACAAGTCAAGGCAGTAGTACAGTAGAAAAACAGGTAGGTTAATGACAGTCATTCTGCAATTAACTCAAAACAGAACAGACGCTACCCAACAGTATTTCAATCACAGAACTTGATAGACATTACAGTTTTGTTAGCATCATACCAGTGTCTTAATGGAGATTATCCTAGATTGTTGTATTTCCTAAATACTGACAAACAGATGAAGCAATCTAACACATTGGGCTTGTTTTATTAGTTTGTAATGTGCAAGGCCAACTACTACACTATCGTTATTTCCAGTGTCAGAAAGCCAATTAGTTAACAATGTGTTTGTTGAAGGGTGGAAGTCTTAAGAGAACCACAGTGCATATTCTATTTTGAAACTAGTCAGAAATTGTATCCTGACCATCTATAATTCCAAAACCCACAGATTAGGCATTCACCCTAAATAAAGACTGAATGTTATTTGAACCCCTCACAAAGCAATCCTGTGCTGTCCATGGGCTTGATACCAGATGATACATCTGAGATTATAGCCCTGGTTGAAGGGCTTGATACCATATGATAAACTCAGATGAAAAGGTTTTGGTGCAATTAGGAGTCTCATTGCACCTTTTCAGACTAGCAAATATTATTAAAAGGCGGCAGCCCATGTCATCAAATGTATGTAATGGCTAAACTGATGTAGGATTTAAATTGGAAGAACCGGGAGGGGAAAAAGAGGAGGAAGATGAGGTGGTTATGAAGATGCAGATTATACATAGGACAGTTTACAGGTACTTTAGCAATTGTAAAACTGTATGTTAAAACCCAAATTCATCTTTTGAGATAGTCTGAAATCTTTTGATATATGCGAGCTTAGCAGTCTTTCAACTGACTTGTGCCAATTTTTTTTGTTCCAGACCAGTACTTTGAGATCTGTAAAGTTACTTTGTCTAACTTGATGTCAAACCTGCATCCATTGTTTTATGCTTTTATTTATTTAACTTATATCCTACCCTTATTATTTTTATAAACAACTCAAGGTGGTGAACATATCTAATGCTCCTTCTTCCTATTTTCCCCACAAAAACCTTATGAGGTGAATTGGGCTGAGAGTGACTGGCCCAAGATCACCCAGCTAGCTTTCATGGCTAAGGCCAGACTTGAATTCAGGGTTTCCTAGTTTCTAGCCTGGTGCCTTAACCCACTAAACTCTCTGCCTGGTTTGTCCTATAAGATTCCAGATGCTACTTGATGATGGCATATATCACATTAGAAGAAAAACATGCATGGATGCTTCAAAACGTGTATGCAAAGTTGTTGGAGTCTGTAATAGTGATAGTGATGTAAATTTTATGGATGCAAAACAGACATCTGGCTTTCGTGGTCTATCTTAGCATCGTCTTCCTGTTGTTTCTGCTTGCTGTGAGAATCTGCTTCAGGTTGTATGGTTGTTTGTATGTAAGCATGGGCCTTCCACTCAGTGCCTGAGAAAGTACAATATCGTTATCCATTTTGGGTTGTAGCTTATTAACACTTTAGTGTTTGAGTAGCTTGAGCTGTGATGTCAACACCATAGATCACGGGTGTCAAACTTGCCACATCACATTGCCGTCACAGGACATTTTCCCCTTTCGTGGAGTGGGGTGGGCGTGGCCTGCGCATGACGCATCTGGCCCGCGGTCTGCCATTTCTGACACTCCTGCCATAGATGCTATGAGACTGGCGTATGCTCGCCCATAACTGCTTAACCTTTGAAAACAACATAAACCTGCAAATCAGTAGCACAGCCCCAGGCACATTATAGCTTGAAAATATTCCAATATTTTCATAGCTCACCTAGAATACTTTCTCAACTTTTTAAACCCCAGAAACTGCTTTTATTGACATTATTGATTCATCGATGACGTGTTTATCTGCATTTACTAAAAAGAATCTCTCATTCAATTTCATGAGATCCTCAACAGCTTCCACCTCACCATTAACCTTCTCAACCTATCTACAGAACAAATCCATTTCCTTTGTCACAGTAAAACTATATAATGGACATATAAACACATTATACAGTACATGAAACCTCAGATCACCGCGTATACCTATAGTTCTAGCATCCATCATGAACACACACCTAATCTATGAATTTAGTCTGGCATAACAGGGACATAGTTTCCTTCAAAGCTTGATTCATTTCCATATAAAATTAATACAAAAATTCAAACCATGATTTATTAGTAAATCATCTCAATAAATGATAGGTAAAAGTTCAACAACGGAACAAGTTCTATCTGGTTAGCATTCCTCAGAATTATTTTTATATAGTTCCAACCATGAATTCATTGGCTGCTTTAAATTATCTTATGATGTAACATGGACTTTTAAGTTCATTTTGAATTAGCTATCATCCACAAAGCAGTTTTAGTCCTAGATCATAATGGGATGTGTTTCTTTTCAAACAAGACTCTCCTTTCATGTCTCAAGTTACTTTCAAGGCTATACTATTATTAGTGTCAATCACGGCATGTGGAGAAAAGAATCCTAGCTTTCTGGATTGTAGAAATGTTCTCATCTGCGGTATGGTGAAAAATGAGATAAATAAGCAATAGTGGATCAATTATATTACAGGTAGTCCTCAACGTATAATCACAATTGGGACCAGAGGTTCTGTCCTAAACAATGTGGTCATTAACTGAATCACACCCAATTTTTGGCCAGTTGTTAATTGAATCATATAGTCATTAAGCAAATCTGGCTCCCCCCTTTGCTTGTCAGAAGCCCCCCCCCCAGCCCGGAAGGTCACAAATGGCAATTATGTGACCCTGGAACTCTCCAATCATTGTAAATACACGCCAGTTGCCAAGCGCTCAAATTTTATGTCTGCGGCAGTAGTGGGTTCTAAATCCCGTCGCTACTGGTTCGCTCGTGAGTGCTAGCGCCCGGGCGGGTAAGCGGAGCCTCCCACCGCCGCTACCAGTTCACAGAACCGGGCCGAACCGGGAGCAACCCACCGCTGGTCTGCAGGGATGCTGCAAATCATAAGTGTGAAGACTGGTTGTAACGCTGAACAAACATTAAGCAATTGGTCATAAGTTAAAAATATTTTTTATAAGAAACCTTCCCATGAGAAAATGCTGAGTTTGAAGCTTTGACACTAGAGGGAACTAGAAATAATTTTCCCGTTTTTCTTAGCTTTATAACTGTAAACTTTAATACAAATTATTTAAAAATATTCTTGTTGATTTATGCAGTTTAGAAACATTCTTGGCCAGTCAATTTTTTTTGTTTCTAAAGCAGTTTATCGAAGGAACAGCGATAATAAGGGGAAAACCATTGTGAACCAACGTTGTGTTTACAGTATCAAATTCAGAGAGCCTCGTCCTCCACACACACACACACACACACACACACAAAATCTTTAATGCTTGAAACAATTTTCTTTTCTGATCAACTTTTTTTTTGCACAGGCTGTTATTTTTCAACATCCTAAATGACCTCTTTTATTTAATTAGCTTTCATTTCTACTGTCTGCATTTGATAAAAGTAGGTTTGTTTTGAACGTCTTAGATTTCCGAACTCTGCCCCAGGCATCTCAAAACATTTTAGGAATGCAGATTAGCAAATACTTCAGCTCAGAGTTTGCTGCTTTTCTTCCGAAGCAAAGATCCCTTAGCTCCCATGTTACACGAGTTTTTTTTTTAAACACAAGCACGTAAATGTATCCTATGTCCAAAATAAGATGCATTTACATAAATGCTTTGTAATGCCCTTGAATCTTGGCCGAAAGTAACACATAAAAGGGAAGACTTCTACTAAAAGAAGCCGTTTTCACCACAAAGCTCTTTTTTCTAGACAAGCATGCTCAAGCCTATGAAGGATGGTGTCCAAGAATTCCTTGAAGATGTACTTTATATATAAATGGCAAAAGTAACAAAGAAAGCTAACTTTTATTTGGCACTTTATTAAATTACTGGAGGAAATTTGTAAAAAAAAAAAAAAGCAATGTCACATGTTCAGAGTCCTGAGGCCCAGCTGTAGTCCAATTTCCTTAATTTACGAAGTTCTCTTTCCTGAAGTTTTGATAATTTAGATACACCCTCCCCAAAGCACTCTGTTGTCTGTGAAGCCTCTGGGCAAACTTCAATATCTTCAGATTCCTCTTCAGATTCCTTCTCTTCACTGTCACTTAGCATTTCGACTTCATCAGCAATTTCACTAGTGCTGTTTAAAAAAAAAGAATTATGCAAAGCCATTTGTCTCAAAAACACATCATTTGTTTACAGAGATCCTAAATAATGCTGATTTACAAAAGCCCAGAAAGTTATCTCGGTCAACTGTTCGACTGCCCAGTAGTCTTCCTTTCTTCTGAAATATTTTCCTGAACATATAAAATAGGTTCTAGTATGAAAAGGAACAGATTCCTTAAATGCATATTTTCTGATTCTTACTTTCTATACAACAGGCACTGATGCAGTGGTGAAATCCAATTTTTTTTACTACCGGTTCTGTGGGCGTGGCTTGGTGGGCGTGGTGTGGCTTGGTGGGCGTAGCAGGGAAAGGATACTGCAAAATCCCCATTCCCTCCCCACTCCTGGGGGAAAGATATTGCAAAATCTCCATTCCCACCCCACTCTGAGGCCAGCCTGAGGTGGTATTTGCCGGTTCTCCGAACTACTCAAAATTTCCGCTACCGGTTCTCCAGAACCTGACAGAACCTGCTGGATTTCACCCCTGCTAATGGCGTTTGTATATGTACCAAGCTACGTCATGGAAAGACAGGCGTTTTCCTTGAGGTGCCAGGATTGTATGTATTTGCAATATATCCTGTGAGGAGCTTGGGCAGGGGGTTGGACTAGATGACCTGCAAGGTCCCTTCCAACTCTGTTAATCTGATCTGATCTGATGAATAGTAAAGTAAAATCTTGGGGGAAAGTGCTATTATTACTTTAATATGCATACTTGGTAGTCAGATTCTCTGTGCTTTGGGAGATCAATAACAAGGCCTTGGGGTGGTTTTTTTGCAGATATTTTCCCTCCTGGCAAGAGTACATTCATGCAACAATTCAGTGGGAGTTCCCTTGTGCTATTTGTAGTCTGGTAAGAGCCGAAATCGAGAGGGTTGGAGATTGGCGATCCCCTGGGACCTGGGGCAAAATGTCTGCAGAAAATCTGATCAACACGAGATTGATTTGATTACGACCAAATCCAAGGTATGGATCTTACACTCTTGAAGAATCCAACTACTAAGTATGCCTAGCACACCGGGACTACCTGTATTCCAAGAAATCCATGAATTCACATGTTCATCAACCATCTTTAATGACATACTCAAATGATTGAATTCTCTCCTCCCTGAAAAAGCTCCAAAAAGTAAAGAACAACCTGAATGAAATCTCTAAGGGCAGAGAGAACAGTCCTGAAGGCATCATGGTCATTGGCAGAGATGTCCACGAGTCAAAAAAATCAGCATAACAATCACCATGTGATCAAAACTCAAAACGCAAGACTGTAAAAAAGGGAACACACTGATTGCATGGTTTTGGGGCCCCTTCCTGCAAATAATTGTGGCATGGGGAGGGGGAGGCTTTGGATCCTCAAATTTCTAAGCTTTCTAAGATGTACCCCAAACACAAGAGAAGCATCCCTATCTTGAGCTGATATTTCATTTACTTTCCATCATTCGGAACAGAAAGAGAAGTGACCAAAGTAGAAAGGAAAAAATGGACATGCGGTGTTTCACACCCTGACAAATGGTCTAATCCCAGCATGGGATTGTTGGGGTTGATTGAGGGGTGACAGTATTTGATTCATTTTTAGACCTGCTGACAGGTCAAATGGAATGTCTCATAAATCTCTGAACACAACATACATGCAGCCTATGTGGGTAACTCGTCTCAACCAAAACAGGGCAATACATTTTAGCATTTTATCTCTGAGGGACCTCTCAGGTTTCTTACTTACCTTGTTCTAGGCACCAGCAACGAGTGAATAAAAAGGGGACATAAGAAAGAAGCTGACGGTAATACATGTGCTGGAGTATGAAGCAGCTGGGGAGAAAACACAAGCAGGTGAGATCAGTGGTCTTTCTTAAGAGGTCATTGCAAATGTATACATTTCTGAGTATGGATTAGATCCATTCTTACTTCTTTAACAGCAGGTGATTCTTGACCTAGCAAGTTCTGCACAGGAACCTTCCCAATATCCATTCCCTCTTTCATCTGCTGCCGATGCTTCCCCAGTAACAGGTAAAAAGGAGTTATGGAAATGCTCTCCTCAACTGCTAACTATAAAGGAAATGGAGGGGGGGAGAAACCACACCGTCAATAAGGCATATGCAAATAATTTTCAAGCATAGGCACAGACGTTTTCCAAAAGTACTACAAAACAAGAAAACAGTAACTTTTCAGCAATCAGGTGCAATCTGATGATAGGCAGTCATTAAGTAGGTCAGCCTTTGTATCCTGGTGGAACTAGAGTATCTATCTATAACAGTGATGGCGAACCTTTTTCAACTCGGGTGCCAAAAGAGTGCGTGTGCCCACACCCATAATGCAATGCCCTCCCCCCCGCGCATATGGACAACCCCCCCACACTCCCCCCCCATGCATGCGCACGGGCCTCACTGAAGCCTCCGGACTTCCTTTAGGCCCATTGGGCTGTTTATCGCTCGCCCCAGGGTTCAGGAAAGCCTCCTGAACCATGGGGACAGCGAAAAATGGCCCAACGGGCCAACCGGAAGTTCAGAAACGAACTTCTGGTTGGCCCGTTGGGCAGTTTTTTGCCATCCTCAGGGTTCAGGAGGCTTTCCTGAAGCCTGGAGAGAGCGAAAACAGCCGAAAAGGTCAAAAATCAGCTGGCCAGCGCGCGCATGCGTGCTGGACCTGATATAGGGCAACGCCTCGCGTGCCCTCAGATATGGCTCCACGTGCCACCTGTGGCACGCATGCCATAGGTTTGCCATCACTGATCTATAATATACTGCTAGCAGAACGAACTACAGAAAGTATCCCTCAACTTGTTTGGGAAATACCAGATTAGGAAGGCAAGGTTGAACTAGCAATACTTGACCAGAAGATTGGTGCAATCCATGACTGGCTTAGTGCCTGCTCCATGACTTTTAGGAGTCCAAAAACGCCAAGAAAGGTACTATAAGTCCTTGAGATGAAGGCCAATTGTCATTTGGAATTGCTTTATCTTAACAACCTGAGTGTAAATTATAATATATGTTTATACTATTTAAGATAGATTTTTAATTTGGAAAAACTAAATATAGCACCCATCTTGACCATTCCTTGAATGCAGTATTTTCTTCCAGGCAACCTTCACTCTTTCAACTAAAACAAAGGTAAAATTATCTGCAGATATCATTTTTTACTTAAGCATTCAAAACTTAACTGGCAACTCTCACTATTCATCTTTATTGGCACGCATTATGTAGCAGTAGATGGGTGTCTCAACCTTTCCCGTAGTCAAGTAAAATAATAAATGCAGGGTGACTACACATTTGCCATCTTAAAAAAAGATTCAATACTATCCTTGCCAAATAATGTGAAAGACAGGTATCCTGCGATGAGACCAGAGGTGGTATTTAGCCGGTTCAGACCAGTTCGCCCGAACTGGTAGCGGAAATCGCAGGTGCCCCCCTACGCCACCCCAGCTCTATGCCATCCTATTTAGGCACGTTTATACCGGGCACATGTGCGGAAGGCACGCGTGTGAGCAAATCACGTGCACGGAAGGCCGGGCACATACGCGGAAGGCACGCATGCGAGCAAAGCACGTGCACGGAAGGCCGGGTGCATTTGCGGAAAGCAGGCGTATGCGCGAATTGTGTGGGCGCGCAGAGAACCGGTAGTAACATAATGTGAAACCCACCGCTGGATGAGACATGAAAAATTAAGAACAATGTGAAAGGAGGCAGTGTTGTAGATGAAGCTGGGGAAATTTTTGACACAACCTTTTGGATTCAGAGACACCTACTGAGGTAGGCCTCACCTTAAGACAGCATTGCATTCTACTCTGAAATATAACTCTGCATTCAAAATGGATTTTCATTTCTTTCATGAAGTCATTTAGCTACAAAAATTAATACCTGTCTACTGGAAGGCGTAAGTCTCTCTTCTGGGGTCTTTGTGCTAAAAGTCATTAATTCCTACACAATCAGAAGGAGGGAAAAGCAAGATTACAGATAGGAAAAGTATCCTTCAAATTTCATTGAGTTTTTAAAATGGCACACCACTCAAAATCCCAGTCCAGAAGCATATGGATATAGAACTAGTGAATTTAAATATGAGATGTGGCTGTTAACTAAAACATGGGGGATAATGAAAAAATATTTGCTACTATTTGGAACAATGCTTTTCCTTTCAAATGCTATAGGAAATTTCCTTTCTCTCTAATAGTGACCAAATGACACATTTTTAGTGCTTTTGGGGAGAATACGTTGCCAAAAAACCAAGTCCAAGCAATATTGGGATTTAGACAGGCCAAATTTTATGCCAGCATAGTATTGCTGTCTGGAATTAGATTGCAGGAAAATAACCTATATCTTGACACAGTAAGAGATATGCAAAATGCAGGTTGCTCAGATAAGCCCATAGATGTCAAAATATTTGACAGAGCATAACTTCTATAGCTGGCTCAATATACTTTATCTAGGCTGCAATCCTAAATGGAGTAAGAGCCTCTGAACAAATAGGACCTATTTCTAAACAAGCATGAAGAATGTGTCATTAGTGCTTGAAGAATTAATATGTATGTATACAATTTCTATAGCTTTCCATCTCAGTCAATAATTCTGGGGAGGTTTTCAATTCAAAAAATACACTACAATTAAAAATACTAAAAACATTTAAAAAAAAAATCCAGATTAAATAGACATAGGAGTAGTCAGGAAACACAGAGTCTTTAAGTTGTTTTTTCTTGTTTCTATCTCCCACTACCACTAGGACAGGGGTCGGCAACCTTAAACACTCAAAGAGCCACAAAGGTCCTAACCTGAAGCGCCCCCCCCCCCCGTTCAATTCTGGAGCCAACCAGAAGTCCAGTTCCCCCACAATAGAGTCTCCTCCTAGCACGGCATACTTTCCTCTGCCGACCAGAAGTCTGGTTCCCCAGCATAGCGTCTCCTCCTAGCGCAGCATACTTTTTTCTCTACCTGTCCTAACCGAAAGCCCTATCAATTGTGGAGCCGATTGGCAACAGGGAGCGACAGCAGAGGGATGAAAGAGCCAAATGCGGCTCCAGAGCTGCGGGTTGCTGACCCCTGCACTAGGACAATATTGTAATGACAGTCTATTAGGAATACTGGGCATAAAATGAACATGACAGCCTCTTTTGAGAACTATTAGTCACGCCTACCAATTTCCTACTAAGTCGTTTTAAGAAAGCCAAGCACTTACGTGTGTTTCAGTCAGAAAATAAAACTGCGATTGGCTAAGCCACTGATATTTTTCGGAGGTAATACATTCAGGCACCTCTCTTGGAACAAAGACAGCCCACTGGACTTTCCCTCTGCAGACATTTCTTTGGATACACAAGGGCCGTGGTTCGTTGGGCTTGAACACAAACACTAAAGCACAGAAGAATATATTTAGCCTTTGAAAACAACCCCGTCTGTTTTTCTGACTCGGAGTTGAAGAGTCATTGAGTTACAAAGCCACAACGATCCCAAGCATGGAGTCCCAGCCTCAATACTGCTAACTGAACTTTTATGAGGACAACTTAACAATTAATCTGGCAGTAAAGAGCCAAGATGCATCATTATAGTTTTAATGGTATGAGAAAACCACAGCCAGATGACAACTCTCTGATGAGAAATAAGCTACAATGAGCCTTCCCCAACTAGTCCCATTAATAGATTGGGACTAACAACTCCTTGAATTTCCAGCTATCATGCTGGTTCAAAATCCTGATCTCTTGATTTGGAGGAAATCAAGATAGAGATGGCTATTGTTCAGGAAAAGAAATGGTAGAAAAAGATTCAGATTTTTTTATATGGCCTTTACCCCAACCCACCATGACAGCTTCTTAACGATGGGATTCAGACACAGTACTCTGTACTTTTTCTGTTATTTCCTCAGCCAAAATGGCTTGTTCATAAAGTGACACAATATTATTATAAGACTGTTATCAAGATTACTAGCTTCTCTTTAAAAACATCTTTTCTTCCTCTGTAGTAAAAATCTGAAAACCAGAAGCAGCTTTAACAGTAAGAGATTAAGTAATTACTAACAGATACCCCCAAAAGGAAATAATTCCCTCTATATGTAAGATACCTTTACTCTAAATACAGTGAGTAATTGGTTTTTGATCCTAAAATAAAAATAATTTTATAATTCCTTCCCTTAATCAATTTTTGGCAATTATCCACTTCTACCTCAGCATCCCCTTGTACCTTTACTCATATTCAAGAGGACTCGGCCCTCTGCAGGATCAAAGCAAAGAAAAGATTGAAAAACTAAATAATTTTCCATAAGTTTTTTGGTAGGATCTAAGTTTCCAGGTTCAGCCTAGTTAAAAAAATTGTTTTAAGTGGCATTAAATCTAAAATATTTTTCTAGGCATGATTATACCACAGCTTGGATCAACCATTCTCCACAAAGTAGAAAGGCCTCTTTATTCTCACCATCTGAATATTCTGAGTGCTGAGAAATTGCGGCAATGTTCTCAGACAGATGATCAGGCTGAAGAATGTTGACATGTAACTGGGCACTCCATTCCACTGAAAAGAAAAAATAATCAGGTCAGTAAAAAAAAACCCACAGACTATGAAAACATTTTCTTCTAGAAAGGGTACAACTTTGCAAGAGGGGCAGATTCAATTCAAACGCAACTTTTTGAGTAGGGTCCGCATAAGGAATGAGAGTAAGAGGGTATTCCACAATGATGGCTGGCCTAAGGTTACCCAACAGGATCTCAAAAAGGATCCTGAAATCCATCAATCACATTTTGGCCACCATCAGCTCCAAAGGTCCTGTTTAGTTTATCTGGAAAGGAGAGGCCATACAGGTTACCAAAGTGGCACAGGATAAGCCTAGCCCTGATAGATTCACATTTTGAAATCGTGAACTCTTAGAAATCAACTAATCATATAATTTCGAGTTAATAACAAAATGTTTTAAAATGTGCTCCAGTAGACAATTAGTTTTCTCTAAATATATAGGACAAAGACAGATTACAATTTGGCCAAACCAAAAAGCATAATGTTCATATAATGGTCACTATTTAGATCCCTCTAACACCATAGTCTTCTCCTCAGGTAGACAGGAGACACCTGCTCAATGTTTCAGGGCCTGCAGATGGGATGTTTTCTATTGAGCCACCCAAGTTATGCAACTCTGCTAGTCCTCTTCTTGTTTCGTTATTAGAATATTTTGTCTCGTGGCTTTTTGATTTTCGTTAGTTGCCTGGATTTCTGTAAATCTTTTATAAATTCCTAAAATAGGTCTTCCTTTCCACCTCTCCTCCAGCTTCTCAAAACTTTCCTGGAAAAACTTCCAATTCTCTGAATGTATAGGAGAACAATGAAAGGGGACAGGCGGTTATCCCTCTCCCAGCTCCACTGCAGGCTATCCACATGGAAGCATCACTGAGTTTCCCTCATGTAGGACTAACAAAATAACTCTAACAGGATTACTAACAGCATCCTAATTATGGAATAAGTTTGCTGGTGCTAAATTACCATATTTTTGGGAGTATAAGACACACTCCCCCGCTTAAAATGGGTGAAATTTTTGGTGCGTCTTATAGACCAAATATGGGCCTGTTTTTGGCCTCCCAAACCCTCCCCGGCCCCCAGAAGCATTCTGCAGTGCTCCGCACATCCTGTTTTTACCAAAAACAGGCCAGTTTTTGCCAAAAATGGGCTTGTTTTTTGGCCTCCAGAACCCTCCGCACATCACGTTTTTGCCCCCCCCCCGCCCCCAGAAGCACTCTGCAGTGCTCCACATGTCCCATTTTCACCCAAAACATGCCCGTTTTCACCCAAAACAGGCCTGTTTTTGGCCTGCAAGTGCTTCTGGGGACCGGGGAGGGCAGAAACGGGATGCACAGAGGCCAAAAACTTAATTTTTTTCTTGTTTTCCTCCACTAAATCTAGGTGCATCTTATAGTCCGGTGCGTCTTATAGTCTGAAAAATACAGTACTCATTTCAATTTCTATTTAATGTTAAAAAAACCATCTAATTTTGTATAGTGATCTAATAATTAGACTTCATACCATTTTTTTAACAGCTAGGTTTTAAGCTGAACAAAAATTCTGGCCATTTGTCAAAAACACACAGATTAACTCAGTATCTTTTGGCAATTGTACCACAATTAATAATAGCAGGCAGCTGGTAGCTAGTAAAGAGTAATCCAGTGCATGTGCTAGTGGATTAACCTGCCATTTATTGTTAAACATTTACTAAAAAGGGTTTTCTTTAGTGAGATGAAATCAAAACTGATGGTTTGCACTGACCGATTCTTTCAACTATGGTGTTCCTGTAGCATAAAATGCCAAGGAGAAAAGATACTAGAAGTAAAAGTAAAAACTTACATGAACAATTCAGCAAGTTCCAGCAGCACAAAAAGCCACTGCTGGTGGTGCCAAGGAGATATTTTGAACAAATGAGCCTCCCAAAGCATAGGCTCCTAAAGGAAGAAAGGAAAGGTCAGAATAATTGCCCAATTCCAAATCGTGCCAGTAACATTTACTGCAATGTTCGTCAGCATCCAGGATTGAAAACTGGTGGGAAAAGAGCTGATCATTCCCTGTTCAGTGAAGTATTTCATAATATGCCCCCTCTACATTAACAAGGGTCTATCTCAGAAACTCATTTCTCAAATTTGGTTGTAAGACTCTTGTGCTGACCAACGATATACTTCAAAGTGATATACTGTATACTCAACAGCAACCTATCTAACACATGGTAAACAAGGTCGTCTAAAAAGTTCCTGCAAAAGGAAGGACGTCACTGATGTCCGGGCCAGCTGGACGTTCAGGAGTTAAGATTAGCCAAAGCCTTGCAATTTCACCACTGAGCAACTTTAGTCTTTTTACCTACATCTCCTAGCTATACATACTATATACGTGCAGACCTGGGAACAAATTCCATTTTACAACCGTACCATTCAAACCTCCTACAGCAATCAGGCAAATGTTTACACAAAGAGGGTCAAGGAAGTCATTTGAAAAAGAGCACCTTCCCATTTCAGATAACACTGCGCTTTGCAAGTGCTGACAGGCAGGAGGTCATGATCAATTTTAGAAGTTTGCTGAAACCATCTTGCTGACTGGACAGTAAATTAGGAGGAACTGGCTTTTACTAGCAGCAAAAATGTGAGAAATTCAAGCAAATGTGAGGGCTCAGATGCATTGAGAACTATAGTTGTTAATTTACCTAGTTAAGAATATTGTATCACAAGCACTCACGCTTAAAAAGGATGGTCTATTTACTAAGAAACACAAATGCTGCCACGATCCTTAGTTATAATGAATTGTTGATTTAATCGTTCATGTTAATCAGGCTCCCTTTACTGGCTGCAGGAAGTTCAGAAATGAATACAAGAGAGAACCAATGACCTTGCTTGTTATTCCAATGCACGCTTTAGTTTCATAGAAGAGCAGTTTTACATTCCTTTAGCTCAACTTTTTCCCATGATCTCTCTTCCCTTATTTTATTCTTAACCAAAGGATTTGATCTTTTAAAGAAAAGATCCCAGCCTAAGCTAAAATTATACATACTGCATGTGCTATTCCAGGCACAGAAAATGAGTTACATTTATGAAGACTTTTGTCTCTGTTGTCCGATCCTGTTCTTAAAACTAATTAGAGGAAGTTGTAAACTGAGAAGAACACTTCAGACTCAATTCTGAAAACTGCAACATTACACTTTTCAAATGGAGTTTTTAAAAAGTGATTTAAATACAAGCAAAACAGTTAAGTCTCAGAAGAACAAGCATACAAGTACGTACATTATAGTTCCTGGAGGATGGCAGAAAGTGCATTTTAAATCCCATGTTTCAGAATCCCACACGGTGATTGTTTTGTCAAAGCTAACAGCAAGTAAAGAGCCGTCTTCAGAGAAGCAGCAATGCGTAGCTTGATAATTATGATAACTTCCTACAAAATCACAGGTCCAAGTTAGGCTTTCATCTGCTGAGGAAGAGGCACAGAGATTTAGGAAAAGAATATAAATGTTTTAGCTGTATGGCATGGGAAAAAAAATCATGTGAGAATTTTAATTTTTACTAATTTTGTCCGGTTTGCTTGTGAGGTTAACAGTTGTATTCACTTGCTCCTTTCCTTGCAAGAAAACTCCCAATTCTTTGCAATGGGGCAGTATCAAACTAATGTGGGACCAAGGAGGCTCCATTTTGTTTTTCCACTGGAAGAGAAAGAGAGCTTAGTCATCTTGGTAATCCAGCGGAGCAATTCCACATAAACCGCATACTACTCTCTTTTTTCTGAAGCAGGAAAAGCCACACATTACTGGGAAGATTTCTATCCACTTGAATAGAATCAAGAGACCACTGTGTGGGATTAATACTTGCCATGGCAAGCAAAAAAAGTGGGGGGGAAACAAACCTATAGGAGTTAAGGGTTTTTTTTCTACACAAAATGGAATCCTGCTAAAAGCACGTCCCTATTTAAGTTACATATTTTTGCTGGCACTTTGTTCAAGAGAAATCCTAGGTTATCATCCACAACTGCGTAGGTTTGCCTGACGCAAACATAAATCCACAGACTTCACTTTTAAAGGGTTTCTTAATAACCTATTTACAATCATTAATTTGGGCCCACAGCTGCAGTTTTTCTTGGAATCCAGCTCCTTTCAGACCACTTGGAAGAGAGAATTTAGTGTCATGAAATGTACATTACATTTAGTACAACATCTGGATGTACCACATCAAGAAACGAACACACAAACAAAAAAAAACCCCAAACACAACCCTCAAAATAGCAAGATGGAAACTTCTCCAAATAGGTGTTCCTACCTGCTACTTTAAGTGCCCAGGTTATGAAAACCAGAAATAACTTTCAAGTATAAACAACGCAACACTAGGATATCTTAAACATGGAAATGTGCAGAAGCTTAAAATTAAGGGGAGGGGAGAGGAGAGGAGAGAGAATCTTACATCTCCACAAAAATGGCCTCGCAAAGATCACCAAGCTTTCATGACTGAATGTAAAGGGGTAAGAAAATACAGTTACAGACAACCTCAGGTTGAGTAGGAACTCCTATCCTAGTTGATGGCAAGACAGGAAATACAGGACAGAGAAACTCAATCATAGCTACACTAAAGTCTTTTTCTCTTGCACTATATATGATTTTATTTATAAGTTCACAAATGGTCAAATTCCATTGTACATAGAAGTGCTAAGTGACATAGACATGCCTCTGTGTAGAGATAATTTGAACATATTGAAAAAAAACATTTTTATTCATGTTGCAAATGAATGAAAACTACTCTCTTCATTGTACTTACATTCATTGTCTTTATCCACCAGCAGCATCCAGACCTTGAAGTGCCCATCATTGCTGGTTGTTACCAGAGTTGGGGTTACATTTTCAGAACGATCTGTGCCACGGAAACACATCGCTGTTATGCAGTCCTCATGTGGCGTATTTATTCGTGTGTTTAGAGCAAAGCTAACATCAAAAAAAAAAAAAAAAAGAGGGGAGAGAAAATTATATTAAAGCATTCCCATGAAGTAAACAGGCTTCAAGGCATGTATTAATATTATGCTGGGTTGATATATTAAACATTTAATTCACATCAAGTGCATGGATGGCATAATTATTGGATATTATAATTTCCAATTGATGATGTTGTATTTTTATCCTCAAATAAAAGTGGTACATTCTGTACTACTGTACCACTGACAGAAATAGTCAGTATAAGAAATAGATCTGGTTAGAAGCCATCAAGATATAAAATGAAGTAGCTGCCTCCGAGTTGAGCTTGACTCCTGATGAATTACACGTAAATATTCATAAAATTTGGGGGATGTGGCACAGAACTGCTTTGCCTTATTTTGAAGTGTTGTTTCAATGTTCTCATCTACATTAAATAGATCTGATAGAAGAGTGTATCTTTCCTATACAGTAGCACTCTTCTATCAAACCCATATGCTCCAACATTAGAAAGAGGATACAGTAATGTAAGGCTTGTAAGATATCTCTCTACTTATTGAAACTAGGAGGTGACTTACAGGTATCACTGGAATTATCCAAGTATTAGAAACCATCTGTTGTATTATTTTAACTATATAAATGGAATGGAAATGAGAATAAGGTAGGTTGCTACTAGTCCCAGAAATGTCATCATTTAGTTTCCTAAGTACTGATAATTAAAAAAAATAAAATAGAATAACAGAGTTGGAAGGGACCTTGGAGGTCTTCTAGTCCAACCCCGTTTGGCAGGAAACCCTACACCACTTCAGACAAATGGTTATCCAACATCTTCTTAAAAACTTCCAGTGTTGGAGCATTCACAACTTCTGGAGGCAAGCTGTTCCACTGATTAATTGTTCTAACTGTCAGGAAATTTCTCCTTAGTTCTAAGTTGCTTCTCTCCTTGATTACTTTCCACCCATTGCTTCTTGTTCTACCCTCAGGTGCTTTGGAGAATAGTTTTGACTCCCTCTTCTTTGTGGCAACCCCTGAGATATTGGAACACTGCTATCATGTCTCCCCTAGTCCTTCTTTTCATTCAACTAGACATACCCAGTTCCTGCAACCGTTCTTCATATGTTTTAGCCTCCAGTCCCCTAATCATCTTTGTTGCTCTTCTCTGCACTCTTTCTAGAGTCTCAACATCCTTTTTGCATCGTGGCGACCAAAACTGAATGCAGTATTCCAAGTGTGGCCTTACCAAGGCATTATAAAGTGGTATTAACACTTCACATGGTCTTGATTCAATCCCGCTGTTAATGCAGCCTAGAACTGTGTTGGCTTTTTTTGGCAGCTGCTGCACACTGCTGGCTCATATCTAAATGGTTGTCCACTAGGACTCCAAGGTCCCTCTCACAGTCACTACTGTTGAGCAAGGTACCACATATACTGTACCTGTATTAGTATGGTCAACTTAGTGCAAATTATATACATTTATACTTGGACAAAAATAAAAGCCAGAATATAAAAATAGCTGAAACACTGAGAACAAGGTTAACCTGCCTAACAAATCAGTAATGGAGTACACCAGCCTTCTCCAGACTGATGCCCATAGGTAAGTTGGACTTCAGCTCTTTGGCTGTCCTAGCTGGGAATGCAGAGGGTGGAAATCTAAGATTAATTGGAGGTTCAGCACACTGACACAAATCACAGATTTCTTCCCGCAAAGCTAACTCTCCCTGAAAAAACAGTGTTACTGCCCACTTGCAATATGTCATGAAGTCTCTGCTCTGCTTCCATGTGGCCTCTGTTCCCTGTGGCTCAAAATAACACTATAAAAAATGCCAATCATGAAAAAGTGGCCTGTCCCTGGGCTCATTAGATACTTGAAGGCTTGGCATTCATTCTCCATTGCTAGAAGCAAAATCTAGGCTTTAAAATGATCTCAGGATATGTTACTGCTCTGCAACATAGCAGCTATAAGAATATGACTCCCTTTGTCCAACATAAATTCAAAGATGTTTAACCTTTGTGTCTGCTCATTGTAGGCCCAGAGCTTCAGCTGCATCTCAAGCTCACTGCCACTTCCTTGCCGCTGTTCCACGGTAGCCAGCCAGTCGCCTTTGGAATCGAACACAGCTTTCACTAACTCAATCTGGTCCAGACCCGACTGATGAATATACTCCTGCTGTACAACATCCAGCTGTGTATTTCAATAAGGAGAGGGAGAGAGGGAGGAGGAGAGGGAGGGAGAGGGAGGGAGGGAGAGGGAGAGGGAGGGGGAGGGGGAGGGAGAGAGAGAGAGAGAGAGAGAGAGAGAGAGAGAGAGAGAGAGAGGGAGGGAGGGAGGGAGGGAGGGAGGGAGGGAGGGAGGGAGGGAGAGAGAGAGAGAAGCAAAAGAGTTGATTAAGTCCAGGTATCTTTGGAGGCAAGTCAAAAACAAATCAGAAAAGACTTTGCTGGTGGTATACTATCAATCTTCTCTAAACTAAGCAATATAGGTAGTCCTTGACTTACAACAGCTTGTTGTAAGAGCCGAGGTGGCGCAGTGGTTAAAGTGCAGCACTGCAGTTCAGCAGTTCAAATCTCACCGGCTCAAGGTTGACTCAGCCTTCCATCCTTCTGAGGTGGGTAAAATGAGGACCCAGATTGTTGGGGGCAATATGCTGAACTCTGTAAACCGCTTAGAGAGGGCTGTAAAGTACTGTGAAGCGGTATATCAGTCTAAGTGCTATTGCTATTGTTTTGTAACAGTTCAAAGTTACAACAGCATTGAAAAAAGTGACTTATGACCGATTTTTACACTTACGACTGCTGCAGCATCCCCATGGTCATCTGATTAAAATTCAGATGCTTAGTAACTGACACATTTATGATGCTTGACGTGTCCGGGGATCATGTGATCACCTTCTGCAACCTTCTGACAAGCAAAGTCAATGGGGAAGCCAGATTCACTTAGCAACCATGTTACTAGCTTAACAACTGCAGTGATTCACTTAACAACTGCTGCAAGAAACATCGTAAAATGGGACAAAATCCACTTAGCAACAGAAATTTTGGCTCAACTGTAGTTGTAAATTGAGGACACTTGTACAAGGAAGGAGGCACCCTAAAATTAGTATTGTATTACTTGTATTTCTTGTCACCAGGACAGTCCCTCATCACCCTCTTTCAGTGGCTTCCATTCAAAGCTTTTGCACACCTCCATGCACAATTCAACCATCAACATCACTTTATATCACATTTCTTTGATTCTGTATAGAAACTCAGACACTTTATTCTCTTTAAGCCCACTGTCCCTTTATCCTAATGGCATCAATGACTTCTACTTATACATGGTAGAGTATAAGTTTTTTTGCCCCCATATCATGTAGCCTTTTCCAACGTCAGCAAAACGTATCTTGAAATTCTTCACCTTCTTCCTTTTCACTCTGCTTATTACATCCCCATCCCTACTCCCAATCCACGTCATCACACAACCCTTACACAGAGACAACTCCCTTAATTTTCACCCCCCAAAAAATCCTTCCCTCAGCACCAAGGTATTGTTCCCCCTGCCTTGTTGAGTACCTTGAGGATGGCATTTAAAAGGCATATATTTAACAACTTGTCTAGTAAATAACTAGAACAAGGGTGTCAAACTCAAGGCCCGTGGGCTGGATACGGCCCGCGATGTGGTTAGATCTGGCCCGTGGGGCCGTCCTGAAAAATGTAAGGGGCCGTCCCGCATAGCTTCGGCCTGGTCTACTCACATTACTTCAGCCCGGTCTATCCAATGTGAAGAGGAAACATCGGGCAAGCGTGGCTTCGGCCCGATCTACCCAATGCAAAGAGGAAACATGGCAGCAGTTTGGGCAGTGGTGTCAAGCTGGCCACGCCCACTCATCTGGCCACCCCCACCATCAGCCATGCCGAGTGAGTGGCGTCAAGCTGGCCACGCCCACCCAGTCGGCCACGCCCACCTGGCCCCCTGAGGTCAACCACAGCCCTGATGCGGCCCTCAATGAAATTGAGTTTGACACCCCTGAAGTAGAACAATCCATTAGCAACCTTGAAGCTTCTTCTTCCTTTTCATTATCTCCTTGACTCGATGAAGACAAACCTACTGCTAAGTTCTAGTTCCATACTATTAGTTTACCTTGGAAAATACATTTTTTCAGCCTGTTATGAGATCAATACTGGGTATTTTCCTTCTCTGCTGGTAGAATGGAAACAGAAGCTCTTTTGTAAGCTAGTAACTTGCCTGGATTTACAAGGCTTTATCACATGTTCGCTAGTTTAACTTACATTGTACAGTAGTTTATCATTTTGCAGTGAATAGAACTGCAGATGTCCAGGCTTGCCATTGAGAACTAAAGCTTTTGTTCTTGGATCAACTTTCAAGCCAGTCTTGACATCACTGCCTGAAAAAAAGAGAAGAGTTTGAAACAGAATGGCATTTCTTCTTAAAACACAAACACAATTTCAACACCATTACACCCCCCCATCCCCAAACGTTACCCTACGTACCTTTGATTAATCCTTGGATTACTGCAGAAACTTTCAAGTTGCTATGTATGATTACTATCTCTGTGTGTATTAAAAAAAAGTTAATAAACGTGAGAAATAAGGCTCATAAAAGGTAAAGAAAAGTTATCATCTACAACTGGACAATTCAGAATATCTACTAGATCATAAGATATTTCTATTAGGAAAAAAATATCTACTAGATCATAAGATATTTCTATTAGGAAACAGCTTTTGAGGGCTGTTTAAATCTTGGGAGCATTTCTATAATTAGGCTTGGAACAATTTGGTTGAAGCAGCAACCAGCGGTATTGTTCAGCAGCTTTGATAAGAGGCCAACAAGGTATTACTAGGATAGAAGGACTTTGAAGATAACCAGATGCCTGGTGACCTCAAAAGTAGTCCACTGTGATGCAAAGTTATTATTGAAGGCTGTTCAAAATTAAAAATTATTTTAAAATAAGGCAGCAGGATCATTTTCTATGGTAAGTCACTGTAAGTAGCTAACTCCCTCCTGTGCAACACTGATGGGGTATATGTAGCTTACCAGATCTTGATAGATTTTAACTTCTAGGTTGTCTAATCAGCAGAGTGAGATGTGGAAGCTGGACTCCAAAATATCCCAAGGCCCCCCCAACAGCTCCCCATTCCAGAGTTACAGCGGCCATAATTCTGGGATCAGGTCATAGGGGGGAGGAGAGGGAAGTGTCTGCTGTAACTTCAAAGAGTCTCTAAGCGACCAGTTGAGGACTGAACTGTGGGGGCGCAATGGTTAGAATGCAGTACTGCAGGCTAACTCACTGCTCACTCCATGAGTTTGATCCTGACTAGCTCAAGGTTGACTCAGCTTTCCATCCTTCCGAGGTGGGTAAAATGAGGACCCAGATTGTTGAGGTCAACAATCCTGTAAACAGCTTAGAGAGAGCTGTAAAGCACTGTGAAGCGGTATGTAAGTCTATACAATATTGCTATTGTAACAAACTCTATATGTTAAACTAAAACCAATTACAAATCTTCCTGATTTGGCCTTACTGTTATCAGAATGTGAAGTACAAAGAAGAGTTCCATCAGGTGAGACCGAGATGTGCTGTATCGTGGCTCCTAAACGAGGCAAGAATTCCTTTTTAGCATCTGACCCATCTCGCCACTGAACCAGCACTGATTCAATCCCACCACTCAGGAGGCTAGTGCCTGTTGTTTCAAACAAAAAGAAATAAATGAGTCAAAGGGCGGATGAATCGATTAACAACCAATAAGAGAATAACTTATAACAACTTACAGTAAGAATAACAAATAAGAAGCCAAGAACAACTGAGCAACAGTTCTCAATTTTTTTCAATTTACTCTAGTGATTTAAATTATTTTACATTTATGCCATAGCCAATAATAAAGCCAATTCTTGCTTTGGTTGAGCAGCCTGTACAAGTATTTGGATCCTCTGAGGATTTAATAACTTGTCATACTAAGTGGAATTAAAAAGGGCTAAGACCACAATCTTGCACAAACTGAGTGAGGAATGAACTCAGTGAACCGACTCCCTCCAAACTGCAGCACTGTATATGACAAACGTTCTGCTGGAAAGGTGTACAATCATTATATATATTTTTATATCTCTCTCTGTATATAATAGGTCTCACGAACCGAAATGCAACTTCTGTAATGCTGTAGTTAACATTTACTTTAACAAGGGATTAAGGTTTTTCTTTTAACGTAAGAAACAGGATTTTCCAAGCAAAACCTTACACTTTTGCTTACGTTAGCAGAAAAATGTGTTCTGCTGCTGCCACACAGCAAAATTCCTCCTGTTTCCTGTTCAAATAAGAAGCCAAGAATAAAACAAACACCGCAGGGGCCACCTCAAGTGCTTGGCAAGGTCCAGAATTTTCCAACAGAGAGAGCTGATTTCCACCCCAGCTACTTAGGGAATGGCTCAACTTCCCTGTTTACACACACTGATATAAAACAGGCAAAACCATTTTATTACCTTGCCATTAATCAACCTGTAACCATGATTTAAAAACACTCATTTTGCTGATGAAACCCATTTTTAAACCCTCGTCTTTGATAAGATTTACAGATAGTCCTCGACTTATGACATTTGACCCCCAATATTTCTGTTGCTAAGTGAGGCATTTGTTAAGGGAGTTTTGCCCCATTTTTACGATCTTTCTTGCCAGCGATGGCAAGTGAATCTCTGCGGTTGTTAGCTCAGTAACATGGTTGTTAAGCGAATCTGGTTCGCCCATTGACTTTGCTCGTCAGAATGTCGCGAAGGGGGAATCACATGACCTCAGGACATTGCGACCGTCATAAATATGAGTCAGTTGCTAAGTTGTCTGAATTTTGATCATGAGACCATTGGGAAGGCTGCTATTGTTGTAAGTGTGAAAAAAGGTCACAAGTCACTTTTTTTCAGCATCGTTGTACTTCGAATGGTCACTAAATGAACGATTATAAGTCGAGGACTATCTGTATTTAACATATAAAACTGTATTTCTTGTAGGAATATTTGATGCATTTGTAGCACATTTTCAGCAGTCTGCATAGTTATAGATCATTAAAATATGCATGCTTAAAAATTGGTAGCATATAGAATAGTCCAAAATATCCCTCTTAAAACTGGCCTTTTATAACTCAGGCAATTTTACCTTCTACAGAGAAAGCAAGATCGATAACTTCATTGTGATGCCAGTGCATTGTGGAAAACGTATATTCTCTCTTTTGATTAAAATTTCTCCTATAGGAATAAAAAAAAAACCCACACTGAATTGCAATCAACTTCTCAAGAGTTTAAAAGGAACTAATATACAAAATCACTTTGGTCAAGTGTTAAACCAACCTTCCCCAATCCAGTGGTGTGAATTTCTTTTTCTAACCAGCCAGTATGGCCAATACAGAGAACTGAAGACACTGGAAGTCTGCGCATCCAAAGACGCTTTAGCTGAAGGCATCAGTGCTAAATATTTTTTTTATTCTTAAGCTTGCAAAATCAGAATGTTTACTTCTTTTACATTATCTATCTAGACCCTACCAAAGAAAATATAGGTGAAAATACATGTCTTCTTTCACATGCGCATCACTTGCCTGGCTGTAAACTACTGCAAAAGGATAATTAATAAGCATTTTTCAAGCCCAAAAGCCTTTACATTTGACTGAGAGAAGAATAAAAAGGTAAAGGTAAAGGTTCCCCTCGCACATATGTGCTAGTCATTCCCGACTCTAGGGGGCGATGCTCATCTCCGTTTCTAAGCCGAAGAGCCAGCGCTGTTCAAAAGACGTCTCCATGGTCATGTGGCCGGCATGACTAAACGCCAAAGACACATGGAACGCTGTTACCTTCCCACCAAAGGTGGTCCCTATTTTTCTACTTGCATTTTTACATGCTTTCGAACTGCTAGGTTGGCAGAAGCTGGGACAAGTAACGGGAGCTCAGTTCGTTATGCAGTGCTAGGGATTCAAACCGCCGAGCTTTCTGATGGACAAGCTCAGCATCTTAGCCACTGAGTATAGAAGTCAATTGCTTCAGGATGGGTCAGATTTGGAATTTTGAGAGCACACTTGTCACATACAAAATAGTTGTCATGGGAGACATGCCTAGTCATGGGAGACATGCCTATTCACAAAATAAGTATTAGAGTGAATGTGGCCAGTTATAAAGAGCCATTTGCCAAAGACAACAAGCCTCCATCTAAATGGTTCTTTACTATCCCATCCCAAGGAACTTTGTTTGGTTCAAAGGCACTGTTGCAAATAAATATGCTAGAACATGGTGCCTTGCAGCAAGCATACAAGCCTTCTATTTCATTCTCAATTAGTGTTTCAAATCAAGTATGGAGCCCAATGTAAAATGAAATGTGTCTCTTTTTCAATGTTGTCAATAACTATTTGATTTTTTTTTACATATAGAAAGCATCTGGATTAAGAACCGAAAACCTCCTACTGTCATTCATTGATTTATCAAGTTTACATAGCTTTGCATACATTTTTTTTGTCATTAGCCCCAAGAATGATCTGAAGGCAAATCCCATCACTTAAGATAAAGTAGTTTTAGCTACAATATCCCTGCAAATCTGTATTATTTGCCATAAGACTGTCCTCTAACTGTGACAGCCTTCACCATTGAAAAAATCCTTTCTTATGTTCTGAATGCAGCCCAGCATGCCATATTATTAATCCATATTCCCATGAAGGATAATCATGACCTCTGATTAAAATTTAGGAATTTTAATACATTTAAGCTACCAGCAGAGGAAACATCTGCAACAAAAGTCTTCCAAGAATGAGCACTATGCTGGTTATTGTCAAGGTTCATTGTCTTAAGGTTTTATTTCTCTGTGCAACCCGGTAAGTGATGCGATATTTCAAGCTGGGCATGACAGTATTAATTTTATTTTTCATCTTGTGATCTCTAATGGATTGAATCCCCCTCCAATCTCTTTTTAGAGTGAGATTTTTCTTAATTTGCAATAAATCAGTGCCATCTTGCAGTCTGCATTGAACAATTTCTCATCTGTAATTCTTCAAATCATTTGAAAACAGCTTTTTATCAAGCTCTAGACCAGGCATTGCCAACCCGCAGACTGCATACAGCCCTGGACAACTAGTAATGCAGCCCCACAAGATCGTAAAGGAGGTTTGTTATGTATATACATTAACTATATATGGTTTGTATGCAGCTCAGGACAAGCCAAAATGTTGGGCACCCTTGATCTAGACCAGTGATTCTCAACCTTCCCAATGCCGCGACCCACACCCCGCCCCCGTGCCCCCACCCCACCCCACCCGCCACTGCAAGCCCTGCCCCGCCGCCGCCATTTGGGTTCTTTTACCCTCTGCACATGCACAAAGCGTTCTGCGCCTGCACAGAGGGTAAAAGAACCCAAATGGCGGCGTCCGGGCAAAGTCTTCAGACCCCAGTGAAAGGGTCGTTCCACCCCCAAAGGGGTCATGACCCCCAGGTTGAGAACCGCTGATCTAGACAGTACAGTTTTGCCATACACTTGGGTATGCTGATGGCAAGAGGTTAATACTCTGCCCTTACATTTTTCAGGAAATACAGTATGTGCTTAGAAACAGCTGCCAATCCCAAGAATAACAAATGCTTGCCTCACCAAAGACGAATTTTGCCATCTTTGTGTCCGCTTGCTATGCAGTCTTCCTTTGGGTGACAGGTTATACAGGTGAAATGGCTGGTTGAAGGATTCCTAAGATTTTTACCTATAGAGAAGCTTCAAAAAGGAGTTAGATCTTAGTTAGTGCGGCTGTTAAGCAGGATTATCCAAGAGATTAACAAAATTAAAATGCTATCTGCAAGAGCCACAAGAATGCAGCACACATAACAACACAAAGACTGCAATATCCTCTACATGGGATCACCCTTTGAAGGCTACTCAGAAACTGAAACTGATTCAGAATATTGCTGCAGTCTCTGTATCTATTTTGGCATCCATTTCATTTGCTTGGTATTCAGTAGCCACACTATCTCTCAACCTAATTATTCGATAATTCTATCCCTAAAAAGTTTGGGAAGTGGGAATGGATTCTATGGAGACAAGCATAGATCTTTTTGATTAATTCCTCTTTTAATTTATTTTCCTTTCTCTTTCACTGAAGTCACTGGATAGGAATCAACGCCAGTAATTGAATGAGTTGGGGATTCTGGAACTTTTTAGGAATGAGTTGGAAAGATACTTGACCTTTCCACATCTTTCTCTTCTAATAACGAATTCTTGGAAGCCAAAAATAGAAAATGTTTAATCAATATCCACAGAGACCTTTAAAGTCTGGGTCAACCACAATAGTGGTAAGCATTTGATGCGTTTTTCAAACAACAAATTGCAAGTTGTTATTTAAAACAAGTCATAACAACAACTCGCAACAAGGCAAGATGGGTGGCATAAATAAACGAACTCACATTTTAAAAGAGGATGCACTTTGGATCCCCAAATTTTATTTTTATTTAAAAGTTTTATATAGATGGATATATTATGAATCACAATTCTGGGCAGCTTATAAAAAATAGTAAAACAGAAAAAAAAGTCATTAAAATCCAACGAAGAATCTCCCAATGCCCCCAAACAGAACACTTCCTGACACATCTAGGAGGGGGAAACTTTATTGACTTCCCTGGGCTCCATCTCCTATTGCATAATAAGGCTGTGGTAAAAGCCACCTCTTCCTAGGTTTTCACAAGGCCAGCAGGATAATGGCTTGCCAAATCTTAAGGGGGAAAGGGTGTTCCAAAAGGACAGTGTCGAGAAGGCACACCTCCTAGGTCCCACTGGGCAGAAACATTCAAGGGAAAGAATGTGGACCATGCTCACCCTATCCAACCTGCTGGAACAGGCAGACATCCTCACAGAGAGGCGGTCCCACAAGTATCCTGCCCCCTTGTCATTCATGGCTTTAAAGGTGAAGTCAGAAACTTCAAAAAAGCACTTTCATTATTGGTTTGTAAATAGTTTTTATTTGTAGTAGCCAAAACATCCTTTCAGAAAACCTAATCAATTAACTGGTTAAACCCAAATTGGATATTCTCTTTTTAAAAAATCAAATTAACTTGACTCATCCCTCGACATCCGAATTGGTAAAAGAGGAAGTAAAGAAGAACTGATTGACATATTGCCTTGGATATCTCACGGTAGTCAACTTACACTTTTAATCCTCACCTGTAAATCTTATTCTTCTTGAAGAAACAAACAACAAGACGAAGCTTCAAGACTGATACTACATATTCACCCTGTCATAATGAAAATATAGTTGAAAATTTCAACCAGCATCAACTTAAGTCTTATTTTGCTTAAGTCATTTGTTGAATGTACCAGTTTAAATTGTGAACCAGGCCTTTAAAATATGTAGATGAGCGCATAAATTATAAGCCAAAATCAAGGAAAAACTATAACTTGGTGCAATGTATGACCCTGGATTTACTTTCTGTCAAGATCTTAAATCTTTAAGTCAAGATTGCTATCAAGATCAAAACATTCATTTGATTACAAAAATAATTAGAACAGTTGGGAATGTGACAACAAATAGGGGACCAGAAGAGAACACCATTAATTTAAAGCAACCCCCGATAAGTGACCTCATGCACTTGTAGGCGATCTGGTGCCCTGCTTCCATCCGCCTCAGTCATTATGACACATGACAATGGATTGTAGAAGTTGTAGAACAAGACATCTGGCAATCATTAGGCTGCCCATTCCATTGTTAAAAACACCAAGAAGTTATATGCTTGATAATGCGACCCAGCTGTCACTGAAATGAATACCGTATTTTTCGGACTATAAGTTATTTTTCGGACTATAAAAACTAAAAACCTTAGTTTTGGGGGTGGAAAATAGGGGGGGGGGGAATCTACCTACCAGGTATTCATTTGGCTAGCGTCCTTAGTCTGGTCAGCTTCAGCACATTATTTTATCCACTGGTTAGGGCTGAAAAAAATCTTCAGAGGGAGTAGCAATGAAAACAAGCCTGCAAAGACTTAGGGCTGAAAAAACCTTTTTTGGAGGGAGTAGCAATGAAAACAAGCCTGTAAGATCGTTAGCACCTCATTAGGGCTGGGAAAAAAAGCTTCAGAAAAGCTATATTTGGAGTATAAGATGCACCCAAATTTTCAGCCTCTTTTAGGGGGGAAAAGGTGTGTCTTATACTCCGAAAAATACGGTAGTTTCCACATCACAAACTGGATGGAGAGCAAGGCTTTAGTCAAGAATACTGTAAAAAGTTTACCATGAAGGAATTTTGGGAAGGAGGAGAGAAAACAGCATGTATGCTGACTGAGAAATATAAAACTTTGCTGACCCCCTGAACAGGCCATCTAGTTTTCAATAACCATATCATCGATAATTGCCCAAATTTTTGCTTTTCTCCTGCAGCAGACTAATCACAGAGGTGAAAAGAAGGATCTGGAGCCCGATTAGCCCAAATATCTCTCTGTATAATGTGTATGTTATGCATGTATCCCCCATGCCAGACAGTAGGTTCAGAAATCCATTCATTTTCTGGTCTAGTTGGAGGATTTTATTTATTTAAAACTAAAATAGATTGTTACGTGGTTCATCTTGTGTTTATTTTTGATGCCAAACCAGGTTGAGAGTAGCCGAAGGTCATTGACCTTCGGTGAGATAGGGACGTCTATCCCAAGCATGTTAAGTCAGATTCCGGTGGACTGAGCGGATGAAATCTACTAGAATAGAACAATGGTCATGAAGGCGGTCTCTGCAAGCGATGTGGTACGCTAAGAGCACGGCAAGACACAAAAGACACCCTGGTCAACCACTGCGCCCAACCCATCTCCAACTGTCTTGACTCTTGTCCTGCTATTGGAGCAAGATGGAATCTGGGAAGAGAGAGTGAGGCTGACTATGCGCACCTCTCCATCACTTTAATCCAATTCACGCGCAAGTCTTGACATCCCCCGATTCTCATAGATGTCAAGGTCCTCTTTGAATACGATGGACGAACATCATCATCATCATCATTTTTGATGAAACTGGTTTACCTCCCAAGGAGGGAACAAAAACCTGAAAACTCTAATCACTTGCCTATACACTATCTGATTGAAAAGTTGTGTTTTTAAAAAACCATTTTTAAATTTTTGACCATTTAATCATCAAAAAAAGGCAGCACAGATTTTGGGAAAGAGTGGAATGACCGATGGTGTCCTCCCATCAGTGACAACAGAGGGGATTGCCAAGCCACTATCCCATTCCCACAGGATCAGCTCTTTTGGCTACTGCTTAAGAGTAAAGAAATTATACATACATCTCTTCCAAACGCAGTGCATTTGGGCGACTGGCTTACATCATCTAAAACCATTTCTAGGTCATTGGCTTCCACTTCTTGATCAGGTGTTTTTGGAAGTTTCACTGTCACGAGCTGAAACTTATCTGGTGAAATAAATATTTCTTATTAATAAATTGGTACAAATGGATACGTGTTGGCAATAAGGTATGAACTTAAACATGACTTGCAGGTTAAGGGACAACTACCAGGTTTACATATCATATTGAATCAAAATTAAACCGCATTTTATGACTTAGGTACAATGCATAAATCAGGGCCACTTTTTCCTATGGCTTGAATTATAGAACACATTCATTGAACTCACAAGAGACATTTTTCCTAACCTGCCCTCCTCTCCCCATCCCCAAATTCTCTCTGGAGAGATAAAGAATTGGGAGCTAAATCTAGAAAAATCTACTTTGGCTTCAGTTTTGGGATAAACTCATAATGCTCCTTCATTTCACCCGTCATGGGAAGTTAGTCATCATCAGCCTAACCATAAATGCTTATCAACCAGTGCACCGACAGGTCTCAAGTTCCAAGAGCCATGCGATTACATTATTTTATTTCTCTCAGAGGAACAACACTTTCATAGGTTGCCTTTTAGGTCATCGTTTTACAAAAGCTTACATCACAATAAAACTGTTAGCATTCAATGAACCACAACACTCCACATTGTTTTTGCAACTGGTTTAGAACAAGTATACATCTGAAAATCCTGTCAAATAGTTAACAATCCTAGAGAGGAAAATAACTTTAAAATTAATTCTGAGAATGTAAGAGAACTTATACATGCCTACTTTTATTTTTCATAATGCAGAGTACCACAAGCAGTGAATTTATTTTACCCCAGCCTTCCATTCTTTGACAAAAGTTTAAAAGAGGTTCATGAGAACATAAGATCTACAGGGAAAAAAAGGACATAGGTTATAACATACCTGATTTTTCATCGTTATGCTTTGAAATGATGATAAATGCAGAATTCTCTGAACTTGCAAGAGTGTAAAATGCAAAGAGTTTAGACCCAACAACAAATGTCTAGAAGAAAAGAACAAAGCCACACAATATCTCTATTAATTTTCAGCCAATCTCAAGGTGAAATCCTGGCAAGAAATACAATTTGTCCTAAGTTCCAAGCAGCTTCTGAAAGTAGGAGAATAAGAAAAATACTCCCTGCTCCATATTCCCAATGTGTTTGATCTTTTGGTTTGGCTTGGTTACTGGCACAGTTGCTCTTATGCCAGCAAAATGGAATGTGTTCCCAAAAACACATTATTCACGCTGTTTATTTCATTTCATTATTAAGCAGTCTTGAGTTCACTTGATAAAAAGGGATACCTCCCTCCAATTATTAAAAAAAAATACATAAACACAATATGCAAAATTAAAGGTAGTCCTCAGTTAACAGCAGCAATTGACACTGAAATTTCTGTCACTAAGCAACGTAGTCGTAAATGTGATGACGTGTGACCACGTTGTTTAGCGATTGCAGTGCCGGCACTTCCTCGTTGCTGTCATTAAGCAAATCACCATCAATGTTCCCTCTAACATTGAAAATCACTGCGCTGCAGTTGGAAACTGCTGCGCGGCGTTTCAGCCTTTGATCTCGCTCTCCTCCTCTCCCTAGCAGCGGAGCCTGCCTGGGGAGGCAAGAGTTAAAGCCTCCGCCTCTCTTCATTGAAGGCTCCTTTCCCCCACCCCCCACCCACCCCTGGTGATCAATGTTCCCTCTGACATAAGAAAACACCGGGCAGCAGTTGGAAACTGCTGCGCAGCGTTTTCTTATCACGTGCGCGGCCGCACGGCCGCGCAGCCGCACAGCTTAGAGGGAACATTGATCACCATGCATCATTAAATGAGGACATCACGTGGTCATCATTTGCCACTTCCTGCCAGCTTCCCTATTGACATTGCTAGTAGAAAATCAGCAAAGAAGCCCGCAGAGGGTGATCACATACCATATTTTTCGGAGTATAGGACGCACCTTTTTACTCCCAAAAAGGGGGTCAAAAAGTGGGTGCGTCTTATACACCGAATGCAGCCCCCAACCCCCCCCCAGCCCCCACCCTTCGGAGGTTTTCCCCGCTGCCGCCGCCACTTGCCCCCCCGCTGCTTGCCCCCGCCGTCCCCGCTGTTGCTTGCCCCCGCCACCCATTCCTGAGCTAGCATAAAATCTAGCACCCCAGTCCTTTCGAGGTGCCACCGCTCCGCTTCGATCCCCACCGCTGCCCGCTTGCGAGCGAGCGGGCGTGCGAGCAGGCGAAGCGCGGCGGCAGGCAGGTGTCTTGGAAGCGCCGAGGGCAGCACGCGCGTCCGGGATGCCCCCCTCTGTGCTTTCCGCTTAGCCGGCAGCAGCGGGCGCAGCGAGTCCCGTCCTCACACGCGTCCCCGGCGCTTGCTGTGGCGACGCTGTTTTCTCCGAGACCTTTGTCTACTGCTCCTTCTCCGAGACAAAGGTCTCGGAGAAAACAGCGTCGCCACAGCAAGAGCCGGGGACGCACGTGAGGACGGGACTCGCTGCGCCCGCTGCTGCCGGCTAAGCAAAAAGCACAGAGGGGCATCCCGGACGCGAGTGCTGCCCTCGGCGCTTCCAAAACACCTGCCTGCTGCCACGCTTCGCCTGCTTCCTCAGCTGCTCTTCTCTAGCGAGCGCTCTTTGGCCGGGAAAACCAGGAGCCGCCGCTTTCGCCGCAGATCTGCTCAGCTCAAGTTGCAGCCCTTGAACTTCAGGAAGGAACTGGCTGCGAGACCGGGAGGACTTGTGGACTTCAACTCTAGCTAGCATGACTGGAGGAGGAATTCTGGGAGTTGAAGTCCACAAGTCTTAAACTTGCCAAGGGGGTGCAAGGGTCTTCAAACTTGTGGACTTCAACTCCCAGAATTCCTCCTCCAGTCATGCTAGCTCAGGAATTGGAGTTGAAGTCCACAAGTCTTAAAGCTGTCAAGTTTGAAGACCCCTGGGTTAGGGATGCAAGGGTCTTCAAACTTGGCAAGACTTTTTACAACCATGTACACTTTTTACAAACTTCAAACTTGACAGCTTTAAGACTTGTGGACTTCAACTCCCATTCCTGAGCTAGCATGACTGGAGAAGGAATTCTGGGAGTTGAAGTCCACAAGTCTTAAAGCTGTCAAGTTTGAAGTTTGTAAAAAGTGTACATGGTTGTAAAAAGTATACATGGTTGTAAAAAGTATTCTGCTACACTGGTATTTTATTAAATAATATACTACTACACCATTTGGTTCAGAATACTTTTTTCCTTGTTTTCCTCCTCTAAAATCTAGGTGCGTCCTATACTCCGGTGCGTCCTATACTCCGAAAAATACGGTAACCACTTTGTGCAAAACATTTACCTTCCAGCTGCCTTTTGAGTAACGAATTTAGTTTTGAAGGAGATAACGTATCACAGTGTCTGATAAAATATGGATGTTCAAAATGCAACATTTGTAGGGACAGAATTGTACGGAATATCCTGTTTTTCTCATGGCATGAATGGTCATGCTTGGGACATCACAAAATCACTGTAACTATGTGCTGGGGATCAAATACTCAGATCACAATCACATGAGCTTGGGGATGCTGCAATCACCAGAACTTTGAGGACCAGTTGTAAGTACTACTCGTTCATAGCTCTCACAAGTTTGAACAGTTGCTGAACAAGTGGTCATTTAGAGACGACCATTGTATCAGAAGAAACTGCAATTATAATAGACTGTATATTGAGAAACCTCTGTTCACATCCTCGTCCTGTACATAATAGTTACATTGTACATGCTACATTCAGTAAGCTAGAGAAAACCTATTTATTCCACTGTCAAATGTACAGGAACTGCTTCAGCAATTAAAACAGTTACAGTAAAATATTTTTAAAAGCCCTAAAATATCCACAGTAGTCAACTTAAATATTAACAAAAATTACTGCAAGAAAATAGTAATAACAATAATCATACTGAGCAATCATAATAATAATAATCATATAATACGATATACTATTTTTTCCTAGTCTTATAAGCCACTCCAATCACTGATCATTGAGAAACAAAACCTGGCATCTCTACATCAGGTTAAAATAGTAATAAAATTGAAATAATACCTACTAATATGAACATATTCCAAATATATAAATTTGACATTAATGACATTAAGCAATACTTCAATATTGAAAAAAAAAACAAGCTCACAATATCTCAAATCCCCCAAATCTCCTGAATAGCCAGGTTTTCATGTCTTTCAAGAGCCATTTGAATTTCTGGGTAAATTTTGCTTGATATTTTGAATTATGTCTTGGATTACATTTCATGTACAATAAATCATTAACATGTGGCTTGCATGAGACTAGCAGATTATAGCTATACCACCATACAAAAATCACACCCAATATCATCCCACTATAATGCATATTACTTAACTGCTGAAATCAAAAGAATATTTCTGGGTTCATTAGGTACAAATCTGATTACCGTACTAATTTGTGGTTTGATATCTTTGTGAGCATAAATTATGAATGATATATAAAAGATTAAAGGAAAGGAAAACTGAACAAACCTTGATAAGAATTCCATCCATAAAATCCCAGAGTTTAATAGTGCCATCTAGAGACCATGAATAAAGCTAGTAAGAGAGGGAAAAGAAGTGATCTATAAGTTTCAATTTTGATACATGTAGAAAAAAAGTTGAGTTTCAGTACTCCTAGTGGCTCCTGCTTTATTTATGACATTATAGTATATGATATTTTAATGTATTTGGTTAAATCATTCATTTAGCTAAAAATCATGTGCGCATATTTATTCCTGGTCCCTGCCAAAACATAGGCTCATAAATAGCATGAACGCAGATGTTTTTAAAAAATTATAATAAAAACTTTCCTGAAACCCAGTAACAATTAAACCCAACCAAAATGATAGAATTTGAAGGACCATTTTAGGTCCCACAGATACATGTATCCCACAGATACATACTAACTTTAAGAGTCCTTATCCAGCAAAAAGCACTTAGGGAACAACCTTATGTAGTGGATCTTAGGTATCCACAAAGAAAGAATTGCTGCATTACTCCATGGAGAAATTCCACTGAGTGGATACAACAGATGCAAAAGGTACTTCTGAGCCTAACCAATTCTCTTTTCCATATAAGGATAGAGCTGAGAAGCAGCATTTACTCCTGGGACCCTCTCCGTCCTAACTGAATGCCCAGTAATCAGAGATAATGGAAATTGAGATCCAATAAATCTAGAAAATAAGTGTTTCCCTAGTTTGCTTTAAACTATACAGGCGTCAAATGGCATGGAACTTTTAAACTGTATAAGAAACTAGTAAGAGCCGAGGTGGCGCAGCGGTTAGAGTGCAGTACTGCAGGCCACTTTAGCTGACTGTGATCCGCAGGTCAGCGGTTCAAATCTCACCAGCTCAAGGTTGACTAATCCTTCCAAGGTAGGTAAAATGAGGACCCAGATTGTTGGGGGCAATATAAATATACATTGCTTAAAGGTATAAACCGCTTAGAGAGTGCTTGCACTGTGAGGCGGTATATAAATCTCATTCACAAATAATAAATAAATGAATGAATGAATGAATGAATAAATAAATAAATAAATAAATAAAAAGTCAATGCTGCTGGCTCAGAAGAGAAATGTCAAACTGAAATCATGCTACAATTGGACTGATATATGCCCAGCAATTTGATCCAGAAATAAGCATACCGTTCTACACAGTGGAAAGTAAAAGCCATACACAGCCTTTACAAGTTTAGAGTGATAGACAGCTAATCCCATTTTCAGCAAACTCCAATTTTCAATTATCAGCCCTTTATATGCCCCTCTACCCCAATGATGTTTGAATGAAATGACATGCAAGAATTAAGTTAAAAATGCCAAACTGATAACAACCTGTAAATGATTTTGGGGATTCAACTGGATTCCTGTCACTAAATTGCTGTGACCTTGTAGGATATGTAGACATTCTTCTGTAAGCGTACTGTAGACTTTAATGTAGTCACCTGAAGCACACAGGAGATACCTGTAGTAAATGATTTTTAAAAAAAGTTAATGTAAAAGGCATCTATGTAACAACATATTGTATGTTAACTAGAATTAGAAAACATGATTCCTCAGATCTTTAACATTAAAGCTAAAAGACTAAAAAAGAAACATGCTCAAAATCCACTAAACTATGTGACCTATCAGCACTAAAACTCTGCGTTATTCAAAAGAATATGGGATAGATGTATTTTCAATAAATATGAAGCACTAACAAACTTATTAAGATTCATATACTTGCATCATTTTACATTTCACATCAATATAAAACAAAACATAGACCCACCACCAGAAATTTACAAGCCAAAATCCCAGAGAAGTGATGTCCTCAGTTTACAAGAAAACAAAAGAGACGTGCCTCTATTTTTACATGGCTTAAACATACTGACCTGAGACCTAAATCTAGACTCTCTATTCAGAAAGAGTAAAGATTACAGCAAGAATCTAAGAGGGAAGTCACATTCCAACTGCAGTTCCTATGGTACTTTCTCCTTTTGAAGTGACATTACGAACTGCAAATTCATCCTAAAGTAATTTTTTGGAGTAAATTTTTGGAGCTCAAAAGCAATTGCCTAAAGATATTAACAGCCTAACCCAGAAAAGACGTTACCACTACAATCAGGTGAATATTCCCGCTTATATGTCTACCGAATGCATCAGTGCAAGCATTTTATCTACAAGTGCATTGCACACGCGCAGGTACATGTCAATAAAATAAACGCCGTCCTTCTTGCAAATGCAACTGCAGCTTTCTCGCGTAATGGAAGCTCGCCGCGGAAGAGAAAAGAAAAGCGCTTCAATTCTCCAATTCTACTAACTTCGAATCTGCAGAAAACACCGCGCGACACCCGCTCAACCAGCTCCCGCCGCAGCGAACCACGCGGAGCTCCTCGCGCGCCACCATTTTTCCACACGAGCCGACCTCCAACCTTCGTGCCCCTCCCCTCTGGGAAATCCAGGAAGGAAGTCGCAACCACTCTAGCCAACGTATTTCCTGGAACTCTATCATATTGGGTCCTCTTTTCCTATAAAGTAAAGGAGGGGCGCCTTCCGTTTTCCTGCTTTCACGTTTCAATATCTCGATTGAAATTACTGATACATAGAGAGAGGTTAGCAGAGTGTCTCTCTTGCCCGGGTTAGGATTTCTTGAGCAAATCCATTCCGCTTTCCGTATGAAGCCCCCCTCTCCCCACGGCTTCATATTGAAAGTGGAATGGATTTGCTTAAGGTTGGGCTAAGAAGTAATTTGAGTTTGGGCAGCAAGAAATTTGCATAGGACAGTCCAGCTGCTCAGTCTTTGCCATATCTTTGTAACTTCAGCGGGCATGCGATTCCCCCGACTTGCAATTTAACATAACATATTAACAGAGTTGAGATGTGTAGAGGAAAAATATGTTGCAAAGTTGTGTACAGAAAGAGTACATTTGTCACTCATCCACTACTTGTACACTCCTATACATGAGTGTAGAGCGACATCGTTGACTTGCAGACGAGGTAGTCTGAGATGACTTCTGGAGAAAAGTTTGCAGAGTGTATTGTACACACTGCCTGTGTCAAATTTCCCATTTGAGTCGAGGCTGCTCTGTTTCCGCGATAGGGTACAATCGTTCGGGCTCAATTGAGTACATCGGCTAATGAAACTTCAGGAACTGAAACCTAAGTTGAAATAATGCTTTGTTATTAATTTTGCCGATTGTATGAATTGTTTCAAAATACACTCTGCGTGCTGTCTTACATACATTAAATGCATTGCATACATTAAATTCATTTAAGCGCTAGTTTGGTGTAATGATTAAAAGGCCCAAAAAAGCCAGCTTGGCGACCCTGGGTCAGTCTCTCTCAGCCCTGAGAAGCAGGCAAAAGGCAAACCGCTTCGGAAAATTTGGCCGAGAAAGTTCCAGGGATGTGTCTTCAGGACTCAATACACACCCACCCCAAAACATTTAAGTTAGAGCAAGGATGGAAAATACAAAAGGATTTTGATTGCAAAAATGGGGTCCCCACAAGAAAGATGAGCAATTCGCTTAATACAAAAATAACAATTATTCTCCAAATTTTATAGTTTGAATGTCATTCTTAAAACAGCTTTTTTGATTTACTGACTTCCTCCAAGCCCTCTGATCCCAAATGCAATGCAAGTCTTAAACAAAAGAACCCAGATTAATTGCTCCTCTGATTCCAATCAATCACTCAATGGCGTATAGAAGCTTTATATTCTGTGGCGCATATTGAACTTACTGGATGAGCAAAAAAAAAAGTAGTATACTGTATCAATTAGGATATGCGTCTGTAATAAATCTATGATAAAGGTAACAAGCCCCTCCTCCGCTGGCCTTTTCTCATAAGTCCTTCTCGCCTCTCGTGCTGCGTTTTTCGCCAGCTTCACTTCATTGGTTGCAACGCGTGCTCGTCATATCGCGCAGCCAATCAAAATGAGATTGGTCGTTCAATGGCTTTTGCTTCAAAGTCCCAAGGAGAAACAGACGAGAGTGGCAGGAGGGTGGACTTAAAATTGTACGTATGGCTACGAGAATTAAATAACCAGATTAACATTGTACAGATTTTTAGGGACGGGTAGCGGGGTGAAAGCGGTGTTTTGGGGAGGTTAGGTCTGAGGATACTCTAGAGCAGGAGTTATGACTTGTGGACTTCAACTCCCAGAATTCCTGAGTCAGCCATGCTTGAGATCCACAAACCATAAAGGGTCCATCGTTCCCCACCTCTGCTCTAGCCTCTAGACTGTCTAGTTGGGGGTGGATTTAGCTGCTGTGAGTCGCTTACTTTCTTGGCCTCGTGCAGACCAAGAATGGACAAAATACCCCTTCAGAGGCTGAACTCTAATTCCCATTACCCCTCTTTAATGCAGCTGATGAGGACATCCTGGGACAAGGATGCCTTTTCTTATCAGGTGTTTTCTAAAACAACAACCCTATGGGATATGTTTTCCTGAGAGGGAGTGGACCTCTCAAAGTCACCCAAAAATTTTGTCCCTGAGAACAGATTTGAACTCTATTCCTGAGTCTAATAATTATTTTATTTATTTATTTATATTCCACCTTTATTTTTTTTAACAAGGGTGGAAACATACCTAATACACTTTCCTCAGCCTATTTTCCCCAGGATAACTACCTTCTGAGGTGAGTTGGGCTGACAGAGAAAGAGATTGATTGGCCCAAAGACACCCAGCCTTAGGCTTTCATGCCTAAACTGGAATTTGAGGCTCAGCTGGAGAATATAAAGAATATATAGAAAAAGAAGTGGGAATGCTCACCTATGTTGTGCCCAAAATTTGGCTCCCATAAAGCATCTACGTCACTCTGAAGGTGCAACATAATTTTATTAGCGTGTGGTCAATAAAACAGTATTTCCTGAATTCCCAGCTAAGACTTGGCAGTGTGTTGGCAGCCCTGAGCAAAGGCAGAATATACCCTATACAGGCTTATACTGTACATAACTAGTGGTAATAGCTATTATTGGTAACGGCCTACTACTACATTGCAAAGGTAGGACAAAGGAAAAGGCGGACATCGTGTAAATTACAGCATGATATTGGAATGAGTAGGATAAACATCTGTCTGACGTATTATTTATCCCTTCCAAGTAGGGCAGGTGCTAGCCATACTACTAACTCTTTCGGATGTGGTCAGTGAATAGTAACAATGTGGTTTCCTCAGCCACAGGTTCCTTTCACATCCATCCTCCAGACATCTCTAAGGGTGAACTCAGCTTGCTGTGAATGTTTTTTTACCAGGTCCCTTCAAGCAGTTCATAAGAATTGGGATTGGGGGGTGCATCTTGGAGGTTTGGTTGTGAAAGCAGCTCAAATGCATATGGGAGTGGTGTTTTTATCACCATACCTATTCACAAAAGATATATGCAGCTCTCTTCCTTTATAGAGAGTTTTTGCATTGGCTACTGGCTGTGAATATAATTGGAGAATTACTCTGGTTTCTTGCTTTTTCTTCAGGTCTTGAGATCCTATCGCCTTTAACCTGACAAAGGAGCAGTAAATGATTGTATCTGCCATTGGAAAAGAACCTGGAGTGCTTCTGACCACTCAACAGGAGCAGATGTCAAGCCAAGCATTACTAAGGGAAGGGGGGGAAGGGTCAAAGTTGCCTGATAAAGAAGAGCTGAACAGAAAGGTCAGTGGAGAAATAATGAAATTAATAAAATGAGAGACACTAATATGGACAATTTACATCTGTAATTGCTGATGGTAAAAGCTTGATAAAATAGTACTAAACTCTGCTTTCAGGAGATGCAATGGAGTAACTTTCAGAAAGGAATCCTGTCTAGTGATACCAACAGTTTGATAGTCCAGACTATGCTAAACACACATTAAGGATCAGGCTTCATTGGATTTGGGGCTTACATGCAGCCTAATGTAGTGCACTTTGTTGAAATAATAACTTCTCTTTGAAAAATATAATTGTCCTTTTAGAATAGAATAGAATTCTTTATTGGGCAAGTGTGATTGGACACACAAGGAATTTGTCTTTGGTGCATATGCTCTCAGTGTACATAGAAAAACAAGATACATTCGTCAAGAATCAAGGTACAACACTTAATGATAGTTATAGGGTACAAATAACCAAACAAATCATACTGGGAAACAACCAATATAAATCGTAAGGATACAGCAACAAAGTTAGAGTCATGCAGTCATAAGTGGGAGGAGATGGGAATGATGAGAAAATTAATAGTAATAGTAATGCTAACTTAGTGAATAGTTTGACAGTGGTGAGGGAATTATTTGTTTAGCAGAGTGATGGTGTTTGGGGGGGAAACTGTTCTTGTGTCTAGTTGTTCTGGTGTGCAGTGCTCTATAGCGTCGTTTTGAGGGTAGGAATTGAAACAGTTTGTGTCCAGGATGTAAATATTTTCACGGCCCCCTTTTTGACTCGTGCAGTATACAGGTCCTCAGTGGAAGGCAGGTTGGCAGTAATTGTTTTTTCTGCAGTTCTAATTATCCTCTGAAGTCTGTGTCTGTCTTGTTGGGTTGCAGAACCAAATCAGACAGTTATAGAGGTGCAGATGACAGACTCAATAATTCCTCTGTAGAACTGTATCAGCAGCTCCTTGAAGAACTCCTTGAAGAACTGTATCAGCAGCTCTTTTAAAAAAACAATTCCTACTGAAGATGGGGATGCTTCTTTTAACATAGAAATTCAGTTTGGATTATTTTGAATTTGCTAAAAATGTACATTTTTTTGCTCCTTGCTGAAGCTGAAGAGTTAAATATCTTCAATTCGGCATGTTGCAAAAATTATAGGTGAATGTAAAAAAAAAATGCTGATGGGGGAAAAATAGATTTGTCATATGAATCCATGTGATGATAGTAAATGTCTTAAAATTTGAGCTTTAGAACTTATTTGTAATTATAGTGGATGCAATCTCTAACCATAACAATCTAAGTTTTCTTATTGACAATCATTTAACCATGTTTGGGATAGAAGTTTATGTGATACTATTTACTGACATGGCTTAAATGTATATCTGAACTAAATTCTGTGTTTCTACTCAACTGAGTACTATGGGGAGTTTTTTTTAAAATAAAACAATTCAAAATTTTAAAACAAAAATTAAAACAAATGCTTGAATTATAAGGCAATTGAAAATTAAATGTCTGGTAAAAAGATGGGCTTTTAAATATTTTCTGAATGGAGTGGAGACTAAGCAATAGCTCCTGGAGAAGTAAATTCTGTAGGCTGCAAGTGATATAGGAGAATTGTTCTTGCCCATCAGATAGCTCAGTCTGTAATAGTAGGGCCATCTCTTACTTGCATGTTGCTTGACACTTCTGTGTAAAAAGAGCCGAGGTGGTGCAGCGGTTAGAGGCAGTACTGCAGACCACTTTAGCTGACTGTGATCCGCAGGTCAGCGGTTCAAATCTCACCGGCTCAAGGTTGACTCAGCTTTCCATCCTTCCAAGGTAGGTAAAATGAGGACCCAGATTGTTGGGGGCAATATAATATACCAGTGATGGCGAACCTTTTTTTCCTCGAGTGCCGAAATAGTACACGCGCGCGCTATCACGCGCACGTGGGTGCCCACACCCATAATTCAAAGCCCCTCACTCGCCCCACCCCCTGCACATGCGTGCGCGACCCATCCCACTCCCCCGTTTCCTGACTTCCAGTGGGCCCGGTAGACCCATTTTTCGCCCTCCCCAGGCTCCAGAGGCTTTCTTGGAGCTTGGGGAGGGCAAAAATGCTCCACCCCCGCCACCCTGGAGGCTCTCCAGAGGCCGAAATCGCCCTCCCAGAGCTTCCACACGAGCCAAAATCATCTGGCGGGCACACACATGCGCACTGGAGCTGAGCTAGGGCAACGGCTCGCGTGCCGGCAGATATGGCTCCGCGTGCCACCTGTGGCACCCGTGCCATAGGTTCGCCATCACTGTAATATACATTGCTTACTGGTGTAAACCGCTTAGAGAGTGCTTGCACTGTGAGGCAGTATATAAATCTCACAAATAAATCTCACAAATAAATACTACACAAGAGTTTCTAAATAGACATCACTTTGTCAGTTTTTATGATGGAAATAAACTTGATGCATGTAAATAAGATGTGTTTATTTTACTTTTAAAATGTATATTTATACATGTTAGGGAGATTTAAAAAGCTAATTTACAAATTATGATTGGAAATCTTGGGCTTGTTTCTCATGGAAGTGAGATCTTTTTTCATCATTTAATTGCAGATTAAAGAGCAAAAAATTGTAGTTGATGAAATTTCCAACTTGAAGAAGAACCGTGTAAGTGACTATAACAGTCTTATAATAAATTATTCATAGTTATAAAGGAATTTATAACTGATACTGAGGTGTGTACTTATTTGAGCATTATGCCAATATAGAATGAGCAGATGTAACTATGCTAACACTCTACTACAATATATTATTTTATTAAGCTGTAGAATTGTGATGGTCTTGTATGATTTGGTAACAAGTTCTGATCCAATTCCATCTGCTCATCACCCATTTGTTGGTCTTGTTACAGTATCCCATAAAGCTAATACTACAGTATATATACAGTATCTAGTGATAATGGCTATTATTGATAAACCAGAAGTAATCTACTTGGAGCAACAGTCAAAGTAATACATAAATGTGTAAATCACAATATGCAGCACTTCCACATGTATGCATTCTTATAGCATAGCTTCTGTGCAAAATAGAAACCATACTCTAAAAAAATTAGCATTCGGTTGATATGAGCATTTTGTTAAATTTCACCTATAAAGTGAAAATTTGTAAATTGATCTGTAATAAACACACTGTACCATGAAAGTGATATGCAAGGTGAATGCATTTTTGTGATTTGTCTTTTAGATTACAAAGCTGTGAGTAAGAACTGCCTTGTTTTTACTGATTTTTTTGGCAAATTCCTCTGAATACTACTACCATGATTGCAGAGGATAGTTAAACCTGTTACTAAGAGTTACTAAATAGAGAAAGGGGGGGGGGGAGAGAATAATCTTTCTGATGTAATCCAGCTAGAAATTAATTTTTAACCTCAGAAAGGGTGATGTATTGAGAATCCAACCCCCAAAAGTTGTATGGACCAGGACTACTCAATGTGGGCCTGCCATTGAGGATAACACAGAAATTATATCTGCTGCCAAATGTGGCTGGGATGCAGGGTGGATTTGATTTAAATCAAGTTGATTTAAATCATGATTTAAATCATGATTTAAATCACTAGTAAAAAGGCTTGATTTAAATCAACTCGATTTAAATCATAATTTTTAAAGAGCAACTGTCATCTCTGTCCCGCAGCAGCTGCTCATCTGACCTGCTGTTGACTCACCGACAGTCCCAATATTGCAGAATATACAGCCTCATGCTACATCACTAAGCTCCATTTCATGCTGAATAAACTAAATTGTTAATGTATCTTAAATAGAAAACTATCTTTAGATAGATTTTTACTCCAAAAGCATTTTATTAAAATAAATTTGATAAAAATCAAAGAAATCCAATTTAAATCAAAAAAATCCGTTGTGTTTGTTTTTTTTAAATTTAAATCAATTTTTATCCACCCTGCTAGGATGGTAACATCTTTGGAATCTTCTTTGCTTCTTTGGAACCACACTTGCATTGCCGTTATTTATTGGCTGCCAGTAGGCTTTTAGCTTCAATTGAAAATACTCATTATTGCCTATTAAGCCCTATGCACCAGAGCTATAGAGCACAATAGAAACTGTTTCATCACTATCATTGTCATGTTGTGTGCAAGCATCTAAGGAGGACCTGCTAAGCATCCTACCTATAGAAAATAAACGGGGGGGGGGGGAATATAGATCAGGAAGCAGGCCTTCTCTTTGACACATTTTATAAAATGTGTTACACTCAGCAATACATCTTTCCCATTCTTTCTGGCACTATGGAAAGTGGTAAAATATTTTGGAATGACCTTTTGTTTCCTACCATTTTCTGCTATCCTATAGTTTTGTTTAATGATTTTCAGATTTTGCTTTACTACGAGAGATTGTGTATTTTCTTGGCATTTATTACTTATTTAGCACCCTAAACTCATACCATCGTAATGAGTGTCTAAAAATGAAAGATAGATCATATTATATGATTCCAAAAATAGAGCTACAGTAGCTTGCAGACTTTTTTTTTTAAGATGAGTTTGAAGCAAGCTTTGTTTTGGTTGAAGAAGAGAATTTCAAATCTGTTTCTATAAATTTTCTACTTTCAATCCTAGTGGGAGATAACTCAGAAATGGAAAGAGAAAACTAGAAAAAGTCTTATCTCTTAATGTTGAAGCTTTCAGACTGTTTCTTTTTAATTTGCAGAAAGTATACAGACAACAACCGAACAGCAACATATTCTTTTTAGCAGACAAAACTCAAACACTCTCCGAATGCAAAAGTATGTTCCTCAGATATATTTATATTTTAGACATTTTAGAAAATATAACTTCATATTAAAGTTGATAGTGTTCAGTGAGATGAATTGACATTTTTGTTTTTACACCGTGGGGTTGTAGTATAAAATATTGGCATTTTTGTATGCTCAATGGATTATTTTTATCTGAAGTGATAAAATTATGCTACATGTACAGAAACGTAATATGTGCATATGCAGGTAGTCTTCATTTAACAGTGGTAATTAGGACTGGAATTTTGATTGCTACATAATGCAGCCATAAAACGCAATTCTAAGTATATTAAAAATTTTAGTTCTGTAATAACTGGAAGGTCATGTATTGCTCATCCCTTCCCTTTGGGGATGATCCTCAGTTCTGTAACGCAGAGAAGACTCTTTCCTTTATCTTCAGGAACGGGTCTCGAGCTTTCTAGAGCATGAAAGTTAGATACTGTTGTTTAAGTTAATAATGTTAATTAGGCAACTCCAGAACTCAGTATAATAATTTTCCATCTAGCTACACAGTTGTAATTCTGTCAATTTGATTTTGAGCTAATTGATGATATCGCAATCAAGATTTTATATCAAAATTTTAATTATATTTGTTTGGCATTTACATGGAACCAAAAGATTAATGATTAAACAGACCAAGCAAACAGCTTAATAATATATACAGTAACGGGGAGGTTTCATTATTAAATATAGTTTTTATACAGATATGGATCTGATATTTCCTTTCAATTATACATGGGGCAGTAAATATTCTGAAGGGAATTACATTACTGTAATTAGAAAAAGATTTAGCATGTATTTTTGGGTACTGCTTTCAAACATTGAATTAATGACAGTACATTATCTCTAGGGGAGAGTTTCTTTCATAAACCATTTGGACAGTATGTTCCAATAATAATGCTTTTTCTTACTGCTATATTTTCCATGTCTACCAAAGGCAGTGACAGTGAAGAAGTCTTCTTCCATTCTGTACTTTGGTTGAGGTATCCCTGAATAACTGACCAGATCAATGGTCTCTTGTTGCACTCTCTAGGGCAGCGGTTCCCAACCTTCCTAATGCCGCGACCCTGCACCCCCATCGCGACCCACGCCACCATTTGGGTTCTTTTACCCTCTGCGCATGCGCAAATCATTCTGCGCATGCGCAGAGTGTAAAAGAACCCAAATGGGGGCGCGAGTTGTGGGGCGCGATATCATGGCCAGGCTTGTGGCAGTGGGGGGGAGCTGAGGATGCCGGGGCGACCCCTGGGAAATAGTCGTTTGACCCCCAAAGGGGTCGCGACCCCCAGGTTGTGAACCGCTGCTCTAGGGAGTAAAACATATGCAACTGATATTTGTTCCTGCACTGGATTAGTGTATTTGGAAGGACTATAAAGCAGATTCTTGTGCATGGGTTATGGTAAACGTGTACACTGGAGTTGCATTGAACATAATTTTATATGTATTTATAAGCTACTTTAAATATTTGCACGATTCTCTACACCTTTTAATTAATAGATTAAAAGCGAGGTTTTCTTTTCCCCCCAGTTACTTTAGATGAACTAAAGAAGGCTCATCAAGAAATAGAAAACTCAGAAAAGAGCAAGACCAAGAAATAAATAACTCCAGTACAAGTTTACAATGTGTGGAATTTGCTGTGTGATCAGCTTATCTGCTTATGCCCCTGGAAATAGTATCTTGAAAGAAGATATCCTAAATAATCTTAAAAGAAGGGGGCCTGATAGAAGCCAACAACTGGAAAAGACTGTTTTTCATCCTCCATATTGGTGCTTATTTTCTGGCCATGTACTTCATTTAAGGGGGCCAATGACTCCACAGCCATTGGAAGACTCTGGTAATGTATTCCTTTGGAATGGAGAAATCTTCAGTGGAATTTCTGTGGAAAGGGAAGAGAATGACACTCAAGTTATTTTTCGCCGACTCTGCTCTTGCAATAGTGACTCTGATTTTTTGACAGCGCTGTCCTCTATTCAAGGTCCATGGTCTTTTATTTTTTATCAGGCATCCAGGCATTGCTTATGGTTTGGCAGGGACTACTTTGGCCGTCGAAGTCTGCTGTGGCAGTTTAATAAAGAAAGTGATGCTGTTCTTGTACTGAGTTCTGTTAGTTCTGCCTCTCATAATCCGTGGCTGGAAGTTCCAGCATCAGGGATTTTTCAGATGAATCTGCAGGATTGTGTTGCTCATAAATCTATTACTTTAATGTTACATCCTTGGAGATTTCCTCCCAGACAAAATGTAGTTGGAGAAGTCGTCCCGGGAGATTTAAGCATGGTTTCTAAATCTTTACCTGCTTATGTGTCTCTTGTGATGAATGCATCCACTTCTTTGATAGCTCCTATCATTCCTTTAAATAAGGAAATTTCTGACATAACAGTAGAATCCCAGTTATTTAGTTTTCCCTCGACTGTAGCTGATGTGGAAGTTCTTCAAAACTTTCTTGCAGAACATCACAGGAAAGAAAGAGTCCATCAGTTTATTGATGTATTGAGCAGAGCTGTAAAGAAACGAGTTTTATGCCTAATGAGAAACACTGATCCAATCAGAGGAGAAATATCGGATAAAGATCTGAAGAAATCCTATATTGCCATACTTTTTTCTGGTGGCATTGATTCCATGATTATAGCTGCCCTTGCTGACAGGTATGTCCCGTTGGAGGAACCAATTGATCTTCTCAATGTGGCCTTCGAGGTTACAGGCCAAGGCAACCAAAACGGTTCCATTAAGAAATGCAGCAAAGGGAAGAAACAATTTCCCCCTTGTCAGGAATGTTTAAATGTCAAGAATACTGCAACCAGTTACTCTTCTTCTTTTAATGCTCCTGATAGAATTACTGGCAAGGCAGGATTAGAAGAATTGAAAATAATTAATCCTTCAAGAACTTGGAATTTTGTGGGAATCAATGTTACACTCGAGGATTTAAAAGCAATGAGAATGAAACATATAAGACATTTAATTTATCCACTGGACACTGTTTTGGATGACAGTATAGGTTGTGCCGTGTGGTTTGCTTCCAGAGGAGAGGGTCTGCTTACCAATCAGGGAGCCGTTCAACCATATAAAAGTCCTGCAAAGGTATGAAATTATTGATCATCTCCATTTTTTTCAATTAAAGTTGCATAAAACTGTTTAAACTCCGTAACTGGCATTACAGCCTAATGCTACTTAATAGGGACTAATCTCATTGGGGTCTAATGGGACCGATCTCCAGCATACTAAAACTCACACTACACACACAATTTACACTACGTGCATAACTGTAAAATTAAGAGTGTTTTGTGGTAAAATAATGCTACCAATGATGAAAGAGGTTTAGAGAATGTTTGTAGTATACAAGGAAGTAGATACATGCAGCTACATTGACTTTATCATTGGAAATTGTGACAGAGAAACAACAAAAGTCTCTGTTTTGGGCCCTATATTATTATGCATAATTTGCTTTTTGGGTTTACAATTTTAATTGCTTTTGTTATATTTCTTGATGATCAGGCTTCAAAAGCAAATGATTTTAATTTTTTTTTTCTTTTTCGTATTATGGAAGTCTTAGTAAATATTTTTCATTGTGGTTTTTATATAACCATGCTATATCTTGTGGCCATGGCTAGATTTTCATCTGTAAAACAACTTGTATAAATTGGATTCACCATTGTAAATTACTTTTAGATTTATTTGGAATATAATGTTAATGTCTGTGTTAGTATTCTGTAATCTCTGCTCATTACAGGTGGTATTTCTATATTCATTACAGATTGTCCTTACAGGAATTGGAGCAGATGAACAACTTGCAGGGTATTCCAGACACCGTGTTTGCTTCAAAAAAAGTGGTTTTGAGGGTTTGACGGAAGAATTACGAATGGAACTAAGTCGTATTTCTTCTAGGAATCTGGGTCGAGATGATAGAGTTATTGGAGATCATGGCAAAGAAGCTAGGTAAGCAGGTGTGCAACAGATAAGATTGTCCTTGACTGGACATATTAAAATTCAGATAATGATAAGGAATAAAGGCAGCAAATATCTAATAGAAGAAACAATTCACATGTTATGGTAAAAGAAGGCAGAGTCTACTTTCAAAAGTCCTTTTTTGTCATACATAATACACTATTTTCTTATGGTAGTTAATATCCCAGAGTTCAATAGCATTATTAGCTATTAATTCAGTACTAATAATTGCCATATCAGAAAAAACCGTTTGGAATTGGAATCCAACTTCACAAACAAATCCATGAGATTTGTTTGTTTGTGAAATTCTCACAGACGTGAACTATGATGCATTTCTCTCTTGGGGTGGAGGAGAACATAGAACAATATTTAATAATTTTTATCATTGATTTTCTTTTCTTTGTGCAAACAATCTCAGTGGCTGAAATATTCTCAATCTCAGAAGAAATTCTGTGAAATAGCATTAGGAAAAGAGTGTTGAGACTAAAGTGACATTATCTGGGTCCTTAAGGCAGCTTTTCATTGAAAGAAAACAAAAAATACACTTGTTGAGATGGGTGATTATAGAAGTAAATAAATTTACTGACAGGTTCCATAGGGTTTGGGAAAGGAAAACTCAGCACTCAAAATTAGTAACCAAGTTTGTTTGTTTATCCCAACATCGGTACTAAAACCTTAAAGTTTTACAGAAAGGAATCTTTGTTGGGGTTAACGCTCCGTGCTCCCCATCCACCCAATTACTCAATTACCCTGTAGCCTCCCTTTCCTCCCCCATTCATTGCAAGCCAGTCCAGATTATTTTCGACTCTTCCATGGTGCTCTGCTGTGTTTTACGATGGCTGGTGAGAAAACAGCTTCAGGCATAATGCGAAAATGCTCAGCAATGGCATGGAACAGAGATCCCCACATGAATGGCAGCCTCAGGAGGGCTGGGGCTGACATTTACAATATTTCAGTGTACTGTAAACAGATTACAGATTAACAGAGTTGGAAGGGACCTTGTAGGTCATCTAGTCCAATCCCCCACCCAAACAGGAGACCCTACACCATTTCTGACAGATGGCAGTCCAGTCTCTTCTTGAAGCTTCCAGTGATGAAGCTCCCACAACTTCCGAAGGCAAGCTGTTCCATTGGTTGATTGCTCTCATGGTCAGAAATTTTCTCTTTATTTCCAGATTGAATCTCTCCTTGTTCAGTTTCAATCCATTATTCATTGTCTGGCCTTCAGATACTTTAGAAAATAGGTTGACCCCCTCCTCTCTGTGGCAGCCCCTCAATTATTGGAACACTGCTATCATGTCTCCCCTGGTCCATCTCTTCACTAGACTAGCCATGCCCAGTTCCTGCAACCGTTCATTGTATGTTTTAGTCTCCAGTCCCCTAATCACCCTGGTTGCTCTTCTCTACGCTTTTTCTAGAGTCTCAACATCTTTTTTATAGTGTGGTGACCAAAACTGGATGCAGTACTCCAGGTGTGGTCTTACTAAGGCTTTATAGAGTGGTATTAGTACCTCACTTGATCTTGATTGTATCTCTCTGTTAATGCAATTTAGGATTGCATTGGCTTTTTTGGCTGCCGCTGCACACTGTTGGCTCATATTTAACTGGTTCTCCACTAAGACTCTAAGATCCCTCTCACAGTTACTGCTATTAAGCCTGGTTTCACCCAGTCTATATGTGTACTTTTGGTTTTTCTTGCCTAAGTGTAAGACTTTACTTTTCTCTACATTGATCTGGACTAAAGCATTGAAATTAATCGGAGCTGTTAACTACCGTTGTCATAGCATTCAGGATAGTAGCTGCCTACAGTTTTGCACTAATGATGTTTTGTAGATGGTTGTATTAAAAATGGACATTTTTAAAAAATATACAATTAATTAACCAAGCCAGTTCATTAAAGAAAGCTTTGTTTACATTTGTTTATAAAACTTGATTTTATTTTCCTTGCTATAATTTTCCCTTTCAGATTTCCCTTTCTTGATGAAGAGGTTGTGTCATTTCTTAACTCACTTCCTGTATGGGAAAAAGCAAACTTGGCTCTACCTCGTGGGATCGGAGAAAAATTGCTCTTGCGTCTAGTAGCTGCTGAGCTTGGTTTGACAGCCTCTGCCGTTTTGCCAAAACGGGCCATGCAATTTGGTTCTCGAATTGCAAAAATGGAAAATACCAGTGAAAAAGCATCAGACAAATGTACAAGACTTCAGACAGCTTCAAGAGAATAACTTTATATATATATATATAGTCCACGGCTACTTTTTCAAGAGACATAATTGTTTTACTAAACAAACTTCAAAGACCTTGAATATAGTTACACTAGGATCAGGATTCTGCATATTTAATTGGAAATAAGCATCAGAGGGTTTCTATATTTCTTAAAATGTTATACATAGGAGCAGGGGCTTTCCATTGCGGTAAGAATGAAAGAAACAATAATTTTTAAAAAGTGTTATAGTTTTATCATAACTATTTGGATTACCTGCAATAAATTTTATCTTATGTGTTTTTGTCAGAGATTTATTTATTAATATATTGGATGCTACTTCAAAGAAATGTTAATCAAATCAGATTTTTTGCTTGTTTAGGTTCCACAATAGAAACTTGAAACTACTCAAGTGATTAAGAGTTAATGGCCCTCGACTCTCAGTAGGAATAAAGGACTAGGAATATATTGTAATATTTTCTTTTATGACTTATTTCTAATATGATATTCCTACTCTGTGATAGACCCAGACAGTCAAATATTAACAAAACTTAACAATCTGTCATTTTGTTTCTCTAAATAAAATACCATATTTTTCAGAGTATAAGACGCACCTTAGTTTTTGGGGAGGAAAAGGGGGGGGAGGATCTACCTACCAGGTATTCATCTGGCTAGCATTCTTAGTCTGTTCAGCTTCAGCACATTATTTTATCCCCTGGTTAGAGCTGAAAAAAATCATCTTCGGAGGGAGTAGCAATGAAAACAAGCCTGCAAAGACTTAGGGCTGGAAAAAAACTTATTCGGAGAGAGCAGCAATGAAAAAGCCTGCAAGCAAAATGGCAGAAATGGCAAAAATCTCAACATATTTAAAAGATCATTCAAATGAGAGAGATATATTGGAATGGAGTAGATGGATTGATTATATTCAAAAAAAGTATTATATTAAGAAGATATATATAGCTTAATAATGATATATGTTAAGAATTTTAGAATGTGTTTAAAAGGTCTTAAACAAGGAGGAGTTTAAAAAAAATTAGAGAAATTTTGAATTTACAATTTGATAGTATATTTTAAGTTTATGTTTATTGAAGATTATACCCTGTACTTTTTCTGGGAAGTCGGAGGGGGGAGGGGAGGAGGTGGGGGGAAGGGGGGAGAAAAAGAAAAAAATGTTTGTACTTTGTACTAATAAAACTTTTTGAATTAAAAAAAAAAAGCCTGCAAGCCAGTAAGAGCCGGGAAGATTGTTAGCACCTCATTAGGGCTGGGGAAAAAAGCTTTGAAAAAGCTACATTCGGAGTATAAAACACACCCAAATTTTCATCCTCTTTTAGGTGGGGGGAAGGTGCGTCTTATACTCCGAAAAATACAGTATTCATGGTACACAAACTGTATGCCTATACAGACTGCTGCTGTTCTGTATCTGGACAAGAAACAGAAGGTCATAATGGCATGTTTGTAAGCTACAGTCCACTTTGCTATTTAGTAGACTTTTCTCTTATATTGCTTAAGTGTTTAAAACGATGCTACCTTTTATTTAATTCAATAAAATTAGAGGAATTCAAACTACAAAGAGCAAAGCATTTGTCATCTTTATTCTGGATATTTTCATTGTCTATCCAGTATTCACCAGGAGAGTCTCAGAATTCCAGCTATTGTTCTAAGAGAATGTTTATTAATGGATAGTTCTAAATCTGTTAGCTTTTTTACTATTAGCTCTTCCTTTTTGGATTGCAAATGAAAGTTTAATATATAAAAATCTCATGCCTCTTCTATCATCCAGTGCCTTTGACAAAGTGCGACCACTAGATATTTCTTATCTCTGCCAGACAAAGTAATGAGCAACAATATGTGATGCCAGCTCTGTAGCAATCTATTGAGTCATCTTGAAGGTGCCCACGTTTTTTCAAAAAAACTTATGCCACGTGCTATTACTGGGAAAACGTAGCATGAGATAAAGCGTTCTCTTTGCTCCCAAAAGGTGTAAATTCACCAATAGTAGGATTCTTTTACTGTTCTATGGTATCCATAGTGACAGTCTTAACTTTCTACTCCCTTCTTCACCACGTAACAGCTGAGGATGTGAGCTGGAGTCTCTCTAGTCTTGGGACAAAAGGCAAGCCTCTCACTTATTCATAGATTTACATGCGTAGATTTGTTTCAGTCACCTTGCTTATCTGGGATTGAGTTTCCAAAGACCTATTAGAATTTTTCTTTTTTTTTTCTGGTTTCTGTTAGTTCTATTTCCTGATTTGGCAGAGGCAGCCTTTAAACAGTTAGGGGGTATCAAAGGGGCCTTACTGCTTTTTCTGCCTTCTCTTTTCAGTCAGGATACTTAAAGAACACAAAGAAAGTAGGTTTCTCTTTTCACTCTCATCCCTTCCCTGAGGCTGAAGTAATAATGTTACTTAAAAGGGTTTGGCAATTTCTGATCAGACCAAGGACTGAAGGAATGACTGTTGGCTTGACTATGGTAGGGATCAGGGATGGGTTTCACTTACCTTCGCCACCGGTTCGCGTCGTGACGATTTCACTTCTGCGCATGCTCAGAAGGTGGATTCGGCCCGAAACACAGCTGAGGAGCTCATCAGCTGTGCTTCGGGCGAAGAAATAAAGGTCAGTATTAACCTGGGGGTGGGCGGGGGGCTTTTTTCAAAGCACAGAACGCTGTGAAGCCATGCAAACGGAAAAATCGGCTGAAAATTCAGAAAAAAAGATGGCGGCGACCACGGACTGGCACAAACAGAACTGGATCCGTGACGCCAAAATTATGTCACCAGCGGGTCGCTAACGGTTTGGGCGATCTGGTCCGAACCAGGAGGAACCCACCCCTGGTAGGGATACACATGACTAATCTACAGCATGTATATCCGTACACAGTCCTCCTGGTTCATTTCCTGGCCGGATTCACACCTCAAGCCATCTGTTTTATTAAACTGCAATCAACTATATTCATGCATTATGTTCAGTCAAAACCAAGCAGGCTACAGCTTGGCGCAATGTGTACACCCAGTGACATCTTTCTGGAATACCTAAAGAGCTATCTTCTCTTATATGAAGGTCAATTCAATGATAAAAGTATTTTGAGGAGGCCCTGCTTGGTCTCCTACATCTAAGCTGCAGGTGGCTAGAAAATCAGAATGCTTGCTATCTGCACTCAAACTTTTTATTCCATGTTTAGGAAGCCCCCTCAAATTTTATCTCCTATACTTTTACCTTTTTTTGTCCAATAATTTTTCTGACAAACTTTTTTGCTCACTGGTGAGCAATAGTTTGCCCTGCACTGATTTTACTAAGTTCAATTTGTTGCTCCTATGACATATTGTTTTAATAATTTGTCTTTGTGTGTACATGTGCAGATGTACAGACAAAAAAATTTTTTGCATCTATCTGCTGGTCTATGACTGAATAGAGATTGATAGTCAATCTATTTTCTTCATAGAAATGTATTTGTATTTGTATCCTGCCTTTATTATTTTTACAAATAAGATGGTGAACATACCAACCTTTTTGTTCCTGTTTTCCAGGGAACAACTCTGAGGTAAGTTGGGCTGAAAGAGAAATAACTGGCTCAAAGTCACCTAGCTGTCTTTCATGGCTAAAGCAGGACTTGAACTCACAGCATCCTGCTTTATAGCCTGGTACCTCAAACCTCTACACCCAATTGGCTCTGTAGTCTTCTACTGTAAAACTGAGTGCTACTTCTTGTTTTTCTTATATAAGTGAAGAAGAAGACATAGATAAAACAGTCACACATCTTTTGATTGATAGCACTGTCTGCTTGGAAGTATCCCTGCTATTGTAAACTATTGCTTTCTGAAAAATTAAAAGGAAAAAAGAATCAGAAAGAAATGAAATAAATTCTATAATACTACCTCCTGGCCTTTTGGAGATGTGGCAAGGAAAATCAACCACATCTTCCCCTTTCCTTTTTGGAAGATCAGCCAGTCTCATAAAAGATATTCAAATCTCAGGTCCTGACTTAAAAGGAGCTTCCATTAAAAAAAATAGAAAGGAAAATAAAAGACTCAAGACAGATTATAAGATGATGCTAGTCTTCTATTGTAGAACTTGTAATTTGCATAAAACAGATAAGAAGTGAGCTTATACAATTACCAGGGATAACATAATCAGACTTTAAACACACAAAGGAAAAAAAACCCTATCCTTTCAAAAATAGTCCTTTTCCTTTAAAAAAAAGATTTCCATCTGTCTCCAGTCTTTCTGAACAGTTCTTCTATATCCCAGGGGATTCTAGTCACTTAATTCTGAAGATGTTGAGATAGATGGTGCTCCATTTCTTCTCTCAGACTGTTTCTAAATTCTTTCTTGATTTAAAACAATACATATAATTATTTCTTGAGATGGGTGCAGTGAATGTTCAGGAAATCCCCACACCACATTCACTTATCAGTCAACATTGTATGAGATTCAAAATACTTCAAGCTGACTGGGGCACAAATGGGGCACTTCATCTCCAGTCACAGTGCCCCATTTGTGCCCCAGTCAGCTTGAAGTATTTTGAATCTCATACAATGTTGACTGATAAGTGAATGTGGTGTGGGGATTTCCTGAACATTCACTGCACACATACTGTATATTGTTGCTTTCTCTTTTTTAAATGCAAAAATCAGTTTATCTAAATCAATGTTTTGTTAATTATTGTGGAACAATCGAGAGATTCCAAGAGTCACAAAAAACAAGAAAGCTTTAGGCCAGTGATGGCGAACCTTTTTTTCCTCGGGTGCCGAAAGCGCGCATGCGCGCGCTATCACACACATGCGAGTGCCCACACCCATAATTCAATGCCCCCCGGCCCCTGAGCATGCACGAGTGGGGCCCCCTGTGCTGCCCTGCCCCCGGCGCACATGCGCATGACCCCCCTCCCCCATTTCCCAACTTCCGGTGGGCCCAGTAAGCCCGTTTTTCACCCTTCCCAGGCTCCAGAGGCTTCCCTGCAGCCTGGGGAGGGCAAAAACGGCCTCCCCCACCACCCGGAGGCTCTCTGGAGGCTGAAAACACCCTCCCATAGCCTCTGCACGAGCTGAAAATCAACTGACCGGCGCACACATGCATGCTGGAACTGAGCTAGGGCAACGGCTCGCGTGCCGGCAGATATGGCTCTGCGTGCCACCTGTGGCACGCGTGCCATAGGTTCGCCATCACTGCTTTAGGCAGCCTCTCAAACCATTAACAAATAAACATCCATTATCAATATAGTTTCACTTCCCTAGAATATCATTTGGTCACAAAATGGTAAAAAAAATATGGAAGTTTACTACAAGTTTACTAAAATTTTAATAGCCATATTAAAGTGCTGTTTATCTCCTGCTAAACATACTGAATGGGCATAGTGAAATACCCATTGGAGCCAGGGTTGATAGCCATAACTTCATTCCTTTCATTCATATATAATTAAGGCACAACACAAGGGACATCCACAAAGAGGGCTAAAATGTTAAGATGGCTACTGCAACTCCACCGCTGAAGCCCCAACTCTTTTGTTAATGTTATGTTGTATGTTACTACAATCACAAGGTTGTTGCTGTCATCCTGACTTTTTTGATTACCCTGCGTATACTTCTGTATAATAATTTAACTAGTTCATAAGATTGTTGTGACTTCTAAAAATAAAGAATTGAGTCCCAACTATACATCTCCTATTAATCTTATTAACCAACAGTATTGTAACAATAATACAACATTATTAGTAATAATCTAATGTACATACACTATCGGCATTCACTGAAATAATACATAATTGAAATATATTTTATTGTGAGCAGTGAAGCAAATGAACAATAGTTATAGGTGTGTAACGCACTGATGCAGTCATTTAAATGTAAAAGTACCAAGTTAAAATTAATAAAGCATAATTTTACTATTTAATAACCATTTAAAGTGGGACTTCCATAATTAACTTTAAGTAACCAGAGAATTATGACCTAACCCAACCTTCTCCAATCTAAATATCTTGGACTGCAATATCGATTTGTCCCAGACAAGATAAGAATTATAAACCAAAACATCTGGAGTTGCCAAATTGTGAAGGATCTGAAATGTCTGTAAAGCAGTGGTGGGTTCCAACTTACCTCACTGCTGGTTTGCTTCCTCCCGTGCTGCGTGGGCGCGCTTTGTGTGCACGCGCATGCACAGTACAAATACCCCCCCCAAAAAAAATTCAAAAAACAAAACAAATGCCAAAAACAAAATGGCGACCGCATGCACAGTGCCGGAAACTCGGCTTCTGTGCAAATGCAGAAGAAATAAATGTTTTTAAAATATTCAAAAAAAATTAATTAGAATTTTTTTTTAAAAAAAAAAAGATGGTGACGTCCACAGACCGGCACCAACTGATCCGGTTCGGTGAAGTCATCGTGACATCACCAGCGGACCACTACCGGTTCGGGCAAACCGGTCCGAACCGGGAGGAACCCACCCCTGCTGTAAAGTACTATAGGTGTATATCATCAGCATGGTGTAAGGTTTTCACTGTGAAGTTTTCACCACTGCTTTCTCTTCTTTATAAAATATATATATATTATACAGTATAAGGTAGTCCTCGACTTACGACCACAATTGTGCCCAAAATGGCCATTACTAAGCAAGAGAGTTAAGTGAGTTTTGCCCCATTTTACAATCTTCTTGCCATTGTTGTTAAGCAAATTACTGCAGTTGTTAAGTGAATCATGTTGTCATTAAACAAATCTGGCTTCTCCCATTGACTTTGCTTGTCGGAAGCCATGTGAGAAGGTTACAAATGGTGGTCACAGGACCCCAAGGCAGTGCAACTGTCCTAAATATATGCCAATTGCCAAACCCCTGAATTTGATCACATGACCATGGGGATGTTGCAACAGTTGTAAGTGTGAAAACAGGCCATAAATCACTGTTTTCAGTGCCGTTGTAACGTCAAACGCTCACTGAACAAATAGTTGTCAGTTGAAGACTACCTGTACGACTCCCACTCCACTGACAAGTCAAGCCACGAGAATATAAAATGAGAGCACTACTAGCACTGATGAGGTTATCTAGTTTGGTAACAAAATGTCTGCAAGAAAACAACCAAGTTCAGAGAGCAGCAAGGACCCTTCAGATAGTTTTCTTCTAGCAAATCTTATATTGCTTCATTTCAATTTTTAACTTCCTTTACCCCCCCACCCCCGCCCCCCAAATAATTCAAATTTAGAAACAGCAGAACAGAACCTTTTGAAGAATGTTGAGACCAATTAAGAAGCAAGCCTTGAGAAATGAGCAAGCAGATGAGGCAACCTACTTAGCACACCTGGCAGCACAGAGGAATGCTAGTGCCTTCTTTGAGAAGTACGACCGAAGTGAGCTTCAGGAATTACTGACTACTTCATTCTGCAGCTGGTTGGCATCCAAAGACGACATGCGTCACCCGTTAGAACTTCCCAGTGGACTTCTGAGTCAGATGAAAAGCGTCAATACTTCAATAGCTATTGTACTTATGCCAGTGGAACCAGGCTTAGATTTGGACTGTCGGGAAATTCATCAAATGATCCGAGAGTTGGCCGTGGGCATTTATTGTCTGAATCAAATCCCTTCCATCAGTCTAGATGCCAATTACGATCAGAGTACTTCTTGTTCACTCCCTCCAGCATATTTTGATACAAGAATAGGACAAATGTTAATTGCTGTTGACTATATGTTGAAAGCCCTGTGGCATGGGGTATACATGCCTAAGGAAAAAAGGGTAAGGTTCTCTGAACTCTGGCGCTCTAGCATGGACATTGATCAAGACGGTGTTCCCCAAACATTAAAAACACCTGCTGCAGAGTTCTGTCTAGCTGGTAAGTTTGCATCGACGTGTTTTGACCATTGCATGAAAGCGTGGTTCAATTTACATAGGCAGTAATAATCAGGATGAAACTGTATCACATAAAATAACTTGTACATAGAGCAGAGGTGGCGCAGTGGTTAGAGTGCAGTACTGCAGGCTACTTCAGCTGACTGCTAGCTGCAGTTCGGCATTCAAATCTCACCAGCTCAAGGTTGACTCAGCCTTCCATTCTTCTGAGGTGGGTAAAATGAGGACCCAGATTGTTGGGGGCAATATGCTGATTCTGTAAACCGGTTAGAGAGGGCTGTAAAAGAACTGTGAAGCGGTATATAAGTCTAAGTGCTATTGCTATTGCTACATATCTGATACATGCATGTTGTGAATACATATTATGAAGCTTCAGTCACTCATGGCTACTTGCAAATGTACACCTAAGTGAAACACATATAGGACCTAGAGTAGTCATTGAAGAGATTGTTACCCAGCTTCCCCCACTCCAGAGGTGCCACCCAAAGTCACTCCTCATCTTTTTCCCAGGTAGCAAGCTTAACCAAATCCCTGAGTGTCCAAAACCAACCAAAAGGTTGAGTACCTAATCCCAGGCAATTGTTCAATGTCCACCAAGGCCCTTCCAGCAGGACTTGTGGTAGCAGTCAGACCAGACTCTGCTTCTGGAAAAGTAGCACACTGTTGTGTGGCTCCAGTAATGATGCTTCCCAAAACTCTACACTCCCTTGTATCCCTTACTTACTAGTCCACTGTTTGTTCCTGTTGCCTCATCTGATGAGCACCGGCTCCCAGACTTGGTAATGGAGGAGTCAGGGAAACATAAGGCAAACAGAGTTCCTGTTAACCTCTTAGCTGTATTGAATACAGTTGCTGAGACATTACACACTTACACATTCACACTTATGAAGCCTCACTGTGGTTACTTTAGCTCCCTTATTTTATGTTATTATTTATTTGATTTTTATATCATCTAGACGTGACTGGTTTTAACTGGTTCTGTCTGGTTGTTCCTGTGCGTACATGCCACTCTCTCTGGGTCCTTCCTTCCACATGGTGTTATTTTGGTTTTTTTGGTACTCTAAAATGTGAGGAAAATTTATACTAGCTTCCAAAGGAAATAGTCAAGCAAGCAAACAAAACTCTGATAGGGAGAAAGCAAAGCGCACAAGCATGTTTCTAGCCTTATTTCCAGCCAGCCAGATGATTGCTGGCAAGGCTTTGAATAGTTAGAGATTGATGGCCAAAATATTTTGTATATAGCAATTGGATAGTTCTGTTAATTTAATTTTCTGATTATTATTTTTAAATCAAGCATTAGAATGCTTGACAAAAAAGGATTGTCTTTAACATGAAATATGGGCCCCTTGAGTTAAAAAAAATACTTATGGGTTGAATTCAAGCTACATCTTCCACAGAGAAGACCTTCTTAAATCTTTGAGACTAGTGAGCCGTATCTAACACAACTGCCACTGATTTCAATAAATCTCATATCTGTTTAAGGCTGGACTTTCATAAATAGAACTGATTTTATTTTTCCTTTAAAGAGACCTAGGATATAACATCATCATCATCACTTTAGCCACTCTATCCACTGCAGGATGAAGGCCTCTTTCATATGTTCGCAACCTATAGGACAGGGCTCTCCAACCTTGGCAACTTTAAGACTTGTGGACTTCAACTCCCAGAATTCCTCAGCCAGCACGCTGAGGAATTCTGGGAGTTGAAGTCCACAAGTCTTAAAGTTGCCAAAGTTGGAGACCCCTGCTATAGGATATATCTGTATTTTAATATGTCTAACTTTAATATTGTATTTATAAAACTTATATGTGCATGTATATGGTATAGGTCTAATAGACATTACAAAAGAGCCAGAGTTTCAAGGAATCTATGATGAAAACATGAATGAAGATCCAACTTACAATCCTAACAGCACAGAAGAAAAAACTTTCTTTATGCAGTTTGCGGACCATATAATACTTAAGCTGACGTTTGCCACTACAAAGATTCAACAGTATGAAGATGTCTTCCTGTTCGATGCGGCATACAACCTCTCCAATGCAATTAGAATGACCGAGGATCATCTTGATGCTTTCTCATACCAGAGACTACAGCAGAGGCTCTCCCTTCAGCTCAAACTTCTGAAAAAGCATCTAGAAAAGAAAGAAGACATTCAAAAGAACATAGCTTACATGAAGCTGATAAGCTTTCTCATCCCGTTTATCATTAACTTAAAGAGAAAAAACAAAGTCCCAAATTTAAGCCGGCTTCTTCAGCCGTATTCGGGTAAGAGTACGCCGTGTTTGTTGAAACAGGTTTCTTCGTCAGACAATAAAATGAAACTTTTCTTAGTCAGACAAAGGAAGCCACTGAAAATGGTATCACTGAGATTAAAAAAAAAACCTGGGTAGTGTCATTACAATGTACCTTTACATTAGATGACAGTCACACAGTTGTTCATGTCATAAACCACCCCATCAAAATGGATTTGAATAGACTAGAGTCTAGTCCATGGTGGCGAACCTTTTTAGGCTCGTGTGCCAAAAAGGGGGGGGGCGCTCACGCGCGCTCACGTACCCACACCCATTCCCTCCCCCCCACGCATGCGCACAACACACACCCCCATGCTGCCCCCTGCGCATGCGCACACACCCCCACCCCCGCGCAAAGGCCTTACCGGAGCCTGGGACGACAAAACCGGCAAACCGGAAGTGCGGAAAAACGCACTTCCGGTTTGCCGGTGAGCTGTTTTTTGCACTCCGGAGGGTTCAGGGAAGCTCCCTGAAGCTCCGGAATGCAAAAAACTACAAAACGGACAAACCGGAAGTGCGGAAAAGTGCACTTCCGGTTTGTCCATTTTGTAGTTTTTTGCATTCCGGAGCTTCAGGGAGCTTCCCTGAACCCTCCGGAGTGCAAAAAACAGCTCACCGGCAAACCGGAAGTGCGTTTTTCCGCACTTCCGGTTTGCCGGTGGGAACCCTCGCGTGCCGGCCGCTATGGCTCCGCGTGCCACCTGTGGCACGCGTGCCATAGGTTCGCCACCACGGGTCTAGTCTATGGAGATTCTCAATCATCCAGGTCATGGTGTCCAGGCCAAAGGTGTTTTGTTTTTCCCCCAAAAGGCAACTAAACTTTCTTGGTGGTTTTTTTTTAAAAACATTTTGCTTCTCATTCCAAGAAGCTTCTTCAGTTCTAACCAGAGGTGGGTTGCTCCCGGTTCAGACCGGTTCTATAGAACCGGTAGCGGGAATTCCCCCCCCCCCCCGCTTGCCGAACCAGGAGCGATCTCCGGTTGGCCACGCCCCCAAACCGGCTCTCTCGGCGGCGCCATAGGCGGCGCCATCTTGTTTTTGACTTCGGCACATGCGGAAGCCAAAAACAAGCATATAAGTTTTCTGCTTCTATGCATGCACAGAAGCTTGGTTTTCGGCACTGCGCATGCACGCGCCTGTGTGGCGCGGGAGGAAGCAAATTGGTGGCGAGGTCAGTTAGAACCCACCCCTGGTTCTAACGGAAGCTTCTTGGATGAAAAGTGAAACGTTTTCAAAGGAAAAAAAACTAAGAAGGTCCACCAGTTGTCTTTTGAAAAGAAGCACCTTTGGGACTACAGTCTAATTTATTCTCTGCCTAGACAGATCAATTACCATATGCTGGAACAGGGTTAGTTTAAAAAAAAAACAAGCTATTGAGAAAGTCTCAGAAACAATATGTAGCAATAAAGTGCAGAAATGGAGAAAGATATAACAAGTATAACACTAGAATTTCTTTTATCACTTGTAGTCTGGAGCATGATAATACTACATTTTAAATAGTTAGGCCTTCGTCAAATGTCCCAGAAACTGGTTAGATTAGCGGTTCTCAACCTGGGGGTCGCGACCCCTTTGGGGGTCGAACGATCCTTTGACAGGGGTCGTGAGACTTTGCCCGGACGCCGCCATTTGGGTTCTTTTACCCTCTGCGCATGCGCAGAACACTTTGCGCATGTGCAGAGGGTAAAAGAACCCAAATGGCGACGGGGTGGGGGGCGCGGAGGTGGGCACGGCGGCGGGGTGGGGCGCAGTGGGGGCACAGGGGGTGGGACACGGGTTGCGGCATTAGGAACCACTGGGTTAGATTCTTCACCTGCCCCAAGGCAAGAAATGAGGCTGTAGGGGGGGGGGATATCCCCAGCCCTGTCAGAATTCAGCATACAGTATAGTCATTGATCCTGTATCTATTGGATGGTGTTGCTATCACAAGCAAGCCTCTGAAAACTCATCTGGGTTCCTCCTTGGTTTGGGAGGGCTCTAGATTGTGATCCGGAGGCCTTGCCTTATTTTTAATCACTGGTAGGCCAAACAAGTAGTATATAAGAACTCCTGACTAGAATTAATTCTTATACCTCTTTTTACAGACTGGAGGGCTGGATTGAAACATAATGGCTTATAGCAGTCCTGCAAATGTCACCATTTGTATTTCTTGTCAAAGTGGTATGTTCTTTATTTGGTCTGGAAAACCAAGAGAGTGACTTGAAGGGCATACCACTTTTGACATGCACTATCAATGGTAAAGTTTGCAGGATTGCTATAAGGTGTCATTGTTGTTAGTTACTGTATGTGCAAAGTCTCACCTCCCATTGCATTGCCTGGAAATTGGTACTATAAAATGTTTAATATTTGGTTTTTTAAAAAAAATAGTTTTGAACATGAAGGAATTCTCTCAGTGAGCAGGGACCAATAAGCTCTCCCCCCCCACACACCATCTGCTTCAAATAAAAACCTGCCAAGAGAGGAGAAAAGTGCCATTTTGTGGTGAAAACCCATTTGGTCTCTCTTTCTGATAGCATGGGGGTACAACAAAAATAGAGGCAATACCTAAAAGGATGCAGATTTAGCAGGTTTTTAAAAAACAACCCCAAGATATTAGGAATCTCCCAAAGCAACCCAAAGAGCACCGCGGAAGCTCATTAGCCACAAAAGCTGACCAGCTTTGGGGTGGGGGCAGTGGTGGGTTCCTACCAGTGCGGTCCACTCTATAGCACTGGTAGCGGCCCGCTGGTGACGTCACAGTACCGGTGTGGTTGATTGCCAGTGCCTGGGTGCCGCCATTTTTTTGGGGGAAAAAATTATTTATTTTTTAAAATTTTCTTCTGCGCATGCCCAGAAGCCGAGTTTCTGGCACTGCTCATGCGCTGCCTTCCTACCCCACAGTGAGTCCAAGCAGGGGAGGATGGCTGAGAGAGTGCGTGAGACGCTGAAAGAACGGGCGGCAGGAACTATCTCCATTCCCCTCCCTTCAGCAGTCCAAGAAACCACGAACGTGCGGTGATGATCCTAGGCATTTTCGCACGTTTGAGGCTTCTCGAGCTGCTGAGGGGAGGGGGAATGGGCGGCAGGGCCTATCTTAGTTCCCCTTGAGCAGTCTGAGAAGCCACGCCCACCTGGTCACATGGCTGGCAAGCCATACCCACAAAATAAGCCACGCCCACAGAGTGGTAGTAAAAAAAAATTAGGAACCCGCCCCTGGGGGGGGGTAAAGAAAACTGAGTGAAAAAAGTAGAATGAAAACCTATATTGGAAGTTAACACACATTTTTACAGTTTTGGATAAATATTTTTTCATTGTCTAATCTTAATATTATTATTAATGGATTTCTTTATACTGATCAGTTGATTCTTCTTTACTGTTATACCATTTTTCAGTTGTGTACCTGTCCTACAAATCTTAGTGAATTACAAAAGAACTTTATATACTGCAAGTTCCCTTTTAAATGCTTGCATTTACTATCCCTGAAATATATGTCCTTCATTATAAACTCATTAATTCTCAGAGTAGCCATTTAAAAGGCTTTTAAAAAAATATATTTATATAGAGATGGGTAACTTAATAAAATACACTTTGGACCATAATTATGATTTTTATTCATTTTCCAAGCAAAATTTTAAGGTCATGTTCCAGAACTCCTTTCACTTGAAAATTAGGTTAGTGGATTTATTTGAATCCAATGTACTTTAAAAATGCAAGCACATATTTACTGTAGATATATTCAGTATCATTTTCTTTCTTTGTTGTTATAGCAATAATTAATTTGCCAAAAAGCAGTTCTCTTTATTTGAAGAAAATATTGAAAACTGTAGTTTCTAGAAGTTATCTGGAAACTGTAATTCCTTTTTTAAAAAAATAGGTAACACAGATTGATCAATAGCGACAATCATCATTCTAAATCAAACTCTTGTTTTTCCTTTTTTTTATAGATGACAAAGTTAAAACCGAACGTGAATTACCCCCATTTTTGCTTGGAACAGATTTCAAATGCCAACATTTTTTGTATGCCCAGGATCAGTATTTCCATCTCCATGGTGGCATTGAATTTGATGTTGGGACGCCTTCAGTTGAAGAAGTTTCCAAAGACGTTAAGGTACCAAGCTGTTTTTTTTAAAGAACAAAAACAACTGTGCTAGTTATTCTATCACAGGGATGGACGGGTGGATGGATGAGAAAAGGGAGAAGGAGAGGGAGAAGGAGAAGGAGAGAGAATTATTATCTCAATTTTGGGTAGAGGCTTATTTGAGTTCAATTGTAAGGTTAAGTAGTATTTAATCTGAAGGCTCTGCTTCATAAATTGAGAGTTCTGGAAATCAGCTTCATTGGGTATTAATATAAAAACGGCAGCACAGAATACTTTCTGATAATTGACACAGATCCAGATTTCTGTAATGACTTCCAGCTCTGTAATGAAAACTTAATCAACCAAAATTATCATACATACAAGAATTTTTTTGTTAACTGTCTCCTTTTGTTCATTATAATTTCTCTATATATCAGCATGGAAATGGGTTGCAAAGGAGTAGAGGTAAAATATTTGCAATAACAGAAAATCTGTTCTAAATTTACAAATTTACATTGTAAATCTACAAACGTACATTGTAAATGTGTAAATGTCATGTTCTTGTTATAGGCTGCCTATGATGAAATGCACACATGTGCAATAAATCATCTTACTCAACTGCTGGACCCAGATGCACCCTACAGAGAACATTATTCTATTCCAGTAATGGATTTTGATGGCAAAAGGTAAGGAGCATGCAGAAATATTTCCATTCTTTTAGAAAATTCACTAGATTAAGTTCAAAGTAGCTGAAACATTTTGAGTCCTTTAGTAATAATAGCAATAGCAATAGCACTTAGACTTATATACCGCTTCACAGTGCTTTACAGCCCTTTCTAAGCACTTTCCAGAGTCAGCAGATTGCCCCCAAAAATCTGGGTCCTGGTTTTGAAGTTCCAATGGCTACCCTTCCTTTGGAGGTCATGTGATTGCATTTTGGTGGCTCACAGTCCACATTTTTACAGCCATTGGCAGCATTCTGCCATCATGATCATTTTACAATGGATCAAGCAAAACCCAATATTTACTTCTTGTTTTCAGTAAAAACAGCCCATAGCAAACCATTGGTTTGCTTAACGACTGCAGTGTTTGTTTAATGACCATGGTGTTTGCTTAACAACTACCACAAACAAGATTATAAAATCATGTTGGTTGTGGGAGTGATTCAATTTACAACTTATAACCATGATGATCAGGCTCCATTATGGTTGTAATTTGAAGATACCTGTAAGTAAAAACGCAGAAATTATTACAAATTTATTTTATTTATTTATTTAGTTTGTCAAACATGTACAAGATAACAGGTATAGTATAAACATAAATATGAACATAGTAAATGGGTACGAAAAAATGGAGACAGTAGGACAGGGACGGTAGGCACGCTGGTGCGCTTATGTACGCCCCTACAGACCTCTTAGGAATGGGGTGAGGTCAACAGTAGACAGTCTAAGGTTAAAGTGTTGGGGGTTGAATGGAAAATGGAAAAGAGATTTTCCTTGTTCATTAATTCATTAATTCATTCAAACATACACACACACCCAGGCCCATAGAGCAGAGTTCCCCAACCTTTCCGGCTTTGCGAACTGGTGCAGAGGGGGAGAGGTGACGGTTTCATGCAACTGGCGGGCAAACACGCAGAGCTCCATTTTGCTTGCTCACTGTTCACGCAAGGGGATGCTCTCGCATGTGTGCCACCCAACACTTTGGGCGGCCTGGTTTTGAACAGCTCACGGCCTGGTAGTGACTGTGGCCCGGGGGTTGGGGACCCCTGCCATAGAGTCTCTCTGCAAAGCCATCATGGCATGGAGTTTGACTAGGACAGTGATGGCGAACTTATGGCACGCGTGCCACAGGTGGCACGTGGAGCCATATCGGAGGGCACTCAAGGCGTTATCCTATGTCAGCTCCAGTGCGCATGTGTGCTAGCCAGCTGATTTTCGGCCTTGGGGAAGGCCGTTTCACCGGGCCCGGGAAGCTTCCTGAAGCCCCGGAGTGCGAAAAATGGGCCAACGGGCAAACCGGAAGTTCGGAAAAATGGACTTCCAGTTTGCCCGTTGAGCTGTTTTTTGCACTCTGGAGGCTTCAAGGAAGCTTCCTGAAGCCTCCAGAGTGCGAAAAACAGCTCAACGGGCAAACCAGAAGTCTGTTTTTCTGAACTTCCAGTTTGCCCGTTGGCCCGTTTTTCACTGTCCCAGGCTTCAGTGAGGCCTGTGCGCATGTGCTGGGCAGGGGGGTTGTGCACATGTGCAGGGGGCAACGGGGGGTTGTGTGCGCATGCGTGGGGGGAGGGAATGGGTGTGGGCACATGCACACACGCTTGCGCACGCACTCACACCCTTTTGGCATGCGAACCAAAAAAGGTTCGCCATCACTAGACTAGGAGGCGCAGGTTAAAATTTCTCACAAGCCATAAGATTTACTGAATGTCTTTGAATTATTCTCTCTGAAATTAGTAACAAGAGTTATAATTTATCAAGTTAAAATATATGGGAACCTGTCAAGGAAGGGAAGATGAGAAATTAAAATATAATTGTATTCTAGTATATTCATGTCACCTCTCCCTCACTGGATGTATATGAATCAGTTTTCCCTAATTAGCTGCCTTCCAAATAGCTTGGTTTAATTAAAATTCGCCTCTACAAAGTTAATGCTACAAAGCGGTAGTCTAAGAAGTCTGCAGGCTTCTGCAGGGTTTGGCCAGGTTGATTGGGTTGAATTAATTAAATTCATACACATCTTGTAGCCAGCCACACTGCCATCCAAGTATTGGAGACTGCTAGATCCCCCCAGGCCAATTTGCCTGTCAGAAATGAAGTAGAAATAGCTTTATTTAGGACTGATGAATATAGATTATGCTTGATTGAAAGATCACTACTCATGCAGGTTCCTTCTAAAAGCATTTTTAAATATATAGACACAATATGATGTGTTAAGAGATTTGCTTATTAAAGTAATGTGGCTTCTTTTTCAAAACAGATATTACGTAATTGGAATTGAGCTTGAAGCTTTTTATATGCTTTTTAAAAGTCAGTGGTGGGGAGCTATCAATGAAGTTATAAGCACCCTTAAACCAAAAAGGCTTCCATTAACTGACATGCAAGCAATGGATCAATTCAAGAAAAGATTTGGCTATAGGAAAGCTATTAAATGTAAGGTATGTTTCAAGGGTTTGAATATCCTAGAGAACAAGTCTGTAAAAACTTGTATTTATATTCTTATTACTGTGACAATTATCTTAAAGCAAATGTAATCACCAAAACAAACTAATCTTTATTACTGTTCTTCAAACCCAGTTTCTGTCCCCTTTCGGCTAATGCTTTTCCTTTCTGTTCATTGACTTTGTATTTAACCTCCATAATAGAACAGGGCTTCTACAATTCATCAGCTGTGTAATAGCAATAATAATAATAATCAAAGGGTTCCTAATTTTGGTGCAAAATTATTAGATTTTCAAGAGCCCAATGCAATTTTGTAAATGACCTTCTGATTGTTGGGTTATTTGTGGTAACTCATTCACACGTTGCAATATTCAAGGGATGAATGGGCATCCTGGTTTCTTACTGTTTAATTTTCGAGCAACGTATGCACTGGAGGGCCAAACTAAACAATGTTAAAGTGGTCTTTGAAATTAAACTCCTATTTTAAAAAAACCTAATTTGCTTCATTTGGGAATTGAGGCAGATAATTAATAGATGTGCACATATGCTAGAGGAGAATTCAAATCTTTCTTTCTGTGGTGTAATAGCAAACATCTTCCAGTAAAGACACTGCTTATATTTGAAAAGAAAACTACCAGTAGCCAGTTTCATATTCAGAAAAAAAAAATTTCTTGAGGACTGGAGGGGGCAGTGTGTGAGACCTGTAGGAGAATTTCTTTCTACATTTACCACAATTTCTTTCCTTATCACTCCCTCCAACTGCCATATCATTTTTAGAATGTAAATAATTTCATCAGTTGATAACACATTCCATGAATCCAATTTTTAATATCAGATCTGTAAATTTGTTCCAGCTACACAGAATACATATATAATTTTTTACTGATAATGAAAATGAAGGGAGATAATTCGACAGGAAAAAAAACATACATAGATGCATACATACATACATACATACATACATACATACATACATACATACATACATACATATATATATATATATATATATATATATATATATATATATATGCTAAAACCCTTGTTCAACATAGCCGGCATTTTTTAATCAATGTCAAAATTCATATTTTTAATACAATTCAACATCACAATTAGATGTTTTTACTTTATATTGCTTTTAAAAATAATAACAGAAAAGGAAAAGGAAAGAAACAAAATACAGGCGTGATTATACTACAAATACATTCTGAAAAGTAACATTGTGCTTTAAAAGTGAAAAACTACAACAGAAAAAAAGAAACAAAATATATTATTATATGATGCTTGGCTGAACTGTCAGCCAGATGTTTAAGTCCCTCGGGAGTTGGGCGGCTTATAAGAAGGAATAAATAAATAAATAAATAAATAAATAAATAAATAAATAAATAAATAAATAAATAAATAAATAAATAAATAAATAAATAAATAAATAAATAAATAAATAAGGTGCATTTTTAAAAATTCACCTAGTTCTTCCCAAGGACCTGAAATAGGCAACTGGTATTAAAGGTATCATGACAGGTGGTAAGGTGTTCCAAGTAAAACTGCCTTTTGCAATTGACAGATGGTGATTTTATCAATTCCAATACTGTTCAAGTGGTGTTCCAGTTGTTTTAGGATTGCATCCAAGGCACCTATTAATGTTGATGTTACCTTTGCTTTCTTTTGCCACAGTCATTCAACTTCTATTTGAAGATCTTTGTATTTTGTTATTTTCTCCAGGTTTTTTTTCTCTTCTATTCTGCTGTCTCAACATACTTATTATCACAATTACATCTTAAATTATTATATTTCGCCCCCCCCCCCAAGGCTATAGCATCATATGTAACTACTTGAAACCAAGAAGGGATTATAACTGGAAGCGTAAATAGCATGCGTGACCTTCACTGTTTTCCTTTCTGTGGTTTTAGAGCCTGACTTTTGGCATGAAATCTGCTGCTGATAGAGGACTGGTTGCCATCTTCCTTACCTTCTGCCGTAGGACCTCCATCAACAGTCTTGCTATTACAGATGATTATGGTTATGCATACATCCATCATGCCGCTATTTACAACCGTGTGGCAATTATAGCTCAGGTTGTTAAATTACATCTAACTATTAATCAAAAGCGTTCTATTCCAGTGAGCCAAGGTAAGAAAGATAAGATGCTGCCAACAAGTTGTGACTACCAGATTTCTACTCCTTCCCATTTATATGAAACACTAAAAGTCTGAATTTGGAAACTATATAAATAAAACAAGAAATGAATATGGAGAATAGGAGAGGGGAGGGGAGGGGAGAGGAGAGGAGAGGAGAGGAGGAAGAGGAGAGAAGAGAAGAGGGAGAGGGAGAAAGAGAAAGAGAAAGAGAAAGAGAAAGAGAAAGAGAAAGAGAAAGAGAAGAGTTGGAAGGGACCTTGGAGGACTTCTAGTCCAAACCCCTGCTCAGACAGGAAACCCTATACCAGTGATGGCGAACCTATGGCACGGGTGCCACAGGTGGCACGCGGAGCCATATCTGCCGGCACACGAGCCTTTGCCTAGCTCAGCTCCAGCACGCATGTGCACGCCGGCCAGCTGATTTTTGGCTCACACGGAGGCTCTGGGAGGGCGTTTTCAGCTTCCGGAGGGCCTCCGGGGGGACTGGGGAGGGTGTTTTTGCCCTCCCCAGGCTCCAGGAAAGCCTCTGGAGCCTGGGGAGGATGAAAAATGGGCCTACCAGGCCCACCAGAAGTTGGGAAACGGGCCATTTCCGGCCTCCAGAGGGCCTCCGAGGGAGCGGGGGAGGCCGTTTTCGCCCTCCCCAGGCATTGAATTATGGGTGTGGGTACTCGCGCATGCGCGATAGCACGCGCGCATGCACTTTCGGCACCCAAGGGAAAAAAGGTTCGCCATCACTGCCCTATACCATTTCAGACAAATGGTTGTCCAATCTCTTCTTTAAAACTTCCAGTGTTGGAGCATTCACAACTTCTGGAAGCAAGTTGTTCCACTGATTAATTGTTCTAATTGTTCTAAGTTAAGGGCTAAACCAAAGCCAAAGCACATTATGGCTTAGCTGAATATATGAATTGAGCCATTGTAAACTTTTCTTTAAAAAACAAATTAAATTAAAACTTCAAGGCATACACAATAGTCATTTAATCCTCATCTATTAAATCACCATAAGATTGTCACTCCACAATCTTTACTTAGTAATGAGTAGTCAATGTTTAGAGTTTATCTTTGTATCTGTGCCAAATCTGTTATTAATTCATTATTTATTAATTGTCATATGATAAGAGCTTTAACACAAATGATCATATAAAAATGCAGTAACAATAACAATATCAACATAATTTGGGTTGGGTTTTTTTTCCAGGAAAACGTTCCCAAAGGCGAGAAACAAAAAGTGGTATGTTATAAATCTGTTATCCTCTTTTTTATATAAAATAAAGCTTTAGCAGATATCCTATTTTATAATCAATTCTATTTAGCAGTAGTCAGACAAAGGTCTTCGAGTAGGTGGAAGCATTGCGGGAGCATTCATACATGCAAATTCGATGTTATGTGAAAAATTATTTCAAACTAATTTAAAGTGAAGCTTACAGCATTTTGTGAAAGCCCTGAAAACTCTGAATAATTGAGATTATTTTGTTTGTATATAATATTAATTCAAAATGACATTGTAGCTAAGTGTGATATGTCAATGTAGCTCTTATCATATTACAGCTACAGTAGTGTCTAGATCAGGGGTCAGCAACCTGCGGCTCTGGAGCCGCATGTGGCTCTTTTATCCCTCTGCTGTGGCTCCCTGTCACTCAAAATATGCATCACAACTGCCAATGTGTGATACCTGCTGGCACGCGATTTATTGAGCTTTACGACCCCCGGTAGGCCAACCATGGATAAATCCAAGAAAAGAAAAGTTTCATAAGAAAACAGAATGTTTAATTCAAACACATATGCTAGTTCTGTGGCTACTCAAGAAATAGTCAGGCACGGGAAGGGTTTTGTGGCTCCCAGTGTTTTCTTTTCTGTAGGAAACGGGTCCAAATGTCTCTTTGAGTGTTTAAGGTTTCCGACCCCTGGGATAGATAGATAGATAAATAGATAGATAGATAGATAGATAGATAGATAGATAGATAGATAGATAGATAGATAGATAGATAGATAGATAGATAGATAGATAGATAGATCTCAACTTATGACCGCAATTGAGCCCCAAATGTCTGTTGCTAAGCAAGACAGTTGCTAAATTGCTCCATTTTACGACCTTTCTTGTCACAGTTGTTAAGTGAATCATTGCTGTTGTTAAGTTAGTAACACGGTTGTTAAATGAATCAGGCTTCCCCGTTGACTTTGCTTGTCAGAAGGTCGCAAAAGGTGATCACATGACTCCGGGACATTGCAGCTGTCTTATGAGCCAGCAACCAAGCATCTGAATTTTGATTACATGGGGATGGTGCAATATATGAAAATTGTTCATGTTGCTTTTTTCAGTGCTATTATAAATTTGAAGAGTCAGTAAAATAATGATTGTAAGTATAAAAGGAGTACCTGTACAAATTATAACTGTGACCTGAAAATAAATCTTTTTTTATTTTCAGGAACACCTGCCTTCATAGAAAAGGATATCATGATTGGAGAGAGAAGTTGTGAGTTGTAAATAAATGCAGAATTAACATTGTACCTATCAAGGATACTTGCAGACACATTTTTGTGCACAACTGCCTTTTTTCGAACACTGACTTTTTTTTTTTTTACAGAGGATACTGGTAATCATTTCCCATTTGAAATTTTCCTTTGTACTCTTGCAGTTTCCTCCGTTGTGTGGAAGTGTGTGTTAAGAGGAGAATCGTGGAATAGCAGGATAATGCTTTTTCTTAAATAGCAGTACAGAATGTACCCTTGGATGTGACCTATTGGTAATGATTCAGAGATGGGTTCCTACCGGTGCGGTCCAGTGTGCTGCTCCGGTAGGGACCCGCCGATTGCCCAATTTGCGCGACGGCTCTGGTGCCATCTTCGCCGGTCCGTCATGCGCCGCCATCTTTTTTCTGGAATTTGTTGGTAATCTTGCGAGGGGATGCGTGCGCGCATGTGAGATTTCAGTGAGATTTTGCTTCCGCGCATGCGCGGCAGCAAAAAACCACCAAAATCGTGTGCGTGCACGCATTCCCTCGTGAGATTTCAGCAAGACTTTGCTTCCGCGCATGCGCAGGAAGCAAAATCGCACGAGGGGGCGCGCACACATAGCGCGCAGGTGCGCGCAACATGGCAGCGCACTGGTAGCGAGGTAAGTGCAACCTGCCCCTGTAATGATTCCCATGCTTCTGTCCTGTATACACACTGCAGTGTTGTCTTCTCCAGGTCCATAATCTCCTTTTTTGAGATCCAAATTAAAAATGAGAGATGACTTCTAAGGTTTTTTTAAAAAAAATACAATTAGAACATGATAATGAAGTAATTTAGGTTCTTTAATAGCATTAAAAATTATCTTAACTGGCACCCTGTGAAAGGTAAGTTAGTTGCACTAGATCTGGCTTGGTATCAAATGCAAACATCTATTTCTTTTGCTTTCACATTTGAATGCCCTTTCTATTCTATTTCAAGAAATCCTGAGTACAATCCATTCAAATGAAGTATGTTGATCCAAATCCATTTATTTCAAAGGAAAGAATTTAATAACATTATGTATTCTCAGCTGTCCCATTGAAATTATGTATAAGAATTAAATATACTTAACCCTGACATATTTTGCTTATGCATATTAATCATTTATGCATTTTAACTACAAGATATTAGGTCCTGAGATACATATATGTTTCCATATATGTAAGAATAAGATAAAACGGAAGAAGGAAGCCGTAGTACCAGAGCTGCAACAGCTCCTAGTGCCACTTGAGATCTTCTGTTTTATACAATGCAAAATGAAAATCATTAAATATATTTCATGAATTCAAATTCACTCTTTTTAATTAAAATAGGCAAATGGAGGGACCAGAATGGAGTCAATATGGAATGGGGAAAGGTTGAAAACAAATAAATACCACAGGTCTTCTCGCTTAGAAATCAAAATTTGTTTTCAACCTGTCTCAATTCCATGTCGACTCCATTTTGTTCTGGTCCCACCATCTGCCTATTTTTTGGAGTGTCACCCTTAGTTTGCCAGTGGAACCCTCAGCTAGAAAAGTCTGCCATAAAGTATTCTTACACTTTTATCACATATCAGTTCTAAATTTACAAATATATATCGTTTATATTTGGACCGCCATTTGCAGAAAGTTTACTTTTATTTTGTTTTGAGTTATTAAACACTGGAATGCAGTTCATTTTAGCCTTATCTGCCTGTGTTGCTTTTCTGACATCAAGAGCGGCAGCAATAATAACAGATACAGCTTTGGGAAGCATAACTTTAATATTAATTGCACAAAAACAAAATGATGAACAGAGCACCGATACATAGCTAGCACGTAATCGTTCTACTCTATAGAGCTTTTGCTTTCCTTCCTCAAGGCCAGTGGTCACTCTTGCCTCTTGTTGTCTATCAGCTTGGGGACCCACAGCTTTGCATCTAGCAGCCCAGTGCGGTTCCCTTGAAGCGCTTCATTTCCTTCTGGCTTTGAGAGCAGATTACCAAATACCCGATGACCGAGGATGGTGGCCGATCCATTTTGCTGCCTATTATGACAACGTGACCTGTATCACAGTCCTCTACCGAAAAGACGCAGAGCTGATAGAGGCAGAAACTCAATCTCTGTGAGTAAGCAGAAGGGGGTATCCAGGAAGAATGTTGGGGGGCGGGGAGTAGATCAGAGGCAGGTTGCTTGGTGAGTTTAGGAAGCTGGTAGAGTTGAGAATGAAGAAGGAATGGGTGGGTGGGTTGATTGGGGTGGTTTTGGACTGCTGTAAAGCCAGAATGGAGGTCACAGTGAGAAGACCTGTGGTATTTGTTTGTTTGTTTGTTTGTTTATTCAATTTCTATAGCTATCCAATCAATTAAGTGACTCTGGTTAGCTATATACCAGTGATGGCGAACCTATGGCACGGGTGCCACAGGTGGCACGCGGAGCCATATCTGCCGGCACGCGAGCCGTTGCCCTAGCTCAGCTCCAGCGCGCATGTGTGTGCCCGCCAGCTGATTTTTGACTCGCGCGGAGGCTCTGGGAGGGTGATTTTGGCCTCCGGAGGGCCTCCGGGGTGGCGGGGGGAGGGTTTTCGCCCTCCCCAAGCTCCAAGAAAGCCTCTGGAGCCTGGGGAGGGCAAAAAACGGGCCTACCGGGCCCGCTGGAAGTTGGGAAATGGGGGAGTGGGGGGGGCACGCACGCATGTGCAGGGGGGTGCGGCGAGTGGGGGGCTTTAAATTATGGGTGTGGGCACGTACACACACGCGATAGCGCGCACGCGCACTATTTCGGCACCCAAGGAAAAAAAGGTTCGCCATCACTGCTATATACAGTAATTGGATGTGATTGTCAGCTGTTACCTGCATTGAATTGGCTCTGGAGTGAAGTTTCAGTGGAAAGGCAGCCTGAAAAGAGGCTTGGGGAGAAGGTGGAAGCAAGAATTTTGGCAACTGGCCCTCAAACTTGGAACAATTGAAGGCATGATAGTAAGGAATCTGGGCAGATAGAGGGAGGCCAACCAATGAATACATATGCTTATACAAGTAGTCCTTGATTTACAGCAGTTCATTTAGTGACCATTCGAAGTTACAAAGGCACTGACTTATGACCGCTTTCAAACTTATGACCGTTGCAGCATCCGCATGGCCACATGATCAAAATTCAGGTGCTGGGCAACTGGTTCTTATTTATGACAGTGGCCGTGTCCCACTGATACGTGATCACCTTTTGCGACCTTCTGACAAGCAAAGCCAATGGGGAAGCAAGATTCACTTAACAACTGTGTTACTAACTTAACAATTGCAGTGATTCACTTAACAACAGTGGCAAGAAAGATTGTAAAGTGGGGCAAAATTCACTTAACTATTGCCTCACTTAGCAACATAAATTTTGGGCTCAATTGCGGTCATAAATCAAGGATTATCCGTGTATGCACAGGTCTTCTGTGCTAGCACCAAATCAATTCCTGAGTCAAAATTCCCATGTCTTATTGTGTGCAAATTTTATCTAGCTCAACACCTTGTTTTAATAATAAATCCTAGGAAGATCAGCTGAGGGGAATGTAGTATTATTAGAACAGAAATAGAAATAGGTTTGTTTTTTAAAAGAAGGATATGAAATTCTGCTAGCCTCCTTACATAATTTTTTCTGAGGAGGCTAAAAACCCAAACCCTTGACATCCTTGCCCTTGAGTCTTGCAGGGGTGGGTTCAGACCGGTTCGGACCGGTTCGCCCAAACCGGTAGTGCCCCACTGGTGACATCACAATGACATCACCGACCCGGTTCAGTTGGTGCCAGTCCATGGGAGCCGCCATTTTTTTAAAAAAAATTCTTCTTCTTTTTTTGACTTTCCAGCACTGTGCATGCGGTCGCCATCTTGTTTTCAGCGTTTTTATTTTTTAAAAAAATGGGGGGGGGGTTGCATTGCACATGCACACGCGCAGTGAGGTAAGTTGAAACCCACCCCTGGAATCTTGGTATAGTTCACCAGAAAAGTGAGTCTCATCTGACAATCTCAGAGGCCTCATTAGAGCTTACTTATCAATATACTAATGTGCCATGTAAATTTAATTTGTTTACTTAGACTTCCATTGAGTTTTTTTTTTAGATAGATGAAGTACAGGTAGTCCTCAGCTTAATAACTGTAATGGAGCTTGCCCGTGATAGTCCTAAGTCATGATGGTCATAAAGGTGAGTGACCACGTGACCAGGCCTGTTTTTACAACCTTTTTTTTTGCTGTGGTTGTAAAGTGACTATGGTGGTTGTGAAGCGAAGCCCTTGTTCACTAGGGGACATATTTGTAAAGAATCATTTTCAACAAAAATGTGGTAAAATGCAGTCACATGACTGGAGGACGCCGTAAATGCAGACTAGTTTCCTTGTGCCCAACAAGTGGTCTCGTGACCGGGGGTGGCAGCCGTTGGAACTTCGGAACTGGGCCATAAGTACCTTTGGGGGGAACCCATTGTAACATTGAATGATTGCTAAGCGACTAGACCTAACTCAAGGAATACCTGTACATTAAATAAAATCCAATGTATTCCTTTTGATTTGGTTCAGTTTGTTTCATATCACAGTATTTTGTTCTTTTTCTGTCAATAGATATCATTCCACACCACTTTTGCTTGCAGCTGTATCTGGAGCACTAGATAGTATCAAGTATTTGTTTTCTCTTAAAGCCGACTGGCTAAAAAAAGACGGCGAAGGAAATAACATAATACATCTGTCTGCACTGAACTTCCACACTGAAGTTTTAAAGCATCTAATTGAGTTAAATAATCCTGCTCTCCCAGTTTGGAAAACTCTTGTTGGTACGTACCCTATATACCCGTGATGGCGAACCTATGGCACGCGTGCCACAGGTGGCACGCAGAGCCATATCTGAGGGCACGCGAGGTGTTGCCCTATGTCAGCTCCAGCACACATGCGCACTGGTCAGCTGATTTTCGGCCTTCCGGAGGGCGGGGAGGCCGTTTTTGCCCTCCCCAGGCTTCAGGAAAGCCTCCGGAGCCTGTGGATGGTGAAAAACAGACCCAACACGCCTACCGTAAGTTAGGAAAGGAACTTCCGGTAGGCCCATTGGGCGTTTTTCACCCTCCCCAGGCTTCAGGAAAGCCTCCTGAATCCTGGGGAGGGCGAAAAACAGCCAACGGGCCTACCGGAAGTCCGGAGGCTTCAGTGAGGTCTGCGTGCATGCACGGGGAGGGGCAGCACGGGGGGGTTGTGTGCACATGCATGGGGGGAGGGCATTGCATTATGGGTGTGGACACCCGCGCTATCGCGTGCACGCACCCTTTTGGCACCCGAGCAAAAAAAGGTTTGCCATCACTAGTAATTCTGATTAAATCACTGAAAAGTTTCAGAGTGGGGTTAAAAAGGTAAAGGTTTCCCATGCTCAGTTGTGTTCAACTCTAGAAGATGGTGCTCATCTCTGTTTCTTAGCCAAGGGAGCCAGCATTGTCTGAAGACACTTCCATGATTATATGGCCAGCATGACTATAAGCCGAGATGCATGAAATGCTGTTACTTTCCCACCAAAGTGGTACCTATTTATCTACTCACATTTCACATGGTTTTGAACTACCAGATTAGCAGGAGCTGAGGCAAGTAACGGGCGCTCACCCAGTCATGTGGTCAGGGGTGAAATTCAGCAGGTTGTGACTGGTTCTGGAGAACCGGTAGCAGAAATTTTGAGTAGTTTGGAGAACCGGCAAATACCACCTCTGGCTGGCCCCCGAGTGGGGAGGGAATGGAGATTTTGCAGTATTCTTCCCCTGCCACGCCCACCAAGCCACGCCCACAGAACCGGTAGGGAAAAATTGTGAATTTCACCCCTGCATGTGGTGCTTGGGTCTCAAACTCATGCTGTCACCTTTCTATCTGACAAGCTCAGTGTCTTTAATCCCTGAGCCATAATCCATATGCCAGATTCATGCTTCCCTTCTCCTGGATGTCTAAAGGTCTCTTTTGGCGACAACATGAGGGTGATGTAATTAAAAAAAACATTCCGCAGAGGTGCTACAGCAGCTGATGAGAGGTTCCTATTCAACAAAGATAATGTTGCAAAGGACCTATCTCTACTGCTAGTTTGCCTCATTGTCAATACAAGCCACCTTTTTTGGATAGCAGGAACAGACAGTAGCATTCTGTACTCATGATTTACCCATCACAGAAGCAGTCTTAGTTTTCCACTGTGCTTTCAATAGTGGCTATTTTGCACAGGCAGGAACGTCTCCTTAACTCAGTCAGTGAATGTCATGGTCTTCTAGAGCAGTGGTTCCCAAAGTGGGCGGTACCGCCCCCCGGGGGGCGGTGGGAACCCTTAGGGGGGCGGTGAGAGGCAAGGGTGGCAACAGGGGGGCGGTGAGAGGGGCCAGGGGGGCGGTAGGTGGTTCGCCATGCTTTTGCACTTGAAGCTCCCTCGTGTTCCTTGCTCTTGTGTGCAGGGCTGCCCATTCTGAAAGAAAACGAGAGACGTTTTCTTTCAGAATGGGCTGGCCTGCACCCAAGAGCATGGAATGCGACGGAGTTACAAGTGCTAGGTACTGAGCATGGCACAGCGACGAGGGAAGCCGACCGCTCACGAAGCTGCTCGGGCGAGGGCTCACAGACCCGAGGGAAGGCCCCGCCACGGAACCTGCACGTGCACGGACTTTCCCGCCCGGTGTCCCCGTCGCCTAGCAACCTGGCATGTGCAATTCGGCGGGCTCCCCTCTGGCATGGCGCACCCGCAGATCTCAGCCCAGCTGCCCCCCCGACATCGACCCCACCAAGGAGCCTGTGGCCTTCAGCCACCGAGGCCTCCCCAAGCTCAATGAAGAGCTGCAGCACCCCGAGCTGCTGACCCGGCAGCCAGACTTGATGGCGCTCTGCGACCTGGTGCACCACCCGGAGAACGTTTACCAAGCCATTGGCCTGGGTGAGCAGCGGTGGCGGCCTGGCCATGGCTGGCAGGAGGGAAGGGAAGGGAGGGAAGAAGGAAAGAAAAAGGAAAGAAAGAAAGAGAGAGGGAGGGAGGAAGGAAGACAAAGAAAGAAAGAGAAAGAACGATGGTAGGAAGGAAGGAAGGAAGGTAGACAGAAAAAGAAAGGAGGAAGGGAAGAAGGAAAGAAAGAAAAAGAAAGAAAGAAAGATGGTAGGAAGGAAGTCAGACAGAAAAAGGAATGAGGGAGGGAAGGGAGGGAAGAAGGAAAGAGAAAGAAAGAGGGAGGGAGGAAGACAGACAGAAAGAAAGATGGTAGGAAGGAAGGGACAGAAAAGAAAGGAGGGAGGGAAGGAAAGGGAGGGAAGAAGGAAAGAAAAAGGAAAGAAAGAAAGAGGGAGGGAGGGAGGAAGACAGAAAGAAAGAGAAAGAAAGATGGTAGGTAGGAAGGAAGATAGACAGAAAAAGAAAGGAGGGAGGGAAGAAGGAAAGAAAAAGGAAAGAAAGAAAAATGGTAGGAAGGAAGGCAGGAAGGCAGGAAGGAAGAAAGATGGTAGGAAGGAAGGAAGACAGACAAAAAGAAAGGAGGGAGGGAAGGGAAGGGGGGAAGAAGGAAAGAAAAAGGAAAGAAAGAGGGAGGGAGAGAGAGAGGGAGGAAGAAAGAAAGAAAGATGGTAGGAAGACAGAAAGAAAGAAAAAGATGGTAGGTAGGAAGGCAGACAGACAGACAGAAAGAAAAGATGGTAGGAAAGAAGACATACAGAAAGAAAGAAAAGAAAGAAAGAGAAAGATGGTAGGAAGAAAGACAGAAAGAAAAAGAAAGAAGGGGGAAGGTAGAGAAGAAAGAACGAACGAAAGACTTATGACCACAATTGAGCCTAACATTTTGGTTGCTAAGCAAGAGCGTTGTTACGTGAGTTTCACCACACTTTACAAGTTAGCCACGCCCACCCGGTCACCTGACCACTAAGCCACGCCCACCTGAGGGGGTGGGGTGGGGGCGGTGAGGATGAGTTTGTAGCACCAAGGGGGCGGTGGACTGAAAAAGTTTGGGAACCACTGTTCTAGAGCCTCATATAAGAAAACTGCTAAATACTATAGCAGGGGGTGTCAAACTCGATTTCATTGAGGGCCACATCAGGGTTGTGTTTGACCTTGGCAGGCCGGGGTAGGCATGGCCAGGGTGGGCATGGCCAACTTGATGTCATTTGTGTCGGGGGCGCCTGTGGTGGTCTGAGCACTCTGCCAGCGAAAACGGAGCTCAGCAAGCTCCATTTTCACTGGCAGAGGCACCACGGGCCGGTCCTTTGCTGTTTCCAGGGAAGCCCCATGGGCCAGATCTAAGCACCCTGCAGGCCAAATCCAGCCCATGGGCCTTGAGTTTGACACCCCTGCTATAGCACTTAGTATATTTGTCTTGCCCGAAGAAGCTGCTGATTTGAAACCTACTAAGAATATGTTTGGGTTTCTTTCACATTTTTCTTTCCCTGAGCTACTTTTGCATTGGATTCCCTCTCACACACACTTTTTAGTATGTTGACTGGCATGCTGCTCATGATTTCTCCAGTCCATTGAGATAAAAATGCTTCGCCCTAGCTTACAAATCAGGTGCGTTATTTTGGCACCATTTTTAAAGATATCTCTAGAATATGTTAGAATAGAAAATCAGCAAGAAAGCTTTTTTAAAAAACAAACTTTAAGGCTTGCTATCAGCATGCATGTATGTGGACTTTAAAGCTTTAATTTTATATTGTGTGCATATGTAAACATTCACACATATTTTTATTATTTATTTATTAGATTTTTATCCTGCCTTTTTTTATAAATATAGGTAGTCCTCGAATTACAACTGTAATGGAGCCTGTCCTCTAGCTTCTCACCCCTCAGAATTCCCACACACCTTGGGCCTGCTTTCCCACAACAACCAGTGAATTGTGCTTGAATTGTGGCTGCTCCCAAAATGGCAGCCACTTCCAGGTTGAAGCCATGCAGCCTAGGGATGCTGAGGGGCCTTCTCTTCTTTCCCAATATGATATCCAGAGCTCTGGATCTCATGTTGGGGAAGAAGAGCGCCTTTGGAATCCCTGCAGGCCTCGTGTCCTGGCACTGTCCTGGAAGCAGGCGCAATTTTGGAGTGGCCAGAACTCATTGCATATGTATGTGCATTCATGCGTGTGTCCAAAAAGACCTCTCCATGCAAAGGAAAGAAATTGGTCATTGATACTTCAAGAAAGGAAAGTTGGGACAATTGCAAAGGAATTGTCCATTGGGAGAACCTGTAATTTGCTGTCCCAACTGAATTCTTTGCCAGCTGTTGCCAGATTTGGCAGAATTTTCTTAAAATGGCTTACTCCAGTTAACAGGACCCATAGGGCAGAAATGCCTTAGGAGTGTAATTCAGATAGGGTTAGGGTTACTTGGATGAGTAATTGGTGTCAGCACAGGGCTATAATATTATCAAATAACATAGGGGTTCTCAAAGTTTTGGGCGCCATAACCCCTGGAATTATAAATGTGTTTATGTAACCCTCACAGACAAACAAACCTAATGGACTTTGGATTGGGCAAGAAATAAAAATATCCCTGACTTTTAATATGAAAAAGAATCTGTATGTAAAATAAAACAAACAAATAAAACAAAGATACTTCCAAATTTATAAAATCAATCCCTTTATTTAGAAATAAATAATAAACCAACCAAATTTAAAACTAAAAATGTATTGGCCAGGATAAACTTCCTTCCTCACTTTTGAAAAACTCCAAAAATCTGTCTATTGGTTTTGATACAGCTATCCTTGCTTCTGGTTCCCTATTGATTTTAGAATCAATATATTTTTTCTGGTTTCTGGAAATCCTTGACTGACTGCTTGCTTACTTAGGCAAAGCAGATGTGAATGCTGATGGTCTTCTTTGGGTGCATGTGCTGTGAGATTTGTAACCCAAAGTTATAATAGGACCGTGTCAAGTTTACTTAGGGCTTTGCTTGGATAAGCTGGCTGCTGGTTTGTCCAGTAAAGCAGAAGCAAGTTTTAAGAATGATGCTGCTTTGTTGGCAGAACACACACACACCAATGTGAATTTCGTCCTCAGATTAGTTTATAATCCAGCCCACAGTTGGAAAATCTCTGTAATAAAAAAACCGGAAGCCTTGTATTCACCATTAACTTTCCTGTTAGACTATAAAGAAAAGCACTGTTGTAAGTCAGAATTAAGGCAAATGCATGGGGTTGACCATGTGTAGTGCAACCATTAAATGTTAACAAATTATTGTTAAAAATTTTAACAGGTATGCTGAATTCCGAATCCTATAATAGGAAACGAATGGCAATACAGTGTTTAGAAGTACTTTGTCTTGCCAAAGATCATTACTGGAAATGTATATTGGAGGCAGGTGAGATATCATGTGTACCATTTGTCACTTTTTCTGCTAGAAGTTGTTTTAATAATAATGTACATAGTGAAAGAGATCAAGCCGGCTTCTCTGTCTTCTAGAACAAAGGTCCCCAACTCCTGGTCCGTAGCCCATCACTGGTCCACGGCCCGCCAGGAACCAGGCTGCGCAAGTGAGCAAAGCCCAATCTGTGCAGCATGCAAAACCACGCCCCTTCGGCCTGCAGAAAAACTGCCCTCTGTGAAACCAGTCCCTGGCATCGAAAAAGTTGGGGGGGCCTGTTCTAGTATACTATTTATTTGTAGCCTGTTCCTGAGATAGCTGGCGTGACTTCTGGTTACCTAAAATTCGTGTCCTAAGGCACTTTAATGTCCATACTGAGATTCCCTCAGGATTTAATTTTCTCCATTATGACCAAGGATCCATAACCATACACAAAACAAGGCCTGTTAGATTTGGTGTTTTCTTTGAATAATAGCAGTGATGTAGAGAAGTAACCTTTTTATCATCTTCCTAGACAATTTAATTCCTAGCCTTGGCAGGGATGGAAGGTGGGGGGAGGAATGTCACTTAAAGTGATCCAGCTAAATTGCCTAAAAGAAGTGTTTCTCAAAGCTTTCTGAAAAGATACTCTTCCTTTACCTGGGAAGTCACTGCAGTTAATAGTCTAGCCCAGTGATGGCAAACCTTTTTTTCCTCGGGTGCCGAAATAGTGCGCACGCACGCTATCGTACGTGCGTGCGTGCCCACACCCATAATTCAAAGTTTCCCACTCGCCCCACCCTCCTGCGCATGCATGTGCGATCCCCCCCTCCCCCGTTTTTCGACTTCCAGTGGGCTCGGTAGGCCTGTTTTTTGCCCTCCCCAGGCTCCAGAGGCTTTCTTGGAGCTTGGGGAGGGCGAAAAAGTTCTCCCTGCCACCCCGGAGGTCGTCCAGAGGCCGAAATCGCCCTCCCAGAGCCTCCGCACAAGCCAAAAATTAGCTGGTGGGCACGCACATGCGCGCAGGAGCTGAGCTAGGGCAATGGCTCGCGTGCCGGCAGATATGGCTCCGCGTGCCACCTGTGGCACCCGTGCCATAGGTTCGCCATCACTGGTCTAGCCTCAAGCATTTCATTTTTGGAAAAGATAAAGGAAAAGGTAATAATTTCACAGCTGCAGACACACCTGTGTAATATTGATTATCTGGATCCATTTCAGTTGGGCTTTTTATCTGAGACTGAGGCGCTTAGATGAGCTCTGATTGAAGATGAATGTAGGGAATGCAGCTCATCTAGTTCCCCCAGGGGCTTTTGATAACCCTGTCGTTACATTTGATAATTTTCCCAATAAAACAAATTTATGTCAGGGGAAAAAATTTATACAAATATTAAACATATTTCTGGAAATAACTTACCAAAGGACCTAATTGAAACAATTATCTGAAAAATTGTATCTTTGCAATTTTTCAAAACAAAAATGTGTATTTCAAGAAATTGATATCAGTATATACTGTAGAAAGTTAGTACCCACCCCCTCCTAGAAAAATGAAATATCCTAGGAAATATTGAAAAAGGAAAGAATATGTTTCCCTGAATGAGGAAAAGAGAAACATGTTTTAAATACAAAGCAGCTTCCTGCAGCTCCCTGCCCCTACCCTTGCCACATTCCTCCCACCTAGTCTGAAACAGTCTTCTACATAACAAATAACCATAATAGGAATCCCAAAGCCTTTTCATTACACCACATGGGACCTGGGAAGATTACATCAGTCAAGCCTAGGACTTGGGACAGCCCACAAGAGTTGCCCCAGCATGCCCCTGGGGGTCTGACAGCCAATGGAATACATTTCTATATAGGAACAGGAAACAGTTAGGGAGGGGCCCAAGAGAGAGTATAAAGCAAGGAACTCAGCATCTCTTCTTCCCTTTTTTCTCTTCACCCACACCTGGAAGCATGTAATCTTCCTGTTCTGTACAGGGGCTCCTGCCATGTGCTCCTGTCCACCATTAAACCTTCTTTCCAAGCAACTTCCATGAATCCAGTGTCTTTTTCCCCACTTGGAACTGAACCCAGAAGGATATTCCTTACAACAATACAAATATTAATTCATTGAAACGGAGGGACATGGATAAATAAAAAGAAAAGGGAAGTACAGAGAAAATATTGCTTATTACTTTATTGTGTGCTTTCCCATGGCAAAAGCATAAAAGGCCTTTTATCTTACTTGGTTCAGCGGCAAGGAAGAAAATAGCAAGCAAAGTTTAAGGATTTGCATATTCTGTGAGGCTTATTTGTCTGCCTAAGTTTATATAATGGCCGTCTAAGCCATTTTACGGCCTCAGGCAGAACCAAATAGCATCCCACTAGGGTCAGGATTCCTAAAAAATGTGCTGTAACATTCAGGCACCCAGTTTTTCAGTCCATTGTCTATATATATATTCATTCTGCAGTGCCAGTCATTCCTCCTTCAGATTTCACTGCATTTCCCCCCTGCTTTTCTCAGTTGCTCAGAAGTTCTCAACCAAAGGAATTCACCTTCCCTCTCTGCTAGAGTCACCTAAAGAAGTCAGAAGCTTGGAGAGATTCACGGCATATTGCATTGCTGTAACTGGTGGGTTGTTTTTGTTCTTGGTGGCAGGTACCATACCCTCATTAATCAGCTTGTTGAAGAGCGAAGACATCAAATTGGAGTGCCTCACTCTGGGAGTGCTGAGTAACATCTCCACCCATGACTCAATTGTCAGAGCCTTTGTAGAAGCTGGAGGCATTCCCGTGTTAATTAAGCTCTTATCTATGGAAGAAGCCGAATTGCTGTCTCGTTGTGCAGTGTTCTTATATGATATTGCCCAGCTGGATAATAATCAAGTCATCATTGCTGAACTGGTAAATCTAATCGGGGGGGGGGGGAATGTTCACTTTTGTGGTTACCCTTCTTTAATACATTAATTAGAATAAGAAGAAGATGGGCATGCCTTTCCATGGTAAGGAACACACCTTTTATTATTTGTGACATTATTCAGACTTGTTTGATGTTTACAAGTATTATAAAGTAGAGGCCTGTCTGAGTGCATTTGGCTGCTTCTGAATTCTGCTTTCCATTGCAGCCACAACTGTGACTTTTGTTGTTGCTGTTGTTGTTGATTGGGTTTGAAAAATCAGGAATATGTCTGTTGACTGTAACCTTTTCTTTCTACACTAGCCTCTGAAATGAATTTCTGCCTCAATGTTAATGATCTTGAACTAATTTTAATTATAGTTAAGGTTAATCTGGATCATTGAGATTCTGCTTGACTTCAGATATGAAATTTTTAAATCACATCTTTGGACAACAAAAACACTGATTCATTTTTAAAAATGGCCACGTGATGAGTTGAAGGAGGAAAGGAGGAGGATTCTCAGAGTTGAAAGTATGCAATCTTTGAAGGTGGATTCTGTTTTGTGAACTACAGTGTATTTAACACGGCAGATTGACTTGAATCCAGAGGTGTTTTTTTTAAATTATGCTAGAGTTCTGATAGAATATTGTATTGTTTGGTTCTTATTCATTCTACTGTTGCCTGTGTCCCTTATTTTTTTAATGTAGGGTGGAATTCCTGCTCTCATCAATCTGTTGCAAGAAGACTTACAAGATCTGCTTGTGAATGTAATGAGCTGTATCCGAGTATTATGCAAGAATAATAAAGAGAATCAGCTGGAAGTGAAAGAAATGATGGGTATTGAACCACTTGTCCAGTTCTTACGTTCAGATTCAGGTAAAAACAAAAATAGTAAAATTGGCTAATCTGTTTTAAGGGAATGACATAGCTTACTGATCACTTAACTTTCTACATCATTTTACTCCTGGGGTGATGGGACTTGCAGGAGAAGACATTTTATTTATTATTTATTTATTTTAGTGTTCTTATATGCCGCCCTACTCCCTGGGGACTCAGGGCGGCCTACAACATGTCAAGAACAACTAAACAATATAAAAGTTTAATAACAATTTTAAAAAGAATTTAAAAAGAAAAAACATACAACACCATACATACGTGGGGGAGACCTAAGATGTAAAATTGTCTCAAAACCCCACCTGCAGGAAGAGCCATGTCTTAATGGCTTTTTGGAAGGCCAGCAAGGTGGGGATAATTCGGATCTCTGGGGGTAGTTGGTTCCAAAGAACAGGGGCCTCCACAGAGAAGGCCCTCCCCCTAGACCCCGCCAACCAACATTGTTTGGTTGACAGGACCTGGAGGAGACCCACTCTGTGGGACCTGACCGGTCGAAGGGAAGTATGAGGTAGGATGCGGTCCCGAAGGTAACCTGGTCCTAAGCCATGTAGGGCTTTAAAGATGATAATCAATACCTTGAATTGCACCCGGAGACCAATGGACAACCAGTGCAGCTGGCGGAGTATGGGTATTACGTGGGTATATCTTGAGACACCCACCACAGCACACGCAGCTGCATTTTGCACCAGTTGAAGTATCTGGATACTCTTCAAGGGTAGCCCCATGTAGAGCGCATTACAGTAGTCCAATCAAGAGGTGACAAGGGCATGAGTGACCATGAGTAGAGCCTCCTTCTCCAAGTATGGTCACAATTGGTGCACCAGGCGGACCTGTACAAAGGCTCCCCTAGCCAAGCTGTAAGATGTTGGTCTAATTTTAGCTGTGGATCTAGGAGAACTTTGCGAACCCGTTCCGAGGGAGTTAATTTTTCTCCCCCAAGAACCAAGGAGGGACAGTCAACATAGTCCTTAGGGGGCAATATCCGGAGCCACTCAGTCTTGTCGGGGTTAAGCTTGAGCCTGTTCCTCCCCATCCAGATCCTGACATCATAAAGGCATTGGCACATCACATCCACTGCCTCCCTGAATTGAAACGGGGTGGAGATGTACAGCTGGGTGTTGTCAGCGTACTGTTGAAAACTCACCCCGTGTCGACGGATGATCTCCCCCAGTGGTTTCATGTAAATGTTGAACAGGATGGGCGAGAGGACCGAACCCTGAGGCACCCCACAAGTCAGGGGCTTAGGAGACGACCTCTGTCCTTCTGTTAACACCGACTGCATCCTATCGGCAAGGTAAGAGGAGAACCACCGTAAAACGGTGTCTCCCACTCCCAACTCGCCGAGACAATGCAGAAGGATACCATGGTCAATGGTATCGAAAGCCGCTGAGAGGTCAAGTAGCACCAGGATGGAGGAATGACCCCCATCCCTGGCTCGCCAGAGATCATCCATCAGGGCGACCAAGGCAGTTTCTGTACTGTAGCCGCGCCTGAAACCCAACTGAAAGGAATCTAGCTGATCCAATAACCGAAGAAGCTGAAAAGCTACCACCTTCTCAACAACCTTACCTATAAAAGGTAAGTTGGAGACCGGACGAAAGTTCTTCAAATCCGCCGGATCCAGGGAAGGCTTCTTAAGGAGGGGTCTTACCACCGCAACCTTTAAAGGCTGTGGTGCGGATCCCTCCCTAAAAGAAGCGTTGATCACTGCCTGGATCCAGCCGCGTGCCACCTCTCTGCTGGCCGAAACCAGCCAGGAGGGGCACGGGTCCAATAAACAGGTGGAAGAGCTCATCGCACCCACGGCCTTGTCCACGTCATCAGGAGTGATGGGCTCAAACTCCTCCCACAACACTGGACTAAGACTTGCCCGTCAACTCAATGGGCTCTGTCCAGCCAGAGTCCAGATTTGACCGGATCTGAACGACTTTATCTGTCAGAAACTGAGCGAATTCCTCAGTTCTACCATGCAAGTGTTCCTCGCTCCCCCATTTAGCAAGGAGGGAGCGAGTCACCCTAAACAAGGCGGCTGGGCGAGAATCTGCGGATACAATAAGAGCGGAAAAATGAGATCGTTTTGCTGCCCTTATCACCACTAAATAAGACTTAATGAAAGTTCTTAGAAGTATTTGGTCGGATTCGGTTTTGCTGGCTCTCCAGCATCGCTCCAGACGTCTCTTGTGGCATTTCATCTCCCGGAGCTCCTCAGTAAACCAGGGAGCTTTCCGGGATCCACTTCCACGGAGAGGTCGCAAAGGCGCAATCCGCTCTAATGCCCCTGATGCTGCGGTGTTCCAAGCAGCCACCAGGGACTCAGACGAATTGTGGACTAGGGTTTCAGGTATTTCCCCAAGTTCCCTCTGGAATTCTTCCGGCTCCATTAGGCATCTGGGGCGGAACCACCTAGTCGGTCCTGCCTCCCTGCGGGGGAGGAGTGGGGCTGTGAAATCCAACCTCAATAGGAAATGATCTGACCACAACAACAGGATGGTGACTAAATCCCCAAGCTTCAGATCATCTCTCCACTGCCCCGAAAGAAACACTAGGTCGAGCGTGTGGCCTCCCTCATAAGTCGGACCCTGGATTACTTGGGTCAGGTCCATGGTTGTCATGGAATCCATGAACTCCTGAGCTGCACCAGAAGTTTCACCCGCCGAAGGCAGGTTAAAGTCCCCCAGCACCATAAGCCTGGGGAACTCCACCGCCAGGCTTGCTACTGCCTCAAGCAGCTCAGGCAGGGCCTTGGTAACGCAGCTGGGAGGCAGGTACGCTAACAAAAGGCTCATCTGAACCCCTAAGTCCAACTTCAGAAGGAGCGTCTCACACCCGACAATCTCCGGGGCAGGGTTCCTACGAGGATGCAGATTCCGGCGTGTTATAATAGTCACTCCTCCCCCCCTTCCCTGGGGTCGTGGCTGATGCAACACTGAGAACCCGTCTGGGCATATCTCGGAGAGGGCTACTCCCCCATCCTGGCCCAGCCAGGTCTCAGTTATGCATGCCAGGTCTACCCCGTCAGTGATTAAATCTCGAATCAGGGGGGCTTTGTTGACAATTAACCTGGCATTCAACAGCATCATCCTGAGCCCAGGGCCCTGAAAACCCTGGTCACCAGGTACTCGGGTTGAGCAAGATGGAACCACATCGGAGGGGCCGGAACAAGGGATCGCTTGTAAACAGTGAGGCTTATTCCCCGAGAGCGGCCCGCCCCTCTGCTCCCGCTGTACCTACCTCTCCCCATCATGACCGAAATATTCCGGCTCTCCACCCCCCACCCCCCCGAGATCCCCTCCCCGTCCCCGCTGGTCTCCTCCCTCCCTGCAGGTCATCCATACCATTCACACTGAGCCGGGTGAGATAGTCCGGTCCCCCTCCGCTTCCGTTTCCACACTCAGCATCGGGGGACCTAGCCCCAATCTCCGGCTCACTCATTCTATCTAATCGTACATCATATTTAAAACCTACACATTCCTATTCCCCAATCATAGCACATTCCTATTCCCCAATCACAGCACACTAATAACCGTTTCACCAGCAGTATCTATTCTCTAATAAACAGACATAGTTAGACTCAACAATAAAATGCAGTCTTAGAAGTCTCAGTGCCAAGGGGAGTAGTTACATTTACTAGGAAATGTTTACTTTCTCATTCCTGGTTCTGTTCTTCATTTGTATTACCCATTAAGGAATATCTTACTTTACAAGTGCTAGAAAACTGACTTTAATACTTTGAAAGGGAAAAATGTAATATCATTATCTAAGTACAGCAACAAGTCTTTGTCAAGCATTTTAGTGTAATTTTTAGTCAGGAAATAGATGTAATAAAATAGATATAATAAAGAATACACCCTAATATTTTAAAAATCTACCTTCTATAGTTTATACTTCTTATTTACGTATATTATGGTAGTCCATAATTTTCCATGAACATTGAAAACATATACTCCTGGCACATCAATACCAATATAAAGAGGATAACCTGCTATAGCTTCTTGTTTTAAACCGGGAGGATAACATGAAGGGTATACAGTAAATGATTATTTCAAAACTATGGGATAATAGTGATTACCATTTGGGGATTCATTGATGAATTTGAGGTGATTTATCATTGGTCAGAGAAGTAAAAAAAAATCATTCAGAAGGAAATATTCAATCTGTAAATTGTCATTATTACTATAAATTATGAGAGTCATTAAAAGATTAAAGCAGATTAAGCCAGACATATCTGGCTTTTATTCCTGTATTTTTTTTTCTGCTTAAAGATGTCCTGGTGGCAGTGGCCTCAGCAGTAATTGCAGAAATTTCTCGTGGGAATATGGAAATGCAGAATGCTATCGTGGCGGCAAATGTTATTGATCCTCTAATTCAACTTCTCAGAGGAAGGAAAATCGGCGTCCAAGTTAAAGGAGCAATGGCAATTGAGGCACTCTGTGAAGGGAACACTATTATCCAGATGAGATTTCTATCCAGATCTGTGACTAAGTTCCTTCTGAAGCTCCTGAAGGCAAGTGTTTCATTTTTTTAGCGGACCCAAGTCATTGTATAAGGGATGGTGACGATGATGATGATGACGATGATGACCATGACCACGACCACGACCACGACCACGATTATGACAACATGTCATCAAGTACTGCCAATTCTTAAGAGTCTACATAGCTAGACTTTCCCATGATTATCTGTCCCCTAACCTGGTCCTTCAGGTCTTCCAACAATAACTGAGTTCACCCACCTGGCTGCTGTGGTCCTTTCCTTTCCTTTCCTTTCTTTTCATCTTTCCCCAAATTAGAGACTTCTCCAGAAAGCTGGGCCTTCACATAAAGGCTTTAAAGTAGGATAATTTCAGCCTCGTGATTTGTGCCTCGAGTGAGATCTGGATTGGTTTGTTTGATGGTCCATTGGCTATTTATCTTGGCTCTCCATGGTACTATCAGGAGTCTTCTTCAACAGCAAAGTTCGAAAGCATCAATACTCTTCCTATAGAGTAGATATGCTTATGCTCATAAGCTTTCATATATAGCTTTCTTGTTTTGCTTCAACTTCCAGGCCTTTCACTTGAAGGTGAAAGAACAAGGGGCTGTAACCCTCTGGGCCCTAGCCGGACAAACTCTGAAGCAGCAGAAATTCATGGCGGAACAGATTGGATACAATTTAATTATAGACATGCTTCTATCACCATCTGATAAAATGCAGTGTGTTGGTAAGTCGCTGTTATTCTGCATTGACAGGCACAAACTCATATAGGAGTTCAAAAATTCTTAACTGTATTTGTTACTTTTGTTGTTTTGGAAGGAGGAGAAGCTGTCATAGCTCTTAGCAAGGACAGTAAAATTCACCAGAACCAAATATGCGAAGGGAATGGAATCGCCCCTTTGGTCCGACTGTTAAGAAGTGGAAGGATAGCAGAAGGCACCCTCCTCAGTGTGATCAAAGCCTTAGGCACAATCTGTGTCGGTCTGTAGTTCCTTTTCTCTTGCTCCTAAAGTATAACAGTGTTAAAACTTTTGAGTAAGAACCATGGAAGGGCCTAGGTATGAGTAGTCTTAATATTATACAATATTGGACAGGTTTGAGAGCTATGTCAGTCCATTCCCCCCTATAAAAAGAGCCGAGGTGGCGCAGCGGTTAGAGGCAGGTACTGCAGGCCACTTTAGCTGACACTGATCCGCAGGTCAGCGGTTCAAATCTCACCGGCTCAAGGTTGACTCAGCCTTCCATCCTTCTGAGGTAGGTAAAATGAGGACCCAGATTGTTGGGGGCAATATAAATATACATATTGCTTACTGGTGTAAACCGCTTAGAGAGTGCTTGCACTGTGAGGCGGTATATAAATCTCACTAAATAAATAAATAAATAAATATATGGCAAGCTTCTTCACAAAACAGATGCATTACCAAAATAGCTGCAATCCTACATCTGCATAGTTTGTGACTAACAAAACCAACTATAGCCCAGTCATGATTTAGTTCATTCTTTTTCTGAATTTCCTGGTATAAGCTTTAGAGGCTATAGTTGGCTTGGTAAGATTTTTTTTTAAAGTGAGTCTAAAAAAATCATCAGAAGAGATGGTATGAAATTATTGCTAGCAACTTATATTTGTTCTAGAAGACCTTATCCAAGAATAGACCTTAATACAATCATTTCCAATGATATCTTCAGAATATACAGAATTTCTTTAAATCAGATTAGTCAGTCCATATATCCTTCTACCTCAGTACATAATGCAGTACTCTGACAGTACTATACTGTACAGATGTCAGCTGCAGACTCATCCTTAATCTGCTATCTGACCCTTTTTTAACCCAGGATACTACCAGGGTCTAATAAGAAAGCCAAAGTAAAACTAGCTTTGTGAGGTAAAATCAATGCAACTGATGGTAATGACATACTAAAACCAGTAGTAAAATAATGGTAAGTTCTAAACATCCTAAAATATTTTTTAATGTCTGGGAATTTAAAAATCTCTTCATCTAGCATTTTAAAACTTTAAAAGTAATCCTAATTCTACTTCTCACAAGATTATATTTCCTAATTTGGGGAGTTGTTAGATTTTATTTATTTATCTTCGTGCCAGTTTTGATTCGTAACAACTGCCTGGGCAAATCCTGCCTGTTTTCTTGGCAAGGTTTTTTAGAAGTGGTTTGCCCTTGCCCCCGTCCTAGGGCTGAGAGGGAGCGACTGCCCCAAAGTAACCCTGATGGCTTGGTACCTAAAGTGGGGCTAGAACTCCCAGTTTTCCACTTTCTAGTCTGGTGCCTTAGCCACTACACCAAATTGGCTCTCATATATATTGTTTATACTTGGACAGAAAAACATGCCTCATTTCTGGCTTTGCTAAGTTTTGCTTCATGAGGACTTTCCATTGATTTGAGCTACAGCATTTAGCATATGCTTGCTTAAAAGTAAAGAACGGTTAAGGGGTCATATTTTGCTTGTGCTAACTTTCCTTCCCCCCCCTTCTTTTATTTGTATGGATCTTTTGTATGGATCTCTTTGCCTGACATCAAACGTCTAGGTGAAGCTCATATAAGCAATCCAGTTAGTCAAGAGAATGTAGTGGATGAAGGGGCCTTGCCAATACTTGTTTATTTACTGAAAACTCATCCATCCCTTCAGATAAAGGTGGGTTTTAAATGTTTGTCATACAGATCTAAACTAGAGAGTCTTCATTTAGCAACTGCCTCGGATGGTGACTGTTCACAGTTACAATGGTGATGAAAAAAATAACTTTACGATCACTCCCCACATTTACAACCTTCACTGATCTGTAAAGCAAAAGAAAGCTGAACTAAAACTATAAACATAGCTGCAGTTTCACTTAATGACTACTTCTCATAACAACCGAATTGCCGTTCCAGTTGTGGTCACTAAACTAGGACTAGCCATATAATTCTTGAATGGCTTTGATAGTTTTGCTTCATTGAATAATATAAAAGAAAATACATTTGTAGACTGCTGAAGACTCTAGCTGCTGATCAATAGCCCTAGTTAGCACATTAGATAATGGAACTTCAGTCTTAAGATCTTATATTTGATTTTGCCATAATATCAGCATTAATTAAAATATGGATAATATATTAATATTATTTCAGTGTCTAGGAATGAAGTTAGAGGATGAAATATACATAGCTACCCATAAAAACAACTAAAATCAAATGCGCAGTACCTTTACAACCAGTAGTTGGCTTCCTGGGAGCAGAAGTGGATACTCATAGCCTAATGACATAATGACTTTGAGAGAGTGTTTCATAGAATTAGCTAGCTTTGAAAGCCTAGGATAGGCCATGTCTATGATCAATCCTGGTCTAGTGGGCCTCTATTTCACCTCAGCACTGGAATCATAAATCACATTGGCACATATATATATATGCATAAAGAAAAGGAATATTAAAGATTATTAGATCCTGCGGTTTTCCTAAGGATATTAGAATATTCAGTTATATGTATTTGTTATTTGCACAGATAAGGAAGGTTTCTACAATATTTATGCCTGTGTATTTTTCTTCTATGCGTGTACACTTTGTTACAGTACTGTTTGCATGACATTTAGGATAAACAGAACAGGAGAAAAACCTCACAGATTTGGGGATTTGAAAAGAAGAAAATACTTTAAACTCATAGAAAGGTTTTTGCTTTTAACTTTAAGTTTTATGATATGCTTCATGCCTATATAGTGTAACTCCTTTTGTTATTTTCTTCTAAAATGTAATTATATAAAAGGTTGAGAAAAATATATATAGATGTCACATTCTGATAGGGTTACAGCACCAGATCTGAGCTGCAAAGCTCTGGACAACCATTAAATAGCAACAAAGATATATAACAATTTTACTTTTTTTTCCTGCGAAAAAGAAAGAGGATCTTTCCTTACCCAAAGAAAATATTCTTAGGCCCCAAAGGTAGATTTCCCGAAGCTGTAACAATTCTTTTCACTCCTCGTAAGGTATTATAATTCAAGTTTTAATTTTTCCAATTCTAATTAATCTTTAGGTCGAAGTTGCATTTTCCTTGGCTTGTATTGTTCTAAAGAATAGCAGTCTGCAGACTGTATTACAAGAGAAAGAAGGTTTTTGTTATTTGGATGTCCTTAAGCTTTTTTATGCACCAGATAAGGTAATGACTTCAGTAAAATATTTGGTATTCAAATTATAAAATCAAATAATAAATTAAGAATCTTCAACATCTAAGGCTGTGGGTACATTTGGAATTTTGAGGATGCACAAAAATGGTTGGAGTTAGCTCAGACCACAAAACACCCACTTCTCCTTTTGATAAGGGACAGAATTGGCCCTGTTGACACTAGTAGATGACATTTTGCGGAAAAGGAATAAAGGAAATAGGACTCTTATGAGGTTTGTGGGTCTCTCATCAATTATCCTTTTGAATAATTTCCATGCGATGCACTTTTAAGACACTGTCCTACTGTGATGCTACTCATACTTGCAGAGGAATTTTCAGAGAGTAATAGCAGATGACGGAGCCATGGCACCCTGGCAGTTCTACTGCAGGATGCCAAAAGGTACTTACTTATCCCACTTTAATATCTATCCAATGCTGCTGAAATGGCCACCAGGAGCTTGGACATGCGATACTATCAGTATGCTGATGACACCAATGCTCTGCTTACTGAAAACATCTAACAAATGTCTGAAAGCAACGATGAGTTTAGATGTGATCCAAAACAATGAGGCTGAATTCTCACAACCTCTCCTTCCATGATCTAGTTCTAGTGCTTTCTTACATTTGAATGTGGACTGGGACATGCTAGTATCAAGAAAGAGTATTTCTGGAGATTTGGGTTGTCTTTACTCTCTAGTACTGATGATGCTGTGGTGTGCCTGTGAGACTTACATCTGGTGGGAAAGGAGTGACACAGCTCCTGCTGTGTGCTGGCCACCTTGTGTGAATGAGGATGATTTTATCCCCCCCCCCCCCCAGCAATAGATGATAACATGGCTGGATATCCTCCTTGTCGGTACAGGTATCCTCTTCTAGGTCAGTGTTTCTCAACCTTGGTTGTTTGAAGATGTGTGGACTTCAACTCCCAGAATTCCCCAGCCAGCGGAGTTGAAGTCCACACATCTTCAAATGGCCAAGGTTGAAAAACACTGTTCTAGATATTAAAACAGGTGATGGCTAGGGCTGACATCATTGGATAACATGTTCTAGGGAATCATTGCACCCTCTGGCATCTTTCCTAGACGGATACCTGGTTTATGCCATAGCTAACTCTCTAACTGAAATGTTGTTGTTTGTGTACATATGAAAACGTGGGGGAGCGTGTGGGTGAATCTATTCAGAACTTGAATGTGAGAAGCTCCATTGAAAGGCTTTATCTCACTGGAGTAATTACTAGCCTTAAGTGTTTAGAAATAGTTTGCTTGGGCCTTGCAGTCAATCAGCAGTTAAGAAATGCATTTGATGAATAAAGGCTCCTTGAATATAAAATCTGGGATGCACATCTCCAAACAACCGTTAGATGGGAATAAAGTGTAAAATGTTCTCTCTCTTCTGTACCTAAACTGATCCCCAGTTTTATAGCACAAGACTTGTAGCCCTGCTGTTTTGAAGTAATAATTTATTAGGCAAAATAGAATAATTAATTGAGATGTAATATTTAGATGATATAGTTAATGTGGAAGAATAAATTGAATCCTACTAAAACCTGGAAATATTGTGTACTAGACCCAGAATTAACTTACTGGGTCAATGTTATAATGTCCATGTGGCCCACTTTCATGTGGAAAAAAACCCCTTTGTCACTTAAGTAAATATTGAAATTTGCATGCAATCTGTTAACTGGTGACAATTAAATATCCACATGTATTGGAAGTAACTATGTACATTTTATATACATGGATATCCTTTTGCCAATTTAATAACATTTGATAACAGATAGCATTCACTCTGACAGCATCACCTTTCCTTTTTATTAGAGGTCTTTTTATTATCTTTTCTTTTTTTCTTCCATCTTTTTCTGTAATATCTTGTAATTCTGAAGACAGGAATGCTAAATTACTTATGCTGTCCTGAGTGTCTTTCCAGATGAAGAACAGACTATCAAAACTTTAAATGAATAGTGTAAAAAACAAAATTAAATCCTTTTAACTCTCCTGGAATTTAAAGTAGATACAGTGGCTTGGTTTGTTTGAAAATATCTAAATGTGAATGTTTACATGTTACTATTTTCTTGTTGTTTTAAGGATATCCGTTTGCGAGCAGGATATGCTATTGCAATTTTTGCTTACAATAATCCTACTCAGCAGGTACTGATTTTAGAGGCTGGACCCATATCAATCCATGTATTTGAACCTCTTCTGGGCTCAGATGTAGAGACAGATAGAGCAATGGCTGCCTTTCAGGTACAAAGCTAGGTATTGCATGTATAGTTGGTTCGCAATTATTTCTGCACAATTCTCAATAAGCATTTTGGAAGAATGGAGATGCCACATAGAACTTGAACTTCCCTGTTGGGAAGATTCTGTTGGAGTAAAAAAAAAAAGTAAACTTCCGCAATACCTGAATATGGAAAGATTATGACCAGATTTCCTAAATGCTGTTCTCTGGAAATTTCAGGCGCTTAATTCCCCTCAGTTCCCATAAATCCAGTTAATAACTGGTTTGCAACAGAAAGCCTTTCTAAAATAACTTTTTTCTAATGGAAGGCTTTTCACAGATTGAAGCAGGCTAAATTGATGGGATGCGTGATGCATTGATCTGGGGTGGCCCCTTCTTTTTGAATGGTCTGCTGTAGAAAATGGAGTAGCTAGATATGATGAAAAGCAAGGGCATTTATGTCGTTGTACAAATGTTTTGAAAAACACTCTACAGGGAACCTTTTCTGATGAGTCTTGTTTCTTTTTGTTGGTCTGTTAAAATCTTAATTTTTCAGGAAATCTTTGAGTTTGATGGATGATTTAAACCTCTTCAGATATTTCTAGGAGATTAATTAATATTTTGACAATATTTGCCTGTTTTGTTCCCCATTCCTGGTTTATTGGACACTTTGAGCCAGGGGTGAAATCCAGCAGGTTCTGACAGGTTCTGGAGAACCGGTAGCGGAAATTTTGAGTAGTTTGGAGAACCGGCAAATACCACCTCTGGCTGGCCCCAGAATGGGTTGGGAATGGAGATTTTTCAATATCCTTCCCCCTGGAATGGGGAGGGAATGGGGATTTTGCAGTAGTAACTGTGAGAAGGATCTAGGAGTCCTAGTGGATAACCATTTAAATATGAGCCAGCAGTGTGCAGCAGCTGCCAAAAAAGCCAACACAATTCTAGGCTGCATAAACAGAGGGATAGAATCAAGATCATGTGAAGTGTTAATACCACTTTATAATGCCGTGGTAAGGTCACACTTGGAATACTGCATTCAGTTTTGGTCGCCACAATGTAAAAGGGATGTTGATACTCTAGAAAGAGTGCAGAGAAGTGCAACAATGATTAGGGGACTGGAGGCTAAAACATATGAAGAATGGTTACAGGAAATGGGTATGTCTAGTTTAATGAAAAGAAGGACTAGGGGAGACATGATAGCAGTGTTCCAATCTCAGGGGTTGCCACAAAGAAGAGGGAGTCAGGCTGCTCTCCAAAGCACCTGAGGGTAGAAACTAATCAAGGAGAGAAGCAACTTAGAACTAAAGAGAAATTTCCTGACAGTTAGAACAATTAATCAGTGGAACAGCTTGTCTCCAGAAGTTCTGAATGCTCCAACACTGGAAGTTTTTAAGAAGTTGGATAACTATTTGTCTGAAGCGGTGTAGGGTTTCCTGCCTAAGCAGGGGGTTGGACTAGAAGACCTCCAAAGTCCCTTCCAACTCTGATATTCTATTCTATTCTATTCAGTATCCTTCCCCTGGAGTGGGGTGGGAATGGAGATTTTGCAGTATCCTTCCCCTGCCACATCCACTAAGCCACACCATGTCCACCAAGCCACGCCCACAGAACTGGTAGTAAAGAAAATTGGTAGTAAAAAAACCCTCAACTACTTGAATTGTAGGGTTTTATCTTGTTATGCTGCAATCTTCTGCAAATCTACATAGAATTAAAATTGACTAAATTATGTGAAATTTAGTGAAAGGTTAAGTATGTTTAAATTTGAAGCATAATGAATATAGCGATTTTCCAATAAACTAAGGGAGTAATGATGATAATAATATAAAATGATTTACCTGCAATCTTAACTAATGCAGATTTTTTCTCTAATGCAGATTTTACAATTATAAAATTCCCAGTACTGTGTGTATTTAATATTGTCACTAAAATGATTAGACTATTATATTGTGAAAAATAATCTTCTATTTCAGATTGTAATACTAGCAAAAATTATAATTGATATAGATCAAGTTAGTTTGTCTGCAAGAGGAATTTCTACCTTGGTTGACCTACTATGTTCAGAAAAACCAGCCACTTTAGTATTAACAGGTAACTAATGCTGTAAAAGGGGAAATGTATATAATGTACTAAAATACTGTGCATCACTGTAGTTACAAACTGTTATTAACTCTAATGCAATGCTTAAGAGTGAAGATTTAATGAAGGAAACAGGGTGAATCTTGAGATGCAGTGATTAGAATGCAGTATTGCAGGCTAACTCTGCCGTCTGCCAGCAGTTCAATCCTGACCGGTTCAAGGTTGACTCAGCCTTCCATTGCTCCGAGATCAGTAAAATGAGGAGCCAGATTGTTGGGAGCAATATGCTGATTTTGTAAATGGCTGAGAGGGCTATAAAGCACTATGAAGTGGTATATAAATCTAAGTGCTGCTGCTATTGCTAAAGTGGTCCCTTTATCCTTCTTAAACAGTCTCAGGCAGCTTCACGTGATTGTGTTCATATATACAGAAAAAGGCATCACTCCACACTGACTCTGAAAGAAGTATGAAAGGAAGAAGAAATTAGATCACCTTCTAGACCAGTGTTTCTTAAAGTATGGTTCTGGGAGCCTTGGAGGTTTCCAACATCCTCTCAGGATCCTCAGATCAAAATTATTTGCTAGCCTATGTTGAAAAATAATACCATATTAAAATCCGTCAAACAATCATGAGAAGCAGTAGCAGCAATGAAGACATCCATTTTAACTTTTAATACGGTATAAGTAAATATAACCCTACAAACAAAACTCTTTGGTTCTGCCATAACTTTTAAATCTAATAAAAAATTCCGAGATGAAAAATTTTAAGAAACACTCATCTAGTCCATACTAGATAGGATGTAAAACATGGTATCTTGATGGTCAAGTTATTTTTCTTTTTAATTAATAACCAATATAGTATTTAACTCTCTCCCTCTTTTTTACCCCTTCCCTTTTCAGCCAAAGGATACCATTTGCCATCTTTGGGGTTAAACAGCAACTTCAGGGGAGGGGAGAATTTCTAGGAGAAAAGGGGTGGTGGTGGAAGAGGTTAATTTATGATGCTTCGGGTAGTTAATAGAAAATAGTTCATTGCAATACACTTTCCATTTTCCATTCAGAGATGAATGTATTTCATCTCTGACATAAGCAAAGATTTTAATCAAGATTTTAGTCAATTTCAGTTAAGAAGTATGATTCCTTCATAGATATATCTATGCACTTCTCCACCTGTAGAAGTGGTTAACTGAATTCAAACATACCTAACTTTTCACCTGGCTGAGCATACCAAAGAAGAGAAACAAAAGAAAAAGAAAAAGAAAATTGAGCTATAGTATATTAAAAGTCTTGTTTCATTAAAATATTTTAAGAAATCACAATTGACTGAGAACAGAATTTTTCAGATTTTGCAATCCTGGAACTCAGGGGCAGGCTGCTTACTTACCGATACCGGTGCGCTGCGCGCGCATCTCCACATTTCGTGTGCGCACTCGCTCGCTACGTGTGCGCGGCCCGTTGTGCGTTTTCAATGAGATTTTGCTTCCGTGAATGCAAAATCTCACCAAATCTCTTGCGCACGCACGTCCCCTCGCAAGATTTTGGCGAGATTTTGCTTCCGTGCATGCGCAGAAGCAAAAAAGCCAAAAAATTCTTTTAAAAAGATCGCGACGCGCGTGACTGTCCGGTGAAGACGGCACCGGAGCAGTCGCACGCAAATTGCGTAATCAGCGGGTCCCTACCGGAGCTGCGCACTGGACCACACTGGTAGGAACCCACCCTTCCTGGAACTCCATAAAATGATAAACGAATGTGTATAATTTCCATGAGTATTGAGATTAAAGTGAAGCAGGAAATAAAAATGCTACTTTTGATAATTTAATGTTAATCTATATCTTACAGGTTCCACAACTGCCCACTAGGCTAATGTAGGCAAAGCCAGAAGCAAAGCCCAAATCATATTTCAGTCTTCCATTCTGTCTGTGCTAGGCAAGGTTTTCAAAAAATAAAAACCAAATCCATTTTAAATGGCCTGTTACCCCATGATAGGGCATTCTGGCTCACAGTTTGAGAAACTCTGCTCTGATACTTTGCAAGTTGTAGTTGTACTGAGTTGTGTTGGATATAATTTACTTGCACAATTTACAAATACTTATGCTTTAATTCCATTTCCCCACCCCTAGGAAAATTATTAGCTAGCTTGGCCCACACAAGGGCTGGCATTCCAGAAGCAATCACAAGCCTGGGAACTGTCCAACGTCTTTGTTATCATTTATATGCAAAGGAAGAGGAGGTAGGAATTTAAAATTCTGATCAATTTTCTTACTGTTTAGTAAAGACCAGAATCTCTCCCTCCCACTTGATGTGAATGGAGCACCACATCATGTAGTACTGTTTTGTCTTTTACTATTACCGGTATATGTTCATTTCACTCTGAGCTCTTAGCTCGTCTTTGCTTTCTTGGACCTGTTAGTGGCTCTAGTACCTTTAGACTTGATTTTCAGATATCAAACTCATTCCTATCTATCAAAAATGTAATACAGTGCTCACAAACTCATACATACAAAATTGGACAACAGGGAAAGATATATCCAAATAATGGACAGAAGTGACATATATAAAACAATTCTCTTGTTTTCTGCAAGGGAATTTTTTTCAGGACAACCCAGAACTTTTATTTTAGTTTTCATAGTTCCCTTGCTTTGTTGCTTACTATAAAATAATCTGATTCACTGATCCTAAACAAAATTAATAAACTGCACTCCTACAATGTGAATGTCTTTTCTAGGTTCGTTCAGCTATGGCATGTGCTCTTGGCTATCTAACATTTAACCGAACTGCATATCGCCATTTATTGGTGCAATGTAGGAATAAGCCCAAATTGTTCAAGAGGCTAATAATAAATCTCAGCAAAGATGCAAAAATAAATTCGGATTTTGTAAAGGAATTTAGGAGACAGAAAAAAGTTGGGCTCCCATCTCTCAGGTATGAACAGTATTTAAAATTTTAGTGAAGTTTCAGAATACTGCGCACATCCGTTTTAGATATAACTATATTAGATATAGATATATATTCATAAGAAATAAAATATATTTCTATTTGAAGGGATGAATCACATGGATGTTTGGGAAATAAACATTCAAAATATGGAGGCTTGAGACTTTACCCCAAGACTGAGAAAATGGAAGATTTTTATTTATATACAATGAATGTCCTTATATGGTGAAAGTCTATTTCTGGCTGGAAGTAGGATTTTATTCCAGAACAAAACCACTTGGATTTTTGCAACATTACCTTTAAATGTTTTAGAAAGCATGTTTCAAATGTAAAGCCTTTCATGCTTGAGAGAAGACCGTGCTGAATTTACTGGATTCCACAACATACCGTATTTTTTGGAGTATAAGACGCACCTTAGTTTTGGGGGAGGAAAACAAGGAAAAAAGGCCTCTGTCTCCAAGCAATTTGCCAAACAGCAAACAGCACAGATGATATACAGTTTGCTGTGTATTTCTGTGCATGTGTGCTTGACCCATAGAAATAGCAAAGAATTGGAGAAATGTACATTATGCCAGAAAGTTTTCTTAAATGTAGTCACACTAACTCCTCCCAATTATTTAAATAGATCTACTCCAAGGTAGCTAAACTCTAATACTAAACAGGATACTGTTACATTTCAGACTATACTTGTACAGAGCTGTTAAAATTAATTAAAATTTCTGGAAGTATACATTATTCTCTATTATTTAAAAGAAGATACAATGGCACTGGGCCTCTTCAGAGCAAGCATTTATTTTAAAAAGCTTCTTTATTTTGTTAAGTTGTCTAGATTTACAGGGATCTCCAACCTTGGCAACTTTAAGACTTGTGGACTTCAACTCCCAGAATTCCACAGCCAGCAAAGCTAACAAAGCTGGCTGTGGAATTCTGGGAGTTGAAGTCCACAAGTCTTAAAATTGCCCCTGGCTCTAGAACAATAAAGCAGTCTTTTAAAAATAAGTCTAATAATTTGAACATTCTACATTCTACTATAAGTCTAATAATTTGAACATTCTACAATCTACAGAATTTGAACATTCTACATTCTAATTTGAACATTTATAGTTATTCACTTACCCCCTTCCATCCAGTTCAGCAAAAAATAAAAATCTGCGTGTCTCTCCCAGCTATTTGCCTTTGCAGTTTCAGTTTCACTTTCATTTTCCCATGTGGCAAATCAGCTGTAGATCGGGAATTGCTAGTGACTTGCTTGGCTTTATAGGCTCTTCCCTCTTTGCTGCAAACAGGTAAATTGCTGGAAGACAGAGGCCAAAGGGTGGGGGTGGCTGGGTGGGTGGGTGGGTGGGTCTACATTCGGTGTATAAGACGCACCCAAGTTTTCACCCTCTTTTTGGGGGTAAAAAGGTGCGTCTTATACTCCGAAAAATGCGGTATTTTTTTTTTCATTTGCTGTGTAGTCCTTTTGGCTTTTATAGCATGTAAAGCAATAGGTTTTATAGCATTTTTAAAATGCTATTTGTGTTTTCATCATTGTTTTGAACATTAAGAAATTGTGGTATTTTTAATTAATTTTAATTAAATGTTATTGAACAGCAGTAGTTCAGTATAATTCACGATTTAATATACATATCTTACTAAGCACAGAGTACTAGAAAGCCTGAGATCTTACATCAGGACTGATGTTAAATATTTCCATAAATACTGTGAATGTTTAACATTCATCAACCATGGATTCATAAACTTGCTATTATGTAATCATTGTCAAATTTAAGGAGAAGAATAGCCAACTAATCAAGCAGACAAAACAAGACTCCTGAAGCCTGTATGTTTATTGCGGCATCAACTGAATCAGATTATAGATAATGGAGAAGTTCAATGAAAGTAAACATACCAGTTCAGAAACACAGAATGGTTATATTAGGTTTAATTGTTAAACAGGAAAAAAAAAAGAAGGGCTAACAGAATTCTCAAACTACATTCTTTAATAATGGTTTCAGGACTTTAATGAAAGTACTTTATAGAGGGGCTTAGCAATTATCAGCATCCTAACTTAAAAGTTGGTTTTTATTTTCAGCCTCGAGATAAATGGAGGACCAGCTGCCGTCCCTGTACACATACGAGGTAATGTATGCCTAGCTAATAGATATAATGCAGTACACAAATCAAGAAATCATTTGATAACCACACAAAATATATAAAAGGTTAAATATACAGCCTAATCCGCATAGGATTTGTGCAGAGTGGGCTGGGCATATATTTAAAAAAAATACATTATCTAATAAAACTTGTGATTATTAGAAGGGTAGACCCTTCTAAAGTTGCTTTCCACCAGAAATTTCTTATAATTCAAACTGTTGTTCTTGAAGACTCATGAGCTTGGTGAGATGGCTGATCTAAAGCGGCTTTAAAATGCATACTTGGAAGCCAGTGGCATGCTGGCTGGGGAATTCGTGTTGCAGCCCACACCTCTTTTAAGTTGCCAAGTTTGAAAAACACTGATCTAAAAGGATCAGGAGCTGTCCACTCCTATATCCAGGTTCCTTCTATAAGAGTGACCAATGCTGTTTCTATTCCATATCTGGGTCTGACAATCTGCTTCTCCAACCACCTTCTCCAGACTTCCCCTCCCAAAAAGGGAAGGTTGGATGCCAGACAGTAGCAATAGCACTTAGACTTATATACCGCTTCACAGTGTTTTACAGTCCTCTCTAAGTGGTTTACAGAGTCAGCATATTGCCCCCAACAATCTGAGTCCTCATATACTCCATCCTCAAAAATTCTGTCCACGAATTTTAAAAGATTAGCGCAGGATCCCACATATTGCCCCCCAATCATCTGGGTCCCCATTTTACCAACCTCGGAAGGATGGAAGGCTGAGTCAACCCTGAGCCTGGTGACATTCGAACTGCCAAATTGCAGGCAGCTGGCACTCAGAAGTAGCCTGCAGTACTGCATTCTAACCACTGCGCCACTGCAACTCATTAATTGTGTAGCATGGCCGGATTAAGAAGTGGCCTGACCAGGAGGGCACACACCGCTATCGTTTTCAAGGTGCCAGGAACCATTCTCCAATGCAACTACTCACTCCACTTCTAGCTGTTCAAATCAACCAGGTGGAATAAGGATCCAGCCCACAAGTAGTCCTACTCATGTTGCAACATTATTTGGCTGAACAGTCTGACATATTCGGCAGATAATACTGATAGTAGTAAAAGCGATGTTTTTATTTTCTAGAAAAATTTCGAGGTACTGGTGTTAAAGTCTACAAAGCAAAGTTTCGTCCGAAGGATTCTCTCTTTTTAATTCCCCCATCTTCACATATAATGGGAAGGGTAAAAGGTCCGGAGAAACCACGCATTCCAGCATCTGGACATTATCAATTTCCACACACAACAACTTCTGACCTCATTCAGGTTTCAAGACCAAGAATTGTTAATGTCGAGGCACTCAAATATACTTTGTCTGAAGAGAAATTTTAAACGTATTGTCTATATTGTGGTAGCAGAAAAGAAGTTGTTACCATGCAGTTTCATGCAAATAAAAATATGATTGCATCTGTAAAGGATTCAATGGATTTATTCCAAATTGGGAAGAAAACCACCGCAGGAAATTGATATAGAAGAAATAAAAACACCGGCAATCAGATATGACTTCATGTGTGAAAAGCAACTAATATGAAGAATCAGGGTAAATTAAAAGATATCTTTATTTCAAATAATATAGCACTGCAGCAAAAAGGGGACATGAAATGTTAAATGTACTGTACTGTACTGATAAGCCCTTGAAAACAAGCACTCTGCATGAGGCAAATGGCTGTAAAGGTACTGGTGCAAATCTTGGATAACTTCAAAGATTAGGTGCTATTTACCTATGAATGTTTTTTTTAACTCACATAATTGTTTCCTTCACTCTCCTGTTATTTCTGCTACAGGTAGTTCCTCAACTTATGATCACAATTGAGCCCAAAATTTCTGTTGCTAGGCAAGACAATTGTTGAATTTTGCCCCCATTTTACAACCTTCCTTGCCAGTTATTAAATGAATCACTGTATTGTTAAAGTTAGTAACAGTTGTTAAGTGAATCTGGCTTCCCCGTTGACTTTGTCAAAAGGTCGCAAAAGATGACGATGTGAGTCCAAGCCACTGCAACTGTCAAAAATACATCTGAGTTTTGATCATGTGACCACAGGGATGGTGCAACGGTCATAAATGTGAAAAATGGTAACAAGTCACTTTTTTCAGTGCTGTTGTAACTGGTCATTAAACAAATGGTTGTAAGTCAAGGATTACCTGTACTCACATCTCCATCTATTTTCCCTCTTCTCACCCATTGTAGCTATTCCTTCGTTTTATTCTATTTCCATCCTTTTTTCCTCTTACCTTTTAGCTGTTGTTGCCAGAAGAAGGAAATATTTGTGCATATGTTTGTATATTTTCGTGTGTTGGAATGGTTTGCATCCAAGAAAAAGAATGATTGGTTTATATTGATGGAGATCAATCCATTTGGTAAAAGCAGAACCTTATTTTACAAGCAACTGTAATTAGTTAATTAATTAATTGAACCAAAGTGACTTTTTTTTGTCCTGCCTCTACACCATGGGTGTCAAACTTGTGACGTCATATTGCCATCAGGTAATGTTTTTTCCCTTTGTGGAGCTGGGGTTGGTGTGGCCTACGCATGATGGATCCGGCCCGTGGGCCACCAGTTTGACACCCCTGCTCTACGCTTTCTGGAAAGTAGCTTCTGGCAGTTTATCCACTTGTATACATATATGAACAGATGTAAAGAACTGACATGTGCTCACTTATATTGGGTGAAAGAGTAGAATATTGAAGATTTATTTCAGCTGAAATTTGCAAACCAAGATTACTTAAGTGGGAAGCTGGATACTGCACTTACTCCTCCGCCCCTTATTTTTTGAGGGTATTATTTTCAATTCGGACCAAACGTGCATAACATCCATTCCTTTTACTTCTGCAAATAGTTATCATTAAACCACTGAAAAATGCCAGCCTTGAAATTTAATAGATAATGGAACATATATCCAAATTTGCAAACAATAAAATGCTTAGAAACACCTTCCTCATTTATAGTGACTAAAAACGTATCTCCTGTTTTTCCATTTTCATACCATAAATTTTTCCTCAGCTTATAATTAAATTACTCGGCAATGTCACACAACAGGTCTAGATGACCAGGGAGCAACAAAATGGAGTCCCCATTAAAAACTTTTTGAAAATGACACATTCACTTTTTTCCAAACAATTGAAAAATACCAAACATCATACTGCTAGATTTAGCGTTGGCACTTTGATGAAAGCTTCTTTTACTTGTTCTGAGATATCAGTTCCAAGTGGAGCTCTAAATGATAAGATAAAACACTATAATTAAACATATAACACAAATCCAAGAATGTAGAATTAATTATATATTACAAATATATGCATATGTGGCTTCTCTAAGATCCTCCCACATATAATGAAAATTACTATAAAATCAGTAATTTATATAATTGAATAAACCATATTCAAAACAATACATACATCTATCCCTATTATACAATTTACAATTTACAAACCTAGTTTACAATTTATGCAAATACCTTTTTGTAATTCAACATACCAACTAGCCAGGGGTGAAATGCTCCCGGTTCGGACCTGTTCGGGAGGACCGGTAGCGGACATGTGGCCTAGTTCGCCGAACCAGCAGCGACGGCTGGCTGGCCACACCCCCGAACCGGTCCCCCCCCCCATCGCTGCTCGCTCGCCCTGTCTCTGCTCTGCAGCCCTGCATGAGCGGTGGAAGTCCGGTACTCATCTCTTTCCCTCTATGACTGGCCTTGGAAAAGCCTGCCCTCAAAATCGCATGCCTGCAGTCAGAGCTGGGCTTGTAGCAGCAGCAGCAGTTTGGAGTGTGTAAGAAGGAATACTCCCCCCCCCCCGCCTGCTTCTGCCTCACCAGAACAGCCTTTCTTTACTCACGTTCTCCACACTTTTTACTTGGCCAACTTCATTTTCCTTCCTCACTATTTCTGCATTTTCTTAAAAACAAATAATGGGCTACTCTGCTAATGTTTGTCTTTAAAACCCTGGAACTTGTTGCCAGGTTTCTGCTTACTTCGCAACCTTCCCGGCAGCTTTTCTTACCAAAGCTTCTGAATTAGACACGTCCCCTTTAAGCTCCATTGCTGGCTTCCTCTCATAGTTATTTAAATCATCTTTCTAATTACCTAGCTTCCGTTTAAAGATAAAAGCCTCGGGGGCTGTTGGGAGCTGTAGTTCTGATTCTCAGCTGAAGGTAGTAAATTACGATAAAGTTTCATCTCCGTGTTTTGGTTTTCATGTGTCTTATTAATCCACGTTTAGGATTTTTTTTTAGTTACTAACTATATTTGAGAGCATAAACCAGCACTTTCCATTTTGTTGTTTTCCCATTTCTTGGCTTACAGAATTAAATCCTGTACATTTTTATATTGTTTTCCTAGGGGCTATTGGGGAATTGTATTCATGGGAGAAGAGCTATATTTTATGTTGGAAGCACACTTCTCAGCAACTCTCTTATTTAGAGAGGAGCTGAGCATTTTTATTCTGCCAACCCACTCAATTGCCTGCATGGGTTTCCATGTAATTCCTTCATGTAATTCCTAATTAAAAAGAAAGCTTGTACTTAAACATAGACTGCATTGAAACAAACTAATTCTCTATATAATGCATAAGAAAACATTTCACTTTAGAATGAACACAGGGATATATTTATGTAGGCATCACTAGCAACATATAGTGCATGTTGTGACTGACTATGCATGAAGGAAAAAAGCATTATCTGTAAATGCTCATAGGAGTGATTTGTTGTGTTGGATCCTATTTCAAATAAAAAGCATATTATACAATCTGTTTCAGAAATGTCACTGGAATGATCTGAATTCTGCATCCTAGCCCCCAAATATTAGCATGCTGTTATAAAGTCACTTTAATGGATAATTTTCTTTTTGAGTACTTTCATTTTATTCCAAACTTTTTTTCAGCTCTTTGCTGCTCTGTGAGGCTCATGCTTGTGGCAGGGGCCATTTTGTGTGCTTTTGCAATGCTGCTTAGGCAGGGGGTTGGACTAGATGACCTTGCAAGGTCCCTTCTTTCAACTCTGTTAAATCTGTTAAATGTGTTTAACAGATTTAAACCATGCCCACCTGTTCACCTGACCACCAAGCCACACCCACCTGAAGCCACACCCACCAGACATCAAGCCACACCCACAAAATAAGCCACGCCCACAGAACCGGTAGGGAAAATTTTCACATTTCACCCCTGCAACTAGCACTATTATTTTACCACTGAACACCATTACAACTTTTGATAAAGGCATTTCTTTCTCAAATAATTCTATTATTTTTACCAGTTTCATAAAAGAAATAATAATTCTTTTATAATTTTGAACATTATGTAGGGAAAATAATGTGATTTATTTATTAATTTATTAAATCTATCGGCTACCCATCTTACCACAGGGTAAGTCTTTAAAAATCTATCTGATAAGAGAAGAACATATTATGTGCCAAATAATTATTAATCATATACAACAATTGTGCAAAAATAAACTTGACACGTTTTCCGAATATGTTGCAAGTTTTTCAGGTAGCATTCAAATGCTCCTGATCAAATATGGAACATTCTGTCTAAAGGAAAAACAAAACAAACTGTCAAACCAGAACTTAGACTAAGGACTTTTTTCCTCTGTTAGGAAAAAAAATTATCTTAGATTTGCTCCAGTCTCATGCTTTGTAGATGTGCAATGGCTAAAGAAATTCTGGAAGTTGAGTTCCAACATAGCTTGGAGATTACAAGGGGGAATAGTTCAGGGGTACATTTTTGAAGAATGTAATATATAACGCCTTTTTTTAACCCCAATTTTTCTAATTTTGAGCAGCATATTTTATAGACAATAAAGCAGACCAAGAAAAGTTCAATGAAATAATTAACTACTTACTTTGGTTCATACCTGAAATGTTCTACATTATAAAAGATATCTAATCCTGCAGAAAGCTTTTCAATTCCATTCCTATGAAGGAAATATTTATGCAAGTACCGTAAGTAAAACAATTTCATTTCTCTGTTATCTTACAATGCATACAAAGCATTTATCACACTGACCACAAAAAAATTATTGGCAGAGTCTTCAACCATACTGTCTTATTTTCCATTAGATATTATTGTTAATCTAATTATTTTCACTGTAAGAAGGAACCTGAGGCATCCTTCTTGCAATATAAACCTCTGGCTATGATGCTGAGCATGGGCACTCAACTTCTTTGGTCGACCATGGTGAAGCCTGTTCTGAGTGGAACCTGTCCTGTTAAACTGCTGTATGGTCTTTGCCACCGTGCTGCAACTCAGTTTCAGGGTCTTGGCAATCTTCTTATAGCCTAGGCCAGGGGTAGGCAAAGTTGGCTCTTCTATGACTTGTGGACTTCAACTCCCAGAATTCCTGAGCTAGCATGATTGGCTCAGAAAGTCTGGGAGTTGAACTCCACGAGTCACAGAAGAGCCAACTTTGCCTACCCCTGGCCTAGGCCATCTTTATGTAGAGCAATAATTCATTTTTTCAGATCCGCAGAGAGTTCATTGCCATGAGGTGCCATGTTAAACTTCCAGTGACCAGTATGAGAGAGTGAGAGCGATAACATCAAATTTAACACACCTGCTCCCCTTCACACCTGAGACCTTGTACCACTAATGAGTCACATGACACCAGGGAAGGAAAACGGCTACTTGGGCCCCATTTGGCCATTATCACTTAGGGTGTACTCACTTTTGTTGCCAGCAGTTTAGACATTAATGGCTGTGTGTTGTGTTATTTTGAGGGGACAGCACATTTACACTGTTATACAAGCTGTTTACTCATTTTACATTGTAGCCAAGTGTCATTTCTCCAGTGTTGTCACATGAAAAGATATACTAAAATATTTACAAAATGTGAGCGGGTATACTCACTTTTGTGACATACTGTAATCATAAACATTCTGCAATAATGCATCTCTTTCAAAAGTGAAAAAAATATTTTTTTACCATGCAATCATAACACCATTGTCAGTGCAAAGCCTTGGAGGTGGACAAACCAATGTGAAATTAGTAGCATCTGCTACAAGTTGCAGAGATCTACGGACATATTGGTTACTTGCGACACCTCCTGAAACTACCTGAAAACAAAGTTGAAAGAGAAACCCCATTAATAGTAAATAGTTGCATGTTGCAATTCTATTAGTGCATGTCTTTCAGAATTAAATATGATAGAGAAAAAAGGTAGACTTTTATGCTGCAATGTAAATCATTACCACAGGGTTGATAACCCAGTTGCCACAATACTTATGAAACTCAACAGATACACATTTAAATTGCTGAAATCATCTTTTGAAGAATTCAGTGCTGTTGCATGAGATTGCTCAAGTTCTTAGAGAGACAAGTTTGCTGAATTGCTATGAGATTTGGCAATTATGTAAAAATTTCAGCCATTTATTTATTTACTTAGAAGCATGGATTGTCTAGAGATCTATTCTCCTTTACTTGCATTTGGATTACATTACTATTTCTAATCCAGACCTGTTAAAGTCCTACAAAATTTCCTTGGAGATCAAGACATTAATATTCTTTTTCTAATTAAAAACTCTTTATTTCCTTTCAAATATGCAGATGTATGTGATATTCTTTTCCTAAATGAAGAACAATTCTATTGTCAACATACATGATTCCATAGAAGGTGGTTGTTATGTTTTATTGAAGAGGAATACTTATCCAAATGCTCTTCACTTTATGTATTTTAATAACTGTAATCTGGAGCTAAATAATGACAAATGTGCTAATTCATCAAACTCCAGATGATGGAATTAGCCAAAGCTTCACAAATCAATAATGCTTGGTTCAATGATGGTCTCTTCAAATAGCTGTAAATTACATTAGCCTCTTGGAGCAGATAAAAAATGGATGAACTTTTGCTCATTTCCCCTGAAAGTCTCAATACAACAAGGGTGATTCTCCATGCTTTGGTTGATGCTCCAGCCATGGCTGGACCTGTTTAAAATTCTTTGAATATTAGGATAGGACAAGGCAGCACAGCACAGCACAGCACAGGATGAGGCACGATGGCACAGTGGTTAGTGTACACTGTTTCGTCTCCACCATTTTGTTTTAACATGTGGAAGTTATTTCTTAAACAAAACTTCTGGAAGATTTTTTCAACAACAACAACAACAACAACAACAACAACAACAACAATAATAATAATAATAATTTATTGTTATTGTACGTATATACACAGTACACACATACAACGAAATTCACGTAACGCTTCAAGACCAGTCCCAACACACATAGCAATCCCCACCCGCCACGAATTCCCCACCCTGAACCACTCAAACATCCATACAACAGACCAAATAATACTATCCAACAGCTCACTGATGGTGACCCTTCAATTCATTAAGTGCAATTATAGCTCTAGGATAAAAACTATTCAGAAAGCGTGTGGTCCGAGTTTTAATTGTTCTGTATCTTCTGCCAGAAGGCAACAGTTCAAAAAGATTGTAAGCAGGATGAGAAGAGTCTCTGAGAATATTATCGTAACCACTCTGGTAACTTCTATATTAGGAGGGTTTTTTTAAAAATAAAGATACTTGATTCCAAAATGAACTTAAAATAGGAATGAAAATTGTCAATCAATATTCCTGTGCAGGCAATAAATGCTGGTGAACAAGGGATGCAGAGCATTGAGCTATAATGCCCAGGGTGCAATTAAGGAATATCTAACAGGTAGGCACAGTCTCTCTTCAAGTTAATTTCTCCCAATTGTAAGCAGAGTTCAATCCTGGAATATTTTACTTCCTTCGTGGAAGCAAAGCCTGATCTTACTTGGGAGTCCCTTGGCCGGTTCACTATTTCCACGATCAAGAATCAGTCAGTCTTGGAATCTGAGATAATGAAAGGTGTAACCTTCACACAGAACTTACCAAAGTTTCCTTTCCTGGGGGTATGATTCCTTTCTCTTTGCAGAAGAGAATAGCCCGATGGGTTCGCTCAGCAATGTGAACGGTCGTTGTATACAGGGCTGCCGCAGCCAGGTCCGGAAGACAGGAGAGATGTTGCCCTTCCCGAAGGCCTGCAGGAATTACCATCAGATAAGATTTTATTTTTTTTCAAAGCAGACATGCAGCAAAACACACCCATACACACTTGTGACTCTTTGGGCAAATACCTTCTGCTTTTTCCTCTTTTGAAATCTTTCTAGTGATTTCGCTTCGCAGACCAGCAAAAGAGAAGGTGCAATCACGGTATCGCTGCATGGGGATTGTGAATTTGTATCGCAGAATGTTACCCTGCTGAGCCAAGGTTTCTATTGCTCTCCCACCAGTCATGCCAGAGCACTCTGGATGATTATGTAAAGAAAGACTTCTAGCTACCTTTAAAAAAAGAAAAAAGTAAAGGAAAAGAAAAAAAAATCTGTTCACAACAGATTCAAGAAATATCTCATTTCAAGTTTACAACATTTTTTTAAAAGCAATGGTTCTTATTAGCTTATCCAACATGTATTTTTGACAAAATAAGTGATGTAGATTTTCATGATGCCACACAAGTGAATATGCTTCATACATAAATGAAGTGTGCTGACTTAAGTCAATAAAATTAATCATTTCTTTTTTAAAAAAGAAATTGATAGATTGTATTCCAATTTAAAGAAAGTAAAAATATATGTGTCGCACCATGGGATATCTTAAATTTGAGTAGAGGTATTCCTCGACTTACGACCATAATTGAGCCCAACCTTTCTGTTGCTATGTGAAACATTTGTTAAGTGAATTTGCTCCATTTTACCACTTTTCTAGCCACAGTTGTTGAGTTAACACAGTTGTTAAGTGAATCTGGTTTCCCCACTGACTTTGCTTGTAAGGTCACAAAGGTGATCACATGAGCCTGGAACATTGCAACCGTCATAAATATGAGTCAGTTGCCAAGCATCTGAGTTTTGATCACATGACCGTGGGGATGCTGCAACAGTCGTGAGAAAAACGGTCATAAAAGTCCCTTTTTTCAGTGTCATTGCAACTTTGAACGGTCACTAAGTGAACTTATATACATGTTTATATGTTATGTTCATACTTATAATTGTTTTCTCATATATGCTTGACAAACTAAATAAAAAAATAAAAAAAAACTGTTGTAAGTCAAGGACCACCTGTAATGTATGCAACTAACATACTTTTTCAGGTATGAGAATATGTGACTGAAATGACTCCTGTTCCTAGCTTTCATTACCTTACTGATATTATGGGGAATGGGTTTTATGTCGATTTTATCACTCAGGCCACTAATGGAATGAAGCCTGGGGACTGCATTTTGCCTTTGTGTTATATGGGTGTTGCAGGCAGTTTGGTTTATGTTACCCTGCCATTTCCAGAGTAAATGGAGCTTTTCGGCCTGTTTTCTGGATGTTTTAAGAGGAGGAGAGGTTTAATGAGAAAATGGAACAAAATCAATTCCCTTCAAAACTCAAATGGGGCTTTTTTAAAGGGTGAAATAGAAATCAGTGAGTGGAAATGAGATGTTGGGGAAACACATGCAGCCAAGGGCAATCTACACTTGCTTTAAAAAATCCATACATGGAGGACCCCCAAATGTGAAAACCCCTAGAAGTTGCCACAAAATATAATGTTTAATCTTCGTGAGAACACGAAGAGTAATTTCATCTCTTTAAACATTAAGTTTCTGTACCAGCCTTCCTCAACTTTTGGATGGTGCCTCAGTATATTACTCAAAGGATCTTGGCTTAAAAATATTTATATGTCAATAATCTATATTAAAATGAATCACCTTGTCAAGCATGTCCCCTGGTGCGATGTCCTTTGTTTGTCCAAGGAGAAGAAAATCTGAAACTCCTTGTGCTACTGCCAGTATACAATGACCCCCAGAGAGTAAAAGGACAAGAAAAGGAAACGGTACGAGATGTGTCAGTCGGACTGTGAGCGCATGTGCTTCCATATGATGGATAGGGATAAAGGGTTTCTGATGCTTCTTCACCAGTTCTAAACTGTATTTCAATCCAATTCCAAGGCTTAACGCAAGTCCTGGCATCACAGTTGTTGCAATAGCTGAGATATCCTCCATGTTGACGCCACTGGCTGAGACTGCATGTTGTACTACCCCGGCGATATTTTCTTGGTGAAGCTGTTGTGCTACTGGAGGAATAATGCCACCTGTTCTAATTAGAAATACACATCTGCATGTGAAATCTACTGGCCTAATAGTAATAATTTTACAACATCTTCATATTATATACTATATCATCTCAATATATTACTGATAATAATTTGTATGTAATAATATTGTAATTACATCAACATGTTTAATATAGATATTATAATTTAGTAATATTAATACAAGAGGATTGATGTCCTGCCAGTCACCGTTTTTCCCCCCACCTGTCTTGCATGATTATTCTGCATTATCATCTTTACACAGATCCTGCCAGTACAGGTAATCCTCGACTTACAACAGTTCATTTAGTGACTGTTCAAAGTTACGACGCCACTGAAAAGAGGCTTATGACCATTTTTCACACTTATGACCGTCACAGCATCTCCATGATCACATGAGTCACATTCAGATGCTTGACAACTGACTTATATTTATGACGGTTGCATTGTCCCAATGTCATGTGATCCCTTTTTGCGACCTTCTGACAAACCAACTCAATGGGGAAACCAGATTCACTTAACAACTGTATTATTAATTTAACAACTGCAGTGATTCACTTAACAAATGTGGCAAGAAAGGTCATAAGAGGGTGCAAAACCCACTGAACAGATTTTTCACTTCGCAATATAAATTTTGGGCTCAATTGTGGTCATAGGTTGAGGACTACCTGTATAGTTTCCCTAACAGCAATGAAGCTTGAGATTAATTATCGGCCATTAGAGAATGGTAGTGTTTTACTGACCCTTTTCAGTCTCTTGACATCACTAATCACATTATAGTGATTACAATTACCGTAAGTTCGTCTTGCAGGATTCCTCTGACAATAAAGTTGGGGGTGGGTGAAAAATCATTGATTTATTCAGAAATGTACATAGCTGCTCAAAAAATACCAAATAAATTCCTTAAGATTCTGAAGGAAAAATAGCAAGTTAAGTGCAAGAAACAAATTGTGATTTAAATCTAATTTTTCCAGCTTCTACGGTGGTTCTAGATCAGGGCTGTCAAACTCCTGGCCCATGGGCCAGGTGCGTCACACACTGGCCATGCCCACGCCTGGTTTAGCAAAGGGGAAAAAAGTCCCGATACATCACGTGATGATGCCATGACAACATGAGTTTGACACCCCTGTTCTAGATCCACCGGCTCCCTTTTCTTTCCTATTTTAGAGGAAAGGTGATAACTTAGCAATTCACAATTTTCAATTCAAGCAGAAGTTTCCTTGGAAATGCTTTTGTCAAAAACTTGTTCTTTCACTGAGCTTGAAAACCTCACAACCTTCACCAATGCTCATAACATGGAGGTTTTGATACGGAACCTGCTTTGGGGGGGACAAGACTTCAAACAAGAGTGTTCAGAAATTCCAGTAAGTAAAAACTTTTATCAGCCATTTCTTCATACAAGAAGGACCTATGTGGCCTGTTCTACCAATTTTGAATAGAAAACTAGAAACAGGGTGACAGCAACCTAACACAATTTGCTAATATGAACTACAGGCCATTTTCCAGATTTTTTTTGTCAAGTACGTATTGGTAATATACATAGATATAACATTGTTTATATACATAAGATGAGTACTGATAAGAGGGACATTAGGACAGGGGCTGTTGGCACGCTGGTGCGCTTATGCATGCCCCTTACTATCTATCTATCTGGTGCGCTACGCACGCCCCAGATATCTATGAATGGAGATATAAAACATGATATAAAATAGTTCATATTCCATTTATTGTTAAGTTTTAACTTCCTTATAAACCGTATTCATTCTTTGCTCCCAAAGGAGGACTCTACAAGCATGTTATGTTCCTTTTCTAAAAATCAGTTTTTAGCAGCATAAAATTTTATAGTTTTTTATTAAGTTGTAATAAAACATTTTGTCTGGATGCCTTTAGTGCTTCAGTGATTCAAACTGGCATCATTCCTAGCTCAAAGCCCTAATTTTAAAGCAAAGAAGGATCAGATTTCTAAAACATAGAAGAAATGCAAAGAATACATAAAAATGGCAATATTTATACACTACACACACAGACACAAATAGCAACACAGCTAGGCAAATTGTAGCAACTGAAACATATTTTCACCCACAATAAGAATTACTTACTTTAAATGAACATCAGTTTGAGAATGTAATGCTTCTCCTAAAATGCTACCAGTTTCGTCCACCACAGCAGCTCCTGTATCATCACAGCTGGTTTCTATTCCCAGAACTATTTTAGTAGAAACGGATTTGCCACCATGAACAGAGACCTTTCTTAAATAATTATTCCAAGAACACATAGGAGTCTTCAACATTCTTCCTAAACTGGTCGCTGTTAAAGATTTCAGAAAATAAGGACCCCTAGAAAGAAACTGTATAGAAATGAAATTTAGAACAATATCTACTAAAAAATCTGCTTCTTACACATTTTAAACTAAGGCGTGTTTCATGCTGATGAAATCACGAAGTAGTTCTTTTGTTTTTGGTTTCGAGGGAAGCTATGACTGATATACAGTACTACAACAGAGAGAGCTATATGCAACGAAATTTCATTTTAATGTATGTTGATTAGGGTACATTCAAAGTGACATTAACATTATTCTAAGTCTAAGTCTCGAAGTCTAAGTCTTAAAGATTAATAAATCTGTATGTGTTTGTGGATCTCAGTTCACATTCTGCTAAAAAACCTATGGGATAATAAAATGGTTAGTCTTGTAGATACTCTTATTACTAAAGACTAATAAAGCTATTCCCCTGATGACTATTGATAGCATTTGTAGGCACTCACTGAGAAATGTGTTGATAAAAATCTCATCACACTCATTTCATGATTCTTAACATGTATCTTTTCTTTACACTGAGTACACTGAGAGCATATGCACCAAAGACAAATTCCTTGTGTGTCCAATCACACTTGGCCAATAAAGAATTCTATTCTATTCTATTCTATTCTATTCTATTCTATTCTATTCTATTCTATTCTATTCTATTCTATTCTATTCTATTCTGAAGCACCGAGGCACTTCCAGGTTGAATTAACCGGTGACGTCACCGTTGTCTGGAGGACGCCTAACTGGGAGCTCCTTTCATATCCCCAGCAGCAGCTGGAGCAAAGAACGGAAGTTCACCTCACCCCATGGCAGCACTCGGGTCTCGAACACAGGTTTGCTGCTTGTCAAACCAGCATCCTAACCAAATGAGCCATCATGCTCCTTTGATCAGAATGAAGAATCTTCTTTCAAGTGCTGAGGTTGCTGCATTCTCTGGAAATTTTGTTATAAAGAAGACCTCCAAGATTCCTTCTAGCTCTATTCTATTCTAAGAGTTTCCCTGGCAATCATCTGGTACATACACATGCATGACCATTTCACTTTGCTAACATTCCCAGTGGAAATCTTGTTTGTTCTGCACATACACACCTGGGAAAGCAGTGAGCTGTCTAGAGCAGGGGTCTCCAACCTTGGCAACTTTAAGACTTGTGGACTTCAACTCCCAGAATTCCTCGGCCAGCTATGCACTGAAGCGAGAAGAACCCTAACCTTAGAAAACAGACTAGAGCCGCTGTGTTCCCCATGCATTGTAACATTATAAAGCCTGGTCTTGTTATTCTACAGGGCATGGTGACTTTTAGGTGATGCTGTGGGACAGTTAAGGATTACTGATGAGGAAATGACATTACCTTCAGTCACGAAATGATATTAATTCAGGCAATAACATACAGCGATAAATTGCACTTTCTTCTTGAACAGGGGGTGCACTAGTCCATAATGAAATAAAAATTGTCGTTTCAAAGGCCTGATCTAATGACAGGCACTCATAAGATCTTCTCATTGGCAACCTCTATATTGTGGACCTCAGAAACGTGTAAGGAGCTTACTGTTAACATTCTTTCAGATATCTGTTGAATATTTTTTTTCTTTACTCAGTACTTTTTGTACAAATATATATATATTTGTTTCTGCTTTTGTTTCCGTTTTCTCTTGTTTATACTACTTCTGTTTTTTTATGTACAACCGTATGTTGTACATTTCAAGATACGTTTATGTGGGAAGCAGTACATGAAATTAGCACGATACTGGGTAGAGAAGGCGCTCAGGCAGCTGTTATTTTAAGAAGCGCGGAAAGGCGGCTGCCTCGGAAACGCCTCCCCCCCCCGCCCCATCTGAGATGGAATTATCTTGCATCATATTAAAACAAATAAATAAGGCAGGATTGTATCGCACCAGGATAGGAAGCATATGCTAGAGTGCAGTGCAGATTCTCCAGCACGTGGTTTCTGGATTTCACCTACATTCAGATTACATTATTTCTTTCCGCAGGAGTTCTACGAAACATTAGCAAGAGTGGCATCCCTAGCATCAAAAGCATTTGCTGTTTTCGAAGTTTTTCTCGCCCGAATGCCCTTCTCCACCCATCCACCCCCACACACCGCATATTACCTCACCCTTGGGGCACCCGCCCATTGTACAGCCTCCACGGAAGAATTTTTCCCTTCGGCCTTCACTATGTGCAGACAGGGAGATGGGCCGAGCTTCGGAAAAGCCATGGTCACGTGAGGGACGACGGCCAATTGAATTACAAGCAAGCTATGGAACGATCAGCCGGAGGAAACAAAACAAAAAACTACTACCCAACCTCTTAGTTCCAGAAGAGGTGGCAAGGGTAAAGAGGGTGATTAAGAGTGGCAAACGTCCTACATTTCCGGTTTGGTGGACGCGGAAGTGAACGGATCGCAGATAGCTTGCAATTCATAGGGCGCTTGCTTTGAGAAGGGAGAGGGCATAGTAAAATTAACGATTAACTTTGACGGAATTAGATCTTTTCGAACGAACCCATAACAAAAAAGAATTGGGCAGTTATGGGGACGTTCCACGCAGTCATTTTCGATGCATAATTGTAGGCGACGCTTGCATGTTTTTTTTTTAAATGGCCGGGGAGCCAAGACACACAAAGTAGATTTGTTGTGGATGCGATAACTTCGTTTTCCTTCCACTCTGTAGTGCTGTGATCTGCTATTGTAATGTTTTCAACAATAAGGGCCAGCTGTGTTGGTGTACATGCAGGCATCTGAGACTGTTCTATACTATAGCTACCTTCACATGTGGGCCAGTGCCTTACAGATCCACGTTTTATTCAATTGACACGTTTTTTAAAATTTGTGTGATTTGATTTAATTTACACTAAGCCATTAAGTGTGCTGAGTTTCTGAAAAATGCTATGGCAAAATGAGGTTGATTGGTTTATGATCCATTGTGTTATCCATTGTGTTGTGATTAGAATCTCCAGCATCTTCAATTATATTAAACTGGTCTGTTTAATAGGTAACAATTAGCTGGGTTGATAGAGGTAAGATTTATAAGTATAACATAGGATTTATAAACGGTAAATGTGCCCCGTGGTTTCTTTCCACAGAACTATTAAGTGCTCCAAATGAGCACTCCTATGATAGCATTTAGCATATAAACCTGCCCAGTTAGATTTTGAATCCTTACATTCTCTTATATACAAAGGTTCCTCTAGGTCAGTGATGGCGAACCTATGGCACGCGTGCCACAGGTGGCACGCAGAGCCAGATCTGCCGGCACGCGAGCTGTTGCCCTAGGTCAACTCCAGCATGCATGTGACTGCCGGCCAGCTGATTTTTGGCTCGTGTGGAGGCTCTGTGAGGGCATTTTAGGTTTCCAGAGGGCCTCCGAGGGGGTGTTTTCGCCCTCCCCAGGCTGCAGGGAAGCCTCTGGAGCCTGGGAAGGGTGAAAAATGGGCCTACCAGGCCCACTGGAAGTCGGGAAATGGGCCATTTCCGGCCTCCAGAGGGCCTCTGTGGGGGCAGGAGAGGCCGTTTTTCACTCTCCCCAGGCATTGAATTATGGGTGTGGGCACTCACACATGCGTGACAGCGCGCGCGCACGCGTTTTCGGCACCTGAGGGAAAAAAGGTTCGCCATCACTGCTCTAGGTCCAGGACATTCTCCTTGTAGAAAGTCTTAAATTGGACATTTGATCCCATCTTAGCAATTAATTCACACCGATTGTTATTGGTGCTACAAGGTATTTATCTAGACAAGTAAAGATAAAAACTACAATGCAACCCAAGTAGTGTTGATCTGAGCATAGTTTTTTTTAAACGCGGAAAAGCAAAAGTTTCCTGGAGGAAAAGAATATCAAATTGTCATAGATAATCAAGACAAGGTTGGTCTTTTGATGGCCAGCCTGCAATATTCCAAGTTAAATTCATAACTTCAGTCACTAAATGAAGCTAAATGACCAGTTTTAAGTTGATGACTTGTATTGTTAATAGGTATCAAATTGCTTTTTATTAACCAAATGCAATCATTAAAAATCCATTCATGTTTTATTCAAAATATTACAATTTAATTCTGTTGATGTCTACCAACTATACACTATATGAAACACAATGTTAGAAGAACTCTTGTCCTTTTTTGTCCACACACACACACAATCTGATGTCCACATTGTGTTTTCTGCTGCAGATATAATTGATTGATATTATACAGATAGCCCTCAACTTACGGCCATAATTAACTAGAACCTCTGTCACTAAGTAATGCAGATATTACCGGTAAGTAATTTCACACTCAGTGTAATGACTTTTTCGTTGCAGTCAAGCAAATCGGGCATCCCTTATAGACTTGGCTCATCAGAAGCACTCATCAGAAATTATGATCACGTTACATCAAGATATTGCAACCATCATAAATATGTTGGTAGCCAAGTACTTGAATTTTGATTACATGACTATGATAGTTCTAAGTGCAAGGACCAGTCACAAGACATCTTTTCAATGCCATTGTAGGTCCATATGGACACTAAATGAATAGCTGTAAGTCAAGAACCACCTGTATTCTTGTTGTGAAACCACTTCTGAATAATACCTACCGTATTTTTCAGAGTATAAGACGCACCTTAGTTTTGAGGGAGGAAAACAAGGGGGGAAAAATCTGCCTCTGCCTCCCAGCAATTTGCCTCCCAGCAAACAGCACAGATGATATACACTGTTTGCTGTGTATTTCTGTACATGTGTGCCTGACCCATAGAAATAGCAAAGAATTGGAGAAATGTACATTATGGCAGTATATTAATGCCAGAAAGTTTTCTTAAATGTAGGCACACTAACTCCTCCCAATTATTTATATAGATCTACTCCAAACATAACTAAGTCAGGGTTTAACTCAGCTGCCTTATCTTAATATTAAACAGAACACTGTTACATTTCAGATTATCCTTGTACAAATGCTGTTAAAATTGATGTGGCTTTCTTGAAGTATACATTATTCTCTGCTATTTAAAAGAAGATACAATAGCACTGGGCCTCTTCAGATCAAGCATTTATTTTAAAAAGCTTCTTCATTTTGTTATGTTGTCTAGAACAATAATAAAGCAGTCTTTTAAAAAAAAGTCTAATAATTTGAACATTCTATAGACATTTATAGTTATTGACTTACCTCCTTGCATCGTTTCAGCAACTTATTAGCACAAGAAAATAAAATTCTGCCTCTGCCCCTCCCTCCCAGCAATTTGCCTCCTTGCAGCTTTGGTTTCACTTTCATTTTAACATGTGGGCCTGCCTGCAGCCTCAATCAGCTGCTGGTCAGGAAGCCGATAATCAATTGCTTGTGCTAATCAGGCTCTGCCCTGTTTGCTGCAAGGAGGTAAATTGCTGGGAGGCAGAGGCCAAAGGGTGGGGGTGGCTGGGTGGGGCTACATTCGGTGTATAAGACGCACCCAAGTTTTCTGTTGTGCCTTGGCCGCGTCCGGCGCCGAGTCTGGAGGATCCGGAGGACACGGAGCCGCTCATGGTGCAGCAGTACCAGCCTATGTACCTGGCACCAGAGACGGCTGGTGATGAGGACTCGGTGCCAGAGCAGGACGATCTCCCAGGACCTTCTGCACCTGCGCAGCAGAGTTCTTCATCAGGAGATGAAGAACTCATGCTGGACGCCAGAGCACGCAGAGCAGCCAGAAGACAGGACTGGCTGAGTAAGCGTCGGTCCAATCGGAGGAAGCAGTGAGGGCTAATTGGGCCACGCCCTTCAGTGGCTATATTAAGCCAGGGTAATTAGTGCTCATTGCTGAGAACAACAATTCAATGACCGCGGCATATCCAGAGTTTCGTTTCTACGTCTGTTCGGGAATCTTATCACCAGCTTCTGCCAGCTTTATTCCGGGAAGCCAGCCAAGTTGTTCAGATAAGAAAAGAATTAATGAGTCTTGCTTTGAACTTTTGTTTGTGTGCTATTTAACCCTCACGTAACCCAAAGAGCCTTATTCCTGAAGACTTTCCGTTTGTGTTGTTTTGGACTTCTAAACCCTCTGAGTTTTACTAAGAAACTGTATTAGTAAAAGGAACCTTTTTGTTTGCCTCCCAACGACTGTGTGTGTGTGTTTCTGGGGGGTTGCAGTGCTGGGTCACAACAGTTTGTTCTCAGCCCAAACTGACCACACACAAGCCCAGATTGCATCATGGAGCAGCTTCAGGACGAGAATGCTCAACTTCGGCAGCAGCTGGCAATCATGAACGCTCAATTAACAATGCAGCAAAATCAGTTGGCAGCAGCTGCTCCTGCGTTGGCCCCAGCCCAACGGACACGCTGCCCGATAGCCATGCCGGATAAGTTCCATGGTGACGAGGCTATGTTCCCGGCGTTCCTGGGCCAGTGCCAGTTGTTCATGTCTCTGAGGCCAAAGGATTTCCCCCACGACCGGGACAAGGTGGGGTTTGTAATTAGCCTGCTGTCTGGAAATGCAGCACGTTGGGCCACCCCTCTACTGGTCCAGAACAGTCCCCTCCTCCAGGACTTTGGGCGTTTCTGCACTCATTTGGAGGAGATGTTCGCGGATCCAATTAAGGCCCAGACAGCGTGCAGGCAATTAAGGCAGCTGAGGCAAGGCCGGAGACCACTCAGGGAATACATCAGTGAGTTCCGTCTCCTCAGCCAAGACTCGGCCTGGAATGAGGCTGCGTTGTTGGATGCCTTCCAGGAGGGCTTGGCAGACAGCATCCAGGATGAGCTGGCACGCGTGGACATTCCTGCAACCACCCAAGAACTGGTGCGGCTCTGCTTGAAAATTGATGCCCGGTTGCAAGCGAGGAACGCACGCCGTGCTGCTCCGGCGCCTCTCGCGCCACCTGACGTCCCCGCTGTTCCGGCTCCACGTCGCGCTGCTCAGGCACCTCCTGTTCCCCGTGGACTTCCGTCGACTCCGGCTCCCCGTGACGAGCCTATGGACCTTGGCGCTGTTCGGCCCCGCTTGACCGGCGCGGAAAAGGACAGACGCAGGGCAGGGGGGTTGTGTTTGTATTGCGGCGACCCGGGCCATTTCGCTCGCTCGTGCCCTAGGAAGGGTCGGGGGCCCACCGCTTCTGGTCCTGCTCCACCGTCCCAGCCATCGCCGTCGGGAAACGGCCAGCGCCCGGCCTAGCGGAGACGTTGGGTCGGGCATGCACACCGAAGGACTCCGGCTCAGCTGACGTGGATCCCGGTCCTCCGCGGCATCTGCTCTTGGACACCAAGGTCTTTATTGACCACCGGGACCGCGGCGTCTCCGCACACGCTTTGGTGGACTCCGGGGCAACCACCAATTTCATTGACGAGGCGTTCGCCCAGCATCTTGCCGTTCCCCTGTGCCCCATGGACCCGCCGATGAGGGTGGAAACAATCGATGGCCGGGTGTTGCTGTCAGGTCCGATTAAGGCCATCACGCAGCCGGTGCGCCTTTGCATTGGACGGCACGAGGAGGCCATCCAGTTTTACGTGACGTCGGGACTCCATTTCCCTTTGGTTCTCGGACTGGCGTGGCTGCGCACCCACGACCCTCAGGTTGTATGGTCCCAGAACTTCATTGCCTTCCCGAGTCTCCAGTGTGTGGACCATACGCGCCAGGTTTGTGCGGGCGCGGTACCTGACCCTCCGGACATTTCGCTCCCAGCTGAGTTTGCAGACTTCGCTGATGTGTTTAGCGAAAAGGAGGCGGACCAGTTGCCCCCGCACCGGCCCTACGATTGCCCTGTGGACCTGATTCCCAACGCTCCGCTCCCTCCCGCCTCTACTCCATGTCAGAACCTGAGCTGGCCGCACTGCGGGACTTTATCGATAAAAACCTGGCCAGGGGTTTCATCCGACCCTCCTCATCGCCCTTGTCTGCCCCCGTCCTCTTCGTCAAGAAGAAAACCGGGGACTTGCGCCTGTGCTGCGATTATCGCAAGTTGAACGCCATCACAGTGCGTAACCGGTACCCGTTGCCCCTCATCCCGGAGTTGATGGAACGCCTCCGCTCGGCGACCATCTTCACCAAATTGGACTTACGTGGCGCTTACAATTTGGTGCGTGTTCGTGAGGGGGACGAGTGGAAGACGGCGTTCGGGACCCGCTACGGTCATTTTGAGTATACGGTCATGCCGTTCGGCTTGACCAACGCTCCGGCTGTGTTCCAGCATTTCATGAACGACATCTTTAGAGATTTGCTGGACCAGTTCGTTGTCGTGTACCTGGACGATATTATGATTTATTCCACGTCCCGGAGCAGTCACATCCAACATATCCGTCAAGTCCTGCAGCGGTTGAGAGACCACCAGCTCTACACGAAATTAGAGAAATGCCAGTTTTTTCAGACGACTGTGGATTTCCTGGGCCATCGGATTTCGCCAGAAGGCATCGCCATGGACCGTGGCAAGGTCGAGGCCCTGAAAACCTGGCAACCCCCGCGCCGGGTGAAGGATGTTCAGCGACTCCTGGGGTTCGCAAATTATTATAGGACCTTCATCCCGGGGTTCGCCACTCTGACCGCGCCTCTCACTCGACTCCTGCAGAAACAAGTCCCTTTCCGGTGGGGCGATTCCGAACAAGAGGCGTTCAAGATCCTCACGGATGCCTTCATGCAGGAGCCGATCCTCAAGCACCCAGACCCTCACCGCCCTTTTGTTGTGGAGGCGGACGCGTCCGACATTGCCGTGGGCGCCGTCTTGCTCCAGACCCGGGAAGATGGCGGCCATCTCTTCCCTTGCGCTTATTATTCCCGGAAATTAACCTCGTCGGAACGCAATTATACGATCTGGGAGAAGGAGTTGCTGGCCATCAAGGCGGCTTTCGAGACCTGGTGGCACCACCTCGAGGGGGCTCGTCATCAAGTGGAGGTGCGCACAGACCATAAGAACCTGGAGTTCTTGCAGACGGCCAGGAAGCTCAACCAGCGCCAGATACGCTGGTCGTTCTTTTTCTCCCGCTTCAATTTTCGCATTACGTACATCCCGAGCGGCCGGAATCAGCAGGCGGACGCGCTGTCCCGCAAGCCGGAATACGCCCAAGCCCAGGAACCGCTGCCTCCCCGGACGGTTCTGCCCGTTGAGTCCTTTGCAGCTACCCAGGATCCCGTGGACCTCCGAGGACAGATCCGGGAGGCGCAGCGACACGACGCCTACGCGGCACAACGGAGGCAGGAGATAGGGCCTGAGTCCCCTTGGACGTTTTCGGACGACCTCCTCCGTTTCCGGGACCTGCTCTACGTTCCCGCCGGTCCGCTCCGTGGCCTGATCCTGCAGCAGTGCCACGACAGCCCTGCGGCTGGCCACTTCGGCCTTTTCAAGACTCTGAACCTGGTGGCTCGGACTTTTTGGTGGCCCCGACTCCGTGATGACGTCCAGGCCTATGTGACGTCTTGTGTTCGCTGTCGCCAGGCCAAGTACGCCCCTGGAGTGCCGCCGGGCCTGCTGCAGCCCTTGCCGACGCCCGAGAGACCCTGGGGGGCCGTCTCTATGGACTTCCTCACGGACTTGCCCCCGTCCGCCGGCTTCACGACCGTGTTCGTAGTGGTCGATATGCTGACCAAAATGGCACATTTCATCCCCTGTCGCGGGTTGCCGACAGCTCGTGCCACGGCCCGCATGTTTATCCAGCATGTTTTCCGCCTGCATGGTCTGCCGGATCGGGTCGTGTCGGATCGGGGAGCCCAGTTCACGGCCCAGTTCTGGAAGGGTCTGATGGCGGCCCTGGAGGTCCAAGTCTGCCTCTTGTCAGCGCATCATCCGGAGACTGATGGGGGCACTGAAAAAGTCATCGGCATCCTTGAACAGTACCTGCGCTGTTTTGTCAACCAGCAGCAGGACAACTGGGCGGAATACCTTGCCGTGGCCGAGTTTGCTTTTAACAACTCTCAGCACACCTCCACGCACGCCTCTCCATTCCTCGCCAACTTTGGTTACCACCCCCGTTTCTTCCCGCTCACGCTCCTAGACTCTCCTGTTCCTGTGGCGGAGGAATTCCTGTCCGAGCTCCAGGCCGTTCACCAACTGGTCAAACGCTCGTTGAATAAAGCCAAGGAAGATTACAAGAGGGTCGCGGACCGCTCCCGGCGAGCAACTCCACCTCTGGCGGTCGGGGATCGCGTCTGGCTGTCCACGAAGCATCTCCCCTCCGACCGACCGGCTCGCAACTTGACCACCGCTTCTTGGGTCCGTTCCGGTGGAAGCGGTCATTAACCCCGTGGCCTACCGGTTGACGTTGCCTCGCTCTCTCAGGATCATCCCGTCTTCCATCGGTCCCTCCTTGTTCCTGAACGTCCTGCCTGTCCGCTCCGCCCTCCCGCTCCGCCTCAGCCAGTGATCCGCACTCCCGCTGACCCACCCGAATACGAAGTTGCCAGTATTCGGGATTCCCGCTGGATGAAGGGCCGGTTCCAGTACCTCATTGAGTGGAAGGGGTACGGCCCTGAAGACTTCACATGGGAGGATGCGACCGCCGTTCATGCTCCGGATCTGGTCCGGGCCTTCCACGCTCAATTCCCGTCCCGGCCGCATCCGGACCGACAGACCCGGGGGAAGGGCCCTGCGGTGAGGGATAGTGTTGTGCCTTGGCCGCGTCCGGCGCCGAGTCTGGAGGATCCGGAGGACGCGGAGCCGCTCATGGTGCAGCAGTACCAGCCTATGTGCCTGGCACCAGAGACGGCTGGTGATGAGGACTCGGTGCCAGAGCAGGACGATCTCCCAGGACCTTCTGCACCTGCGCAGCAGAGTTCTTCATCAGGAGATGAAGAACTCATGCTGGACGCCAGAGCACGCAGAGCAGCCAGAAGACAGGACTGGCTGAGTAAGCGTCGGTCCAATCGGAGGAAGCAGTGAGGGCTAATTGGGCCACGCCCTTCAGTGGCTATATTAAGCCAGGGTAATTAGTGCTCATTGCTAAGAACAACAATTCAATGACCGCGGCATATCCAGAGTTTCGTTTCTACGTCTGTTCGGGAATCTTATCACCAGCTTCTGCCAGCTTTATTCCGGGAAGCCAGCCAAGTTGTTCAGATAAGAAAAGAATTAATGAGTCTTGCTTTGAACTTTTGTCTGTGTGCTATTTAACCCTCACGTAACCCAAAGAACCTTATTCCTGAAGACTTTCCGTTTGTGTTGTTTTGGACTTCTAAACCCTCTGAGTTTTACTAAGAAACTGTATTAGTAAAAGGAACCTTTTTGTTTGCCTCCCAACGACTGTGTGTGTGTGTTTCTGGGGGGGGTTGCGGTGCTGGGTCACAACATTTTCACCCTCTTTGGGGGGGGTAAAAAGGTGCGTCTTATACTCCGAAAAATACGGTATTTAGAAATTTCATACCTGGCAAAGTATCAGGACTGGCTCTTTCTATAATATTTATTTTCATTTAGCTGTCCGCTGGACCCTGAAGCAAATTTATCTATGGAATTATTAAGAACTATTAAGAACTATTTATTAAATAGAAAATAGGTCCTTTGGAAAATTATTCAAAACAATGATTCCTTTAATCCAAGAAAGGACTATATATTAAAACATCTAAATATTATATGATGATTGATCATGCTATTACTGGGTTAAGAGCTATGAGTCTGGACATGTTTCAGTTATAGGGAAAAGAATGGCCTAAAGCAGCGGTCCCCTACCTTTCTGGCTTGGCTGCTCGGGTGGGGGTGGGGGAGTTCCTTGTGAATGGTACATGGATGCACACAAGCATGCACAGCTCCATTTGTGTGAGTGGTGGACACACGAATGAAGGGAACTTTGCGCTCAAGCGCAAGAGGGCCGCCACTCACATGAGGAGGTTCGTATGCAAGGGCAAATGGCTACCGCTCGTGGAAGGGGAGTTTGTGCACGTGTCTTTGTGTGTCTGCCACTTGCGCGGCCTGGTTCTGAACAAGCCACGGCCCGTCCAGGAGTTGGGGACCCCTGGCCTAAAGAACAGAATTTTCATAGCAAGCTTGATAAAAATGTTCTATTAGTAGGATGTATCAATATCAATGTATAAAAGAGAACAGAAGGTCCTGTGTGACATACTAGTCACAGGTGTCAAACTCGTGGCGTCATGTTGCCGTCACATGACGTTTTGTGGTGTTTTTCCCGTCGCGGAGCTTGGGTGGGCGTGGCCTTCATGTGACGCATCTGGCCCATGGGCCGCCAGTTTGACACCCCTGCACTAGGTACTGTAGTCCTAATGAACATCTTCAACAATATCTGAAGAACTACTGTATTTTCCACTCTGCTATGGATTCCATGGTAATTTTAATACTTTGGTATTGCAAGTCATCCAAAAATGACTAGACCTTCAGTGGAGTTACATTATGTACAGCTATGCAATAATCCAATCACCCCAATAAGTGCTAAATTTGAGTTAGCAGAACTCAGTTTTTACTGAGGAAATATTTCATTATTCAGAGCTTGGAACAGAAATAAATGGGAGGCAAGGAACTGCATTTCAGATACATAACTCCCATAAGAGGCAAGCATTATTTGATACATTAGGTATTTCTTAAGTGCTGTATAACCTGCTTTAATATCTCATTGAATAAAATGATTATTTCATCGTTCAATTTTAAAATAAATTCAATTTTTTTCAGGACAAATTATTTTAATTGGAATAAAGCATAAAAATCAGGTACTACTGTAGAGGGGTGGGGAAACCTACCACATCAATGTTTTATGTAACTATTGAAAAGGCTTCTTACTCAGTTCTGCATACAATTAATAAAATACAATTCCTACATTATCACTAATTCTATTTACAGAGTTTAACAGCAATTTGTACAGTGGTGTTTATCACAATGAACTATACTTACAGTGACTCATACATATGATCAATTCAAAGTCATTCAGTTTATTATTAGAAAACAAGAATATTTAAAAAAGATATTTTTCAAGAAGCAAGATCAGGGAGAAACTGTAATTACCTGAAAGAAGCCAGTTCTTACTTGGAGGACATACAGTAATCACCACTGCACTAATTCCAAGGGTCTTTGTGGGTAGAGAAGCAGCTAAGCAGAGCTATTACTGGTTAGTTTAATCATGTTCAATAACCCATTATTTTTCTGCTATCAACATTAGCCAAGATCGAACATTTCCGAAACTAGGACCTTAAAAGCTCAAAAACTCACAATGCTAGATATAAAACACAACTCTGTGTTGAATTCCTACTAAATTCCGTTCGATGCAGAAACAGTGATTGGATTGTGCATGCTTTGAAAATGATCCGGAAGAAGCATTAGCAGACCTCAGTCAAGCACACTATTTCTCCATTATCTGTGAAAGCTATCCATCCTATATTGCTTCCCCATTGGATCACTTTATAAGTCACATTAAATTTAATGAGCGGATTCCGTAAAGCAGAGGCATTTTTTTAAAGTCTTGCTTTGGAATATTCAGGTTACTATATAATGAAAAGTGAAGTGCTGCATTTCTATTAGGCCAGCGGTTCTCAACCTGTGGGTTGCGATCCCTTTGGGGGTCAAACGACTCTTTCACAGGGGTCGCCTAAGACCATCGGAAAACACATATTTCCGATAGTCTTAGGAACCGAGACACCGCTCCTCTATCCGTCTCCAGGCGGGTCCACCCACATGCAAATAGACTACTGCAAAAAAAAAAATCTGTACCATGGGAACTTCAGAGCATGCGCAGAAGCCGAATTTCCGGCACTGCGCATGCGTCGCCATCTTGTTTTCGGCTTTTTTTGTGCAATTTTTTGAAAAACATTCCAGCATGCGTGCGCAAAGCGCACATGCACCGAGGCGCAGCCACGCAGCGCAGGAGGAAGCGAACCGACAGCGAGGTAAGTTAGAACCCACCTGAGTTTCCTAATAATTTTATTATTTTATGGTTGGGGGTCACCACAACATGAGGAACTGTATCAAAGGGTCGCGGCATTAGGAAGGTTGAGAACCACTGTATTAGGCCCAAAGCACTTCTTCCAAATCTTCTTCAAATCTGCTCCACAATGAGAACAAGTTATGCTCTGGTTGATGTTTGAAATTCTTGTCACATAGAGTTTCTATTAAAAATTACTACCTTTCCTAGAATTTTCCTAACAGATTACAGTTCTCGTTGTGAACTAATAGGCCAGAGATTCCAGTCTATTTAGTAGCTTCTGTTAGTTTCTGACACTAGGAATTTTCTTTTTTTATGAGGAAAGTTTTTTTCAGATACAGTAAAATGAGAATAACCACCTACTTCTGGAAAACAAGTCGTATGATACCAATCAATTTAATTGTATATAAAACCCCTGAAAAGTTGACATGTCATTCCCCAGAGTTCAAAGATGTCACACTGGAAAAGTCACTCTGATTAAGACTCATGAATAGATAAGGCATGAAAATCACAGCAACTCATTAACTTTATAACACCTCAAGCTGGGTAGAAAATCATGCCTAAAATTAGCCAAACAAACGACCCCAAATGATAACTGATTGAAGTCCGTAAAACAAAGAATTGCGCTATTTCCTCCCCTCTAGTCCTTCCTTACTGTTGCTGACTTACTTGTAAAATATTACAACTATGAGTCAATACGTTTCGTATCCTTTTTCACTTGTCTTCTTACTTCAGCCTATTTCCAGTCAACACTGTTTACCTTAGAAGAGCTAGGCCTGCCCAGCTATTTACAAAAAAAATGTGCTCCAAAGATGTGTCTTCAAGATCAGTACATCTTCTGATGGTCTCTGATTCTCCTGTAAAGAACAACATCAGCATCTTTGCACTAGAGTCTTCAAAGAGATGTGAAACTTATCTAATAATACATAGTTTAGGCTGTTCCTTCTGTCAAGGACAAGGATCAAACCAGGCTGTATTTTGATCAGAATGCTCACACTGCCCATCTCCTGCTTAATATTTGTTGATTCCAAAGATCCTAACTCCATGCAGCTGTGGCAGTTTTGGAATAAGCACACTCAAGAGAGAAACCGTGTTCAGAATGAAATGTGTTGGGTCGTATTTGGTGTAGAAGCTTGCCAAGAAATACCTGATTGAAAAGAAAAAAAGAAACATCAGAATGAATAAAAAGTTAAAATTTAAAGAAGAGCAAAATGCGTTATTTCGAAAGAAAGAAAAACGTCTTCTTTTTATGTGACTAATTATTTCATCTCCGATTAGGAATAACCTTGCTTATGATATTGGTACGATAGTCTTCGACTTACAACCATTCAGTGACTGTTCGATGTTACAACAGCACTGAAAAAAGTGACTTATGACTGTTTTTCACACGTACAACCATTGCAGCATCCTCCAGGTCACATGATCAAAATTCGGATGGTGGGAAACGGGTTCATATTTAGAATGGTTATTGCAATGTCTCGGGAGTAATGCGATCCCCTTTTGTGAGCTTCTGACAAGCAAAGTCAATGGGGAAGCCAGATTCACTTAACAACCGTCTTACCAACTTAACAATGGTAGTGATTCACTTAACAACTGTAGCAAGAAAGGTCATAAAATGGGGCAAAACTCATTTATTTATTTATTTATTTGCTGTTCTTATATGCCGCCCTACTCCCTAAATTTAACATTTAGCCTCACTCAGCAACATAAATTTTGGGCTCAACTGTGGTCATAAGTTCAGGACTACCTGCACTTAGTTGCTTGTATTAGAAAAAGGATGAGTCAATTTGCCCATTTTGGTGGCAAGGTATTTTGAGGCGTGTACAAAAAATGAGAAAGGTGTTGTTTTCAACCCCAATCAAACCACTAAACTCCAGTGGTTCTGCCAAAGTTTGGTAAAACCAATCAAAATCTGGAATGTTTTGGATTGTACCAGGCAGAACAAATGTAAAGGTGCTGAGGTGTGTCACACCCTCTTCTGCAGCTCTTGATATGACAAATCCTTTCACCCCACCTGTTCCATTTTCTTAGTACCTTTCCTTTATTCTCTCCCTAGTAGCTGCCAGTGTCCCTTGATTTTCACTTCTATCCCTTATCTAGGCTTTAGATATCCTTGGCTCTCTTCCCCCACCCCAGCAGAAGGCGACTTTCATGAGATGTTCATAAGATGCTAAGGCTGTATATTCTATATGTTCTATGAAAGAAGCAAAAGAGTTCAGAGTTTCTGTTTTAATTGCAACATTGAAATGTAGTTGGAGAAAACAGGTTGGTAATTGACTCCTGGAGGTTTTATGCGGTTAATTGCAAGAGATCCATTGGGAACTGAGTCCCCACGGAGTAGGACGGCATATAAGAACAGCAAATAAATAAATAGTATGAAAATAAAACAAAATAAAAAATCTGGTAGTTTTGGAGCACAGATATCAACTTTAAGGATATTTTACTAATAATCTTATGCTTATCCCACAAAAACATTATTTTATGAGAATAACTATAGCCAAAAACCAGGCTATTTCACCATGTAAGCATTCTCATGTTTACAGCCATATAAGTACGATAGTAACAGACTTTAGGATACAGAGAAAAATGTAAAACAAAAAGATCTGGACATGATTTATTTCTAGAACACTGACTCAATCTCAGCCAGCAAGGATGTCAGGTTAATATCTTAGCATTAAATCTTTGATAGTGCAGGAGTGTACTGTCTTACTTTGGTATTTAAAAACAATATAACAAAGGCATACTTATAGGCAAGAATCTATGTGCAGCCTAAGAGATGGAATGACTGAAAACAGTATCCAACAACCGAACACTATTAAGCTGTTCTTTAATACGATTGTCCAGAAAGTCATACTGGGACAATTTATTTGCAAATAGCATAATAACTAAGGAATCTTAGCTGAAAGATATCTAAGCCATACAATATCTGGAATATTGCAAAATTATTATTTTTAAAGCATTGATTTGAGACCGTTGATTATCTATATTAAGTTTTAGTTAATTGGAGAAATCTTATTTGTAAAATAATGGAAGGTTAGGCGGTGGCATTTTGAATTCAACAGACAACTGCAAACTATTTTTGAAATGTCACGTTTGTTTTGAATTAATGCCAGTTTAAAAAAAACCTAGCTACTTCAATTCTGCAATATACTTCTCTGTACATCTCTGCAAATTACTGTGCATGAAGCTGTCAGTTCCATTTATTTATTTATTTATTTATTTAGTTATTCTTATATGCCGCCCAACTCCCGAAGGACTCAGGGCGGCGTACAACAGGGAAAAATACAAGAATAATCAAAATACACATAATTAAAAAAACGAGTACAAATTTTTAAAAACAGTATTAAAACAACAACATCCATTCAACATCATATATACTTGGGGGGTGATCTCAGGTGGATTAAGCTGTCCCCCCTACCTGCAGGAAAAGCCATGTTTTAACGGCTTTTCGGAAGGCCAGCAGAGTGGGGATGGTCCGGGTCTCTGGGGGTAGTTGGTTCCAGAGCACGGGGCCGGCCACAGAGAAGACTCTCCCCCTAGGGCCCGCCAGCCGGCATTGCTTGGCAGACGGGACCTGGAGGAGGCCAACTCTGTGGGCCCTAACCGGTCGGAGGGAAGTATGAGGCAGAATGCGGTCCCGAAGATATCCTGGTCCTAAGCCATGAAGGGCTTTAAAGATGGTGATCAACACCTTGAATTGGACCCGGAGACCGATGGGCAACCAATGCAGCTGGCGGAGTATTGGTGTCACGTGGGTGTACCTTGGCACACCCACCACAGCACGCGCAGCCGCATTTTGCACCAGCTGAAGTCTCCGGATACTCTTCAAGGGTAGCCCCATGTAGAGCGCATTGCAGTAGTCCAAACGCGAGGTGACAAGGGCATGAGTGACCGTGAGTAGAGCCTCCTTCTCCAAGTATGGCCGCAACTGGTGCACTAGGCGGACCTGTGCAAAGGCCCCCCTAGCCACAGCAGAAAGATGGTGGTTTAATTTTAGCTGTGGATCTAGGAGGACCCCCAAGTTGCGGACCTGGTTTGAGGGAGTCAGTTTCGCACCCTCAAAGACCAAGGAGGGGTAGTTGTCATGGTCCTTAGGAGGCAATATCCACAGCCACTCAGTCTTGTCGGGATTGAGTCTGAGTCTGTTCCTCCCCATCCAGATCTTAACATCGTCCAGGCAACGGCACATTACATCAACTGCCTCCCTGAAGTCAGACGGGGTGGTGATGTACAGCTGGGTGTCGTCAGCGTACTGATGGAAACACACCCCATGTCTGCGAATGATCTCACCCAACGGTTTCATGTAGATATTAAACAGGATGGGCGAGAGAACCGACCCCTGAGGCACCCCACATGATAGGGGCCTAGGGGACGATCTCTGCCCTCCTGCCAACACCGACTGCATCCGATCGGCGAGATAAGAGGAGAACCACCGTAAAACGGTGCCTCCCACTCCCAACTCGCCGAGCCGATGCAGAAGGATACCATGGTCGATGGTATCGAAAGCCGCTGAGAGGTCAAGTAGCACCAGGATGGAGGAGTTTCCTCCATCCCGGGCCAGCCAGAGATCATCCATCAGGGCGACCAAGGCAGTTTCTGTACTGTAGCCGCGCCTGAAGCCCGACTGGTAAGGATCTAGATGGTCTGTTTCATCCAGGAGCTGCAGAAGCTGAGTCACCACCACCTTCTCCACAACTTTCCCTAAGAAAGGTAAGTTGGAGACTGGACGATAGTTTTTCAAATCAGCTGGATCCAGGGAAGGCTTCTTCAGGAGGGGTCGCACCACCGCAGCTTTTAACGACTGCGGTACGGATCCCTCCCTCAAAGAAGCGGTGATCACCGCCTGGATCCAGCCGCGTGCCACCGACCTGCTGGCCGAGACCAGCCAGGAGGGGCATGGGTCCAATAAACAGGTGGAGGTACCCATAGCTCCCATAGCCCTGTCCACATCCTCGGGAGAAACAGGCCCAAACTCTTCCCATAATGATGGACTAGGACAGTGATGGCGAACCTATGGCACGCGTGCCACAGGTGGCACGCGGAGCCATATCTGCCAGCATGCGAGCCGTTGCCCTAGCTCAACTCCAGCATGCATGTGCGTGCCGGCCAGCTGATTTTTGGCTCATGTGGAGGCTCTGTGAGGGCATTTTAGGTTTCCAGAGGGCCTCCGAGGGGGTGTTTTCGCCCTCCCCAGGCTCCAGGGAAGCCTCTGGAGCCTGGGGAGGGCGAAAAACGGGCCGACCAGGCCCACTGGAAGTCAGGAAATGGGCTATTTCCAGCCTCCAGAGGGCCTCTGCGGGGGTGGGAGAGGCCGTTTTCACCCTCCCCAGGCATTGAATTATGGGTGTGGGCACTCACACGTGCATGACAGTGCGCACACACGCGTTTTCGGCACCCGAGGGGAAAAAGGTTCGCCATCACTGGACTAGGACTTGCCCCCGTCAACTCTATGGACTCTGCCCTGCCAGAGTCCAAGTTTGACCGAATCTGAGCGACTTTATCCGACAGAAACTCAGCAAATTCCTCAGCTCTACCTTGCAAGTGTTCCTTGCTCCCCCCTTTTCCAAGGAGGGAGCGAGTCACCCTAAACAAGGCGGCTGGACGAGAATCTGCGGACACAATAAGAGCGGAAAGATAGGATCGTCTTGTTTACAGAAACATATTTTTCTTCCCTTTAAAAGCATACCAATTCAGAGGTACATGAATAATAGAACATATTGATTCTAAATAATTTGCAGTGTTTAGATACTGATTCGCTCACTACAATATTAATGCCACACCAAATAAAAGATTTGTTTTAAATCTGCAGAGTGTTAGAACAGTTAGTGTCGAATTTTCAAAACTTACAAAATTATCGGTGAGATTGTGAAGAATTTTCGTGAAGATGTAAACTGTACACCATAATCCAGCTGTTCCCAGTGTGTCAGCAATCTTGCTTTACCTTGGTCAGGCGTTTCAAAAGGTGTTCCTTTTACTGCATGCAAAAATACATACATTCCCTGCAAAGGCAAAACAAACCCACCCAAAATAAAAGCTAAGCTATGCTTCATTATTAACATAATACATGCAATCTCAGTGAAGGATCTGAAACATTAAGCACCAGACTTTTAAAATACAGTATTTTTCGGAGTTAAGACGCACCAGAGTATAAGGCGCACCTTAGTTTTGGGGGAGGAAAACAAGGGGGAGGGGAGAAATCTGCCTCTGCCTCCCAGCAAACAGTACAGATGATATACACTGTTTGCTGTGTATATCTGTGCATGTGTGCTTGACCCATAGAAATAGCAAAGAATTGGAGAAATGTACATTATGGCAGTATATTAATGCCAGAAAGTTTTCTTAAATGTAGTCACACTAACTCCTCCCAATTATTTAAATAGATCTACTCCAAACATGACTAAGTCAGGGTTTAACTCAGCTGCCTTATCTTAATACTAAACAGAACACTGTTACATTTCAGATTATACTTGTACAGATGCTGTTAAAATTGATGTGGCTTTCTGGAAGTATAGTTATTCTCTGCTATTTAAAAGAAGATACAATAGCACTGGGCCTCTTCAGATCAAGCATTTATTTTAAAAAGCTTCTTCATTTTGTTAAGTTGTCTAGAACAATAATAAAAGTCTTTTAAAAAAGTCTAATAATTTGAACATTCTATAGACATTTATAGTTATTGACTTACCTCCTTCAATCCAGTTTCAGCAACTTATTAGCACAAGAAAATAAAATTCTGCCTCTGCCTCTCCCTCCCAGCAATTTGCCTCCTTGCAGTTTTAGTTTCACTTTCATTTTAGCACGTGGGCCTGCCTGCAAGCCTCAATCAGCTGCTGGTCGGGAAGCCGATATAATCAGTTGCTTGTGCTAATCAGGCTCTGCGCTGTTTGCTGCAAGGAGGTAAATTGCTGGGAGGCAGAGGCCAAAGGGTGGGGGTGGCTGGGTGGGGCTACATTCGGTGTATAAGACGCACCCAAGTTTTCACCCTCTTTTGGGGGGTAAAAATGTGTGTCTTATACTCCAAAAAATACGGCACATTCTGTAATTTGCCAATAGATTAATAAATATTTGAGCAATAATATTAAGATGAAGTTGCCCATAGAAAGATTAATCCAATTAGACATTTTATTCTGGCCCAGATTTCAGTTATTTCTACTCCACCCTAGCAACTTGTTTCAGTAAAGCCAGAAGATAAGGGACAATCCCATGAAGCCAATGATTCTTGCTTTCAATTTCATAAGATTAACAAAGTTTATGTGAATTTGTTCATCTGTTTTATTAAAATATATATAGAGAAATTGCAAACTCAATCTAGGACAAAAAAAAGTTGAAGTATAGTGATTGATCTCACAATCAAATGTAGAGACAATGGGGCATTACAGGGTAGCTACCTACTTAAAACTTTATGAGATATGCTTCCCCCTTCACTTTAAAACAAATTGCCAATCATTCAAGGAAGCATTATTTGTGTACCATTGGTCCAATGCCAGAGAAATATTATTAAATATATGCTTAAGTATATATGGTGCATGTTTGTGCCAAGTTTCATACACCAATTCAGGAGTGGAAAGCTTAAGGCTTTCTAGATGCAACAGGATTGCAACAGATGAATATCCTTTCCCATGGACATTACCGGTATTACCGTATGACTACTGGGAACTGTAGATAAACAACAGTTTATGTTATTCCCTGGGAACAGTTTATGAGTCCCCAGGGAGTAGGGCGGCATATAAGAACACTAAAATAAATAAAATAAATAAACGTCCTAATAGGCTCTCCATCCTATTCTAATACAAAATGGGTGATTTGGTCAAAACTCATGCTTTAATCACCAGGAAATTTTCAACTCTTAATGATAATCGAGAATGGAAATCTGATTAACTTTCTACTCCTATAATTTTATTTCTTAAATTTATATCCCACCTTTAATTTTGTCTAACACAAAGTAGACTCCCTTCTCCTGTTTTCCATATAACACCTCTGTGAGGTGGCTTTTGAGCTGAGAAAGAGTAACTGGCCCAAGTCACCTTACTTCAGGTGGACTGAAATTCCTACCTGGTTTCTAGCCCAGCACCTTAGCCACTACACCTAAGTGGCTCTCTTGTAATTAGAAGATAACAGTGTAATACAGGTCGTCCTTGACTTACCACCTTTCATTTAGTGACCATTCGAAGCTACAACGGCACTGAAAAAAGTGACTTATGACAAGTTTTATGACACTTACAACCATTGCAGTTCCTCAGTTACGTGAACAAAATTCAGATGCTTGGCAACTGGTTCGTATTTATAACGGTTGCAGTGTCCTGGAGTCATCTGATCATCTTTTGTGACCTTGTGACAAGCAAAGTCAGTGGGGAAGCCAGATTCACTTTACAACTGTCTTACTAACTTAACAATTGCAGTGATTCACTTAACGACTATGGCAAGAAAGGTTGTAAAATGGGGTAAAGCTCACTTAACAACTGTCTCCCTTAACGATGGAAATTTTGGGCTCAATTGTGGACATAATTTGAGGACTACCTGTACAGCTCAGGACTGAACTGTAGAGTTCTTGGTGCTCTTTGAGCTTACTCGTTTGCTTGCAGATGTTTCACTACCCAACTATATAAGAATCACTTGATTGAGTTGGGCTCCTATAGAAATTGAATGAATAAAATAAATAAATAAATATCATCAAGTGAATGTGGGGTTTGCTGCTTGTTTATATATAATAGCTTGTCCTGCCAGTTTTTGGTGGTGTTTCCTCCATGGCGGTTCCTTGATTATTATTATTTCCTGACTGACTTTTCTGGGGTTGATCTCTAGCTGAGTTCTGGCTGCTGGATGGAATGTGTTCTAGTTTTGTTTTATTGTTTCTTTTGAATGCTATGCATTCTAATAATTATGTTTGTATACCTTTACAATGATAATTATAACTAAAGAAAGCAAAGATACCAATATTAATAGGTGCCTGGGTGCAATCCCAAAATATCTGAAGCACCATTTGAATACCATCAGCATTGACAAAATCAACACCAGTCAATTGCATATGGCAGCTTTAATTGGAACAGCTTACTTCCTACAACAATTATCTTTAATACCATCAAACAACATCTGCCTACCCCAGGTCCTTCCCATTCCTTGGGAAGGAATCGATATGTAGATAAAAATGCCAAATCCAATGTAAACATCTGGTTGACACTGCAACCAACCATTCAATTATATACTGTAATTATTATAATATAACGATTATTATAATTGGGAACCACCCAGAGTTGCTTAAGGTGGACAGATATATGCATTCTGCAGTTCAGGATGCTCACCAAATTATGAATAATATTGGTTAAGGTCCAAGCCACTGGAACACTGACGAAAGGAATGCTGAGCAAGACAATATGAAGCAAACCAACTCCAAGGGCATACGTGAGCCACATTCCTCGACTGTTCATGACCCTGGTGTTGGGATTGACTTCACTGTGAGCAACCCCAACATTCATCTTTCTGCTTTAATTCTGAAAAGTAATATTGGAAAAGAAAATGTGCATCGTAAGGTATGCTTTTCAGGATTAGTCATACCACTGTCAGACTGAGAGAGGTCATCAACTACTGCATAAGACTAACTCAGCATCTTATATATTAACAGTACAAAGTATTTGAAATGTTGTGTTCCAGCAACATTAGTCGCTGTAAGGCAATGTGAAACAATTAACTTTTTTAAAAATCTAAAGCAGTGTCCAACCCATGGCCCGGAGGCTAGTAACAAAGCCCCATAAGATCATAGACTTTTAACATTATATGATTTATATTACCGTATTTTTCGGAGTATAAGTTTAGTTTTGGGGGAGGAAAATAGGGGGAAAATCTACCTACCAGGTATTCATCTGGCTAGTGTCCTTAGTCTGGTCAGCTTCAGCACATTATTTTATCTCCTGGTTAGGGCTGAAAAAATTCTTCTTCGGAGGGAGTAGGAATGAAAACAAGCCTGCAAAGACTTAGGGCTGGAAAAAAACACTTCTTCGGAGGGAGTAGGAATGAAAACAAGCCTGCAAGCCGGGAAGATCGTTAGCACCTTGTTAGGGCTGGGGGGGAAAGCTTCAAAAAAGCTACATTCGGAGTATAAGACACACACAAATTTTCAGCCTCTTTTAGGGGGGAAAAGGTGCGTCTTATACTCCGAAAAATACGGTATATATTTTATATGCAGCCCATGACAATTCCTCTTCACTCAATGAGGCCTAGACAAGCCAAAAGGTTGGACACCCATAATCTAAAGCAATAAAAATATCAGTTGAAAAATTAATACAAGTTAGTTTCACACATTTATATAATTGCAATCAATACAATCTCATTTTTATATCCTTCCACAGAATAAAGAACTTTCCATTTATTTATTTTTTCTATACTAGAGGAATCTGTTCAAGTTTTTTTTTAAAAAAAAAACAACAACCACCAATTATTCAGGAATACTTATAATTGGGTGCACAGACCACTAAAAAGCAATTAACAAATCCTAAACATCAATCAAAAAATAGAGAGACTGTTTATTTTAATTCAGCTTAGTGGAAAGTTATTTACATAAATTTTTATGGGTAGAAAAATCATTTTACATGTCAATAACAATTAGGTATCACTGCTAGATTTGTTATCTATTGAAGAAGGGGGAAAAGAGCCGTTCCCCAAAATTGTTTATGAAAGGTTACATCAGCTTTGATCAACTGACTGCAGGTCAACCCAGATACTTTCATAAGTGGACATGTATTGCATTTTCTTACCTGTCTCCTGTCTACCATATCTCATACCTAGGTTGAATACATTGGCACTTAAGATTCCATTGCCTGTTTTATTTGAAAATAGTATTTTTTATCATTCTGGTTACAAGCAGATAACTAGTGAAGGAAAACTCTCTGACTTCTGAAGGCAACATAAGCTATTCAATTACTGTAATTCTATCTCTGTGGTAGACACACACCATCTTATCCATCCTACTGGACCAATTTAGAATGTTATAACATGAGCATCCAATACGAAGGAAAATTATATTTAAAAAGAATATGATGCACAAGGCAAACAATAACAGACAAATCACACAATCACCCACAAGATTCACACTATAATTCACACTACAACTATTCAAAAATTAGTCATGTTCAGTAATTCAGTCATTTAGTCACCATAGGATCAGCACAATCTGCACAATAAGAGACCTAAAACATAATTGCTTACGTATGTTCAAGATCCAACTAGAGATGTATGGCATACAATCAAGGACTAAAATAAGTCCAATCAAAGTCTAAAATAAGTGAACGGCAAATATCCTTCATCTTTATTTAGGTGTATCACTTGTCCTTAATTTTCTAAGCAATATATATTTATTATTTGGATGTAATCTACACAGCTCTCTCAACAGTTTTTTTTAACCCGTGTTAAAATTAAGCTGGAATTTAACCTTTAGTCCACTGATTCTGAATAGATAAATCAGAAAGCAGCTCTTTGTTTGTGCCGCTGGTAACAAACAGGGAAAGGTCTCCTAACAACTAAATGAAAGATCCCTGTAGCTTCCAACATCCGACCGAGTCAGAAATTACAAATTAGCAGATGTCCTCAGGTGGTCCATATATATAATCGCGGCTGATGTACAAAAAAAGCCAAGTTTGCCCGTTTTTCGGAAAACGCCAAGCAGACGCAATCGGGCAAAACCAAGCGTAAATCGTGCTTTTAAAAACCCGATTTTTTTAAAAAAAAATTATTATTATTAGGGCTTCAGGGCGTGCAGAAAGCAGAGAGGCCCGACTCCCCGCGCATCAAGATGTCGAGCTACGGCATTGTTTCCCCATCCAGCGCAGCCGCTTTGTCTTCAGTGGTCCCGGCGCTGCAACACACCTTCCGCCGCCAAGCACACCAGTTGCACTAGCCCAGGAACCCGGCCGTAGACAACATTTGCGCAGAACCAACTCCCCCTCCCGCCTTCCGTTTTTTTCTACTGCACCTTTTCGCTAACCGGGGAAACAATCCCGCGCCGAGCCGCCCGCTTCCCAAAAGCTTCTCTGCCTCTTCTGAAATGTTCCACTGTAAAGCAAGGGAGGGAGGCGATTGGGCCAGCGTTAGCCCCGCCCCTTGTCTATCAGGCGCGCACGCGGCGGGGAAAAACGGGGCCCGGAGGTTCCGAAGGAGGTGGAAAAGAGAGGCGAAGGGAGTCCTTTGACCGCTCCGGAGGAGGAAGTACAGTATGGCTTTCGGCCTGTCCGTTTTGCAGAGCTTTCTTTATTTTTAGGCCTCACTCCCTCTTCGTGGCTGCTCCGGTGCGATAGGATTGGGGAGGTCACGTGGCTCAGGCGAGCCTCCCCCTCCCCGCTCTGAGCTGGAGCAAGGAACAAAAACAAAAACCCCAGAGGCTGAATTCTTTCTCCCTCTCCGGGTTGCTCGTGTGCAGGCCGTGTGTATTTATACCCATTGCTTGAATTTGCTCTTTCTTGAATGGCTGCCTGCTTCTTTGGCCTTGGGCGAGTTACAGACCGGGAATGCATTGCTGCGATGAGGGTGGAATAGATGGTGGCAAAGCTGTTACAGGTTGCGTTTTGGTTTGGGACTAATCCAAAATCACTAATCTCAGTTTGGAAGGGGTTGTGGTTATAAAAGGAGCGTTAACACAGTTGCTGAACAAACAGCCTAGTAAAAAAAGATGGCTTTGCTGAGCTCTGGGATTTATTTCCATGTATTCTTGCCTATATACTCTATTTGGCAATAATATTGACTTCATTGTGCTTATTTAAAGATATTTTGCCTTTTTTAGCATTATCGTAGTGACTTTAAGCCTGAAAGGCATAAGTAGAGTATTTAGTATTTAGATAGGAGACCACCAGGAAATGCCAGTTCTTTAGATTGGACTGAGAAGTTGAAAAGGCATCCCTGAAACATACAATAGCAAACCATTCCCTTACTATTAGCCAAGAAAATAACATTCTTCTGCATGCCCATGCCTGTTCATTCATTAGGAACTGAGTTCTACCTGAGCAAGATTTTTAGTGTTTCCAGCTATTTATTTTTTAAATTGTTTTTCCAGTGCAGCCAATTAAGATGATAAAAAAGCAAAGAATACTTCAAAAAAATTGATAATCTTGTATTTATCATAACAGAACTATGGTGCAAACAGAAAACTGAAACCAGCCACCATCAACAACAACATCGGCCCCAGTAGAGCCCTAAATCAACTATAAATTAAGGCAATTGTTTAAATTTTGGAGCTTGCTTGAAAGTCTGTGATAATTGGACTCTTAAAATATCAGCTGAAGCAAAGTTTCAAAAGAAAGAACCTTTTAAAGAGCTAGCAGGAAAAAAAACGTGTTTCATATGACACTCAATTTAGTTTCTTGCACACCGGTAACTACCCAAATAAGGTTTATAATGCTGGTTTAAGAGGGCAGGAAACTTGCAATGGTTCTACATGGTCCCTTGAGTAGCTTGAAGCTTTATGACAGAACTTTAAATTGAACCAGAGAAATCATAGCAATGTAGCAGTTACAATATACAAGTAGTCCTTGATTTACAACTGCGATTGTGTCCAAAATTCATGTTGCTAAATGAGACGTTTGTTAAGATAGTTTTGCCCCATTTTACAACCTTTCTTGCCATTGTTGTTAAGTGAATCATTGCGGTTGTTAGTAATCTGATTGTTAAGTGAACCTGGCTTCCCCATTGACTTTGCTTGTCATAATATTACAAAAGGTGATCGCGTGATCCCAGAACACAGCAACTGTCATAAATATGAACCAGTTGCCAAGCATCCAAATTTTTATCGTGTAAGCATGGGTCATGAGCAACGGTCGTAAATGTGAAAAATGATAAGTTATTTTTTTCAGTACTGTTGTAACTTTGAACGGTCACTAAACGAACGGTTGTAAGTCAAGGACTACCTGTATCTGCTTTAGGTTTAACATCTTACCAGTTTCCAAGCTGGTATTTTTTAAAGGTAGCTCTATCTAGATAGCATATGGCACAGGCTGAATACCAATACTGTAGATTACGTTAGGGTGTGTTTGCACAACAAGCTAAATCATATATTAGGCCTGTGCCAACTACTTAGGGAAATGCTTTACTCACAGATGAGAATCTTCTTTGGATCTTCTTCTCAGAAGAGCCACTTGAAAACATTCCCTGAAGACATTATGCTATGCTAGCCAGTAAAGCAGCAGTGTGTTCCACACAGAAAATACTAGATCTGGATTAAAGCCTTCAAAGCAGTACTTAGATTCAAAGAACATCATAATCTGGCATAAAAACAAAACTGGAAATAATGAGACACTGAGTTCAATGGAATTGCAGGGTGTGGAGAGGTTCTTATAATCATCCTTTTCCTCACGGAGCTCTTCCTCCTCCTCTTTCTTTCTATACGTTTGCCTGTATACAATATCTACATTTGTTCCTCTTTGATTGTGGCAAGTCTTGCTGGTCAGCCTGATCTTGATATTCCCCTCAACTTCTTCACACAGTTTGCTTGACTGCCAAGGGACTGTCACTCTTCACATGCCATATGGCACAAGCAGTTTTCTTTACTTTTCTCCATTCTTTCCAGAGCTTGGAGGGGTTCTCGTTTGTAGGTCAGGACCCCACAAATGCCTGCATGCTGCTTGTTGCAAGCTCTATATTATGCTGCTGTACATGAGCAGTGTCTGGAGATCACCAGGAGGGGAATTTCAGTTCCAATGAATGGTTTGCAAATGGGACAACTTCTACCATCACCAGCTAGGCAGATTAGTGAGAACATGGGTAACTCCTGGCAAGGCCCCATGTTCCAGGAAGAAATGCAATAAGCAAACCAGCCAAAACTGGACAGACAGCCCAAGTAACCATAGTGTCCACTCAATACCTATAGTTGTGGGTTAGAAAGATTCCCATCTCCTTTAGGGCAAGTAATTCCTTCCATGGGAGAGGCAAAACATCAGCTGGTTTCCAGATAAGCAATATGTATATCTTGCAGAGATTCAGTCTCAACTTGTTTCTTCTCATTTATGTCTCATTTAATCTTACAGAAACCTGGCCAGGGCTTCTGCATCCCCAGTTTTGGTTGGGACAGAGTTGTGTAATTGGATATTAGATCATGCCTCACCCTAAATCATTAGGTCATTCCTCCCAAGTGCTTCCTGTAGATGCTGAATAACAGGGAGGAGGATTGAACAATTTGCAGCACTCTGTGGACAAAACAGTGTCTTTTTCTCCCAATTCATAAAGATGGCCAGCAGCAAGACAATATAGTCAACGATACTCAAAACCAGCATGTTATTTAAAAGGTCCAGGAGGAATGGACTCCCCCATCCAAGTCTTGATGAAGGTCATACACCACAGTCACCAATGTATTTCCATCTATATCTCAGGCCTGAACCCTGACTAAAAGGACCTACGTAAACCACACTAAGGAATGCTGCAATTGCAGTCTTGCCACTTAACATCCTTCCTACAATGAGAATGTTGGAAACCAGGTGAAAGTTTCTAAATTGGCTAAATCCAAGGAGGGCTCTTCAGGAGGACGCTCACCACTACCTCTTGCAAGGCAGGAGCAGTAACCTTTTTCTCAAAGAGATGCTGACCACCTCCTAAGTTCACACAGACACATGCTTGCAGAAACAGCCAGGGAGGGATATAGGTGTAAACTACATGTAGCAGAAGTCATTCCATCAGTCATCCTATCCACTTTCTCAGAATGAAGAAACTGAAATGAATCTTGAGATAACATGGCAAGATGCTATCCCAGGTACCTCAAACTGCTCATATAAATTCCAGATGAAAGTATATGTGAAAGGTTTCATCAGCAAAATGCACCAAATTATGGCTCAGTAATTTGATATAGCACTATGCTTTTACCTTCAACTCTTCATCTCTGTACAGAATAGAACAATTAAAAAGAAAGTATCATACTCTTTTAAATTGTGATTTTATCTTTTTTAGAAATCCTGTTTCTGAAAGCCAAAACATGAAGCAGCTACCAGCAGAAACTGTTCGACTTCTTTCTAGTTCACAGGCCATTGTGTCAGTTGTCAGTGTGGTTAAAGAACTGATAGAGAATTCTTTGGATGCTAATGCAACCAGTATTGATGTTAAGTTGGTAAGTTTTTTTAAGACTAAAATTGGGATGAAAGTATTGGTGAGAAGACCATATTTCCTTGGAAAGTAAAACTGACTTAAAGCCTGTGCAGCCCACCCCAGCTCCGTTTTCACCGGCAGAGGCACCGCGGGCCGATCCTTTACAGTTTCCAGGGCGACCCCGCGGGCCAGATCTAAGCACCCCGAGGGCCTGATGTGGCCGCGGGCCTTGAGTTTGACACCCCAATCTAGCAGTTTAGGAAATACTACTTTTAACAAATATATTCTTGATTTTAAAACATATAATTATGTGGGGCTATTGATTTCATGTTTCATTTTAAAGAGTACATAATCATAGTGTGGGATTATTGGTGTTCTTTGAGCTTGGTTGTTTTCTTGCAGACATTTCATCACCAAACTAGGTAACAGCAACAGTCCTAGAAGGGAGTTTGCTTTCTTTATATACCATATTTTTTGGACTATAAGAGGTAAGTAAGAAAAATAAGTTTTTGTCCTCCCCGGCCCCCAGGCGCACTCTGCAGGCCTCCCAAACCTTCTGTGCTCCTTGTTTTTCACAAAAATGGGGCCGTTTTTGCAAAAAACGGGGTGCGCAGAGAGTTTGGGAGGCCTGCAGAGTGCTTCTGGGGGCTGGGGGAAGGCAATCTCCCAGTTTTTGCAAAAAGCAGGTGAAAAACGGGTCGTTTTTCGCAAAAACAGTGTTTTTGCCTTTCCCCAGCCCCCAGAAGCACTCTGCAGGCCTCCCAAGCCCTCTGCGCACCCCATTTTTGCAAAAAAATGGGCCCATTTTTTGCAATAATGAGATGCGGGGCGGGGCAGGGCTTTGGGAGGGCAAAAATGGCTGCATTCGGTGTATAAGACGCACCAACATTTCCACCCTCTTTTAGGGGGGGGGAGATGCATCTTATCGAAAAATACGGTATATTAGTGACTTTGCCCTTTCAGTGTTGGTGAGAGTGTTCTTGATTAGGCTGTTGTTTAGTGTTAGCTTGTTTGTCTAAGTTGTAGTTCCTTTATTGAGGATTGTTTACTTCTTGATTATTGGTCTAGTGTTAATCTTAGTGATAATCTCTGTTTATCTGAGGATTGATTGCTGGTGAGTAATGTTTTGACCCCCCCCCCATCTTTTTTGGCTTTTTGATTATCTCTTTTGAATGGTATGTAGATGTTTACTTTTATGTGCCTTTTGATGGCTGATTTGTCCGAGTGCCACGTTTTCAGGAATTCTCTAGCGTTTTTGGGCTTGGCTAGGTCTAGAATGCTCACAGTTTTCCAGTTGAAACTATGGTTAAGTCTATCCACATATTGTGAAATTAAGGAGTTTTCATCATGTCTTCTGACTGCTAGTTGGTGTTCATGGATGTCCTCTGGTGGTCTTCTGCTTGATTGTCCTACATAGTGGCTATTATAGTTCTTGCACTATTTATTGTAGATGATTCCTGGTTTTTGTTCTGAGGTCATTTGGTTTATCAGGGATGTTGTGGCGGGCTTTAGTTGGTTTGTGTACTACAATGATGTCACATGGTTGTAATAGTCTGTTGGTAGTTTCTGAGATATTGATAGTTTCATATGTCCATTCCGGTTGATTCTTTATTATTATAACAAATAATAATTATATTAATTATAATTATAACAAATGTGTCAAAATCAGATCCATACTTTGGGTTATATGTGGAAAAGTGCTATACAGATTTGGTTTCTACTTGCTATTTCAGTAGCGGTCAGGTTTTTACAGGGTATGGTTGCTATCCCTACGCCTAACCTTCCTCCTTTATCTGGGCTTGGGACTGGCAATGGCAGCTGCTGAGCTACTCAGTCCACCTAGTGCCCACTGCAGGCACTAGGTTTTTCTTCTTCATTGGAAGAAGCTTGCTGCCCTATGGGCTTCGCACAAAAGGAACCGATGATGATGATGATGATGCTATATGGATTGTAGGAGTCGCTTACAATCTCTGTTGTGAATCATGAAAGCAGTGACCTCATGGGTAATTTTTTGGCATATTTGTCCGTCAAACTGGAAGTAAGCAGAGTTGATGAAGTCCATGGTTTGGGAATTTCAATCTTGGTGTATTTATTTAGGCCGGGTGTGCTGTGTAAGTAGTGCTCCATGGATTCTTTTGCTAATTCCAAATCTCTGAATAGAAAGAGTACTGTGACATTGAATGAGACCATGATTTCATCTTGGTCCTATTGTCAGGTTTTTGATTCTTGGAAGCACTGTAGTGGGGAGTTGATGGCGTATTTGCCTCCCTCTGTGAGAAGTGCAAGCTTTTTTGTTAGTTTAGTAGTATTGTAGGTTGGGGATCCTGATAACGATACAATTGCGTAGAGACGTACATGCAGCTTTGTTTTGAGGCATCCATAGAAGCACAGAAGGACAGGTCCACTGCTTTTCATCAACCACTGTTCTCCTTTTGTGATTTCTTCTTTTTGGGTAAGTCACTGAGAGTTCTCTTGATCTGGTTGTCTAGTTTCTGTGTTGGGTTGTTGTTCACTGGATGTAAGTGTCTTTATCTTCTAGTAATTCTTTGGGGGTTTTTTTTTGTATATATTGTGATCTGTCCATGATAATCATGGTTCAGCCTTTGTCTGCTGGTAGGATAATGATAGTTTGGCCCTTCTTTAGGTTTTTGAGGACTGCTGTTTCCTCTGCTTTGAGTTGATTCTGTTCTCATCTTCTGATCTATGACGGTTTGTCTTATGCTGTCTTGGATCTCTGTGGAACATCCTGCGATTTTAATCCTGTGATCTCTGTGGAACATCCTGTGATTTTAAATGCTCCTTCTAAGTCTATAGAATTCTAATTTATTGGCATCATCTATGTTGTAGTTGAGGCTTTTCTGTAGAATATTGTGTTCTGTGGTAGATATAGGGCAGCTGGACATGTCTCAACCACTACAACCCAACCAACATAAGCTGCCATATATCAAAAACATCTCAGAAACTACCAATAAAACTATAACCGTAGTACACAAACTAACTAAAGCATTGCATAACATCTTAAGTAAACAAAAAAATAAACACCAGCCTCAGAGATAAACAACATATACATATGATGGTAACATCTGATGTTACCTAGTTTGGTAATGAAACATCTGCAAGAAAACATGACCTAGTTTGGAATGAAATGCAAGAAAACAACCAAGCTCAGAGAGTACCAAGGACCCCACAGTTCAACCCTTAGCTGTACATGTTATCTTCTACTGCTAATAATCATATAGTTAAATATTACTTTTCATGTAGAAAAATTAACTGCATTCATTGCTTATTCTTTTTGACTTAGAAGATTATTTTTAAAGCTTTAATATCTGGGAATGGCTATTTAATCAAAATGACAGAAAATAGCGTTAATTGAAAATATTTGTTCAATATGTTTCTACATGACCTATAGAGAAACACATTAATTTTGTAGGACTTGCTTCCCTTAAATACTCTTAATTGAAGACTTTTGTAACTGCAAAAGAAAAAAAGAAGAGATTGATTTCAGAGGGAGATGGGAGCCATAGAAATATGAAATATAAATAAATAAATAATGCATTTTAGAAGGCTTTTTACAATATTCATTTCCCACATCTTGACTTAACAGAACTAAGTGGCAGTAGTCCTTTTCTTTAAAAATATTGCATACAGTAATAGAATTATAATAATTGTAATTTGAAAAGAAGTCATTTACAGAGTAGTTTATGATTATTATTTTGATATGCAGTTCACTTTCCCTCTAGAAGGATAGTACAGCATTGAGTAGCATTCACTCCTCCAGGTTTCTTCTCACGATAGCAACTTTGTGAAGTAGGTTGGCTTGAGAGAAGGCATGACAGGTCCAATGATTTTTTAGAACAGAGGCTGGAGTTGAACCTAAATTTGCTCAATTCTAATTCAGGACCTTGAGCTATACTGGAATGAAGTCTGAGACTCCATCTTTCTAAAAGATATGAGTGCTGTCGGTCTGTCTCTCTAGTTATTTATAAGGCAGTTATTTCCATGAACTTCAGTAGGATTTAGAGTCTAAGTAGATCCTTCCAAAAAGAGCAACAAAGGAAATGCTTATATATTTATTAATTAATTTATAAATATCCATCTTCTCATCTTACTTGTGTGTATGTGGTAAATAACATTAGGTATTACACATGAAATTGATTTGCGGTATAAATGTAGAATACAAATGAAAGTAATAAAAGATGGATTTTGGACTTGTAGGTGACTAACAAAGAGAAGGTTTACTGTAAACAGAAGGCCAGCTGGTTTTCAGGTCTCTGCCACACATGCGCGGGGGGCGGGGTGTATGCGGGAGATGTGCGCGCATGCACAGGAGGCAGGATGTGCATGGGGTGTGCGCACATATGGGGCGCACGCGGGGGTTGCGTGTGCATGTGGGGGCGGGGTGCATGCGAGGGTCACACATGCATGCACGGGGGTGGGTGGGATGCACATGGTCGCACGCACATGCGTGGGGGTCGTGCAGACAGGGTTGCGCACACATTGCATTATGGGTGTGCGCGCACACTCTTTGGCACTCAGCGCTGAAAAGGTTAGCCATCACTGTACTAGAGTTCTGTTACATTTGGATCCTAAAACCTGTCCATCCAACCAAAGTGATAAATGTGTATATTCCAAAGTTGCCTATGTTGGAAAATTGACATTAATTGTTGGCTTCAAGTATTTACCGTATTTTTCGGAGTATAAGACGCACCTTTTTACCCCCAAAAAGGGGGTGAAAACTTGGGTGCGTCTTATACACCAAATGTAGCCTCACCCACCCAGCTACCCCCACCCTTTGGCCTCTGTCTTCCAGCAATTTACCTGTTTGCAGCAAAGAGGGAAGAACCTGTAAAGCCAAGCAAGTCACTAGCACTTCCCGACCTACAGCTGACTTGCCACGTGGGAAAGTGAAAGTGAAACTAAAACTGTAAAGAGGCAAATAGCTGGGAGAGACACGCAGATTTTTATTTTTTGCTGAACTGGATGGAAGGGGGTAAGTGAATAACTATAAATGTCTGTAGAATGTTCAAATTATTAGAGTTATTTTTTAAAGACTGCTTTATTATTGTTCTAGAGCCAGGGGCAATTTTAAGACTTGTGGACTTCAACTCCCAGAATTCCACAGCCAGCTTTGTTAGCTTTGCTGGCTGTGGAATTCTGGGAGTTGAAGTCCACAAGTCTTAAAGTTGCCAAGGTTGGAGATCCCTATAAATGTAGACAACTTAACAAAGTAAAGAAGCTTTTTAAAATAAATAGCCCAGTGCTATTGTATCTTCTTTTAAATAATAGAGAATAATGTATACTTCCAGAAATTTTAATTAATTTTAACAGCTCTGTACAAGTATAGTCTGAAATGTAACAGTGTCCTGTTTAGTATTAGAGTTTAGTTACCTTGGAGTAGATCTATTTAAATAATTGGGAAGAGTTAGTGTGCCTACATTTAAGAAAACTTTCTGGCATAATGTACATTTCTCCAATTCTTTGCTATTTCTATGGGTCAGGCACACATGCACAGAAATACACAGCAAACAGTGTATATCATCTGTGCTGTTTGCTGTTTGGCAAATTGCTTGGAGGGAGAGCCTTTTTTCCTTGTTTTCCTCCCCCAAAACTAAGGTGCGTCTTATACTTCGGTGCGTCTTATACTCCGAAAAATACGGTAATACTTGACAATAAATATTGATGATAGAGTTCCAGATTTGGAAAACCGAATTGTCCCTTATTAATTGGTAATTGCACTTTCTGTAAAGGTGTTCTTGGAATCGAAAAACTACATAAAATGTTCTGTGTTGCTTGAAATTAATAAATGTCTTTATGTAGGAGAACTATGGTTTTGAAAAGATTGAAGTACGAGATAATGGTGATGGGATTAAGGCAGTTGATGTTCCTGTGATGGCAGTGAAGCACTACACATCAAAAATAAGCTCTTCTGAGGACCTTGAAAGCTTGAGCACATATGGTTTTCGTGGCGAAGCTCTGGGCTCCATTTGTAGCATATCACAGGTAAAAGGCTAATATAGTTACAGGCTTTTGTGTCTGTTTTGTAACCTAAATTCTGTAATTCTGCAAAAGTGAAACATTAATTTTGGATTTTAAGGTATCCAAAATACAGCTAGCCTATTGGGAGAGTGTATCTGCTGGGGTTTGCATGTAGAGTCCTACTTCTTTCTAAGTACGGTGTCTGCAGAGGGTATCTGCAGGGGGTGTTAAAAAATGATAAGATAATGGTCACAACCCTGCCTTCAAAACTGACCACATGCATGAAAAGGAGGAACTTTGAGCACACATATACATTTCCATCTTGGTTGTTTTAACTCCAATTATTGATGCCATGCTCAACCTTTGGGGGGGGGGAGAAGAGATGTATATTTATGGAGAGTATACAGGGTTTGCCCAACATTTAAGTAGAAACCTGCGAAGAAGGCATTGCTGAATTATGACTGCAATGATCAGATGCTAATTGAGGAAAATATGAAATAAACCTTGCTTTTTTTTCTTTATAAAGAACACACAGCTTATCTCCCATATTCTTTTCAGTTATTTTCAGGGTAGGCTGTCTGAAATTCAAGGAGGAACAAAATCCCAATACACACAATATACTGGGCTTTCTTTCCTTTCTTTCTTCCTTCCTTTTTTTCTTACCCATTTTTCTACAACTCAACATGTTTTTGTGGGTGGGCCCACTTGTACTTTGATGAATGCTTGCCAAAACAAAAGCAATGTGCACATAGCTGCTGCATGAGTCTTGCTGAACCTTAGTGAAATAAGAAAAAAGCAGCTCTGTTCAGGCCAATTATGCCTACCTGTATTTCCATCTTAAAAACTTCAGCAAAGAGCAAATAAATGATTTTTAATTTTCCCCCCATTGTTTTATTTACTTTATTTGAATAACATATAAAAATTCCATTTCAATCAAACAGAGTGTTATCTGGGTACAATTGTTTTTAGGCAATATTAATAAAAATGTTTACAATAACATTCATCACAATAACATTGATACTATAATAACAATAGTTTGTTTGTCTATTTTATCAAATTTCCATTTTAACATTTATCCTTTTTATGTCCCAGCATTTCTAACTTCTGTTTTTATTGTCTAATCATTGGTAAAATAAGTCCCATGTCAAAAAGTATTCAGTTTCTTTTTTGTCCTTAATAGTAAGCATTAGTCTATCCATTTCTGCACATTCTAATATTTTCTTAATTACACTCTTATCTGTTGGGATCTCGTTACACTTCCATTGTTGAGCATATTCAATTCTAGCTGCAGTTAATACATGTAAAATCAAGTATACAGTCCCTTTGTCATATCTTTCCGGCAGAATGCCCAATAAAAATATTTCTGGTTTCATGTCTATATGCTGTTTTATCATTTTTTCCAACCAAGTATGTATTTTTATCCAGTATTTTTTGGCTTTTGGACATGTCCACCACACATGGTAATATGAACCAGGTATTTGGTTGTATTTCCAACATTTAGCAGATCTATCCTTATACATTTTTGCCAGTCTTGGTGCAAAATATAGAACATTTTAGACACATTTTCTTTATATGCAGTTGACATAGTCAATTTAACATTTATATCCCACAATTTCTGCCATTTGTCTAGTTCTATTGCATATCCAAAATTTTTAGCCCAAATAATCATTGTCTCCTTTACCTGCTCACTTTCAAGTTTGATACCTAATAAGTAACAATATATTTTCTTCATCAGTTTTTCATCCGTTCCGGTTAATATCTGGTCCAGTTCTGTTAACTCTTTAAAACCATACATTTTACCATCTTTCTCATATTGAGATTGTATCTGCATTTGTGGCCACCATGCAATGTCCATTCCTTGACTACTAAGTTCCTGCTTTGTTTTTAATTCCCCTTTTTCATTCAAAATATCTTTATATCACAATTTTTCCATGTTAATAACATTAGGATGTATCAATGATTCCATTATGGAGAGACAGACTAGTATTTTCAACTAGTGTTGTTCTTTAATTTTAAACCATACTGATAACAGTGGATTTCTAACATAATGTCTTTGAAAATAACTATGTATCTTATTCTTCCCATACCATAAAAAAGCATGCCAACCTAGTTGAAGGTCGTGTCCTTCTAAAGTTAATCGTCTTTTATACCTCAAATTGATCCATTCTTTCACCCATGCAAGTACCAAGGCCTGGTAGTACAATTCCCAATCTGGCAGCCCAAAGCCCCCTCTTTTTTTGGAGTCTTGCAACATTTTCAAACCTATTCTTGCTTTTTTCCCTAACCAAATATATCTTGATATTATTTTGTTTATTTCTTCAAAATATTTTTCCTCCAATTTTATTGGAATTGTTTGGAATAAATATAATAGTCTTGGTAAAATATTCATTTTTATAGTAGCTATTCTTCCTGTTTTTTTTTAATTCAAAAAGTTTTATTAGTACAGAGTACATACATTTTTCTTTTTTTCTCCCTCCCCTTCCCCCCAAACCCCAACCCACCCCTTTCCCTCCCCCCCTCCCCCCCGGACTTCCCAGAAAAAGTACAGGGCATAATATTCAAAAAACAATAAATTTAAATTAAATTAAAAGAAATTGTTAATTTCCACATTTTTTTAAAAAAATCTTTAACTCCACATTATTCAAAACCGTTTAAAGCGTAATCAAAACAATAATAATTTTATAATAATAATTAATAATAATAATAATAATAATAGTAATAGTAATAGTAGTAATAATAATAATAATAATAATAATAATAATAATAATAATAATAATAATAATAAAAAGATTTTTTAAAAATTAAAAAATAAGAAAATAGGAACATTATATTAGTCAAACATCATACCACAAAATTTACATCACTAACCTCTATCTTTTATATAATACATATGTAGACTAACAAAAATAAAAATAAAAAGAGATAAAAGTAAAAGAAAAACACAAATAAAATAAAAAAGAAGAAAAAATCTTTCCTCCCCCTTTCAATCATTTACAACACAAAACATTTCCTAAGAACTAACTAACACTTGTATTTATACTTATTCAAAATACCTAAATATTTAAAATATTCTTCAAATTATTAATTCCAATATTTTAAAACTAACCCCTTATACTTCAAAGAACTTAAATTTGATCATAAAATCAAACACAGTATTAATAACATAGTATTACAATATATCAAATTATTAGCTTCAAAAAACTTCTGAATCTTTAAAGAATATTAAGAATATATATATAAAAAAATTAGAGAAAGGAAATACAATCATATTGACCTCTCCATCCGTAACTCATTAGAAAATATTAATAATAAGAAAATAATAAAGAAATAATAATAATAATAAAAAATAGTCTCTCCGTCCATCCTATAAGTTTCTTCACTGCATCCTTTTATAACTTGATAGTTTTAAATTTGTCACTTCGCCTCCCTGCTGACCCCAATCCTCCATCTCCTTTTCCACGTTTTAAGCATCTGTCTGACTCAGCCAATCACTTTGAATCTTTGAAACTGCTTCGGTCTGGTCGAATATGAGTGGCTCTTTCTTCTCCTCCTCTGTTAATTTCATGTTTCTTTCCTCTGGAATTTTGGATATATCAGCCTTTAAATTCAGTAGCTTTCTTTATTGTATTAAGCCGGTATCTTTTTCCCATACATTTCACGATTACTCCTGTTGGTGCATCCCATTTATATTGTAAATTTCATTTTTTAAACTCATCAATCAAGAAAGTATAATCTTTTCTGGCTTTAAGCATTTTAGAAGGGATTTCTTTCCATATCATTATTTCTTAGCTATTTACCTGAAGATTATTCTTGAAAGTCGCCTGTATAATTTTATTCCGTAAAGCTCTTGTGGTAAAATATATTACAATATCCCTTGGCAGATGTTTTTGTTTTGCATACCAAGAATTGACTCTGTATATCTTATCAATTTGCATAGCCAGTTCCTCTTTAGACATTCCAGACACCTGCTCCAGGGCCTCCACCATCCTTCCTTTCAAATTTTCATATTTTCCCTCTTTCAGGCCCCTCACTCTTATAGCAACTTCCATACTTCGGAATTGAGACATTAACACCTCTCTTTCAAAATTTGCAATGTCATTTTGAATCTTGTCCATATATTCCCCCGAAGTTATCAGAGCTTGTTTATTTTTTTCCAAATCATTCTCCAAAACCTCCATATTTACTGCTAGTCCTTTACAAACTGTCAACACATCCGCTCTCAGTTGTAAATCCATCTTCTTTAAAGCAGCCTGCATTTTTTCATCTATTTCTTTGATTTTTAAGTTAAATTCCATAATGAGTTCATTTTTCATACTTTTTAAAGTGTTAAATAAATTTTCAGGTGTTACAGACTGTGAGGGTATTAGATCAGAAGTAAATTGCATTTTTGAAATATGACCAGAAGAGTACTCAGTTCTTTTATTCAAAACAATCTTTCCAGGTTTAGAAGCCATTTCAGTATTTCCAGAGGAGTACAAAGAAAAAAACAAATCTCTCCTTAGCAAAGTTCTTTCCAAGTCCAAAGCCAGTTAATCTTTTATTTTTTTACAAATCCAAAATCAGGAAACAAAAAAAGAAAAAATCAATTCTCAGGGTCAGAAGGAAAAAGAAGCTAGTAACAAAACAACAGTTACTTTCACTTCAAATGCAGCACCAATTAAATTTTAAAGTTAAAATTATAGTTTAATCCAAAGTCCAAGTCAAAAATGATGAGAGAAGAGAAAAAAAAAGTTTCCCAAAGTCAAAAATCATAATAAGGGCTGCAAAAGGAAGCTTTCTCTTAAACTTTCACTTTTAGGAAACGCCCTTTCCAACTTCAATCGCCATTTTAAAACCGTTTGTTATCTTGTAACTTTCAAAGTAGAAATCAGAGTAGAGTTAAGAATAGTAGAGTTAAGAATAGTTACATGTCCAGCTTGCTTCCTGGCTTTTTCTGCTGTTCTCTTGAAAAATGTTAGATTCTGTCATCTGAAGCAGAATTGGTCGCGTTCGTCTTGCTCCGCTTAAAGCGGAGGAGTCCCAGGTCTGGAGCTTTAGGCAGGTTCCAGGGAGCCCTCACCCTTCGCGCCCCAGGATTTCCACCTGGGGCACTAGGGGGGCTCTACCTGCGCCCGCCAGCTCTTCACCCTCCCCTTTGCCCGGGGAGGGGGTTTCCAGCCGCCAGTCAGCTGTTTTTCGGCTTTCTGGCGGCTTTGACGGAGCCGGGGACCGGCGCCCCGAAGAAGGAGCGTCAGCGGCGAGCGCGGAGCCAACCGGAAGTTCCTTCCTGTTAATGACAGTTGCAGATCTTTCCATTTCTCCAAATCTCATTTAATTTGTTGCATCAGTTTCATATAATTGTCCTCTTTAATTGTTACGCATTTTGCTGTTAATTGTATTCCTAGGTACTTCACTTTTTAAACTATCTGTATATCAATTCTTTCCAGCAACACCCTTTTTTGTGAATCTCCGAGATTTTTAACTAAAATTTTGTCTTGTCTTTATTTTCAATCCTGCAACTTCCCCATATTCTTCTGTCTTTCTGATTAACTTTGGTCCAGTTTCTAAAGGGTCTTCTAATATAAAGACCAAGTCATCTGCAAATTCCTGTAGCTTATATTTCTCTCTTTTTTATTTCCATTCCTTTTATTTCTTCATCTTGTCGAATATTTCTGGTTAAGACTTCCAGAGTCAGTATAAATAGCAAAGGGGACAGTGGATATCCCTGTCTGGTGCCTTTTTTAATATCAAAGTTCTAGGTCATATCCCCATTTACCATCACCATAGCAAATTGTTTATGGTATATTGCTTCATCATATTAATAAATCTCTCCCCAAAATCCAAATATTTTAATTGTAATAGCATAAATTGCCAATTAATGTTATCAAATGCTTTCTGTGCAATAGCAATAGCAATAGCACTTTACTTATATACCGCTTCATAGTGCTTTACAGCCCTCTCTAAGCGGTTTACAGAGTTCAGCATATTGCCCCCAACAATCTGGGTCCTCATTTTACCGACCTCGGAAGGATGGAAGGCTGAGTCAACCTTGAGCCTAGTGAGATTTGAACAGCTGAACTGCTGAACTAGCAGTCAGCTTGCAGTCGCAGCATTTAACCACTGCACCACTTCAGCTCGTGCATCTAGGAAAATCAACGCCATTTGTTTTCCAGGGTGTGTTTCATAATACTCCAGTGTATTTAAAATCATTCTCATGTTATTTTTAATCTCTTTGGCAAGAATCCATTCTGATCTAAATGTATAAATTAATTCAAAACCCTTTTTAATCTCTCTGCTATTATCGAAGCATATATTTTGTAGTCCACATTCAATAGAGATATTGGCCTATAGTTCTTTATCTGCGTTAAGTCTGAGTCGTCTTTCGATATAAGAGTAATATTTGCTTCCATCCATGAATTTGGTATTTTCGCTTCTAGCAAAACTTCATTATAAACTTCCAACATCACTGGGCCTAATATATCTTGTAATTGTTTATAAAATTCTGCCGGTAGCCCATCAGGCCCTGGTGTTTTATTATTCTTTGTCTCTTAATCACTTATGTCAATTCAGTCATGGTTATTCATTCATTCAGCATAACTTTAACTGATTCAGGTACTTTAGGGAGTTCAGATTGTTCCAAATATTGTTGTATTTTATTTTCTAGAATTTTCTCCTGATCATACAGTTTCCCATAATACTCTATTATTATTATTATTATTATTATTATTATTATTATTATTATTATTATTATTATTATTATTATTATTATTATTATTATTATTATTATTATTATTATTATTATTATTATTATTATTTCCTCATTCTGATAATAAATGGTCCATTTCTCATCTATTAATAGATGTATCATTTTTCTTTCCCTCTTTTTTTCAGTTTATATGCCAGCCATCTTCCTGGTTTATTCGCATTTTCAAAAAAGTTTTGTTTTGCACTTTTGATTTTTTGTGCCAGTTCATCTTTTTCCAATAGATTCATTTTGTGTTTTATTAAGTCTATTTTTTAATTTCTTTTTTTGTGGTTCGTTCTGTAATTCTGATTTTAATCTTTTGTGTTCTATCATTTTCTTATTTTGTTTCTTATTATTATTTTTCTTCCCCATGTGAGTTATAACTAGTCCCCGGATATATACTTTAGCAGTATCCCATACAATTTGCAAGGAAGTCTCTTTTTCCTGTTCTCTTTGGGAAAAAAGTTCATTTCCTTTTCCATATTTTGTATAAATTCTTTATCTTGCAATATCGCTTGGTTCAATGTCCATCTCAGTTTTCTTTTTTGTCCTTTCCATACAACTTTTATTGGATTGTGATCTGCCCAAAAATTGGGTTCTATTTCTATCTCTTGTACACATGTTTTCAGTTCTGATGACATCCATACCATATCTGTTCTAGACCAGGATTTATGTCTATTTGAATAAAATAAGTACTGATTTTTCTTGGGGTGTGTTTCTCTCCATACATCTTAAGTTCCTATTTCTTCCATCATTTTAAAAAAGGTTTTATGGAGTGTTTTCCTATCTTTTTTACCTATTTTACTGCTTTTGTAGTCTTGTAGTTCTGTATCTACAATTGCATTAAACTCTCCTACCACACATATATTTTCATATTCCAATTCTATAATTTTCTTATGAAGATTTCCATAAAACTCATCTTGTTTATTATTAGGTGCATATATCACTATCAACAACATCTGTTTTTGATTCATTGTTACCTCCACCATCAATAGTCTCCCATCTTCATCTGCAAAGATTTTATTTATTTATTTATTTTGCTGTTCTTATATGCTGCCCTACTCCCTGGGGACTCATTTGTCTAGATTTTATTGTTTCTTCAATATATAGAACCACCCCCTTTTCTTTTGCTGCGCTAGTGAAAAATATAGTTTCCCAATTTTGGGGTACTCTAATAGTTTACTGTATTGTTTTTTAATGTGAACCTCTTGGAGACAGATTAAATCTAGTTTTAATTTTTCTAATTTGTTAGAAATCCTTTTTCTTCTCATAGATGAGTTCAATCCATTTATGTTGATTGATAACAGTTTTGTTTCTTCTTCCATTGTTTACTTATAAATAGGTTTTGTTGTTCTAGTTGATCTTATTTCTCTCTGTTCTTTCTGTCTTGCTCCTTCTTGTTCCCTTCTCTCTTTTTGCTCTGTTTCGGTTTCTTCATGTTGTATGCTTCCTTCTGCTATCGCTTCCTTTTGTTTTTTGCCATCTATTTCCTCCCTTCTCTCTTCTTCCTTGTATGCTGCAAAGTGCTGATAATAGCATTGTTCTGCTTTGTCTATTGTATCTAGTCTATGTCTTTTTTCCATCCAGGTCACCAATATTCCCTCAGGTATTAGCCATCTAAAATTTACATCATGTTTTATTCGTTGTCTTGTCAGAAATTGGTACTGTTTCCTTGTATCTCTTACTCTTCTGGGTATTTGTTTCACGACTGCTATTTCTCTCCCTTTGTATTTCAATGGTGCATCTCTTGCTCTTTGAAGTATTTCCGCTCTTATTGCCTTCTTTGAAAATCTCACATGTACCTCTCTGGAAAGTTTGTTCCTTCTCGCATAGCTTGTATATATTCTAAATATTTCATCAATCCCAGAGAGGACTTCTGTTTACTCTTTTCCAACGCATCTGCCAACAATTCTGCCATTTTTTTCAAAAAGATCTTCCCCTTTTTCCTCCTCAATATTCTGAAATCTCAGGAAGTATTCTGCTCTATCCATATCCAGAATAATTATGGATCACTCAAGCTCATTTACCTTAGTCAGTCTGTAATCCATCTCTTCTACTTTCTTATCTGTTTGCTCTGTCTTCTCTTTCATTTTCTGAACCCGTTGTTCATTTTTAGTGATTATTTGCTGGATGTTATCTATTTTATCCTCCATCTTTTGTTCCATCTTTTGCATCCTATCTTGTACATCCTATGTTGTACGCCGCCCTGAGTCCCACGGGATTGGGCGGCTTATAAGAACGTTTATTAAATTAAATTCTGCCAAATCATCATGATTTTTAGCCATGGATTCTTGCAGTAGTTGGAACATAGTTTTCATTTCTGACTGAAAAGTATTTAATCTTTCATTCTGCAACATGGTGTCTATAGAGCGTTGGCTCGCTGTGCTTGATGCTGCTGCTGATGGTGCAGATCATGTATTTTTTTCTCCCTGTTTTGCTTAAATTTGTATTGCTCATTTTGATAATTTTAGGTAGTAAAATATTTTAAGTAATAGTTATTTAACAGACAACCAATCAATAATCAAACAATCAATAATAAATCCAACAGTACAATACTCCACAGTACCCAATTTAAAGAATACACCTGAAGCAATCCAACAATTTCCTTTCTTATTCCCAATTCTTATTTTCAGACCTCAAGTCACTTCACTTTTTTAGCTGTTGTATTTCACAAAGCCAAGATATCCATAATCCAAAGTTCTCTTCAAAAAGGTTGTTTTCTTTTTTGATAAATTGTAATCCACAAAGGCACACCAAATCGCAAAATTGTATCAAACCAATTATAAATCACCAAAAGGAGAGCTAAAAGATCAAAGTCTTCACTTGCTTTATAAACAACTTCTATTATTTTCCAGTTTTAGTTGCTCAGTTTATAAAATCCATATCCAGTCAGAGAGCTACAGTGTTTAAAGCGTACACTGTTACCACTCTCTTTCTCCGCAGTTCTCTCTCTAAACAGTTCCCAGGTGTAGGCAGTTTATCTGATTCTTGTAACAATGTTCTTTCAATAAACCACCCAAGATCAATTGTTACCTCACTTTCTTTTCTTCACTTTCTTTCTTTAACAGTTTTTTCCGGCCAGCAGGTGTCACTGTTGCTCTATTTCTCTTCTGCTCCTCTCCTTTAACTTCCTTTAACATACGCCAAATCTTTTTCCTTTAGGGGTTCCTGAGCCCGAGTTTTATATTCCAAAAAAAGTTTTAGTTCAATGAGATCCAATTAATACAATTAATATTAATTAATTAATTAATTAATTAGAATAACCAGTCTGGATTTCTTCTTTTAACACTTATTTCTCTGAAACAGTTCAAATAATTCAAATTTTTTTTCCGAATCTATTTCAGCTTTGTGCTTATTTGCTGCTATTCTCGGGGAGTGGAAGATAGACAAATCCACCCCCTTCTTTTACAGTCCCACTGTCACTCAAGCCAGTTTTAAAAGGGGCAAATTCCTCAACAGAAGTTGGAAAATTCTCACCCAGTCGCCACACTGTTCTTCCTCAATCTTCACTCATTCTTCTCCGGTCGGGCTGTCAAAGCTTCGGTCAGGCACGCAATGGCCGTCTTTTTCTTCCTGCTGGTTTGAGAGCTTTCCTCTGGATCAAACAAGGAGTTTGCGATCTCCTTGTGATCTACGGAGTCTCCTCTCTTCTTCACCACCCCTCCAGGGTGGCTTAGGTCCCTTGAGACCGTCTGGCAGGAGGAACTCAGCGAACTTCCATAGAGCCCTATGGAAAGTACACCTTATCACCGCGACATCATCCCCACCTCCCTGAATGATTTTTACATTTCTAGGAACTATCATTATTGATTATCATGATATTGTAAGCCGCAAAGAGTTGTTGAGATTTGGGAAGCGTACAAGTTTAATAAATAATAATTAATTATCTTCATCATGGTTTGTGTGAATTACATAGGTAACAGAATGTACATATATCTTTTCCTAATTGTTTACTTGACATTAGATTCTTTATTGTTAGATTTCTATTACAACAAGGACAGCTGATGATGATTTTAGCACCCAATACAATTTTGATACAAGCGGTCATATAATTTCTCAGAAGCCATCTCATCTTGGAACAGGTATGGCTTTTAGTTCCTTTATATAACTCTCTTATCTTTAGATCATTAGCTCATGGCCATGAGTACTTGTGATTTTTCTGCTTCAGATAACAGAATAACAGTTGCATAACGTTTTAAAATTTGAACTGATAATAAAAATTGTGATTTTCAAAATAACTAGATGAGTCAGACATGAAAAATCAAAACACCGAATTGAGATTTTACTCATGAAGTCTACTCATATACATTCAATATGTATAACTTCATAAATGACGGATAGGAATTTTCCTATCAAGAGGTGATATAGGATCTTGCTTCCCTGAAGTCATTCGTACTTAGAAAATAAAACCGAGATTCAATTCTAATTAACAAAATATTTATTTCAGTACAAAAGTAACAAAAGAATATAAACCTTTAATAAGCTACATTTTCTCAGCTAAGAGTTCACGTCTGCCTCGGGCGAGGCTTCGAAGGAGAAAGAAAAAAAAGGTAGGAGGAGACAAACTCCTGGAATGCACACATGCGTAGTAAAACATATCACATGTCTGCTTGATTAGGAAATACAGCAAATCTAGAAATAGTAGAGATGCTCAACTGGCAATTATTCACATTGTGACAATAAAATATAAAATTGGTTCTAGACATGAGGGATTCTGCAATGAAAAATTCAGCAGAAGAAAAACTACAGCAAAGGACCAGGTGTGCCCTTGAGGTTGTGTTAAACAGGAAAGCAAGTTCTGATTGTTTCAGTCACATATAGTCTCTGATAAACCTGATTAACTATGCAACAAAAAAGATTATTTTAAGTAGGAATCAAAAGTGTAGAGTTGGAAGAGATCTCAAGGTTGATTTAGTCTAATTGTTCAGTATTCATTCTTTCACGATCCACACTTAAGAACGATATCCGACTATTTCTTCTTAATGTTTTCAGTTTTCTGAATAAAACAAGTAGGACCAAATTTTCTAACTTTTTATTACCAAGAAATGCCACACAGCTCAAAATAGAAGATGATAGATTGTTTTCCTCTACCAGAGGTTTTACATTCCAGAACCACTGCATTTCTTGAGGGACTTAAATTTAACTTTAGTTAGGGAAAATCTCAGAATTTATGGCATCAAAGGGATGAAAAGCGTCAGTCGTCTTTGAAATTTTAGTGATTTATAGATTGCAAAATTTGAGAATCTCTGCTTATTTGCATTATATTATTTGTGTTTTTTTAACTTTGCTGATATAATACAGCTTATAGCAATAGCACTTAAACTTCATAGTGCTTTATAGCACTTTCTTAGCAGTTTACAGAGTCAGCATATTGCCCCCAACATTCTGGATCCTCAATTTACTGACCTCGGAAGGATGGAAGGCTTGAGCCAGTCAGGATCGAACTCCTGACAGTGAGCAGAATTAGCCTGTGCAATACTGCATTCTAATCACTTCACTAGCACGGCTCTTTTTGGTATACCTTGACTACAACTACTTCGATATTTCTCAATTTAAAGAGCTAAAAGGACAAATTATCAGAACTGATTGATGCAGCCAAGGTCAAAGTCTGTAGATTAAAGACACTTATCAACAGTTTAAAAGAATAAAAGGATATATTAATAAAAGCAAAAGAGCATCTCTGTCAGTTAATTTTCTTTGCTTTTCTTCTCTGTTGCTCTTCTTGGTAGGGACAACTGTAACAGTTCAAAAGCTGTTCAAGAATCTGCCTGTAAGAAAACAGTTTTATTCTACAGATAAGAAATGTAAGGAAGAAATAAAAAAAACTCAGAAGCTGTTGATGGCCTATGGCATTATAAAACCAGAACTGAGGATAATGTTTACGCATAACAAGGTAATAAATTTATAAAATTGCTGCTTCTCATAATCAAAATCTGCTTTTGCTTTTCAATAAAGAACCCTGCAGTAATCTCTGCATGGTTTTCTCAAAGACAATAGTGACATCTATTGGGCAGATGAAATTAAAATATTTCATGTTCCTACTCTTGCAAAAATGCTTATTTTTATATGTTTGTGTATGTTTAGTTTTTGAAAAATTTAGGTAATATTCTTTAATGAAAAAGAAATATGATTCTGGAAAGAACATTGATTGTGGACATTTACTGAGAGCTAAAGCAATCTTAGGGCTAAATAAATCCAATTCACAATTGTTTAGAAATATTTGCTGCAATGGAAAGTTACCTCTCCATCAAATTGCTTATTTTACCTTCAGCTGATTTGTTCATGGTCTCAAGTTGGTTTTGCGTAGCTCCATGGCATTGAGATGATACTGCAGAAAAAAATTACACCTCTGAACACAGTTAAAGGAAAAAATGACAAATATTTCTATACATTGTTGGGGATATAACTTTCACTTTTTATTCAAGTTAGGGTCAAAATATAAGATGCATTCATAGCCTTTAGGGTAAACTGGGTAGAAACTTATAGTTCTTGAGAATCAAAGGTAAAACACAGATTATATATGTGTGTTTTTGGCCACAAATTTAGGAAATGTGTAATATATGCTACCAGGCAATGTTTGATCATTTTGTTTGTCTTCTCCCCCCCCCCCCCCCGAATTTCTTGAAATGGGTCCAGACAACATAATTTTATATTCGTAGCCATTTTCTCTATTTTCACCAATACATCCTTTTTTTTTTAATGGCTTCAGTTGAGGAAATAAAATGTTTCTTGCCAATGTTGTAGGAGCAACCCAAGAATAGTGAGAAGAAGATAGTTTTGGAATAGCAGCAAATATTTACTATTGAGAATTGTAGTGTCATGAAATAGGAGATATTTTCACAGGTGATGAATAATCCGATCTGAGCAAAAGATCAAATTATTTTAATTTAGATTAAAGTATTAACAAGTTGCAAAGTTGTTGATTTCAGCCTGTTGCCTTTTTTATTGTTAATATGGTTATTGAAAGCATAGTTTTAAAACTTTAACACAAGAGGTCGCTCATTAGCTATGGCACAAATTGGAACAAACAAAATAAATAGCCGGAATAGACTTTTATTTAACAAATTCATTTAATTATTATGGAGGGAGAGCTTTTGCATTCTGTGACTTTTACCACCATCATTTTGTAGAGATACAATAAACTGATCTGAATAAAAGATACAGGTTTTGGTTATGTAAGAGCACATTTAGACTGCTGTTTACATTTTATTTTTCTTTTGTTCTAGTACTCAGGTTTATATATTCTTTGTATATGCTTTTTTTCTGCCAAAGTTTGAAGGACATTATCTTAGCTTTTCATTTTTTCTTCTTTAATAAGTGACACTTTTACATGACTGCATCTATACATTTATAGCATAGAAGATAATATAAGATATAGGATATTATAAAAGACTGAAATTAGGCATGTAAATGAATAATTAGAGTAGTATGAAGGTTAGAGATCATGGACAATCTTGAAATGTTTTTGAAATTGGTAGCTTCGGAGTTTATATTGGTATAATGAAAAAAGTCTAGTTGCAATATAGGACTCATGGAAATCTGTTAGTATGTGTACATTCTAATCCTGAATCCATCTTCTTTATGTAGAAAGAAGTGAAATAGCTTGTTGGAAATGAAAGGGAAAAATGTTAAATATTACAGTTATGTTTCTGAATCTGAAATTGTATTATGTCAAGCACCAGGGAAATCAGGAGATCCAGGCAATTCAAATGGATATAAAGATTTATTGCAAGCTTAAGCTCTCTACAAGAATCTGAACTAACGGTCAAAGCAATTTGGCAGTACATAAGGAATTCAAGGTGGGCTTAATTTAGATCTCTTGTGGGCCAAAGGAACTCATTTACTGATGATGCATTTGACTCGTCTCTCAGGCTCAGCCTGGTCATCTACATCAAGCCTTTGAATGTTTGAAACCTTGAATTAAATTTACCCTTTGAATGTTATTGTAAACTCTTTCATTATGTGGCAGAAAAGCCATCCAGAGTTTTACATGTTATGAACATGTCTCTCAGTTTCTGATATTCAGGCATGTATGTAGCCATATAATTATCATGAACAAAACTGAGGAATTGGTGTAATATAGGAAGGGGTAAGAAGTCACTATTGCAGAAGTACAAAAGTATTTAGGGAAAATTATGGAATTGTGCTGGGGCAACTCATTGGACATTATCTTATAGCCAAGTACCACTCACGCATCATCACAAAATCTCCAGAACCGTAAAGCCTACAAACTTGAAACTTGGCACGTATGTTCCTCTTGGCTTCTAGGTGCTCGCTAAGAAAGGATTTTTCGAAATGACCATCAGATCATTAGTTATTTCTTATATTATTATTAACATGCTCTGATGCTAAGGAGTTAGATGTTCTACTCCCCCTCCCCACCTGATAAGAACACTGTTCCAACTGCCAGTGGGCGTGGCCAGCGCATGACTCATCCGGCCTGCGGGCTGGGAGTTTGGACATTCTACTCCATGCTAAGGAGTTCAGATTCGTAGCGAAGCATGGGTATCCAGCTACTAATACATTGTATAATTATACATATGCAGTAGACATGAATTGCCAACTGACAACAACAAAATGGAAAAACAGTTGAGCTAGGGAATGGAATGGATAGGAGTATAATGTTGAATTGGGCATAGCTGACTAGCTAAAAGCAGAGCCAACTGTAATGGAATAAAGAGCCAGCAAGTAGACTGACTCTTTGTAATTCTTCTCTGGACAAGCTGCTTTTCAGGCTATTAGGAACATTTGGATTGACAGACGTGGTGAGTTTCCTTCATCCTTTAGTGAAAGAAATTTTAAATATAAGTATAAAGATTTTTAAAAAGACATCAGAAAAAACAGCCAAAGAATCATTAGAATTTTGATTTTGGAAGGTTACAAATAGAGTAAAGATCCAGATGGATTTGAAATAAAATTTTGGAAAGAAAATAAAAAATAAAAAAACTTTTATTTTTAGTTTGTATTGGTTTTTTATCATTGTAATTTTTAATAAAATTATCAATAAAAAAGATAAAGCTGACTATTTAATATAATCAGTCACCCTTAGGGAGTTAGGTAGTCATCTAAATCTCCCAAGTAAATAAATAAATAGTGAATAGAGGATGCCACACTTCATTGTTGCCTTGTATCTTGTTCTACTGTTCTGAAAATGGCTCTGAACTTTCCTCTTACATATAATACATATAATGTGATAAAATAATTTATGACATATTAACATATATTTATCCTCTTGGAATCTTCAGGTATGTAATGTCCTATAGAAATTTGGCTGATGCGTTTATGGCACTGTTGTTTCTGGAGATATATGTAGACTTTACAATAAATACGTATTTTCTGCAAATATATTAGGAACATTGTACTGAAAATAAAACCAGAATATTCATAAATGTTATTATTCCCTGTAATTGGAAGTTGGAGAAATATATTGTCATTGGTTGATTCCAGAAATCATATATGATCTCCTGTGGCCAGCCTCCTCCTCTAAGATGTATTGAAATAATGCATAACTCTGGTGTAATCACAATTGGTAGAAATGTTTCCTTAGCGCTAGTGCATTAAGAATGGTTAAGAACTCAAGGATACTGAAAACAGTCATTAGATTGATATTATTCCATATCTTCACCCCTATCCCTGTTCATTCCATTTCTGAAAACTTTTTAAAGCACTGTGTGTGCTTTTATACCCTCCCCACTTTTCCCCAGAGATCAGGGCTGTCATACTCGCAGCCCGCGTCATACGCTGGCCACGCCCAGTTTAGTGAAGGAAAAAAAGTCCAGATATGTCATGTGATGCCGCAAGTTTGACACCCCTGCCATAGATTAACAAACTGTAACAGAATGCCCCTTGGCTTGCTTTCTTAGTAATCTTCTTGATATTTTCATATTATTGAACCTGAAAACCTGGGATAATTATATTTTTTTCTAAAGAATGTTTTGTTTTGCGTTAAATAATGGTTTGCTGAACAGACAACCCTTGAACTACTGCTATTTTGACATCCTAGATTAGGTTGTGTGTCATCTTTTTGTGAAGGTTTATCCTGCCAAGACATTCTTTGAATACTGATAATGTTGATACTCCTGCCAGTGTGGTTGTGTTAGAAAGAGGTATTTTTCCTCTTTCATCATCATGTTCCTTGAAAGCAAACTGAATACTATAATGATCACAGGGTGGTCATTTCTTACCATTTTTATTATGGAATTTTTTTTAGGTTTCTGTTATTGGAAGCAGAAAGGATTGGGTGTAGATGTTTACTTCTTGCCTGTTGATGAATGTAAAAAAAAATCCTATATTTTCACTACCTGGAAATTTTAGCTGCTTTTTGCTCTATGAAGGAGGTGACTTCTAGGAATCTGAATTCCCATTTGTGTTGGGGAAACCAGTTTCACATTTTTGCCACTTAAAATATTTCAAATTAGTAAAATTACTAGAAATGATAGCAAGGTTGATTGGGTCCACACAAGAATTGCTGCTTATATTTTGTAAGTGTGAAGCAAATTTGGATTAATGTTGGCTTAATTCAGTCCATTCCAAAATGGGAGCCTATGGAAGGTTATTTGTACAACTGGGTTGTCAGACTTTTTTCCCTTTTGAAATGATATAACAAATTGAGATGGCAGCTTGTGGCTAACTATAACAACTGGATTTCTGATGTCATGTAGATATTTTAACACAAGACGGAAATACCAGGATTTTAGTCGCTTTCCACAAGGTCCTACTAAAATAGCGTTAATGGGAATGTTTTGCATGAAAAAAATGAGAGCACATATCTATGTGAAAAAGGAAAGAGGAAGCTTGTTTACTAGCATAGGAAAATCTTATTGATTAGTAAGTGTATGTGGAGAAGATGGACACCTGTCTACTAGGAAATGACTGAGCCCAACTCATCTTACTGTCCCTCAGCTGTTAAATATTTAATGTAACAACAACACCCCCCAACAGGTTGAATGTGAAGTGTTGACCTAAAGGTGACATTTTTGTATCCTATTACCAGTTCCTTCACTCATCTTGTTTCTCATCCATCACATTTTTCAAACGGCAGCATAGCATTTACAGCAGAAAATTATATTAGCTGCTTGCACATATAGTAGTAGGTTCAATGTAAAATGTGAAAATGTGTTTCTTCAGATCTTGTGGGTATATCAATTATTTTAAAATCCTGTGGGAAAGAGCAAAGTCTTTGTCAAATACCATGAAAAAGAAATTTGTGGGCTTTTTTCATTTTTGTATTTGCCTACTTCTGTACTTGGTTACACAAATATTAGGTGCTGAGCATTATACTGGGATATCAGTCAAATTTTCTTTTCGCATAGAAAAAGGCAAGAGGAAATACTCCTGTCTCTTTGTTATTTCCTTGCTGATTCTGATTAAAATTGGCACTGATCAAGAATTGCCATTTGAATTGAATTCCATTTGTATCATGTACAAATCATCTTGGAGACATCTTCTGTAGGACACTAGACACAATACCTGCCTCTTTTTTTAGTCTTAACTGGTAGATGGGTGTAAAGAGAGAGAGAGATGATGCCTAGAGGCAGAAGCTTTGAAAGTGATGAGTGCTATACTCTGTCACATTCCTGCCCTCAGACAAAATGCTAGATTGGCGATCTGGAAAGGGACAGCATGCAGGCCAACATATTTCCTAATACTTTGCCAGGAAACTCCAAGAAGTGAAGTGACAGAATTGCTTAGAGCATAGAGCCGTGATGGTGAACCTATGGCACGGGTGCCACAAGTGGCACGTGGAGCCATATTGGTGGGCACGCGAGCTCAGGTCTGGCATGCATGTGTGCACCAGCCGGCTGATTTTCGGGCCTTCTGGGCCCACTGGGAGTCTGGAAACAGGCTGTTTCCAGTCTCCAGAGGGGGTGAGGAAGGCCGTTTTCGCCCTCCCCAGGCTCCTAGAAAGGCTCTGGAGCCTGGGGAGAGCGAAAAATGGGCGTGCCATTGCATGCTGGGAGCAGGGGGGTCATGCATGCATGTGCGGGGGTGCATGGAATTATGAGTGTGGGCATGCACACACGTGATCCCCCACATTCCCGCCCCCTTTTGGCACGCGAACCAAAAAAGGTTCGCCATCACTGGCATAGAGTATTAGAAGACAAAGACTGTATATGGTCAGAGGGACATGACATACTAACATCTGTATGTTCTATAACGCTGCCCAAAGTCACCTTATACAGGAGATGTGCATACAGTTTACATACATACATACATACATACATACATACATACATACATACATACTGTAGTAATCAGAGCTACAAAGTGGTTATTCTACTCTGTGTGTATTGCATCTACAAATTCTCATTCAGCACCATTCTGTTCAAGGTTACCCAGAATGTTTTCAGGAAGAGTAAGTGGAATGGTTCTCCTGCACACTGCTGTAACATATTTGTGAGATTCCATGTGAATAAATCAGTTGTATTTAGCTCAAAAGTGGATGTCACTTGGATAGAATATAGTGAGTGGTTACATGTTACATGGCTCAGAACCGGGTTACCTTCGGGACCGCATCCTACCACACACCTCCCTTCGACCAGTTAGGTCCCACAGAGTTGGTCTCCTCCAGGTCCCATCAGCCAAACAATGCCGGTTGGTGGGACCACGGGGGAGAGCCTTCTCTGTGGGAGCCCCATCTCTCTGGAGCCAACAGAGATCCGGACTATCCCCACTCTGCTGGCCTTCCGCAAAGCCATAAAGACATGGCTCTTCCGGCAGGCGGGGTGAAGAAGATCGGATTCCCCCTAGATGAATGGTTTTTGTTGATTTTTAAAACAATTTTATGTTATGATTTTAAATTGTTTTTTATTTACTGTACTGTTCTTATTCATGCTGTACGCCGCCCTGAGTCCTATGGGATTGGGCGGCCTATAAGAACTTTAAATGAATGAATGAATGAATGAATGAATGAATGTTTTCAATTTGTGGAATCCAAGGAAATGAGTAGGGTTTTTTGTAATATTAGCTCTACTTTGGGGGGTGGGGGGTGGGGTGGAGCCATGTTCTGCTTGGCTCCTGCTGGTAACTAGGAGGAGATTTCCAGTTGGATACAGTACATGAAAAGTGCCTCTTTATGAAAAGAAGTGGTACCATCTACCTTGATGGAAACAATAATGTATCTACTCCTGAAGTTATTTCTGCATTCAACCATGTTAGATAACTTTGTCCTGTCCACAGGCTGCCCTTTTTGGAAGAAGTTTTGTAGAACGCAGCAGGGCATAGAGAGCCCTAGATGAAGCAGAGTATCTTAATTCCTCCCAATTAGGTTCAGACCTGATAGATTTCCAAATAGTATTAAATATCATCAGCCATGATATCCTTCTGGACTGTTACAAGAAGTGAGTGTGCTCTTTATGGTGTTTCTGAGTAGAGAGTTTCAGTCCATAGTTACAGGAGAGGAATAGTCATGGTTGTTCCCGTGTAAGGTATCTCAAGGGTTGGCTATCCATATTATTTTAACATCCATATAAAACTGCTAAAAATGTTCATCCATTGATTTTGGATGAAGCATCATCTTTTATGTTGATAATATTGTTAAGATATTCATGAACTGGGAGAGCCATGTTAACAAGGTTAGCCAATAAATAGGCATAGCAACTAAGTCAGCCAATGGGAGCTAACCACATCTGAGTCTGTGCAGAGAATCGAAACTGAAAACTTAAGCTTAAGGCTGGGCGTGGCTCAGTCCACTCTGTACTCTGTCCACTCTGTACTCTGTCCACTCTGTACTCTGTCCACTCTCTGTGCTTGTCTGCTCTGCTGAAATGAAACTAATTCCCCTGCTTGTGTTTACTTGAAGAAATAATCTACTTGTGGTATTGTATATATATTACTATGTTTATAAAGAAGTTAATGAATCCAGCTGAATCAGTCATCTGTGTGCTTCTGGAAATTTTTCTGCAACAAACTCTGATAAATATCTAGTTATACCCTGTCACTTCATGCCAGCAATAATATAGTGGAGGTCCTTACTCAATATATGGAAGCTATGAGAGACTGGATGAGATGAGAATAAACAAATAACATTTTACAGAAGAGATCTGCAATTTGTATTTTCTGGGTCTCGCTCTTTTTTCATGTCGATGTTATTTATTCTGCTTCCCCTGCTATGGAAATGAGGAGTCTTAATTTTTAGAAGGATGTGATTGGCTTTTGCTTATCTTTGCTAGAATTATTCATGCAGTGGCTCAGCAGTCTGCACTCCTTCGGGCTTTGGATCTCTAGTGGTCTCTTTCACTAGCCATCTCATGTGTCCAAATCTTTTCTGTCATCTGCTTCTCCAGAATACAACCCCTTTCAAAAGAAGGGTTCAGATGAGCAAGGAGAAATCTGAGTCTGCCAGTCCTGGCAGAATCTGTTCTTAGCACTGACACTGGGAAAATCCAGTAGGAAAATTAATTTTCAATCCTACAAAGCAGACCCAGGGATTCATTATTGTCCCATGCACACCCTGTGCTGTGATTTGAGATTTGTAACATAAGGTATGCTAAGAAACATTTTTTTTTAAAAAAAGTGGCTTGTTAATTGAGGACACTGAATTCATCTTTGGAATTTACAAGTACTTTGCAGTGCTTCTATGGATCCAAACAACTCCTGATGATAGTATTATTTTTCATCAGGCATTAGCTTTCAGTGGTACACATGGTCTCATCTGCTTGCAAATTTTTAACACAAGTTTCTAAAATTAGTACTTTTAAAACAGGTATGTCCATCTGGCAGTCTGTGGACTAGATCTGCCCTCTTAAGCAATCTATCTGGACTAGAAGTGGCTTTCTTACATTAAAAAAACGTGAGATATTTTTACTCTGGAGTACATTGCAAGTTGAGTTGAATTAGGATTAAAACCTTAATGGCTATTTTCTACTTAAAGGTAAAGGTTCCCCTGCACATGCGTGCTAGTCGTTTCCGGCTCTAGGGGCGGTGCTCATCTCAGTTTCTAAGCCGAAGAGCCAGTGCTGTCCGAAGACGTCTCCGTGGTCATGTGGCCGGCATGACTAAACGCCGAAGGCGCATGAAACACTGTTACCTTCCCACAAAGGTGGTCCCTATTTTTCTACTTGCATTTTTTATGTGCTTTCGAACTGCTAGGTTGGCAGAAGCTGGGACAGGTAACGGGAGCTCACTCCATTACACGGCGCTAGGGATTCAAACCGCTCAACTGCTGACCTTCTGATCAACAAGCTCAGGAAATCAGAATTGTACAATATGAATATACCCATTCAAATATGACCCATTTTTGTATCAACAGTGAGGAAAACCAGGAAGCTATGCTTAGGCAGCCTTTCTGTTTCATCCAAGCTAGGAACTATGATTAGTAGATTCCCCCAACAAATCAGTTTCACAAACCAGCTGTCAATTCTGATGAACTAAATTAGGATTTATATTTTAGCATAGTACACAGATGATGTTAATATCTATTGGATTACCTATTGAAGTATTCACTGGGCTTCCTTTGAAACAAAATGAATGCAGAAAATAGCTTCTTTTCTGGAATTCTTAAATTTTAGAGGGTCAAGGAATACACTGAACATTTGGTGAGCCAGGCTCTATATTCCAATAATAAAAGTGGATGGCCTAAATCATAAACTTAATTAGATTTCATTTTAATTTTATTTAACATAATATGGTTGGGGGCCCATTTGTGCTGAAAGCGAGCGCTGAAACACTGCATGTCCTGCTACTACCCCCTACTCGCAGGTTGACTCTGGGTATCTGGGTTGTGTGTTTGGGATGGAGGACACCCCCCCTCCCAAGTAAAGGAAGCAGGAAGCCAGGGTTAAGGGGTAATGAAATATCTGGAGGATTGGGGTGGGTTGTTACATCTAAGTGGTGCTGGACAGGGGACATTTAAATAAGAGCCAAAGGATGGGTTTTACCTGGGGAAGATGCCCCAGTGCTTTATACCAATGGCTGTTCTGGCCCACTTTGTAAACTGTCAGTTCTTATAATCTTCAATGAAACACAGAGAAGGCAAGATATATTTGGCTAGCTTTCACTAAACCTAAGATGGTCTGTATGTAATTGTATATTTTGATAGCGTACTTTTGCAGTGTCATCATACTGCCTAGAGTCAGATTCATTCTTGGCTCATCATAGTCCCCAGATTTATATGACCTAGAAAATACGGGGGTGTGTGACAATGTATTTATAGCATAATCTGCAGAGTATAATCAAGGCTATAAATCAAACAGTTCAGGAAACCTGTTGTGAGATAGAATGAAAAATCATAAATGTACTGTAGTACTTTATCAAAACTTTAAAAATTCAATAAGACTATGAATCTTAATTAGAAATGGTACCAATCTAGGATTAAAAAGTAAATATAAATGTCTAGGACATTAGGCATTAGGCAACTGCATTTGTTCTCTGAGCTTTGTATTTAGCAGGTTGCCATGCTCCAGAGTTGGCCTGCTTGCTTTTCCTCACTGTGAATTGTATCACATGCGTCTTAATTTACATGCAGTCTAGATGATTAAACTAAATTTAATGAACTGTTTAATTATTAAGATTTTTAATCCATGATTATTTTTATCCCAAACAATTAGGTACTTCCATTGTTACAAGATTGCAGGACTTTATTATTTTCTTTCTGGCATAATTATATTACATCTCAATTTTAAAGAGTGTAGATTGTCCTTAATAATTAATTAACTAAAGAGTCATTAATCACATTATATATAGGAGATGTTGCATATGCAGGAACCTTACTGCAGTTCAGATTGATTTAGTATAGAAGGTATAGAAGGAAAATCCAGTGATTCTGAAACCCATCCATTCATTCATTGCTCTAAAGTTGATATCGGCTCTTATCAACTACATAGATTTTCTCCAGTCTGATTCTTCAGTTCTTCCATAGTTGCACCCATTGATGCTGTAACGGAGTCCATCTACCTTGCTGGTGATTATCCTCTTTTGATTCTGTTTCCTACCACTTCCATCACTGTAGGTTTCTTCAAAAAATGGTCTTCGCATAATGTGTCCAAAGTGTGCTAATTTGAGGCTTGAATGAGAATTCTGAATTGATTTATTTGATGATCCACTTGAGAGTTCTGATTATCCATAGTATTCTCAAAAAACATTCCCAGCATCAAAGCATCAAAATTATTTCTATCCTCTTCTTCAGAGTCCAACTTGCACTTCCATAATGTTGTGGGGAAACCATTGCTTTCATGATCCTGATCTCAGCATCTGAATGTCTTTTCCAAGGCCTTCATGGCTATTCTATCAAGTGTTAATCTGCAGAGTATTTCTTAAGTGCTGGTTCCTTTCTGTTAATATTTAATCCTGAAAGGGAGAACCTCGACGCTACAACTTCTGTCAATTCTAAGCCTGGTTTCTGGGCCTGTTGTCTTCTTTATATTTAATGTTAATCCATTTTTTTCACTGTATTCCTTGACTTTCATTACTAAAGCTTGCAGATCATTTGCATTTTCAACTATTAGAATAGTGTCATCAGCATAGCATTGGTTATTGATATTTGATATGGTTATTTTCCTCCAGTTTAAAACCATATTCATCTTCTTTTAATCCAAATTCCCTCAATATGTATTCTGCATATAGATTGAATAAGAGGAGAGTATATGGCCTATTCTTATTCCTTTCTGCCCTGAATCCAGTCTGTTTTTCTGTGTTCTGCTCTATTGTGGCTTTCTGATTTATTTATAGGTTTCAAATAGCAACACTGAAATGCTCATTTTTTCTCATTTTTCTAAGGATGTTCCATAGTATGACATGATCAACATAATCAAAGACTTTTCGATATCAACATAATCAAAGGCTTTTTGATATGAAGTACACATTGACATATTTTTGTATTCTTTGACTTTCTCAGTTGTGCAGCATGCATTGACAATAATGTCTTCTCTTCCTTGCTCTTTTTTTAAGTCAGTTTGAACACGCCATCCCCTTTTCCATGTAAGGCTCTAATTGGATGATCTGAAGCCTTTGTGTGTGAAATTAAGACTATTGTATATTAGCTTGCTCACTCTGCCTCCTATCTAAGTCTCTCTTTTCTGTATTGGAATATTGATTTACCTCGTCCATTCTCTTGGAGACTCTGTCATTCTCCAGATTTGTTAGCATAGCTTGGTTAGATCTTTTACTGAAAGTTTTCTATTGCTTGCCATATTTCTGTCCATTTTCCATGATTTCCTGTAGCTTTCTTTCTTGATAATGATCTGAGTGCTAGTTTAACTTCAGTCATAGACATATTAAATAGTCCTTATAGATTGGAAAGTAGATCTATTGGATTTGTATGTATTTACTATTACTGCTGTACTATTTAAAAGGCGTTAGAATTGGGAATTTCTGAGCATGAAAGAAATGTAAATGTTTCTTCTGTATATGATAATTATTTACCGCTAATGAATTGTTACAAGTAAATTCATGAGTTGCCAATAAAATACGCAACAATAATTTAACTTGATTAACTATCCTATGTAAATTTCATTCAGATTTGTACAAAAACTGCCAAATACCACTTTCTTTTTCTTTATTTCCATATAATGATTACAATAAATGCATAAACTGAAGTAAGATTGAAAGTAGTGTGTATGCAATTCTGCTAACTTTGACTGTTTTATTATTTTACCTTTTTGAAAATACTTTTATAAAAATGATCAAAATGTATTTACAATAAATCTAAACAACGAAAAAGTTTTTGGGTTTTTTTCATATTGTAACTTGAATGCCATGCTTTAAACAAATAGAGTAAACCTTGTCTGTATTTTATGCATTGTAAACTTGGTTTAATATGAACCAAACATATGAATTTATTAATGGGGTAGAATTTGGTATATATTCTACCATTCTATTCTCTCTCTCTCTCTCTGTGTGTGTGTGTGTGTGTGTGTGTATGTATACCTTTATTTTCATTTATCAGCAAAAAAATCCTACATATATATAGATAGATTGATAGATTGATAGATAGATAGATATAGATATAGATATAGATACACACACACACACACACACACACACACACACACACACACACGTGTGTGTGTGTGTGTGTGTGTGTGTATTGCTGGACTTATACTAAAATTTATCTCAGTTTGAAAATGACTAGGATTCTGTAGTAATTCAAGTACTAGAATTAGGTGAGATTTCTATCAGCATACATTTTATCATGTGTGCAGTACTAGCATTCAGCTGTTGGGTTTCCAATTTTATTAATTACTGTTTTGTAATGAACGTATTGAAGTAATGAATGTATTGACTAACTTCTTTCTCAAGTCATACTGACGGTATTTGTGAATCAAAAAGCCAATATCATTGTAGATGTTTTAAGGGTTATACAATTGCGTATTTGTAGACTTCCCAGTTGTTAAAAATCTGTCACTAGACAACAAAATAGGTAAGGAACTCTCGACAGACAGTTGCTACACAATATATACCAAAGGACCAACAGCATATGCTGTACTCAAAAGAAAGTACATGTGTTTAGGAACAGAATGTTAAAAACCCAGGACAAGTGTGCCATTCCATATCTATGTTTCTGAGTAGATCTTGTTCATATATATATAAATAAATAAATATAAATATAAAGTTGCCTATAAATTTGGCTTTCAGACAATCATATGGCAGAAGAACAGGGTACTAGATCATAAAATGGCTTTCATGGAAGTAGTGGGACCTGCTGTTATGAAGAACATGGTACCTTTTCAACAGCACCGTGAAGATCTGGAGTTAAGTTTCTAAGCCTTTACATAAATTACTTATTCCCAGTATCAAATAATCCCAAAGATCAAACTGTCTTTATTTTTTCTATCTGTGCCACTGCTATGCTATATTATTTTTAAGTTCTTAAATTGCTTGAATCCGAATTATCTAAAGGAATGCTTCCTAATCTATGATCGTTCCCCATCCCCTAGAGATAATTGAGATAATTGAAGTTGCAGTGGGCTTATTTCTCAGTATCTCAGCCTTTTACTTTTTAAATTATTTTACAACTATATTTGCATAGAATATAGAATAACAGAGTTGGAAGGGATTTTGGAGTCTTCTAGTCCAACCCCTTGCCTACGGCCCATGCCCATCCTATACCATTCCGGACTTCCTTTGGGCTTGATGGGATGGATATCCCATGGATATCCTTACATCTGTTGATTATCTCTTCCAGGATGTTCCCAGATATTGATGTCTGGGTGATTAATTATAGTTGCAATGGACTTATTTCTCAGCAATTCAACCGTGTTCTTTTTTAAAAAACTGTACTTTTATTAAGTATTTTGCTTACAATAGTAAAATCTAGTACAAACTAAACTTTTTAAAAGAGAAGAAAATAGAATAAAAGGTGCAAAAAGAAGAATGAAAGAGACAGAGTGCGGAGAAAAAAAGTAAGATACAATTAGAAAAGAAATATATACAAAAGTGATTTCTAAACTTCATCACAAGTATAACAAATTTAGTGACTCTTCACCCCCTCTAATGTTACAAATAATCTTTTCATCCTATATCTCTTCTGTTATCTATAAACAAATCCATAAAACATCCTCTTCAGTACTGGTGTCGGCAGAAAGTCCATAAAAGTTTGCCAGAAGTAACAATATATAAACCAACTTTCTATTCCTTTCTCTTAACTTCTCATAGTCTTAATCTTTAGTTCATTCAAATATTGTCAGCTATGATGGCCATTCCAGAACTTTCTTTCTTTAAGAAAATAGGATAATGGGTATGTAAGTATGTATTCTTAATACTGAGTAAATTACAGTATATTAACAACATAGAACTTGAGAAACTTATCATATATATACGCATATCTGTGGGTATATATTGCTATATTTTGAAAACTACATTTAATATGCTTATTTGAAATGATGCACAAAAAAGACTTATTTTGTTGTCGCTGCTGTTTAAAAAGGAAACTACAAAGGAAGTGAGCCAAAACAAATTCATTGTTTGATAAATAACAGATCAAATAAACTAAAGTTGGCATTGATGGATTATGTCTCTTCAAAGTCCCTTCCAACTGTTTGATTCTGTGTTCTATAAGTAATAACTAAAAAATAAAATATTACATGGGAAATAATTGAAAAAACGATATTTACCTATTTATTTATATACCATTATTTACCAATTTATCACATGTACCAAAATGACTTGATTTTTGTTAAAGGTTCTATGTGATTCAATGTTATTTAATGATCATTTTACGATATATTCATTATCATTATAGATCTCTTTCAGTGGCTGTGTTCCAAAGCCTGATTCAGATAGAGGTTTGACAGGTCATTCGAACTCAGAAAAAAGTTACATTTTTATAAACAGCCGACCAGTGTATCAAAAAGAAATTCTCAAGGTATTTTCAATCCTATTTCTGATGTTTAGAAAACATTGTTTAAATTAAATAGTAGCTATAGCAGACTTGAATTCAAGTTTTAACTTTGTACTTTAGATTGCAAGCCTGTATCACAAGTTGTATTGAAAATCCCTTCAGTTTTAGAATTTTATTCAACTGTAATATGGGATAGAGATGACAGTTCTTAATTGTTGAAATTAGTTACCTAGGTCCTCCTCCTCTTTAACCTAAGATAAAATTAAAAGTTCCCATATTAACTGTGAAAATATTTTTTTTTAAATAAAGTTTGTTCCTCAGTAATTACTAATGGGCAGTAATTTGCCTTTTTTAACACAGGGAAGTACTGCATCAGCATGCATTTAGAACATACCAGGTGAAATAGTACCGTGTTTCCTTGAAAATAAGACCCTGAAATAAGCGCTTGGCCTTATTGCCATACTCTCAAAAGCCCGAATGGGCTTATTATCAGGGGATGTCTTATTTTGGGGGAAACAGGGTATTACATTCTTGTAGCATGTCACTTTACCAGCAACAAAGTTCTGTTGCGTCAATTTTATGTAGTTACAGCCTAATAAAATTTCTTTCTTTCTTTCCTCAACCCAGTTATGTGACTATAATTCTTGCTATATATACTTAATGATATAAATAAACAGTATAATATGGAATCCAGTGTCATAGAAGCAAAGATCTGCTATAGCACTTCGTAAGGTCCTCTGGAGCAGCTTTATACAGGAAAGGTTACCATAGAGAAAAGAAATATTCCCTACACAGTTTCTTTGATGAAAAGTAATCCATTAGATTCTAGCAATAATCTAGAACTTTATATTTAATTTAAAGTTAGAAATATTGAGTAATTTTATTCTTTTTTATGAATATTTTAGCTTGTTCAACAGTACTATAGCATATTACACAAGGATTTTAATCGTTTGTTCCCGATATTCTTTCTCAACATTACTATTCCTCCATCTGCTGTGGATGTCAATTTACTACCAGATAAATCTCAAGTATTAGTACATAATAAGGTAGAGTATTTAAGTCTTTTTCTCTTTCATAATATGTAATTAGATACTAGAGATTTTACTATGATGATGCAGTAAAATAATTGTTTCTGAGTATGTGTTCTTTTAATATTGCTTAGATTTTTAAAAAGAGCAAAATTCTTGTGGCCTGAGGATAAATAAATTGTTCTGCAACAATAAGTAATATATTTTTATTGAATTATTTCTTTGATTTTTTTAGGAATCTATCTGTCTTGCTATTGAAGAGAGTTTGATATCATTATATGGACCATTAAATAGCTCTATGTCTAATGAAATGAATACAACCAACAATACCTCAAAAGATATTAATGAAGCCGAACAAGAAGTTATAAGCAAATCTTGTACAAGAATAAATCCACTTGCTTGTACTTCACAATATTCACTTAGTAATGACATACAGAATGCAAATGTACAGGAAAACAGATTAGTTGGCAATCAAAGAATATATAATCATTATTCTTATGATACGTCTACTGAAACTGAAATACCTGATAATGAAATAGTTGGATATGATCAATTTCAGGATGACCAACCAAATAATGTACTTTGTCAAGATCAGCAGAATAAGAAAATATTTAATCTAGATGATAATACTGCAATGGACATTCAGTGTGAAAATAGCATGGAGAGTGATTCAAGAAATTACAGTTTTCAAAAAGAAAAAGAAGGAGCCAAAACCTCTGCAGATTCATCTGAAATCACTGCTGATAAATGGAGTCTGGGGAATGCATTTAAAAATTCCAGGGGAGAAAATCTGGAACCTGTTCAGATTTTAATTCCAAATCTGGATGAAGTAAGAACTCAAAAGAAAAAGAGTGGCCTATCAAAACTCCAAGAAGAAAGTAACAATCAAATTGTTAAAAAAACAAATGTGATAAAAGATAAAATGGGTCAGATTACAGCCTATGACTTAATTAGTAATAAGGTTATCAGGAAATCCATGTCCGCATTCGAACTTTTTGTTCAAGACTATTCTCCTGATTCATTGAGTGAAATTACCAAATTAAACTCAGAAAAACTACTGCTGAAAATGGAAGAGGTGTGGAACTCAATGAATGAAGAAGAAAAAAAGAAGTAAGATTGTTGAACTTAATTCTTGTCAGTTTAAAATAGACTGGATATAAATCCAACAACTAAAAAAAAATACTTTCTTTGAGTTTGGTAAGATGTGTTTTTGATAAATGTGGCTGCAATTACAATTCAATTTAATACCTTTGTTTTATGAATAGCCAACATTTAAGAAAGAAGTAAACTTCATGGCTTTCTGGATCTAACTCTCCCAAGGAGCTAGTAAGGGATAATGTTTTGAGGAAAAGTTATTTTGTGCTTGTGGTAAAATATGCATCAGGCAATTTGCAAATGGACTAATGCATGCAAAAGGATTTTTCCCTTTTGCCCTGCTTCATTTCTGCATTTATGTAAAACACAGGTATTCTTCAACTTACGATGAACTTAGAGACATTTTTAAGTGAGTTTTGCCCCTTTTTATGACCCTTCTTGCCACAGTTGTTAAGGGAATCTCTGCAATTGATAAGTCAATAACCTGGCTGTTAAGTGGATGTGGCTTCCCCATTGACTTTGCTGGTCAGAAGGTTGCAAAAGAAGATCACATGACCTTGGGACACAGCAACCGTCATAAATATGAACCTGTTGCCAAGCATTTGAATTTTGATCACATGATCATGAGGATGTTGCAAAGGCCGTAACTTTGAAAAATGGTCACAAGTCTCATTTTTCAGTGCCGTTGTAACTTTGAAAGTCACTAAATAAACTTTTGTAAGTTGAGGACTACAGCAGTTGTCTTTATATGGAGAAGGAGGGATCTGTTTTGTCTTTGGTTCTCTTCACTGCTTGTGGGAAATGTTGGCTAAATCCATTATTACTGAACACACTGCTGATACATATATTTTTTTATTTTTGACAGAAATAAATGAATCCAAATAATTGAACTAATTGAAATAATAGTCTCCATATTTGTATTAAAAAGGAATTGTTATTGAAAATACAGTGACTTAATGAGAGCTAAAGCTATTAAAATGAAGCAGGAATTTTTTTTGTAATGAAAAGCAACACATTATATATTTGTTATATTTTGTGCTAACACAATCTTATATTCTGTTCTTTCCCATTCTTTTTCTTTATGTAAGATATGAGGAAAAAGCTGGCAAAGATCTGGAACGATACAACAGGCAAAGCAGAAAAGCTATGTGTCAGAATATACAAACACCAATGAGGGAGAGAGAGAAAAGACAAAAGATTAAACTAAAAGACTGCTTAAATAATCAGCAAAAATTGGACACACTTTTTAACTCACAAATAAGAAAGAAGCATGATGATTGCCAAGCAATAAAAACTGTACAACTGCCTTTCTCCATGGATGCATTCAAACAAAAACTTCAAAGACTTGAACATAAAAAGGCAGATCAAGAGGAATCTTGCTTAATTCGCCTTCCGAATTTTCCTGATACATGGATACTTGCCTCTGAGGGAAAAATAGAGATGCTAAATCCATACAGAATAGAAGAAGCCCTTCTCTTCAAAAAGCTAATTGAAAATCATAAGCTTCCTATAGAGAAATTGGACACTCCTATTATATTAACTGAGAGGTAAAGTGAAAATAACATTCTAGAAGTATATCTTTCTTAAGTAAACAGAAAAGCATAGGTTTTGATTTGATAGGTGAGACATTTGTTAAGTGAATTTGCCTCATTTTACAACCTTTGTTTTGCCACAGTTGTTAAGTGAATTATTGCAGTTGTTAAGGTAGTACGGTTAAGTAAATCTGGCTTCCCCATGGACTTTGCTTGTCAGATTTAAATGTCAGAAGGTCACAAATGGTTCATTCAGCACCATGGAACATGGAGTTGCTCTCCTAAAAAGAACCTCTGTTAGGATTTTCTGGCAGTTTCATTTAGCTGTTGCAGCACAACATCCCACTGAACTTTGGTTCAAGCACATTTTCACAAGCAAATACTTTCTCATTCTTGGATTTTTGGGGAATAGCTCTATTTGAGGCAGATTCAAAAGTGCCAGAGGGCAGGAAGGCAACTCACTAAACATCAAGGATTGTGAGGTTAACTGCAAGGGGTAATAAACCCACCATTTCTTTATATATATTTCAATCTACTGTTGTATCAGTTGCGATTCCCTCCTCAGTAGCTAAGTATACCTTTGCAAAAGTCACATTTTAAACTGTAGACTGTTCCATTGATTCTTAGAAGGCTTCTTTCACCCTAAGGAAAACACTTCAAGTCTTCAGAGAGGCAGAGATACCACTAGCACATACTATTATGCCAACCTTTGGCAGCAACAACAGGATTAAAAAGGCCCTGGATGCATTCCCCTGACTTAACCCAAGCTCTAATGCTGACTAGTAGTTCCAAGTCAGGGAGAAGACCTATCTTTGTTCACCAACAGATCAAGTTCTGTGAAATAGTTGTAGTATAAGATGGGAGTACATGTTGTTTTATTGGTGTCTCTATAAAATCACATTCAGCAAGTGATAGAAAAATCTTTTGACTGAAGCCTTTCTTTCCTCGGTGCCAAGCTGAAAGGGCACAACTTCTCTTATCGTCTGCTCTAGCAAAAATGTGACATTCTCAGAGTTCGTTTAAATTTGTTCTTTCATTTGTAGTTTTACCTTTTATATGCTTTTTTTTGTTCTCTTCAGTTAGTATGACTTTGTTGGAGTCAACAGAAATTGCCTGAATTTTCTTGAATTTCACTTTCCATATATGTCTAAATTGAGGTAGCAAACTTTCATCTTCTAATATTATTCTGTGTTTGGTATGTTTGGGTGAAAGCCTTCTTATTAATATAGCCCCCCCACTGTCAGGCCTTTATCAAACAGGTTAGCAATACAGATTCTCAAGCTCACAGATGTCTTTCTAGGAACAGACTCTAGAAGCTGCAGGCTCAAGGATAAACTATAGTCAAGTCATTTTCAGTCTCTAAATCCTGGGTCCCTACATTGTCAGTCAGGCAGAAAGACTTAAGTTGATTCTCCAACCAAGCATCTTGAAGCCATTGAAAAAGCCACAGCCTTTACGTATCTGGGGTAATATAACCTACCAGGTCTTAGCTGCTAAGTTTTTTGTGAGTTTGATAAAACTATGAAGAACTGGTCAGCCCCACTGCCCTCTAGTGCTGACAACTTTTCTCTACTTGGAGACTTGCCTACAGCTTGCTGCCTTCTCTTTTTGACTTCTAACCAGACTATGGGTTAATGTCTTTCCTTGTTTTGCTTTCTCTGGTATTAGATATTATTATTGTAATTATTGTAAACTTTTGTTCACTGCTTCTGTACTCTGCTAAATGATATCTGCTAAATAGGGAGTTTTATTATAAGGTAGTCCTCAGCTTACGACCACAATTGGGATAGGAACTTTGGTTGCTTAGCTGTGTGGTGGTTGAGTCACACCTGATTTTACAACCCTTTTGTCACAGTCATTAAATGAATCAAACATTTATTTAAAAAATCAAGCTTCCTTCATTGACTTTGGTTGTGTGAACCCTTGAGTAGATTGCAAATGGTGATCATATGACGCAGGGACACTTCAACTGTCATAAATACATGCCGGTTGCCAAGTACTGTATTTTTTGGAGTATAAGACGCACCAGAGTATAAGAGGCATCTTAGTTTTGGGGGAGGAAAATAGGGGGAAAAGTCTACCTACCAGGTATTCATCTGGCTAGCGCCCTTAGTCTGGTCAGCCTCAGCACATTATTTTATCCCCTGGTTAGGGCTGAAAAAAATCTTCTTTGGAGGGAGTAGCAATGAAACAAGCCTGCAAAGACTTGGGGCTGGAAAAAAACGTCTTCGGAGGAAGTAGCAATGAAAAAATCCTGCAAGCCGGGAAGATCCTTAGCACCTCATTAGAGCTGAAAAAACCTTTTTCGGAGGGAGTAGCAATGAAAGCAAGCCTGGAAGAGCTGGGAAGATCGTTAGCACCTTGTTAGGGCTGGGAAAAAAAGCTTCGAAAAAGCTACATTCAGAGTATAAGACGCACCCAAATTTTCAGCCTCTTTTAGGGAGGAAAAGGGTGTGTCTTATACTCCGAAAAATACTGGTACCTGAATTTTAATATACAGTATGATCATGGGGACACTGAGGATTGTTAAATGCAACAATTCATCATAAGTTAGGAGCTGAAGTGGTGCAGTGGTTAAATGCAGCCATTGCAGGCTGACTGCTAGTTCAACAGTTCAGCTGTTCAAATCTCACTAGGCTCAAGGTTGACTCAGCCTTCCATCCTTCCGAGGTCGGTAAAATGAGGACCCAGATTGTTGGGGGCAATATGCTGAACTCTGTAAACCGCTTAGAGAGTGCTGTAAAGCACTATGAAGCGGTATATAAGAAAAGTGCTATATAAGAAAAGTGCTATAAATCAGTTGTTTTAGCACTGTCATAATTTTGTTAAAACGAATGGCTGTAAATCAAGGACTACCTGTAACAGACTTTTTGTACCATTTCATTCAAAGAGTATAATCTAACTGCAAATATTTGTAAAAATAAATGTGGTACAATCCTTAACACATACTACCCCTTTGGAATACTTTTTAAAATTCTCTATATATTTTTAAGAATGCTATCTTATGCAATTTTTTATTGTAGACTTTTTAGTGACTCTCATTATATGGAAGTGCTTTGCGGTATGTCTAGAGAAGGTGCAAGATTTGATGGATCATCCTATTTGTTGGATCCCAGGCTTGTAGCAAATGGATTTAAGATAAGGATAATACCAGGTATCTATATCTTGGTTTCTTACTTTAGTTCTTAGTATATATTTTTATATAATACAGCAGGAGATTTTATTTGAAAGTAGATTTAAAAATGATAGCCTGTAAGAATTACATGGAAAAGGATGTTACACTGGACATACAAAGGAAACTGAAATAAAGATAATTTGTCGTATTTTAAGAGGTGATAAATTACTAAAAATTTGTTATACTTGTGATGAAAAGGTGCTGTATCTTACCTTTCTTTAAGATCACAATAGCATTGCCTGAGAATCATTTAACAAGTGATTTAATCTTTGAATTTTAAATCTTTTTTAACAAATTCTTTTCAATTTCTACTAAAATTTACAATAACAAGAAATTTAAAATCATCATAGCAATACATGCATGCGGAGACAGCAAGACACTTAAGTTTTGCAAAACTTTACTTTAAAACTAGTTAAAGACAAAGTGCTTTATCCTGTTCTAAGGTATTGTGCAAATTTAAGTGTGTTTGTAGTATAATCACATGTTTAGGACTGCTGTTAAGGGCATTGCTTGGCAGTATACCTATTTCAATATACAAATCAGAATAATATGTAAACTATATCCAGTTATTCCATGTATCATGTATTTGTTTTACTATAAGGTACTTCAGCTGTGGAAAGTGAGCTGGAAATAGAAGGAATGACCAGCTGTCTGCCATATTATGGTATATCAGATTTGAAGGAAATTCTAAGTGCTGTGATAAATAATAATGCACAAGAAGTCTATGAATGCAGACCTCTTAAAGTGGTAAACTATTTGGAGGTAAGAATGTTGTATTCTCAAAAGATTGTTCCACAGCTTAATGCTTAACTATAAGATATTGCTCCCTAAGGGGTAAGATAATTATACTAAAAGCAGTAATTAAATAATTGGAATATTTTATTATCTAGAATTAATTTGCAGTTATATGAGATGCATATTTTTAAATACCGTATTTTTCGGAGTATAGGACACACCGGAGTATAAAACGCACCTTAGTTTTGGAGGAGGAAAACGGGCGGGGGGGGAATCTGCCTCTACCTCCCAGCAATTTGCCTCCCAGCATACAGCAAACAGTACAGATGATATACACTGTTTGCTGTGTATTTCTGTGCATGTGTACCTGACCCATAGAAATAGCAAAGAACTGGAGAAATGTACATTATGGCTGTATATTAATGCCAGAAATTTTTCTTAAATGTATTAACTCCTCCCAATTATTTAAATAGATCTACTCCAAACATGACTAATCAGGGTTTAACTCAGCTGCCTTATCTTAATACTAAAACAGTACGCTGTTACATTTCAGATTATACTTGTACAGATGCTGTTAAAATGTATATGGATTTCTGGAAGTATACATTATTTTCTGCTATTTAAAAGAAGATACAATAGCACTGGGCCTCTTCAAATCAAGCATTAATTTTAAAAAGCTTCTTCATTTTGTTAAGTTGTCTAGAACAACAATAAAGCAGTCTTTAAAAAATAAGTCTAATAATTTGAACATTCTATAGACATTTATAGTTATTGACTTACCTCCTTGCATCCAGTTTCAGCAGTCTGATTAGCACAAGAAAATAAAATTCTATCTCTATCTCCCAGCAATTTGCCTCCTTGCAGCTTTAGTTTCACTTTCAGTTTTAGCACGTGGCCTGCCTGCAAGCCTCAATCAACTGGGTCGGGAGGCCGATAATCAGTTGCTTGTGCGAATCAGGCTCTGCGTTGTTTGCTGCAAGGAGGTAAATTGCTGGGAGGCAGAGGCCAAAGGGGGGGGGTGGCTGGCTTGGGCTACATTCGGTGTATAAGACGCACCCAAGTTTTCACCCTCTTTTGGGGGGTAAAAGGTGCGTCTTATACTCCGAAAAATACGGTAATATAACTATAATAATATAACTAAATAAAATAACTATATAAATAATATAACTACCTTTTAAAACTTATAGTGTCTACAATGGAAGCAGTGTAAGAAACACAAAGCATGGTCTCATTTCTTGGATTTGGATTTAGGACAGAGTCAATTTGATTATATTCATTTGTGAAAATTTGTCTTGTCTGTGTGTGTAATTAGGCAAAGAAAGAAAATAGTGTAATAGAAGATCACCCACTTGCCAAATTTCTCTGTACTATTAGAATATATTGGAAATACCGTACATTATGACCATCACTTAGTATACATATTCTTCATTCCACAGGGAGAAGCAGTCCGATTATCCCGAAAATTGCCTTTATATTTATCAGAAGAAGATGTACAGAGCACCATAAACAGAATGGGGAAGCAACTTGGAACCCAACATAACAGCTGTGTCCATGGTCGTCCATTTACTCATTTCTTAACAAAAATACCACCGAGTAACTCGAAAGGAATGGAAAATACTGTTTAAAATCATATTTCACCCTTTTACATATGTTATACTATGGACATTTATATTTTTAAAATTAGTATTTGGCTATAATTACTGTATTAGAATTTGGTTTGAAATTCATGTGATTATATTGAAAATAACCTGTATTTTCTTTCTGTATATGAATATTCCAAGTTCATATCAGCTGGACTTATATATTTAATGCTGCATACTTTTATTTATAGATAACCTTGTAAAAAATAACAGGAGAAACTGTTAACTAAAATCTGCATTTTTACATCATAAACATTATTCACAAAATGGGTAAAGATATAATTTTATATTTCTCTTGTTAGACATACTTTTTGATATAAAATACAATCAATTGAATTTCTTGTTTTTTTATAAGATACTCCTGAATAAAATATGTATGTGGAAAAATCAGATTTTGGACATAATTATCTTACTTTGGGAACATCATAATGGCATAGTAGTTTCACAGTCCAATTATTTCAAAAGGATTAGCAGAACATTTCATGAAAACCAAGGTATATGATCAGTACGAATTAGAAGTATTATCTGCATGAGTTTGAGACTACTTAATTTGAGAACAAAAAATTCCAAACTATTGTCCAGGGTAATTAGTAAATCTAAAGGGGAATATGGTTTGATTTAGCATATTGTATAAAAGTGGCCTTTGTTCATAAACCATTGTTTATGGCTTCCTAATTACTTGTCAGCTCAGCTGTTAGAGACTACTTTGTAGACCACGGCTTAGCAGGATGTGTGAACCAGGCTTTCAGCTATTGTGCAGCAGCATTTTTAGTGTGGCCGTGAGGATTCCCTAAGACCCTCTCAAGGGTCTTGGAAATCAAAATTATTCCCTGATTAATGTCTGACAAAAGGTATTTGCAAAAATTTAAAGCAATTTACTCTTCTCATTATTTCTTATTTCTTAAGAAATAGTTTTTTCATAAAAAATATCTATGCTAATATCTAATGGGTTTAATATTTTTTGCACGATTCAATATTCTACAAGAGAATCAACTTTATAAATTGATAAATGTAATACATAATAAATAAGCTCTTTTGTAGGTCCTCTCTAATTTTTAAAAGTGAAAGGAATTCTGCTAGCAAAAAGTTTAAGAAATGCTGGACAAGAGCAATCTGTTTCTGTAATATGCATGTTAATCTGTCAGATACATGGCAACACTAAGCCTAGGTGAAACTTAAGGTCTATTTAGGGACCAATTAAACACACTTAGGAGCTATTCTATGTGTAAAATAGACTTATTTGTTGCTGAGTTACCAGAAGTTGGAAATTTATCCAAGGGAAACCTTCGTAGGTTCATGGAGAAAAGTGGACTAACTAGCCTGCCAATTCACACCGACGAGAAATAGCTGTTCTCCAGAGCGCTGCTTAGGAGAGTCCAACATGGGTAAAGCTCAAGCCTGATTGATAGGGACTTGAGTTTAATTAGTTTGAAGTACGCCCTCTAGATGCCCATTTGGCCAGTTTAAAAACTCAGTCGAAAGTGTAGGGAGGTATAGTTTTTCTCTCTTTCAGAAACAGTATTTCTTGGAAATTTATACAACTAGTTGAACTCTTCTACAGCAAATCGACGCTACAAATTATCAGGTAATAAATGGTGGGCAGGCTGGCAGTATTATTTTTAAATACAAAAAATTCGGCGGGAGTCCCTGTCCTCCATGGGCATTACTCCTTAGTAAAGCAAGGCTGCTAATTAAGTGAGGAGGGGAGTTTCTGGTCCTCCGCGGACCTGGCTCCAGTTTCTGGATGGCTTACTTGAAAGCGGACGTGAGGGTCCGTCCTTCCGCCGCTGCTGACAGTAGAAACAAGTTTCAAAGCGGGAATGCCTCCATGGCTTCCCGCTTGGCTTCTTTGAATCGGTGAGGCCCGGAGAAGTGAACGGGGCCCATTTTGGGCTTCCTTCGTCATCAGTTGCTAGGTAGAAGCTTCTGAGCATGCGCAGAAGCGACCCAAATTTCCACAGGTAGACAAGGCATCCCATTTTCCCTCCCACAACCAGAGGTTTCTTGCCCTGAAGTCATTCAGGAAAGGGAGTTGGAGAAAACTCCAATGAAAAAAAACCAAAGATGAATCCACCTTTTGGCTTTTCTTCTTTCCAAGAAGGTTTAAGAATCAGTTTGGGGTTAGTGGTTAAGGTGTTGATCTAGAAAGCAGGAGACCATGAGTTCGAGTCCTACCTTTGGCATGAAAGCCCAGCTGGGTGTCTTTGAGCCAGTCCCCCTCTCTCAGCCCAACTCAGCCCATAAGGTGTTAGTTATGGGGAAAATAGGAGGAAGGAATCTTAGATATGAAGGCAAATATATTTGTCCCAGGATAATAATGTGAGATCGTATTAATGTTAAATTAGTATTAAAGTTATGTTCGCTGCCTTGAGTTATGTATAAAAATAAAACGGGAAAGGAAAAAATTGCATTTGTGCCTACCTGTGGAACTAATTTGACCAAGACCAGACACATTAGTAGGCAAGAGATAGTTTACCAGCCTTGTAGTAGTAACAATGTCAGGATGGAATGAAAGAAGCTTACCTCAGATCTGGGAGGGGAGATCTCCCAGATTAATTTCCGCCTTTTTTTTTTTTGCAGGTTGAAGTCTTGACAGAAAGCTAGGGGCAAAATGCTAAAATAAGGTGAGGTGGGAGTTTTGAAGTCTCCCAAGATTTAAGGAGTGGGATGAGGATTGGTCAGGCCAGAGAAAGTAGCTATTGTTTCAGTTTTAAAGAGACTTAATAATCCAGGTCTAGGCTTGAATGAGCTCTGAAGAAAACACATTTTAAAACTGCCGAATATTGCAGGAGTCAGTATCAGACTCTCTTGAAGCAGACAGTATAGCTAAGCCAAATATTTGTGTAAACTCAGATTGTGTGGTTAATTTGTGGTTAGGTTTGCCCCATGAATTTTGGGCTAAAATAGTCTGTGAATGAAGGTAAGTTCATTGCTGCAGAGCAATGGTTTCTGAAGGGAGACTCCAGTCAGTGGTTTTAAACTGCATGTAATAACCCTAAAGGGATGATGAAGCAGTTTGAAATTGCTTGTTTCTGAATTGAGGATCCAGTTTGGGACTCTTGCTGCTGCTGAGGCGTTTATGTAAACAAATGAATAAAGAAATAAGAGATAAACACCCAGGAGGTTTTTTTCCTTAGGAGGAACATCACAGTGTTGGAGATAGGAAAAGGAGTACAGGTAGCCCTTGACTTACAACAGTTCATTTAGTGACCGTTCAAAGTTACAATGGCATTGGAAAAAAGTGACTTATGACCATTTTTCACACTTAAGCATCCCCACGGTCACATGATCAAAATGTCAACTGATCAAATTGGCAACTGACTCATTTATTACGGCAGCTGTAGTGTCCTGGGGTCATGTGATCGCCTTTTGCGACCTGACAAGCAAAGTCAGTAGGGAAGCCAGATTCACTTAACAACAGTGTTACTAGCTTAACAAGTGCAGTGATTCACGGTGGCAACGGTGGCAAGAAAGGTCGTAAAGTGGGGCGAAGCGCGCTTAACAACTGTCTCACTTAGCCACATTAATTTTGGGCTCAGTTGTAGTTGTAAGTTGAAGACTACCTATAATTGGTTCAAACCGTTTAAGAACCACTACCCCTATATTTCTGAGTTTGGGCTGCGTTGACTCAGGCTTTTGAAAATAAAAGAGTCCTGCAAGAGGAGAACCATTGGTTCCTCATCCCTTCCCTAATTGGGGATCAATAAACCAGACACACTAGTAGCCCAGAGAGTTTACCAGCCTTGGAGTACTAGTAACGACTTAAAGTCAGGATGGAATGAAAGAAGCGTACCTCAAACCTGAACCAGGGATTCAAATGGAAATCCGGTTTTTTCATTCCCTACATCTGGAATTCATAACAACTGGTCGTTTTTTCACTCTTGTCACAGACACTCGGAGCTTGTGACTCAATTCACATATTACCACTTACCAAAATAACAGTTGGAAGGGACCGTGGGGGTTCAGTACTTTAATCCCCTGCTCAAATAGGAAACCTTACACCATTTAAAATAAATGGATGTCCAATCTCAAAAACCTCCAGTATCGGAGCACCCACAACTAGAGGCAAGTTGTTCCACTGATTAATTGCTTTATGATGATGGTTTAACTATGGTTGAGCCTTTTAGACTGTATTCACCTATACAATAAGCTGTGGTGTGAGTTGTTTGGTCTTTGTTTGTTTGTTTAAATCATTTCTACAGCCACCATTTCAATCACTTTTGGTCAAACATGTTCCACTGCAATTGTAAAGCACTGCTGAGTATTTATTTTTAATTTTTAATTACCATTAAATTATTATTTTTTAATTACAGGGCAGCCATAGTGAAAGAAGCAGGTTAATGCCTTGATTCCCTATGTATAAAATTGAAGTCATTGAGGTAAATTAAATGATCAAGTCCAAGAATAAATATTTAGAAATATCACTCAGAAAAAGAATTTTCTTTAATCTTAACATTAGAGCAGACGGTGCCTGATATTACTCTGTACCAGTTCTTTATCTTGATCCTATAATTGGTAAATTTAATTAGTATTTATAATAACTTCAAAATTATTCTACCAATTTTTTTTATTTCAAGAATTGCAAGCAATGCACTTAGTGTTTAAAAATGTCATTGAGCAGACATGGTTGGAAGGGATATAGAACACTTTTTTCAAATAAATATACAATTTCAACCATGATTGTCGTATTAATAGCTTAACTAATGTAGAGATATGTTACTGTTAGGAATTTGATACTACTACTTTATAATTATCATGGTTTTCTGCAGTGAATCTGATATACAACAGTTGGCAGGGAAATGTTGCTCAGTTGTGTGACTGAAGACTACATCTGACACAATTAGTTCAGCATAGGGCTACCATATCTGGAAAAATCCAAACTATCACTATCATTTTATGCATCTCTTTGCTGCCATCTAGTGACTGCCCAGATTTCTGCTGTCAAAATATGGTAACTTTGGCTCAGCATGTGTACATTATAAAAAGAAAACCTCAAATTAAACTTATTGACTATAGCTTGTGAACAGTACAATCTATTTAAAAAATCAATTTGTTTTTAAAGCTCCCTGTTTTGTTTTGTATATTTTATGGATGAATAGTATACATTCACAATAATGGCAATTGCATTTAAAATATTTCAAAGTGTATGAAGAACAAACTGAAAGAAATTAGGGTTTTGTAAAGGCTCAGATAAAGTCTTCACACCTGCACAAAGCAGTTATTTCTGTTATTAATAAACAGATGCAAAAATAATGGAAGGTCTTAAGATATAAGTTCACAATACATTTTGTCAAAAAGGGGCTTAAATATGACAGACCTGTAATGTATAATTATATCAATACTTTTTATTTAAAATGTAGATTTAAAAATAGAAGCAATGTTACTGCATTATATAGTGAAGAAAGTGTTCATTTTGAGGTATATTTTAATAAAGCAGTAATAATATGGTTTTGGTTATGTAATTGCTTCATAGGGTAATGCATTAAAGATGCATTTGTCTTTAATAGACCAGACCTTTATGTTTAAAATTTCAAATTGTTAAATAAGTATATTTACATAAAAATTGTTAATGTATATTCAAAGCAAAATGGAAGAGTGTGGCTCTCATTTTTGTAGTATAGGAAATTGTAGCTAGCCTGACTAAACTGGTTAATAGAAAGTAGAAAATCTCTCCTAATCTGCTGTTTTATCTCTTCAAATTTTATTTGTTTGTTTGTTCTCCAGCTGAACAATAAGATCTTGAATCTAATTTAAACAGTTGAAGTACTGGCAGAGAAGCAGTTACATGGCTTCAGCAAATGGGGAAAAGGTTTTCATCTTATTCAATGGAAAAAGTGCCAGATGATATCTGACAGCGGAAGGACTGGGGCATATCTGTAACTAAGAGTTAGCCTGTGTATCCACTTTCTTCCACCCACATCATTTTAAAAAGGTCTGCCTCCATGAAGTAAACTCATTCTTTGTACTAGAAGAAGGCTTCCATTCCCATTCATCCTGTTAAGATTTATGTTAATGTATGCAAACTGATTTTTTGTTGTAAAGTCTTTGGAAAGTGATAAATTGGAAAACTTGGCTGGTACAATGGTATACAGATACTGAGAACTTGCAACTCTGGGAAGAGAGGCTTTCGCAAGAAGTAAATTAAAGCGAAAAGACGAGAGAGAGAGAGAGAGAGAGAGAGAGAGAGAGAGAGAGAGAGAGAGAGAGAGAGAGAGAGAGAGAGAGAGAGAGAGAGAGAGAGAGAGATTCAAAGCAGGAGTTACAAATTACAAGCAGTGGTTTTTCCTAGATCTATCTGGATTAAGTATAAATGGAATGAAATGTCAAGATGAAAAAAGCTTGACCTTAGTGGCTATTGAATTTTTTTTTGTTTTGTTTTCTAAGCTGTGGATAACTATGGACCTATGTTGGTATAGTTGATCAAAGGAATATTGACATCAATCATGCAATAGTCTCTAAAATAACGAACATTCGCTTATTTAAGCAATGGGAATGAACACCATTAGTGAAAGATCATTCAGTTCTCCTTGTCACATTGTTATTGATTCAGTCAAGGGGAAGTTCGTTCACAGGTTGTATAAACAAAGAACAAGATTAAAATAGTGCTTCTTGGACCAAATCAAATTCAGACAACTACCTACATACCTTACAGATATTCAATGTGAATATGTGGAGACACAGTCCTTTGTTTTAATATTGCATGGTTCCATCCATTTGCATGGGGCTTATGTATGTACTTACTACTATCAGCAGCCTGAATCAAACCATTGCAGGATGAATGCATCTATATATCAGGTGTGATTCCCCCCCTATTTTATTCTGCAGAAGTAAAAGTTAATGTGCACAAACACATATTTTGAGAAAAATGTATATGAGCAAACAGTACACTGAAAGTCTAGTGATGAGGATGAAGCTAATAACCATGAATCTTTCTACACATTAATCTAAATGCAGATTGAACATTCATAATTATATGGCTTGTATCTTGTAATTTTTAAGCCAATGGATGGGAACCAGAGGATTTTATACTCACAAGTGAGATTTACTACCCTTGTCATTAATGACTCTTATATTCTTATATGGAATTATACAGCATGGGGAAAACAACAGCAGAATGGGGAAATTTTTAAAAAAATTGGCAGGACTGCTGTGAGCCAGCGGATGTGTCTTTCTGTTCCTATTATGCAATATCTGGCTCTAAACTAATTGCTTTATGTGTTGAATTATATAACTGACATTCTGATTATCATATTGTGATACTATTTTAATTTATAATATACAATATTATGCCTACTATTTTGTAACTGAATACAACACATTTTTGACATAAGCCTTCAAGGAAATACTATGAATCAAATTAAGCCAATATTAATGTTGTATTATGAAGTATGCACAAGTCAGTAAACAATTTTTATCTGTGAAAGTGAGCCTATTCATTTTAATTGCGTTATTGGCAGATACATAATACTTTAACTAGTGTTGTTAATGAAATGTCATGCAACTATGAACCATTATTAAGTCATCACTTAGAACAGAATAGAAGCACAGTAGTTGGATATTGTAACTTACGTAGGAGATTATTTCCGGAAATACTGGAACGAACAAACATAACAGCTGCATCATTGAAATATTGTTCTCAAGCCAAGATGAGTTTGTTAATTCACGCATACAAGAATTCAGTAATATATTCACTGCGTTTCTAAAGCATCCATTTAAGTTAAACAAATGTAATTACATTTTTCAAATGAAGTACATATAGCCATTGTGCAAACCTTATTTTTCTCTTAGCATTCATGTAAACATCTAAGTTAAACAGGGGATGGAGATATCTTATAGATACATAAGATTTTCTAATACCCCTGTTAACCAAACCAAGCTGTTTATGTACAACATACTTAACCTGGGGAGTGAACCATTACAAATACATCTTACATTGTTTTTCATCAGGAAAACTATTAATTGTGTAAATAATGTAATACTTTGCCTTTATCAGACAAGTGGCAGGGTCAGCAGTTAACCCTTTGTTTTAATTTGTGCCTGTTTTATATATATGATAATTTGTATCAGGAAAAGCACCAGCGTCAACTTCCGGTTTGGTGTTCGGCGCCGATGGCGTTCTTCTTTTAGGACGCCTTTCCGACTCCCTGCCGGGCCGCCAGAACAGTTGTCTGGCGGCTCGGAATATCTCTGCCCCGGACATAGGGGAGAGAGGAGAGCGTGGCAGGTGGGGTAGAGCCCCCCTAGCGCCCTAGGAGTCATCCAGGGGCGCGAAGGGAAGGCTCCCCAGGTAGCCTGCCCCTAGCTCCGGGAGCCAGGAAATCTCCGCTTTTGCGGAGCTAGACGCCGAAGCCGCTGCTGCCTCTAGAAGAGGATTTTTAAAACTTTTTTTTCCTGTGCAGTTAAAGAGGCAGACAGAGAGAACCAGGGGCTTTGCTGGGCAAGTATGGATTTTTTTTTCTTTTTTTAAACCCTCGGCTAACTTCTATTTGAAGAAACAAAGTAACATTTAATATGCAACAATATGGCGTTTGAAGGAGGAGAAGTGAAAGTGATTTCCGTTTTGCTTGTGGTTTTTTTTTCTCTTATGGAAACTCTTTGTTCTGAAAACTGAAAACTGGCTGTCCTTCTTATATTCTCTGATAATTGACAAAAATAAGGATTATTTGCCTTTGAAAGTGGAAAGTATCTTTTTAGAGATCTGGCTTTTTAAGGCGTTTTGAAGAAGTTGGGAAGAGAAGTGAAGGTGATTTTTGCCTTGTTTGCTTGTGGCTCTTTTTCTTATGGAAAATTACAACTTTGAAGACTGATTTTTTTTTTCTCTGTCTCCTGACTTTGGAAATTAAAAAACTCTCTATCCTTTACATTGGAAAGAATTTCATTTAGAGTTATGGCTTTTTTTCATACTTTTCTGGAAATATAAAAATGGTTTCAAGTTTGGAAGGATTGGTTTTTTTTTTCCTGGCTTTTCTCTTGTGGAAATTTTGAAAACTGATTTTTATTCTCTGCTCTGTAACTTTGGATTATAACAGTAATTGATAATTTTATTAATATAAATAAATTATAAAAGATTATTTGCCCTGGAAATTGCAAGAATTTTTTTTTTATTATTATTTTTATTTTTACAGATTTGACTCTTTTTTGCACCTCTTTGGAAGTATAATAAAGAAGAAGTGAAAGTTATTTGTGTTTTGTTTGTGGTTTTTGGACTTTGGGAAATTTTTGAATTTGAAAACTGGTTTTTATTTTTGATTCTCAATTTTGGATTATAAAAACTGATAGTGATTTGGCGTTTTTAGTTTAATTTTTTGGAATTACAACAATGGCCTCAAAATATGGAATGATTGCTTTGAATAAAAGGCCTATTTACCCCTCGGCTTTTACTTCTAAAATGCAACTTGCTACTGAACCAACACCTCCACAAGTTTTGACATCGGAAAATTTATTAAATACTTTAAAGATTATGAAACAAGACTTAATTTTGGAATTTAATCAAAAAATTACTGAAATAGAAAATAAAATGCAGGAAGCTTTGAAGAATATGGAGAAGCAGCTACGGATGGACATGTTAGAGGTTTGCAAAGGTTTAGCAACAAATGTTGATCTTTTGGAGGATTGTATTGAAACAAATAAACAAGCGTTGGCAACCTCGGTGGAATATATAAACAAATTTTAAAAGGATATTGCAAATTTTGAAACAGAGGTGTTGATGTCACAGTTTAGAAGAACGCAATTCGCTATTAGAGTAAGGGGGTTGAAAGAAGGTTTATATGACAATTTGAAGGGAAGAATGATTGAGGCCTTGGTGCAGGTTTCTGGAATTTCTAAAGATGAGCTGGCTATACAAATTGAAAAGTTATACAGGGTCAATTCGTGGTATGCAAAACAAAAACATTTACCAAGGGACATTGTTATATATTTTACTACAAGAGTCTTACGAAACAGAATTATCCAGGCGACATTTAAGAATAATCTTCAGGTGAATGGTCAGGAACTTAAGATTTGGAAAGAAATTCCCTTTAAAATGCTTAAAGCTAGAAAAGAATTTACTTTTTTGATTGATGAACTTAAAAGATTGAATTTACAATACAAATGGGAAGCACCAACAGGAGTTACGGTGAAATTTTTGGAGAAAAGATACCGGCTGAATACGATAAACAAAGCTACCGAATTTTATATCAATATTTTAAAGGCTGATATATCTAAAATTCCAGAAGAAAAACGTATGAATGTAGAAGAAGACAAGGAGGAAAAGTCATTCTTATTGGATCAAAATGAAATAATCTCAAAGACTCAAAGTGAATCGCAGAGCCAGAAAGATGTGAAAAAGGAGATGGAGTATTGGGATCAGATGGAAGAGGAGCTGATAAATTCAAAATCATCAAGATACAAAAGGAGGCAACCAATAAGATATAAAGAGAAGTAGTGTTGATATGTATTAGATGGATGGAGATAATATAATTGTATTTTCTTCTTCTCCCTTTTTTTTCTCTCTTTCCTTCTTTTCTTTTAAGGGGGAAAGAGAAAGAGAAGATTTTTTTTTCCTCTTTTTTAATAATTCTTTAAGAATTGGAATTCTTAATTTTTAATTAAAACTATTGAGCTTTAAATTATTACAATCAGATTTTTAAAATTTAAAGGAAGGTTTTTTTTTCTTTCCATTTGTTTTAGGTTTTTGTTTTTCTCTCTCTCTTTTCTAGATTTTTACTATTATTATTATTATTATTATTATTATTATTATTATTATTGTTGTTGTTGTTGTTATTATTGTTATTACTATTATTATTATTATTATTATTATTATTATTATTATTATTATTATTATTATTATTATTATTATTATTATTATTATTATTATTATTAATATTACCTTTAAGGATATTTTTTTATTATGAATTAACAAGTTGTTGAACAATAATATTATGTGGTTATGATGAAATTTAAAGGCTTTAATATTTAGTACATGTAATATTTTTTTTTATCTGAGCTAATAAGTTGTTGTATAATAATGTTATTATGAGAAACTTAGAGGTATTATTATTTAATATTTTTTATTATGAATTAAAGTTGTTGTATAATAATATTATGTTATGACGAAATTTAAAAGTTTTATTATTTAATATGTAGACATGTAATATTTTTTTAGTTTTATTTGAGTTAATAGGTCTCTTTAGAGTAATATGTTGTTATGATGAAATTTAAAGGTATTATTATTTAATATCCTGATATTAGCTATGTAAAATTTTTTTGGTTTTAGTTAATTATGAGATTATTATTATTATTAATGTTTTTTTTTAAAGATTTAGTATTGTTAATAATTTTTATAGATCTAGAAAGATGATTGAAAGGAGGAGGGAGAAACTGTTTTCCTTCCTTTGTATAACTCAGATTATATAATTAATATATCTTTAACTTTTATTTTTTATTTTTTAGAATTATATGGGAAATAATATAAAATATAGAAATTTAATGATGTTAGCAATGTGTAATTTGGAGTTGAGGGGTTTTTCCTTTTTCTTTTTTCTTCTGTAATTACTGATATTATGCCCTGTGTTCTCTCTGGGAAGTCCGGGGGGGAGGGGGGGGAGGGAAGGGGGTGGGGGTGGGGAGAAAAATTAAAAAATGTTTGTACTCTGTACTAATAAAACTTTTTCAATTAAAAAAAAAGGAAAAGCACCAGCGATTGCAGAAAACTTCATAAAGATGTATTTATCCATGAGGAATGGAGAGATTTAGTGAACAAAAAACTACCTCACAAATAACTCAAAGGTCAGCTTCTAGCTATGACTTCCTTCCATCAATTTCTAAGACACTTGAACTTACATTGAGTTGGATCCAAAGTTGCTATGGGAGAGCAGAGAGGCTAAAAACATCTCTCCAATCTGCAGGTGCATATTCCAGAGATTCTCTTGGGTTTCAAGGAAGGCTTGCTGGCTATTCCTTCTCTCCTTCATACATACAGGAAAAGCATTATTGGCATGGTTTTCCCATTCGTACCTTGTGACTTAGGAATTAATTCCCAAGTCATTTTACAGGTAAAACATAGAAGATGAAACTCAGAAACTCCAGAAATTATCCAGGTATTTTATATAAACACACATTTATAGGTTACTTTTGGCTCATGTAGTACAGCAGGAAATACCAAGCATAATTATAATAATTTAGTATTTTTACAGATTAAAGCCTGAATTAAAACTAAATCTTTACATTTTACTTAAAGGATAAAAAGGAAGGGTTTAATTATGTGTCCATAAATGATAAAATGGAATGCATGTATAATTCAAAATAATGTATGATAAGAAAGCAGATCTCTGATGATGAGTGTAGCATTCCAGTAATCCAATTTGGATTGGCCAGATTATGGGTGTTAGTAACGATGTCCACTTTATCTGAGAAAGAACATAGGAAGTACAAAATGAAAAAGTTTTAACTGGCTGTTACAGTCAGGAGAAAGAAAGTCTTTCAAATAACAAGTCCCTTAAGAGAGATATAATACTGTTTAGAATAGGACATATTCCTAATTTGGAACTATTTACCAGAACCCAATTTAATATACATTAATTTGAACTCATCCAATCATTTGCTGTGCTGTTCAGCCAGGTACCAATCAAGAGTATTCACTTTTTCTTGGCATTATGTGTAAAGATAAAAACTATAAAACAAATGTTAGCGTACCATTTTTATTAAGTTGCTTTCTGAGTATCTAGTCTTTCAGCTGTAGATTAAAAAAATCAGAGCAAATATTTTGGCATAGGATAGATTGTTGTAAGGAAGATTTAATAGCTTCATGGGTCCTATTTATAAACAGAAGTCACTTAGAGTTCAATGGATATATTTAGGATCAGCATTTGTGCATAGTGTTACCACTAAAGTAATACTAGAGCAACTTACTAAAAATGTAAAAAAAAATCAAAATTGTCACTTATAAATAAATGGATATAATTTGAAGACAGGGTTGCTTATTTAAAAGAAGGAATAGAATATTTTGCAAAGGTCTTATTTGTCTCTGAATATTTTATCATTCTGATATAGTATACCAAAATCAAATTATCAGCTTTCAGTGATAATTTGCTTGAAAGTTTTAAATGTGCATAATATATCATCAGAAGATTACAGGAAAATTACATTGCATGATTCCTAATGCAATTTCTGACATAATTATTTCACAACATTGGTAGTACCGATACCTAAAGAAAATACTAACACTACAATTTGACATATGTATATTCTACCATAGAATAAAGTAAAATCATGGCAATCTTTTGGATTTCTCAGTCATATGGATGACTATTATAATCAGATAATTACTAATCATTCTGAAATGATATCTGTGCAAAAAAAATCAGGGTAAATAATACTCTGATTTCTGTTTTATTTCCTTTTAAAGTTTTCCCATTTAAAAATGGTTTGCAGGTAGTCCTCACTTACATCCATTTATTTAGCAACTATTCAAAGCGAAAATGGTGCTGAAAAATGGACATGGAACCGATCCTCAAAGCTGCGACCTTGCAAATAGCTTAATGACCATAACTAGAATTGCCAGAACTGCTGCTTTAAGTTGGTGCAGTCATGTGACATCATGCTTACAACCTCATCACTTAGCAATGGAGTTCTCAGTCCCAATTATCACAGATAACCAAGAACAACCTCTAGTATAGCATAGGTGGGGAGATTGTGGTTACCCTTGCCCCTCCACCTAAAAAGATTTTGAAGAGTTGAAATGAATTATTTTATGAGTTTTTTGTAGCAACTATTGGGCTGCTTTGTTTTCAATGTTTATTAGACATTTAAAAGCCCCAAATGCTATTAACCTATTTTGATAGATCTTCAGTGGACCTAAAACAATGTAAGTTAATTGCTTTTAGTTAATTGTCTAGAAAATAATGTACTGATTAGAAGTGGGATTAGAACTCACAATCTCCCAGTTTATAGCCTGTTTGTTTTAACCACTATATCAAACTGGCTCACTGGTAAGTTTAGAGGCAGAATTTCAGTATTTTACTTTTTTAAAAAATAATTTAGCAATTTTGTTTTTAACAAGTTCTACTTGTAATATCTTTCTATCCATGCTTACTGTGCTATTACAGTAAATTAATGAAATTCTAAACTATATATAGAGATGAAATTTTGTGTATATAAATGTATATACAATATGTCAGCCCTATCCGGTAGACCAGCATAAGAAACAAATAATGTGCAATTTGAGCCTACTTGTATTAGAACAGCTATTGTTACTTTCTGATTGTGTTACTTTTCCTCCCTCTTTTATCTTCATAAGAATTAGGGAGTGGTGGTGGTAAAACCACTGAGGCTATTTATTTTCACAAATTACTGTCTTGGTCTGAGCTCAAGTTTCATTTATCTGATTATTGCCTTGGTGGCCAATCTTTCTTCTTCCTTCAAGGCCATACTCTTTATCCACTACAGTATAAGTATAATCATATAATTGTCGGTTAGAAATAAAAATATAATGGGAGACAAATAATGGGATGAAAGGTAAGAAACCAAGAAGAACAAAATGAAATTATACATTAATATGAAAATTATGACACTTTCCTGCATAAAGCAATGGCAACTGAGATAAATTCTGCAATTCTCCCAGAGACATTAGTGTTCTGGTCAGACAGCAAGGAACAAATGACATTGTCCTCAAGGCAAAAGGAAACTTTTGGTGGCCGATTAAAGCTTAAGGATGGACTATAAGTCACTGTACACAGGGCACTAAAGGAGCTCATGGGCTAGGGGCTCAATTTCCTCCAAAGCAAACTATCAAGTTCAATTTGCAAAATGAATATTACAGTATTCTCTCTTCCCTCCAATAATGCATAGGCAAGTAATTAAAGCAGGCTAAAGAGAAAGCTTTCCAGTATACCGGCAAATAATGATGAATAAATAGTTTGCTGGCATGGAAAGTCTCCTGGTTATATACTGTCAGTTACAGTGGCCTGAAATGTCCTGTTCTACCTGAAGAGCTATACCAAACACCCACTGTCAGGTAACAATTCTTGCTTTAGAAAGCCCAAGGGTAGAAGGCAAATTACTTGGGAAACCACACTGGCATAAGCCACCCTGGATTCTAACTTCCTAAGAAGATGGAGAATTATCAAAAAGAACCATACCAGTCAGGGAATTACTGGAAAAATGAAGCTTAAGTCAAAAAAATAGAGCCCTTTCTTCTTCAAATAGTGCTACTTTGAAATATTTAATTGAGCAATTTACTGATGAGGTAGCATCTTCCAAAAGAGCAGATTTCTCTACCCCGAAGGGAAGAAGGAACCTTAACAGGTTTTATGTAGACACTCTCTTTATCCATATTTAAATTTTTCTCATCCATATTGCTTCCTACCCATTGATTCTTTCCTCTGGGTCTTGCCCTTTGCAAAGGGGAAAGCTCTGGAAAATTCTACAATTTGGAGATGATTAAAAAGTACATATTTAAAAAGTTAAGCATTGCTTTCAATGTTTTTTTTATTTAAAATCATACTCAACTTGTATTTTTTTTAAAAAAAAATACTTGTATTACATTGTATGTTCAAGGTAGTCCTTGACTTATGACCAGAATAGGGACTGGAATTTTAGTTGCCAAGCAATGTGATCATTAAGTGAATCATCATGTGACCGGACCAATTTTATTATCATTTTTACTACGCTTCTTAAGTAAATCACATGGTTACTAAACAAATCCAGCTTCCCCCACTGATTTTGCGTGTTGGAAGCTGGCTGGGAAAGTCACAGATTGATCAAGTAACTGCTGGATGATGCAACATCATAAATGTGAACTGGTTGCCAAGCACCCAAATTGTGATCTTGTGACTGCAGGGATTTTTAGCACCATCATAACTTTGAACTGTCACTACATGCATGGTCATAAGTTGAAGACTGTCTGTGTCTGTATTTGTATTTGTAATTATTTATCAATATTTATCATACTGAATTACCAAATAGAAAATGTATAATGACTGTTTCTAAGTATCCATTAGAAACTATGGAAAAATGAGTTTTTAACTCAAATCAGGTTTTATATTTAGGAAAACTATATGAATAATGTCAGTGGTTTCCAAACTAATATATACATGCAATTTAGTAATTACCATAAATATAGATAGGAAAAAGAATTAATAACTTACTATAGATGTAACCAGAAATTTAACAGATATATTAATATTTTCGATTTGGGGCAAAACACTAACCTGTGAAAGTCCTTCCTCATAAACCTGTAATATTTAATAAACATTTTAAAAAATATCTTCATTCAGTCTCTTAATATCTAATCCAGGAAGTTTTTATAAGTTACAGAAGATATTCCAGTTTTTGTTTCACTGAAATATGTTCTCTAGACAGCATACTTTCTTAATCCAAACAAACAGTTTTAGAAGAAGAAAAAAGTGTCAGTAAGTTGGCATTCATATTCTCAGATACTAATGTCTCTCTAGACAAACAATCCTTGAATTTTGTTGAAAGAAACTATTTCTGCACATACACAATTATGTTTGTTTGAGAATGCTATATTACTGTACTATAGTAAATGAAACAAATGTGTGTTGAGCTAAATGCCAATGATCAGTTTTCTTCAATTTGTTTATTGTAGTATGATGAACAACTCGGGATGGGTTCTACTTATCTTCCCTACCAGTTCGGGGTTGTGGTGGAAGTGCGCGTTTTGCGTGCCCCCATCGCTCCCAGGTTAAACTGATCTGCGCATGCGCAGGAGGCTTTGTTCATGCGCAGAGCGTTATTTTCGTGTAAATTTGGCTCCGGTGGATGGATTTCAAGCCAGAGGACCGGTTCAGGGGCGTGTCCAGCTGGCCATTTCTGCCGGTTTGGCGAGCGGGGGAAAATTTCCGCTACCGATTCTATATAACCGGTCCGAACTGGCAGGAACCCACCTCTAGAACAACTAATTTTTGTTGTATTTGATTGTATGGACTTAATCATTTAATTTGATTCTGAACTGTATACAGAATTATATTTTGCCCTGTACAGATGAAGAATTTAACAAAATATTTTCATATCCTCTTTATTTTACTTGTTTCATCTCTCCCTTTATCAGTTCTATTTGGTTCCTATTTAGCCCCTTTAAATCATGCTCTAACTTATTAAACCATATTTGGCAATTATAAATAATTTGATGGAGGGGAAAACTATACATTTTCTAAATTCATATAGGAGAAGTTATCAATAATTACACAATATTTTATATGTTAAACTCTCATATTACCGGTAGTTGTATATTTGCAAGTTTTTGAAAAAAATATATTTCCTGGCTTTTTATAATAATATGGTATGCAAATACTTAAGTAAGTGAAATGGTCATTAGTGAAGGTCAGCATGTTTGCTGATTAAAATATTAATAGAAATCTCAGTGACATTTAAGACTAGTATAATGAGTCATGCGTCAAGCGAGTAAGGAAGTGTTTAAAACAAAATAGCAACCAATTCCAATATTTAATGTAATTTATATGATAAATTGTCCACGGGACCTGACTTTTTGTACATCCTGTTTTTGTATGTAATATTGTGCTTTCCTTTCCTAATGAAAAGACATGAAACCTCTTTTATGGAGTAGCTTCTATTTATCTACTACTTTTACCACAACACAAAATATCCAGTATTGTACCTTATACTTGCTATTGAACAGTCTTTCGACATATAGACATGAGACAACAAATAAATCTGTAATTTTTGTACTGTAATCCTTTAACACTCATAGTTGCTTAGATCCTTGTAGACCTTTATACTGGTTGCATTGAGCTAATGCAGAAAGAATAAAAGACTATCCTGGTGACTGACAGTTGGTAAAATTAGGCTGCAGATTGTTGGGGACAATATGCTGACTCTGTAAACCACTTAGAGAGGTCTGTAAAGCACTGTGAAGCGCTATACAAGTCTGAGTGCTATTGCTATTGTTGGATAGAAGTCTCTATAAGGAGTAATCTAAATGGTATAGGAACTTGTGAATTCTTCCATGTCATTCTTTCATGAGTCAAAGCCGAACATTATATGTTAGAGCTTCTATAGGCTGGGGATGTAAAACCAAGGTCCAAGGCTGTTAAAATTCCTTTGGGACCCATCACAGAAGTATAAAATGTTAATCTGGCTAAATTCCAAAAGGGATGATTGCATTCTTCCTACCTAAATTCTCCTTGCAATTTCAATTAGTTATGGTATTTTCTTACTTCCTTTTCTATATAGGGCTGCACTATATACTGTGAAGCAGTTGTTGTATTTCATTCCAGAAGTAGTTGCATTTCAGTAACTGATTAAATGATCGTTGTGCATAATCTGTAGATACTATTGAATTAAAAAGAATTTTGAAACCACTCAACTGTAAAATCCTTATATTTTCATGTCAAAGCTCAAGATGGTGATGATTAAGGTTCAGCATAAGCGTATATACCAACAGAATGGAAACTATTTCATGCATCCATTCTTCTAAAACCCCATGTGCTAATTAGAATAAGAAGTCATGCACCATAAATGGAAAATTGTAAGAGCATCTGGACAAGAATAGGGATATGTTTATTTTGGCAGCATTTGGCTTCTACAATTTTTACATTTTTCTCTAGCCATATGCCCGTAACCAGGTATTGCTTCAGGTAGCAAATCTTAAACTTCCATAACCAGTTGTTGCTTCAGGTAGTATATATGAATCCTAAAGTTGTTGTTAATGATGGTAATAAGGAAAGGCAATTCCACTGCTAAGCAATGCAGTTGTAAAGCATAATATCAAGTGACCATGTTGACTTACAATGGCGGTTGTTGCACTCCAAATTGCTACTGTTAAGTGAATCCCGTATTGTCACATGATCATCAATTGCTTCCCCATTGACTTTTCTTGTTGGAAGGCAGCAGTGAAGGTTGCGAATGGTGATCATGTGATTCTGCAATGTTGCAATCATCAAAATTGGGAGCTACTTGCCAAGTGCCTGAATCATGATCATGTGACTGTGGGGATGCTTCAATAGTCACATCTCTGATTAACTATCATAAGTCCCCTTGTTAGCTCCATAGTAACTTTGAACGGTGGCTGAAGGAGTGGTTGCTGAATGAGGACTATCTGTAACAGAATGGAAAGAGATTTGGCTGAAAATACATATACAGTTTTTCAATCATAAATAATTTTTTATTTATCTATCTATCCTAGATAGATAGATAGATAGATAGATAGATAGAAAGATAGATAGATAGATAGATAGATAGATAGATAGATAGATAGATAGATAGATAGATAGATAGATAGATAGATGATGGACGGACGGACGGACACACACACACAAAAGTATTTAAATGTTTGTTCAGTATTCCTTAATTTCATCTGCAGTCCTTTCTTTTTCCTTCCATTCTATCCTTTACAGCAGTGGTCCCCAACCCCCGGTCCGCGGCCCGGTACCGGTCCGCAGAACAAATAGTACCGGGCCGCCCTGCTACTGGTCCTGCGACTTGAGCCTCCGCCTCCATCCCTAAAGACGGGCAGGCGAGGATGAAACGGCCGGGCTTTCCTCGGCCAGCCTCTTCGGCAGGCGCCGCCCTGCCTTTTCTTCGCCCCTCCCCGAAAACCTGGTGTCGCTGAAATGAAAAAGCCGCTTTCAAAAACAACGAGAGGGGGACGGAGGGCGCTTCCTCCAGCGGTTCTGAGGAAAGACCGGCGGGACCAGAAGCCGCACGGCTAAACCTGGCCGTCATTCGGCAGAAGGCGAAGCCTTTCCGGCGCGTCCTGGGAAATCCCGCTCGTCCGTGCGCCGCTTCCCTCGCGCATGCCTTTTCACTCCTTTCGGAAGTTTTGGGCGGCGGCGGCGGGAGGATGCTGGAGAGCGGTGGCAAGCCGGTGAAGGAGGGCGTGCTGGAGAAATGCAGCGACGGCTTGCTGCAGCTCTGGAAAAAGAAGTGTTGCATCCTCACCGAGGAAAGGCTTCTGCTTATCCCGCCCAATACCACATCTTTACTTGGAAAGTTTTTCACCTACAAATAATTCCCCCAAAACCTTAGGGCTGAAAAATGAGTAGAAAGAATTAGAGGTTAATTAATTCAGTACATTTTTACATGAATGGTCTCTCATCTGGGATGGCAACCTGTTCATGTAAAGCAGCAATTACGAATATGTTCTCTGTAAAGGCATAATTAGAGTTTTCTGGCGACTGGCATGTAATCATCTGTGACTTCTCAGCAATGAGACCCAAACCAGTTGGTGATTGTGTGCTTTACACTGTAAATTAAAATTGTTTATATTTGAGATTGTTTTGATTTAATAATCAACGCGACGCCGTAACCCCCCCCCAGTGGGCCGCGGAAAAATTATCAAACGTTTAATTTAATTTAATTTAATTTAATAGACGTTCTTATAGGCCGCCCAATCCCGTGGGACTCAGGGCGGCGTACAACAGAATAAGAAGCGTACAATAAAAACAATTATCATAATTTAAAATTAAAAGGCATAGTTAAAACAATTATAAAAACAACATTCAAGGGGGGAATCTGATCTTCCTATTCACCCCGCCTGCCGGAAGAGCCAAGTTTTTATGGCTTTACGGAAGGCCAGCAGGGTGGGGATAGTCCGGATCTCTGGTGGGAGTTGGTTCCAGAGGGACGGGGCTCCCACAGAGAAGGCCCTCCCCCGTGGCCCCGCCAACCGACATTGTTTGGCCGATGGGACCCGGAGGAGGCCCTCTCTATGGGACCTAACCGGTCGTAGGGAGGTATGTGGTAGGATGCGGTCCCGAAGGTAACCTGGCCCTGAGCCATGTAGGGCTTTAAAGGTAACGACCAACACCTTAAATTGCGACCGGAGACTAATTGGCAGCCAATGCAGCTGGCGAAGAATAGGTGTTACGTGGGTGTATCTCGGTACACCCACTACAGCTCGCGCAGCTGCATTCTGTACCAGTTGGAGTCTCCGGATGCTCTTTGAGGGTAGCCCCATGTAGAGCGCGTTACAGTAGTCTAGCCGTGAGGTGACAAGGGCATGAGTGACTGTGAGCAAAGCCTCCCTCTCCAAGTAAGGTCGCAATTGGTGCACAAGACGAATCTGTGCAAAGGTCCCCCTAGCCACAGCTGAAAGATGTTGCTCCAATTTTAGCTGTGGATCTAGGAGGACACCCAAATTGCGGACCTGTTCCGAGGGAGTCAATTTTTCTCCCCCGAGAACCAGGGAGGGACAGTCGACATAATCCTTGGGAGGCAAAATCCAGAGCCACTCAGTCTTGTCTGGGTTGAGCCTGAGTCTGTTCACTCCCATCCAGACCCTCACATCGTCCAGGCAGCGGCACATTACATCAACTGCTTCACTGAACTGACACGGGGTGGAGATGTACAACTGGGTATCGTCAGCATACTGCTGATACCTCACCCCGTGTCGTCGGATGATCTCACCCAGCGGTTTCATGTAAATGTTAAACAGGATGGGCGAGAGGACCGAACCCTGTGGCACCCCGCAAACCAGGGGCCTAGGGGCCGACCTCTGCCCTCCTGTCAACACCGACTGCGTCCTGTCAGAGAGGTAGGAGGAGAACCACCGTAAAACAGTGCCTCCCACTCCCACCTCCCCAAGACGACGCAGAAGGATACCATGGTCGATGGTATCGAAAGCCGCTGAGAGGTCAAGTAACACCAGGATGGAGGAATGACCCCCATCCCGTGCTCGCCAGAGATCATCCATCAGTGCGACCAAAGCAGTCTCCGTACTGTAGCCGCGCCTGAAACCCGATTGAAAGGGATCCAGATAATCAGTATCCTCCAATAGCCGCAGGAGTTGGAGCGACACCACTTTCTCTACAACTTTACCCAAGAAGGGTAAGTTGGAGACTGGACGGAAGTTCTTTAAATCCGCTGGGTCCAGGGAAGGCTTCTTGAGGAGGGGCCTCACCACCGCAGCTTTTAAGGGCTGCGGGACGGACCCCTCTCTCAAAGATGCGATCACAACAGCCTGGAGCCAGCCGCGTGTCACCTCCCTGCTGGCCGAAACCAGCCAGGAGGGACACGGGTCCAATAAACAAGTGGAGGCGCTCATCGCTCCTATGGCCTTGTCCACATCCTCAGGAGTGATAGGCTCAAACTCCTCCCAAATAACAGGACTAAGACTCGCCCCTGTCATCTCGGCCTGCCCTGTCCAAATGGAGTCCAGGTCTGTCCGAATCTGAGTGATTTTATCCGCCAGGAACTGGGAAAATTCCTCAGCTCTACCCTGCAAGGGTTCTTCGCCCCCCCCCTTTGCGAGGAGGGAGCGCGTCACCCTAAACAGGGTGGCTGGGCGGGAGTCGGCGGACGCAATAAGGGCGGAAAAATGCGCACATTTTGCCGCCCGTATCGCCACTAAGTAAGACTTAATGCAAGTTCTTAAAAGTGTCCGGTCAGACTCAGCTTTACTGGCTCTCCATCGTCGCTCTAGGCGTCTCTTTAGGCGCTTCATCTCCCGGAGCTCCTCAGTAAACCAAGGAGCCCTCCGGGATCCGCTGCCACGGAGAGGTCGCAAAGGCGCAATCCGATCTAAAGCCCCTGTTGCCGCCTGATTCCAGGCAGTCACTAGAGCCTCAGATGAATCGTGTACCAGGGAGTCCGGTATTTCCCCAAGTTCCCTCTGAAATCCTTCGGATTCCATTAGGCGCCTGGGGCGGAACCACTTAATCGGTCCCGCCTCCTTGCGGTGGAGGAGTGGCGCCATGAAATCCAACCTCAGAAGGAAATGATCTGACCACGACAAGGGTACTGTGACTAAACCCCTCAGCCTCAGATCATCTCTCCACTGCCCCGAGAGAAACACAAGGTCAAGCGTGTGACCTCCCTCATGAGTCGGACCCTGAACTACTTGGGTCAGGTCCATGGTTGTCATGGAAGCCATGAACTCCTGGACTGCCTCTGAGGTTTCACCGGGCGATGGCAGGTTGAAGTCCCCCAGCACCATCAGCCTGGGGAACTCAATCGCCAGCCCTGCTACCGCCTCGAGCAGAACAGGCAGGGCCTTTGCAACGCAGCTAGGAGGCAAGTACGTTAGCAGAAGGCCCACCTGAACCCCTAAGTCCAGCTTCAGAAGGAGCGGCTCACACCCAACAATCTCCGGGGCAGGGCTCCTTCGAGGATTTAGGTTCTGGCGAGCTATAATTGCCACTCCTCCACCCCTTCCCTGGGGTCGCGGCTGATGCTGAACTGAGAACCCGTCCGGGCACATCTCGGAGAGGGGAACCCCCCCCTCCTGGCCTAGCCAGGTCTCAGTAATACATGCCAGGTCCGCCCCCTCTTCCAGGATTAAATCCCGTACAAGGGGGGCCTTGTTAGTAATCGACCTGGCATTCAACAGCAGCAGCTTGAGCCCAGGGCCCTGACATCCCTGGTTACCAGGTACTCGGGCTGAGCTAGATGGAATCAAACCAGAGGGGCCAGAACAAAGAATCGCTTGAAGATAGCGAATTCTCGTTCCCCGAGAGCGGCCTACCCCCCTGCTCCCGCCATACCTACCTCTCCCTGTTATGACCTTAATACTCCCGTCCCCCCTCACACCAGAGATCCCCTCCTCTCCCCCACTGGTCCCCCTCTCTCCCAGCAGGCCATGCATCCCAGTCATACTGAGCCTGGGGGAGGACTGGAACCCCCCTCCGCTTCTGTTTACACACTCAGCAGAGGGGGGTAGAGACCCAATCCCCAGCTCACTCATTCACGTTGACCGGTCCACGGCAATAAAAAGGTTGGGGACCACTGCTTTACAGTATTACCAATTTAGGATAATCCATTTTATATTTATAACTGTTATTATATACTATTTATCTTGATGTAAGCCACTCAGAGTTGCCTGAAGCGTGACATGGGTGTCAAATAAATTTAATAAATAAATACTGGCTGTAACAACTGAACATAAAAAGTATGGAATCTTCTCTGGCAAGTATTTTGGAATGCTTTGTAATTTCATTAGAGGCAAAAATGCCTATTCCTCATAAATTATTCAAGGGCATGTTGATGTTTAGTGGAAAGTTAGGAGGCCTATATTTTCTTCAGTTTTCTTTTATTGACTTAATGATTCCTTTCAGCCCAGGTTAATTACTGTCAGTATTCTGCCCATCTGTGCTGTAAGTTTATATTCTTTTTAAATTTAAAATTTAATGATAAAAATAATAAGCTTCGGGCTAGAATACTTTTATTCCTCTTATATAAATGATTCTCCTCCATGTGTTTTAATCATATCACTATCCGGGCCAGAATTATCTCAAACTGGTAGTTATAGGGCAGAAGTGGGTTCTAAAACCCTTTATTACCGGCAGAAGCGTCCCGGGCGGGTGGCCGGAGCCTCCCGCCGCCGCCGCTACCGGTTCTTAGAACCGGGCCGAACCAGGTGCAACCCACCGCTGTTATAGCGACTCTCTATAGCATTGTGGAATTAACATCCCAGAGATACAAGCGGGAGCCATTCTGTGGATCAGGAAATTTTATAATTTAGGTTTTAAAAAAATCTTATTTTTATAATTTGTGGGCCTTGTTTTTTATTGATTCAGTATTCTATTAGGTAATTATTTAAAAGATTTTTGTAGGCTTATATAGGAATAATTCAGTTCATATCAAGATTATGGCTTTTTCAAAGCAAACAGTACAGTGGAATTTATTTTTTTCCTACTGGTATCAAATATCTTTTGTATAAAGAATAACATGACCATTCTTCTTATTTTACTTGTCTGTAAAATTGGTACATTAAATTCATATAGAGGTTTTATTACTGAAACGTAGTCTTGTCCAAAATAGTTAAAATAATAGATCTGCCGTTCTTTTCTACAATATAATTGCTCTTTTTAAACTACCATTTTTAAGGAAATAATCCCTATTGAGCACAAGGATATTTGTGTACAAATAAATATATGTAGGGTATTAATAATAATAATAATATTTCTTGTTCTTACTGTTCTAATGATACTTTATGGAACTTAACATGTATATTTTTTCTTTTCTCTACAAAGATAATTTCCAAATTCTTTTATTCAGAATTCTGATGTTTTTGGATCTGTCAACTTCCAGAGGAATAAGATGAAGCATTATCAATCATTATATGGGCTTGAGATATGGAAATTGCCACAAACAAGCATTACAAGAAGCAGGTACATTTGATTAAAATAACAAATATTGTTATTGAAATGGTAAATGTTTTAGGAACTTATCAGGAACTGGCAACCAAAGGACTAGGCAGCTCAAAGGCATGCAGTATTTAAATTGGGTTCTGAACAAAATGTTAGTTGTTGCCTGACACTATTTGTTGTGTTCTGACTGACCTCTAACTGAACCCTAAACTTGTTTTGACTAGACGACCTCTGACTGAACTTTAAGTTGTTATGTTTTTAGTTGAACTCTGCCTGAACTGTTGTTGCCACCCAGGTCATGTGTTTGAATGCTCATACACTATTGGTTGTTGTGTCTGACAGCCCTCTATAAAAGAGCTAGCGGTCAGACCATGTTTTTCTGGTTACTTGAGTGAGCTGAGTAAAAGAGCTGTTATGAAGTCTGTCTCCTGTGATCCTTGCCCACAATCTAACACTATTGGCAATTGAATAACATCAAAAGTTCTGTGTTTCTTCTCCTCAAATGAGGCGATCTAGTAGGATGTATAATAGTTGTCAGCTATGATGAGAAGTAAAGTTTGTAGGAACTGTCTGTTAGAAAAGCCCAACCCAAATACAGGAATAGGTTACTCTGTGTTGTCATTATTTATGACTTCCTAAAATAATACAGGACTGTGGGAATGTTCATCTTCACTGGAACTCTAGAGTCAATTTATGGCACCAGGTAAAATATTATTATTACAGTACTTGCAGAAGTTTCAAAGGGTTATACATTTCCAGTCTTTGCCATTTTACATACATAGTATGGATTCTTGATCAAACATTCCACAAAAATCATAAATATAATAGGAAAAATATGAAAGCTGAGAATTCTGCACTGCTCTCAATTTAAATTTTGTAAGTAAAGGAAAGCAACAAATGTTATTGATGAAAGAGAATATTTTATAGGAATAAGGCATATTTTTTCTTCTATGCCACAATATTATAAATATCAACTGTCAGACCACATGTTCTTTTTGTCCTTGTTAATAATTGCTTGAGTTCTATCTTAATTCTTTTTCTGCACTGTAAAATGTTAGACTAGTTTTTTTACTCAACTAGAACTGAGATTTAGAATTTATGTAGCATTATTTCTAATTCATTCATACTGAACAATTTTCAACAAGTGAGACTTCCTGTTTTTCTGTTCAGAACTAAATTATCTAATTAAATACTTCAAATTCCCTGAATAATACAGTACAAGCATTTGTTAGAATTCTGGCTCAATTGTGTATTCAGCTGGGATTTCATCTATGCTGAACGAGGAAGATTAAATTGTAACTGGAAACTGTGTTGACGTGGATCAGCTACGATATCTATAATATCTATTCCCTTCATAAACAGAACTACATCAATTCTTGCATATTAAGTATTCTGGTATTAATTCAGTAAAACTTGATCACACACACTTATAAATCCTGTTGTATGCAGCTATCCTAATTCTTTGGAAATATTTCCTGGTTACGGAAATCTTCCCATAACAACTATTATCCAATTTGATTTTACAGTTATGGATTGTATTATTTTAATCATTCCCAAATTCATCACCATATCTTATTTAATCTTGTCTTAAGCTCTCAGCCTGATTCCAAATCTAACAGTTGCATCTGGATCTAGTCAGCTACTGAATTAGTGTTTATTCCTTCACCAATCAGTAATTAGCCATTTCTTTTAAAGTGTAAGTTTAAAGTCCTTCCATTGTAACTGAATGGCAATTATTAGAAGGAGACTTGTCATGGAATACGGTATTTGGCTTAATCCATTGGGAAAGTAGAAACTAAAAGACTACATATCTATATTAACAAACTGTACTTGATATAACTCATAATGAAAATTAAGAAACATTACTAATAAACAGGATATCAACACAAATGCCAATATACCTTGGCAAAACTTTGAAGGGCTGCTTTGACTCAAGTAGGCTACAATTAAATCACCCCATCACTCAGCAGATTCATAAATCAATAGAGAGATCACCTGCATTGCATTGGATCACAACAGGTGGTTGTGTAAGCGGACCCTGTATGTGGGAATACGAGGAGGAGGAGGAGGAGGAGGAGGAGGAGGAGGAGGAGGAGGAGGAGGAGGAGGAGGAGGAGGAGGAGGAGGAGGAGGAGGAAAAAGAAGAAGAAGAAGAAGAAGAAGAAGAAGAAGAAGAAGAAGAAGAAAGAAAGAGAAAGAAAGAAAGAAAGAAAGAAAGAAAGAAAGAAAGAAAGAAAGAAAGAAAGAAAGAAAGAAAGAAAGAAAGAAAGAAAGAAAGAAAGAAAGAAAGAAAGAAAGAAAGAAAGAAAGAAAGAAAGAAAATCAGGTCGTTGTGAAGCATTCTATTGCTTTTTTCTGTTCCTTCTGGGAATATTGGTAGACATTATGTAATGATGTAACTTCCATAAATGTGAGGATTCTCCAGGAATATTGAGCTGTGCCAGACTCTTTCCCTGTGGTCTGGTATCTCACTGTGCTAACCTGTTTCTGCTATCTAACTTGAAGGATAGCTTGCCAACAAGCCATCATTCTGACATATCCAACTCAGAAGAGGTCAAACATCTCAGCCCAGCAGTTCATCAAAGTCACTGATACAGGGGCCATTCCCAAGAGGAGTAAGCCGCCTAATCGATGCCAACAGTCTACATTCTGCAGAAGATCCAGTGATAAAGACAGCAAAGTACAAACCCCCCCCCCACACACACACAGACTCCCACAAATGCATGTCATGGGTATTTTGCATGACAGGCATCTCCAAAAAGTGAAAGGAAATGTGAGAGCTTTTGAAAGTTTTTGAGAGTTTTTAACTTTTAAGTTGAAGTAAGGTATTTTCTCCATTGGTTCATTCTGCATAAACTGGCATGCATTACTTGGAGGCTGATGGACTGTGTATTTCTCATCTTGCCATTTCCCCTTAAAAGATGTCCAGGGAAATCTTTTAAGATAAGGTGCTGAGGCAGCTGCAGGCATTCTGATACTTACCCAATAATAGCCTACTGATACATATTTTTAAATATATATAGAATCTTGAAGCAATTCAAATTGAATGAATTGTGCCATCAAATCTTTAAGCATAAACTCAACTGGAAGCATACTCTCGCTTCATATCTCAAATCAAATCAGGCCTGAATCATATACCTCCAGAAGGTGAGGGCTGATAATGATAAAAGTGAATACATTTGAATTATGAATTCAGTTATCCACAGAAGATATTCAAGAATACTTTTTACGGATATAGAGATGCCATGGTAGGAAGTGATTCTGACATGAATATGTTCTGCAGCAAAAGTAGGGTGAAGGTAAATATAAATAATAGTTAAACACTTATAAACAGGTGCTGTGCTCTTCCCTGGAGACTTGCCACTGTTATGTGATAGCCTCAGCTTTTGTACAGCTGGGATAGCAGTGATACCAAACGCACATCACTCTACTAAAGGCACATAAACGAATATGTTTTAGTAAAGTCACATTAGAGCAATAGTTCTCAACCTTCCTAATGCCGCGACCCTTTAATACAGTTCCTCATGTTGTGGTGACCCCCAACCATAAAATAATAAAATTATTAGGAAACTCAGGGGTGGGTTCTAACTTACCTCACTGCCAGTTCGCTTCCTCCTGCGCTGCGTGGCTATGCCTCGTGAGTGTGCGTGCGCTTTGCGCGTGTATGCGCAGTGCCGATTTTTTTAAAAAAATTGCAAAAAAAAGCCAAAAACAAGATGGCGATGCATGCACAGTGCCGGAAATTCGGCTTCTGTGCATGCTCAGAAGTTCCCATGGTACAGATTTTTTTTTTGCAGTAGTCTATTTGCATGTGGGTGGACTCGCCTGGAGATGGATAGAGGAGCGGTGTCTCGGTTCCTAAGACCATTGGAAATATGTGTTTTCCAATGGTCTTAGGCGACCCCTGTGAAAGGGTCGTTTGACCCACAAAGGGGTCACGACCCACAGGTTGAGAACCGCTGCATTAGAGGAATATATCATTATTCAACAATCAATAGCACAGAATTATGATGTTTTCCTGAAAGTGCTTCATGGAAAATAATAATGGTTTTCTTTTTCCAAACTTATTTCTCATACCGTTCTCAGAACCTTACAAAACCATAATTTATAGGTGATAGCCACATGCAGAAGATCTCCTCAAACCAAAGTAAATTATATGTATCCTTATAATTTAAGATTAATGTATAGTATTGTTTGGACAGATGGACTTTGTTGACATCTAGTGATTATCTGGATTCTTATATTAGAAGTTTGGATGCCTTTATAGATAGCATGCCCTTCCTTTTTAGCAATTAAGAACTGGGTTTTATGCATATAGATAATGCTGTGTGTTCGTCACATATTTTTTCACTGTTTCTGTGTGTCACACATATGAATCATCCTTCACAAAGCATTTTAGAACCTTTTACAGGTAAGCTTGTCCATTACCATTACATTGTCCATAATCTTAAGGCAGTCCTATTAATTTTTCTGTTCCTTTTAACTGCCATAGAAATTCAAGATGAATTTTCAGATTGAATTTTGTTACTGTGTTTGTTTACCTTTTGCTGAGTTTTTAAACTTTTGTTCTTCACCATTTTTCCTTGTTTGTAAGAAAGGGTTATGGATGTGGTAGTTTCTTTTTCCTTTCTTACATATCTGAAAACTACCCCTTAATCACCTTATTGCATCATTATAAGAATCATTTTGTACATATGTTAAGTGAAAGAATAAATTACTCTTCTAAGATGGACATATATTGAACACCTTACTAGTTGGATAGCAAATATTTTTATTCAATGAAAATCATGACTGATGAGAAAGTATAAATTTAAGAGTATAACTTTTTAAAGAAAGTATTCTTTAAAATAGAAGGTTGAAGCTTCTATTGAATATGCATAAATATAAACTTTATTTAGAAAATAACATGGTGTCCGGAAAGCCAGAATTATTTAAGCCTCTTTATAACTAAAAAGTATTACAACAATATCTGTAAAGACATTGAAAATGGAACACACATGGAAAAACAAGGAAAGTTAAAAAAAAAAAAAACCTCTGAACTCAGAAACTCAGAAGGAAGTTCTAACCTCAAATTGGTATGTTAAAAGACATCAGTGGACAGATACTGTAGTAACCAATTCAAATGAGATTAAATTAAAATACTGTACAGTAGTGATGTCAACAACCAAGATAGAAGATATTCCCTATGTATAAGAATCTCTACAACTAAAACATGAAGTTAGATTTAGCACTCCAATCATTACCAACTCAGAAAGCTATAGGAACCAAATTCAGGGGTGAAATCCAGCAGGTTCTGACAGGTTCTGCAGAACCGGTAGCGGAAATTTTAAGTAGTTTGGAGAACCAGCAAATACCACCTCTGGCTGGCCCCAGAGTGGGGTGGGAATGGGGATTTTGCAATATCCTTCCCCCAGGAGTGGGGAGGGAATGGGGATTTTGCTGTATTCTTCCCCTGCCACGCCCACCAAGCCACACCACGCCCACCAAGCCACGCCCACAGAACCGGTAGTAAAAAAATTGGATTTCACCACTGGACAAAATGCAATACCCAGTGAAATATGGCAAGCAACAAAGGAAGAATCAGTTAAGGTTCTAATCAAGCTATTCCAGCAAATCAAGAATGACACAGTAACTAAGAGATTAAAAAAATGTCAAGCTACATTCCAATATCAAGAACTGATTTAACAGAGTGTGCAAACTATCATAGTGTAATCTTAATTTCATGTGCTACCAAAATAATGCTTAGGATCATCCAACCCAAATTAGACTCTATATGGAAAAGAGATTCCAGATGTTCAAGTTGGTTTTAGAAAAGGCTCTGGAATACGAAATAACTCAGTTTCCCAGTAATTTTGGCAATATATAAGGGTATAATACCCTCCATGAATCCCTTGTACAATAATTTCCTTCGATTTTTATAATAAGAGCCCTAATGTGGAGTTCTTTCAAAGTATAATCCATTCCATATCAGATATATCTTAAATGTTATGACTATAATTCTTTGAGACAAATTAATCCCAGTTATTACCGGATATTATATAGTTTGGACATTAGTTTTTTAGAGGACTCTGGAGGTTCTGACAAAATATTTGCAATAGCTACTAGTAACCACAATGGTCTTTTATGGATTATATTTTTAACAAAAAGACTTATTTCATTCATTTGTAGTCAGACAACGTTCATACATGCCAATTTTTGTTTTACAATACCTTTTGGCATTACTTGATTATTTATAAAATAATCTCTTAAACGGGTTTTGCTGTCTCCACAGCTTGCTAGATAGCCCCGCTACATTATTTATGGGAAAGAACTGTAACCTACGATTGGTATTAATGAGGAGGGGGGTGGATTTAATGCTCTCCCCTAGTAGTTCCAAACCTCAAAGAAGTAAAAAAAACCCTATTCATTTGGGGTTTATTCATATTATATCTCTTGCTTTCAGAAAGGGTATCAATTCTGGTTTTTGATTTATCAGTCACTTAGTCTCTATTGGCACTCACTTTCTGTATTTTGGATTCCCCCCCCCCAATAGTAATTGTTGTGTTAGAATTATATATAATCTAAGTGTATATTCAGCAAGCTCTACTTTCATTTTTATGATTTCAAAAATAGGATTTTTTTAATTATTTGAATTTTTTTCTGTTAAACACAGATATGGCCACTTTTGAAAAATCTTGCCAAGAATATTGTCCATGCAGTTGACAGGACTCAAGACTTACCAAACTCAATTTAACATGCTTATATTTGTTTAGGAAGACTTAAACAGTTACCACCCAAGTATTTAAAGACCTTTCAAACCATGTTATTTTTTTTCCAGCTCACAATATGTAGGAGTATGTGTGGAAAAGCTATGTTTTGTCAACGTTTTTATTCATCTTGTTTTAAAGATGGAAAGTCCCAAACCTAGGAAACCCATATAATTTTTGTTCTGATGCTGTTTTAAAATGTTAGCAAGAAAATGAGTTAGAAACCCCCATGATTAGGGGACCATTATGGTAAAAATAATTATAACCATTGTAGCAAACCATATCTGAAAACTTTGCCAAGATAACTTCAGGGGCATGTCAGTTAGTCAATAGGAGTCAAGACTGATTTGAAGACACAAATATTTATAGGAGTAATGTGGGTCTCCTCCTACAATTCATGATGGCGAATTGAAATATAGGTGGCACGCTGAGCCATATCTGAGGGCACGCAAGGCGTTGCCCTATGTCACTTCCAGTGCACATGTGTGCGCTGGCCAGCTGATTTTCGGCCTAGGGAGGGGAGGCCGTTTTCGCCCTCCCCAGGCCTCAGGAAAGCTTCCGGAGCCTGAGGAGGGCAAAAAATGGCCCAGCAGGCCTACCGGAAGTTCATTTCCAAACTTCCGATAGGCCCATTGGGCCCGTTTTTCGCCATCCACAGGCTCTGGAGGCTTTCCTGAAACCTGGGGAGGATGAAAAACGGCCCAACAGGCCTACAGGAAGTCCAGAGGTTTCAGTGAGGCCTGCGTGCATGTGCGGGGGGGTTGTACATGCATGTATTTTCTGTATTTTATCTTCCTCTTCAAAGATACATATCTATGACATGTGTAGGGTCAGTATAAGACTTTGTGGATGTTTTAAAACAGAGGTCTTCAAACTTGGCAACTTTAAGACTTGTGGACTTCAAGAGATAGATATAAGAATTTTTAAGTTAAAAACAATAGCCTTAAATATGGAAAATGTAGAATTGAGAAAGAAATTCCGATATTGTAAATCTGTATTAGTGGAACTATGTGTTAGGTTCTCATACTGAAGAGGCGAGTGAGTGGCTTCAGCTCTTTATTAGGTCATGGTGGGAAACAACAGCCTAGACCCCAGCTATGGCTGGGGTTTAAATAGGGTAGCCCTGGCTTGGACCAGGGCCAATCAGGAGCATCCTGTTGATGAAAATAAGCTGGACCAGATTGGGAACTTCTCAGCTAAGATGTAAATGTAGGGACATAACATCCCTCTCCCCTTAGTTCAGCTCAAACATTTGCATACATAGTTATCTAAATACGCTGGACGTCTGGTGTCTCTAGATGACCTGTGCAACTCAGTTTGGGCGTCGGCTTTGGGCGGAGAGGATATGTTTTCCCTCTCTGGCTCCCTCTGTGGAACCTGCTGGAATACTTCGGGTGCAGCCCAGATTCAGCATGGAATTGGACCTCTGTAATCGCTGGGTGGCGCCTCTGGAACTTCAGCTAAGTACTCCGTCTCACTCGGGTTAGATGTAGCTGTAGGGAAAACGACATTATTGCCCTTCTCCCAGTCGGCATTTAGCGGCGGTCTATAGCGAAGCTGGTCTATATGATGCCGCCATTTTCACCCATCCTCCAAAACTGTTACGTATGATTTTGGCCCAGTTATTTCTTGGACCTCCCCAGGTAGCCATAGGGACCCCTCGGTGAAGTTCTTTGCAAATACTAGATCTTTTATTTTGAACGACCTAACTTGCACCAGTTTTTATTTCCTTCTGATTTGAATAAGAGGGGTATAATCTGTCTAAGGTGGACCGTAACTTCCGGCCCATCAGAAATTCGGCAGGACTTTTCCCTGTGACTGTGCTGGGGGTTATGTGTTGCCAAGTTAGGAGTATGTCTATTCGGGCCTGCCAGTCCCCTGGGCCAATGCGGCCCAATGACTCCTTTACTAACCTCACTGCTCGTTCTACTTGGCCATTGGTACACGGCTGGAATGGCGAGATTAGTGTGTGTTTGATACCTAGGCTGGCTAGATATCCCTCGAACTGTGATGAGGTGAGTTGAGGCCTGTTGTCTGACACGATGGTGTCTGGAAAGCCATGTGTGGCAAACAACTTCCTTAAAACCTTTATTACCGCCTCGGTTGTTGTTCTGGGCATGATTTCGACTTCAAGCCATTTCGAGTATGCATCTACTATTATCATGAATGTCTGTCCATGGAATGGCCCTGCAAAATCTATGTGGATGCGTGACCAAGGGGCCCTGGGTTGTTCCCATTCAAAAACGGGGGCTTTTGGCGGTGATGCCCTGGACTCCTGGCATGGAGGACACCCTGCAACCCATTCCTCTATGTGCTTGTCCATTTTGGGCCACCATACATAGCTCCGTGCCAGTGCCTTCATTCTCACCATCCCTGGGTGCCCCTCGTGTAGTACCCTTAGAATATCCTCTCGTAGCAACAGAGGAGCGAGGACCCTCTCACCCCACAATAGACACCCCCCTTGTGTTGATAACTCATTTTGCCTTTGTGCGTAAGGTTGGAGACTGGGTTTCACTGGCCCTTGTGGCCACCCCCTCCACACCCAGTTCATGATTGTCTGTAAATCAGATCTTTCTTTGTTTCTGCTGCAATGTCTGCCAAGGTGATCAGTCCCAGTCTGGCATAGTCTATAAGCAGCACTGGAATCTCAGGCATGGGGTCGTCCACGAGGTCTGGCAATGGGCAGCGGCTCAACGCGTCTGTGTTGCCCATTTTCTTTCCAGGTTGGTGAGTTAGCATGAAGGAATAGGCAGAGAGAAACAGCGACCATCTCTGCATTTTGGGGGGTAGTGTGTCCGGAGTGGATTTATTCCCTGCTAGAAGGCCCAATAATGGTTTATGGTCAGTGACCAGCTCAAAATGTCTCCCAAACAAATATTCATGAAACCGCTTGACACCGCTACAGCGGCAAGCGCTTCTTTGTCAATCTGGCCATAGTTCCTTTCTGCGCTTGACAAAGTCCTGGAGAAATAAGCAACAGGAACTTCGCGGCCATTTGGGAGCCGATGGCTCAGTACAGCCCCCACCCCAAAAGGTGATGCATCGCAAACCAATACAACTGGCAATGTGTCACTAAATTGCATTAAAAAACTCTTGTCAGACAGCAGGTCTTTTATAGCCTGAAAAGCTCTGTTCTGTGCCGGCCCCCCAAACCAGGCCATTTTTTCAGAGAGCAATTTATGCAGAGGCTCTGCGACGGTAGCTTTATTTTGCAGGAATATGCTGTAAAAGTTCAACAACCCCCAAAATGCTTGAAGTTCAGTCCTGTTGGTGGGCACTGGGGCTTCCCTAATGGCCCTAAGTTTATCCTTGGTGGGGTGCAATCCTGATCCATTTATCTGGTATCCTAAAAATTCCACTTCCGGAACCCCTATCTGGCACTTGCTAGCTTTTAGTTTTAACCCAGCGTCTCGGAATCTAGTCAGTACTTCTCTGAGTCTCTCTCTTAACTGTGTTGTGTCTTTTGCTGCTATTAATACATCATCAAAATATGGGACGACACCAGGTACCTTGGACCAAGCACTCTTTCCATTATGCTTTGAAAAATCCCTGGGGCTACGCTGACACTGAACTGCAACCTATTACATTTGAATGCCCCGCAGTGCGTGACGATGGTTTGTGCTTCTGCGGTCTCGCGATCCACAGGCAGTTGCTGGTACGTCTGCACGAGATCTAGCTTTGCAAAAATGGCGCCCGGGCCTAATGTGTGCAATAGATGCTGAACTAGTGGCACCGAGTATGCGCTCTGCTGGAGGGCCTTATTGACTGTGCATTTATAGTCCCCGCAGATGCGAATAGAGCCATCATTTTTTAATATTGGCACTATTGGGGTTTCCCACTTAGCGTGATCCACCGGTTCTAGGATCCCCTGACTGATTAACTGGTCTAGCTCTTTGTCTATCTTTGGCCTTAATGCAAAGGGGATTCTGCGCAGTTTTAGCCTTATTGGTGCTACCCTTGGGTCTAGGTTAAAAGAAATTGGGTTGCCCATGTACTTGCCCAATCGTTGGTCGAAATTCTCCTGGAACTCCTGTAGCAGGTCTCCGCAGCTCCCATCCGCAGCCAGCATCGTGTTGATCACCTTCGCCTTTCTGGTCACTTCCATGTCTAGCACTCAGAACCAGTCAAGTCCCAACAGACTGGGAATGTGGTCGTGGGCGACAGTCAGCTTCAAACTTGCTTCCTGGTCCTCATACCTCACTGTCACATCTTTGATTCCCAAAACTGGGATTCGATTTCCTTGGCAGTCGGAAATCCGGACTGGTTGATTTCACAGCTGCCTCCGGGTTAGGCTTGGGATGGCTTTCTTCGCATTTTCCCAGGACATTATGGTTATGGAGGACCCTGTGTCGATTTGCATGTCACAATGAGAGCCTTCTACAAGAACCACTATGTTAATTTTTGAATTGTCCTGCTCTCTAACTTGATTAACTCGTATATAGTTTATCTCTGCCTGGGGAGCATAGCTACCGCTTCGCCTGTGTGGACCCCTCTCGTTTCATCTCGTTTCGCCTTCATGCCGCGGCTCACTCTGGTAGAAATTTCGGCCGGTTCCTCTGTTAGGGATACGGGAGGCAGGAAAACGAGGTGCCTGGCAGACCCTCACGATGTGGCCGAATCTTCCACAATGTCTGCAATTTGCCTCGCAGAAATAGCAGGATGCCCAGGGGTGCATTTCACCACAACTGGGACACAGCGTTAGTTTTCGCCCCCCCCCCGGCGCTGATCTATGCGGAAAATGTTTTTGCTTTCCTCATCTGAGCACTCGTCTGGGCTCTTGGATTGTACCTCGTTTACCTTGACTGCATGTTTTGCTGGGGTTGATGTGCCCTTCTGGCGCAGTGTTTCCACCCCATCCTTGGATGTTTCTGCTGCCCTGGCATCCCCTAAGGCAGTTTTCAGGGTCAGCTCATCCCCCTTGGCTAGAAGTCTTTTCTGTAGGCTCAGGTCCCATGTTCCTTGGATCAGTTGGTATAGCAGCACCTCATCCAGATTGCTGAATTTGCAGTGTACCGATGCCTTTCTTAGAGCTCTTTTTGCATTCTTTCTCCAAACTTGTGTTGGCTCACTACCTTCGAAGGTGCAGGGTTGTAGTGATTTTTCAAGAACTCTTGAATTTTTGTCCATGATGCAGCCTCGACTTGTTCCGGCTCCTTCAGGCTCGCAGCCATCTTGAAAACTTCTGGCCCGCAGTGGCTCAGGAATATGTCTCATTTAATGCTGTCCGATTTGTTGTTCATTTCGCTTGCGCCCAGGAAACAGCAGAATCTTCTTAAGTAGTTGTCCCACAATTCTCTCTTTGGGTCAAATGACATTGGTGGGTGGATGGACGACATGGTAACGCTGATTCCTTAGACTTTCCTTTGTCCCGATTTGAATTTGGCGCCTCAAGGTGGGAGGCGTCCTTCCGGCCGGCTGAGTTTCTTTGTGTGTAACTCTTCAGTATCCCACCTTCGTCGCCAATGTTAGGTTCTCATACTGAAGAGGCAGGAGGCGAGTGAGTGGCTTCAGCTCTTTATTAGGTCATGGTGGGAAACAACAGCCTAGACCCCAGCTGTGGCTGGGGTTTAAATAGGGTAGCCCTGGCTTGGACCAGGGCCAATCAGGAGCATCCTGTTGATGACAATAAGCTGGACCAGATTGGGAACTTCTCAGCTAAGATGTAAATGTAGGGACATAACACTATGTTTTGTTTTTTAAATGTGAAAAACTTCAATAAAAAGTATTTTTTAAAAAAGACTTGTGGACTTCAACTCCCAGAATTCTCCAGCCAGCTATGCTGGCTGGAGAATTCTGGAAGTTGAAGTCCACAAGTCTTAAAGTTGCCAGGTTTGGGGACCCCTGTTTAAAAATAATATCTCCATACATAGACTCATGACACCTTACCTAAAATTATGAAACTTGACATGTATAAAGGAAACTTGACAGAAAGTTTGTTGACTTTTAAAGTCAAAAAATTGAGATCTTGTACCCTGAAGATGGTTGTTTTTCATTTTGTTTTATATAATTTTTACATGATATAATATATTACTCTCAAGACCAGACATATGTGCATTATGTATAAAGCCTTTCTTTCTCCTTTTTCTTATTTAACATACGTATCTATATTTAGATAGATAAAAAGCTTTTTCTACAGTTGATAATACTTGGGGTAATTACTAATTCATTGAAGACATACTGAGATGCTTTAATCCAAGGCTGCATACTGACTGCATCAGCAGAAACTTTAGGAAGATGAGAAGCTCCTTCTGTTTCCTGCAGAGAGTTATAGATGCCTCAAAAGATCACATTCACAAGCTTAGCTCGTAAATTAGGCTTTAGGCATTTATAGATTTCATACTTTATGTGTCTCTCTGTCTATCACATACACATACAAACTTACTGTCTCAAGCAAACAGTCACACTGGCTTGAAAACCTAACTGCATTTTTACTTCAGGAGCTATATTGCATATTTTTACTGATTAACCATTGTGAGAGATACATTTGAAATGTTCAGTATTCAGGATATAACAGTAAGAAGGAAATTAATGAAAAATATATGAATATATGTGGTATGTTTCTGAAATCTGATACTACATTTTTGTTGTAAAATTTCCATTTATTGTATTCTCTCTGGGCTGGTAAGTAATTTGCAATTTTGGAAGCCTGCCATGCCAGGGACTTGTATGTTCATAATGTAGTTGCCATGATGGTATTGTTGCAGGAAGAAGCCAAACAACTCAGATATCAGGAGTAAGATAAGCCATGTTTTATTGCTTGCGCAAGCAAGGTTCAGTCAGAGAAACGCAGCTTTGGAAATTCTGAGCTGAACGATTATTAGCAGAGAAATGAACATTTTTATACTTTTTCCACAGTTACAAAGACACGCAAACTTCAGTGATTGGTTACTATTACAAATCAACCTTTTGCTACCATATTAGGGAGTTACACCTCTTTCCCTTATTGACACATATGCATGTTTTCTGTAAGTCTTATGTAAACACCTTTAAATTTCTCCATGTTTCCTGTATCTGTTTGTGGCCAGCTTTGTATCAGTTTGTGGCCGGCCTATTCCTGGAAAAGCCTAGCGACTTCCTCTTTGTGTTTTTCCAGAGCAAAAGACATTTAAAACCCTTTAAATGTAAAATTACTCCAAGGGACTTTTACAGGTATGTCTTGTTTCATATAATGACTTTGTTTCATTTCTTATGTCCTGCTTCAGTATGGTTAATCACAAATCTAGGAAATTGCTGCCACCATTGCTGCCTCTAATACTACCCCTTTCCTATTTATACCGCTCCTGATAATTGTATTATTTCTAGTTAAATAAAACCCTAACTTGTATTTTAGTGGGGGGGTTTTCCCTTCAGAGTCTGTATAGCTCACAGAAGCCACCACCTTGGATTTTTTTCCTCCTTAAGTGATTTTAGAAGCTTATTATGTAGCTTTCCAGTTTTCCATTTACTAAAAAAGTAATTTTTAAAAGTGTCCATACTTAGTTACAGCATTTTTGCATTTTGTAGGATTTGAAAACAGGAAAATGACTTTTATTTATATTATGCAATTATAAGTGGATAACATGGTCCATCAAATTGTCAGCATATTATATTGTATTAGCATAACTAACTTGTAGATAGTGTATAATGGTTATTTCCTAATTTACTATTCCAATGGCCATTTACAACCTTTCTTTCCTGATTTTCTGAAGTAGAAGGAAATGATGGTATCTAAAGTTTCCTCTCAAAAAGCACTATGCCAGTGCTTCAGGTTTCTTGTTGTGATACATAGATACATTCATACCGGAAATTGGTAATCATGGAGAACCAAAGTCTTACATGAGAAATTAGAACTGAGATGAACCAACATTTTCTGAAGACCTGAATCATAGTGCTGATCTTCTGAAAATTGAAATAGTGTAGCAAGGAGCAGAGGTGGGATTCAGCAGGTTCTGACCAGTTCTGGAGAACCGGTAGCAGAAATTTTGAGTAGTTCAGAGAACCGGTAAATACCACCTCTGACTGGCCCCGTCCCCATATATTTTCTGCCTCCTGAGTCCCTGCTGATCGGGAGGAAATGGGGATTTTGCAGTTTCCTTCCCCTGGAGTGGGATGGGAATGGAGATTTTACAGTATCCTTCCCCTGCCACGCCCACCAAGCCATGCCCACCAAGCCACACCACGCCCACCAAGCCACACCCACAGAACCGGTAGTAAAAAATTTGAACCCCACCACTGGCAAGGAGGATATATTTGAATGCCTTGTTTCCTAATGCAATCTTTGCAAATCATAAAAGCAAAAGTGAGCTTATTTCTGAAACTAGCAAATGTAAGGCAGATTAACTGTATGGTTTTATAAACTGCTTTGCAATATATGTATTCTAGATTCACACTGCAATGTTTTTTAAAAGTTTGTGGAGAAAAATTGAGAAATATTTTGTCCATGTGATAGCAAAATAAGTTTGAAGCTATTTTGTAATATTTAGTAATTAGTAATTAGTAATATTAGTAATTAGTAATATTTAGCACATGCATCATCTTTCTGTACTATCTATCAAGGAAACTTTTTCTATTTTAAATGTTCACATAGATGGCCTTATTTTTGTATACAGTACTTGATATAGCTTTGCTAACATTAGAACCACAATTGCAGTATGATCCTTTAGGCAGCTGGCAATACTCTAATGCATTTTGTAAGTGACTTAAAAAGGAAAGAGATATATCTCCTTTCAGTATGCATGTGTAACTCCAATTAGTGTTAATAGGAGTTACGTGCTTTGGGATGAAAACATGTCTCTGAAATATGTAACTATTTCCAGTTGAAAATAAATATACCCTATTAGCACTTCACCTTACTTTTAATGCAAACATTTTTTCTCCAGAAAAATGTATGCACTCTTGCAAATCTCTCATTTATTTCATTTTATATTCCTTATTTTATCAATGGAAAAAATGAGGAATTTACAGCTCTTTATCATTGTATGCATATCTTTTACTTAAAGTACTGATAAAAGAAAGGTTTGTAAAAGTGTTTACCATGCATTCTTATGTCATCATTGTAGATAGTTAGAGTCTCCTCCTCTCGATATCTTTCATGCATCAAGCTGCATAAAAGATTCCTCTACAGTTGAAGTTATTTTTATAATGATCTTCCAGAGTAGGGGTGGTGGTGGAAAAGGGTGAAAAAAATGATAATGAACTTTAGCTTTCTTTCTTACTCTTCAGTATTCCATAAAAAAATAGATTCCCTAACCCTCTAATTTTTCCACTATCATAGCCTAGATAATGCATCAATCTCTTCTGCATTCCATCTATTAATTATTTCATTTATTATGACACTACCGGTAACAAGAGAAAAGGAATGCAAGTGTAAAAGGATTTGACATGGTGTGGACTATGGTTTGACTATGGATTTGACATGGTGTGAGCCGCCTGTCCCCTCCAGTCCCCTGGGAGTTGGGCGGCATACAAATCTATTTAAATAAATAAAATAAATAAGTGACATTACATTCCCATTTCTATAGAAAATTTTTTATAGGTTAGACTTAGCTAGAATTGAAGATATGAAGGACAGAATGGACATACGGTAAGTAAAGGGTGGAAACAGTTGAAAATAGTAAGAAGATCAGTGGCGACAGAGGTAAAATAAACACATTGCTTAGAATATAAGTTGCCAAGAAAAGAAACTATGAAAGTATAAACTTTTAATTAAGAATAAGAGGGAACCAATGAAAGCAGGCAGAAATTGTAGTTAGCTGTAGTAGAAAGAAGCAACACTGAAAGAGGAAGGAATGGATAAAATTGGATATTTTATAATCAAGGACAGATGTTTACTGTTTGGATCTGGGAATTATGGGTTGTTTCATATATAACTATTGTTTGTTACTCAAATTAAGAATAGAATGTACCTTTTTTTGCCCTGCCATTGCCTCCTGTATTATGTGCACATGAAGGAGATTAAAAGCCTGCTTGGTCTGTTTTGGTAAAGTCAGTAGGTTCTCCTGTCTTGAGTGGAACCATGTCTGTGAGCTGCTACTCCATTTTCAATGCTAAATAGAGATGGATTGATCAATATATTTCTAGTAGCTAACATGTCAGTTTCATAAATTTATTTTGGCTTGTTCGTATACAACCTTTTTTTTTTTACATAAACAAATGCCTGGCTAGGGACAGGCGGGTAATGTGATCCAAGATGGATTAGCAGTCAGGCTTTCTAACGAAGGCTTAAGGATTTCTGGGGCCAGCCTAAAGATGGGCTGGAGAGTAGATTCCAGAGGAGGGGGAGGAGAAGATAGAAAAGGAAAAGAAAGTCTACTACTCTGTATCTACTTGCAACCATAAATTCTCTCAAACTGTGATTAAAACAAAGTTTTATAAAGTCTGCAATATCCACATTACTTTGAGTGATCATCTGTCAATATTTACACTGACGACCTAGATCAGGGGTCGGCAACCTTAAACACTCAAAGAGCCACAAAGATCCTAACCAGAAGCCCCCCGTTCAATTCTGGAGCTGACCGGAAGTCCGGTTGCCCCACCATAGAGTCTCCTCCTAGCGCGGCATCCTTTTTTCTTCTACCAGTCCTAACCAAAAGCCCTATCAATTGTGGAGCTGACTGGAAAACCCGCCCCTTGCCATAGAGTCTCCTCCTGGCATGCCCTGCTTCCCCCAACTCCCAACCGGAAGCTCCTCTCAAAATTGTGGTGCCGACCGGTGACAGGAAGCCGCAGCAGAGGGATGAAAGAGCCACATGCGGCTCCAGAGCCGCAGGTTGCTAACCCCTGACGTAGATGGACAAGTACCTTAAGTTGGAATTTTAAATCTAATCTAGTAGTTAAAAGAGGAACAGCATCATCTACAAATCATGTGCCAAGCATAATTTTCCTTTTGCCTAATAATGGACAGTGGCTATAAATTTGATGTAATGTAGTCCCCAGATCATTGATATAGATCTTAAATAATGTTGGGGAAGAATACAATGTCTCACACCCTTAGTCATTGCTATGTTGCCTGTAAGTAGGTTTTTCTGTTGAATCTAACCTACATTATTCTATCTTGATATAATGCCGACATTAAATATGTAAGACTCCTGCCAGGAACTAAATGTTCTAGTTTAACCCAAAGTATGGCTTCTGTTAACAGAGTCAGAATAACTTTTTTTTGAATAAAAATAAAAATTTATAAAAAAGGAAAACAATATTTTCCAGACAAGTAGACTATTGTTGATTTATCCTTTCTAAAAATAACCTAAACATTTGTTAAACAGTGCTCTTTAAGGTAGGAGGTTAATTTTTCATTTAATAGCAATAGCACTTAGACTTATATACTGTTCCAGAATGCTTTACAGCTCTCTCTGAATGGTTTACAATGTCAGTGTATTGCCCCCAACAATCTGGTTCCTCATTTTACCAACCTCGGAAGGATGGCAGGATGAGTCAACTTTGAGCCAGTCAGGATCGAACTCTTGGCAGTGGTCAAAATCAGCCTGCAATATTGCATTCTAACCATTGCGCCACCACAGCTCATGGCTATCTGTTTAACTATTTGGAATATAGTTTTCCCAGTACTGATAGCAAGCTACCTGCATATAATTGACAGTGCCTTCCATATTTCCCTAGTTATATAGCTCTAATCCAGCATGAGGCATTTAAATCTGAACTATTATAGTAAATTGACCCCAATAATCTAAGTTTCATTTGAGAAGCTTAATAGATGTTTTATTTGGGCTTGTTGCCTTACGAGATTTTACTTTTGAAATAAAATAAATAAGATCAACTATCACTTCCTCAGACATTAGTTCCTAGTGAACAAGGTGAGCAGCTTTGATCAGATATTATTTCCTATATTCATAATAAGCTATTCCTGATCCCCCCCAAATGATTTGAAATATTTGTTCCCAGATCCTTGGTGGTATACAACAATCTTGAATTGCGAGAGCCATGAAAGCCCTGGAAATGAAACCACTCATCCATGTAATGAAAAATAAATAAGGAAACTTGGTTACCAGACTTTCATTCAATCAATTCCTCCATTTAAATAATCCAAAATTGCAAAGCACTTTTGTTATATAACCCAACTTCCTATTTCCATAACCCTAGCCCAAACTACCCCTGCCCCTAACGATTACATATAATACATTGAAATAATTCTGTATCTTAATTTGTTTTAGCATACATGCAAAGGGCAGACAGGCTAACTGGCTGAGAAATGTACAGTTCTTATTAGTTATCAGAAGTTTTTTTTAGTATACCGTATTTTTTGGAGTATAAGACGCACCTTTTTCCTCCCTAAAAGTGGCTGAAAATTTGGGTGCGTCTTATACTTCGAATGCAGCTTTTTTTCCAGCCCTAACTAGGTGCTAAGAGATCTTCCCAGCTCTTACCTTGCAGGCTTTTTCATTGTTACTCTCTCCAAAGAATGTTTTTCCAGCCCTAAGTTTTTGCAGAATTTTTTTTCATTGCTCTACTTACTCCGAGTAAGTTTTTTCTAGCCCTAACCAGGTGCTAACGATCTTCCCAGCTCTTACTAGCTTGCAGGTTCTTTCATTGTTATTCTCTCAGAAGAAGGTTTTTTTAAGTCCTAACCAGGGGATAAAATAATGTGCTGAAGCTGCTCTGAATAAGTTTTTTTCTAGCCCTAACCAGGTGCTAACTATCTTCCCAGCTCTTACCAGCTTGCAGGCTCTTTCATTGTTACTCTCTCAGAAGAAGTTTTTCCAGCCCTAAGTCTTATCAGGTTTTTTTTTTCATTACTCTACTTGCTCCAAAGAAGTTTTTTTCCAGCCCTAACTAGGTGCTAACGATCTTCCCAGCTCTTACTGGCTTGCAGGCTCTTTCATTGTTACTCTCTCAGAAGAAGGTTTTTTAAAGTCCTAACCAGGGGATAAAATAATGTGCTGAAGCTGACCAGACTAAGGATGCTAGCCAGATGAATACCTGGTAGGCAGATTGTTTTCTCCTATTTTCCTCCCCAAAAACTAAGGTGCGTCTTATACTCCGGTGCGTCTTATACTCCGAAAAATACGGGTAATTGACATTTTCCAAAAGTACTTTATTAGTATCAGATAAAATGACACAAAGATAAATCCAAGCAGGGGCAAATTCATTCATTTCTTGATTTAATAACATTAACTGAATTAAGTTTCAATTTTAAGATTAATTTTTCATTACATTCCAATGGTCTTTACATATTGCACATCCTTTGAAAATGCTTGCATCACTTCACAAAGGTAGATCATCAGAATTATATGGATTCTCTACATTGCAGAGATTATTTTTAAATATGCAGAAACATTTTGGATCCAGTTAAAAGTTGTAATATTATGTAACTATTATATGCAATAATTATTCACTTATTAACTATGTTCAGTAATATCAAGGAATCACAGCACAACCTAACACTTTATGTGTAGCAAACTAATGCTTCATGAGTAGCAAACTCTATGAGAATGTAGAGGATACTGGCTTTGTTTCAAGCTTTCTTTGCTAAGGTTGACACCAAAAATATCAGGGGTTGGATGTAGATTATGGGAAGCTGTTTTGGCATTAATACAAGTGCTTTAAATTAAATAAAAAGTGTACTCTGCTTTGTGCATTTTACAGCAGAATAGAAACAGTTATTAAAATATGAGATAAAGTTCCAGTACATTGTAGCATATGTCTAAAGCAATGGAATATGACATTTTGACAATAATTTGTAATTTATAGCTTTATTAAATATAAGCTATGCATTACAAACCATAGACACTACATATTAGGCTATGAAGTGATAACATATGGCAATAGCATTATGACCGAACAAACATTTTAGCTATCTTAGTCCCAGACATTTATGTAATAGCCTTTTACTGCCAACTGAGATTGTTTGGAATAGTTCTATTAAGTCCTGCTAAATAGCAATGTAATGAAAACAAATGTTTGTGTGACTGTGTGTGTGATGCATTGCTTTCATCTATATAACTCAGAGTATAAATCACAGAGTCAATTACAGTTCAGTAATATGGATTATTTTTCTCTGTTTGTTTTGGATGGAAGAGTGGTGCTGCTCTTGGGAATTAGAAGAACAAGAGCTGACATTTGGGTGGCATGAGTATTACTGGTATGAAAAAGTCAAGGTTAATGTGAATTTTAAAAATCATTATGTTAGATATTCCATACTGAAAATATGGAATAAATATACTGTAAATCCAGGTTGTGCCAGAAAACACCTTTGTGGTTCTCCCACACCAAGCATTTAATAAACAAGACAGGAAATAGAAGGCAATAGAAATGACTAATTTATCATGAGATTTTTGTCAAGGAGAATGTAACATTAAGAAAAATATAATTTTCTCTTAATGGCAGAGGAACATTATTGTCAATTGTTTTCTTAACTATACTTATTAGAAAGATTTAAAACAGACAAAGGTATTTATGGCTTTGACACTATGAGGCTGAGATTGAAACAGAATTGTGTGCAAATGATAAACAATTGCTAAAATGATGAAGATGCAATTGCTAAAATGCAATTGCTTGAAATTTGAATTTTATTGAATTTGAAACAGAAGAACAAATGAAAGAATGAAGTGGGCTAAAATATATTTTAGATGGAACAATGGGAAAATGTGGTTGCAAAAGTGAAATTTATACTATATTCTTGTCTTAAAGAGAATTATTATAAAACAATGAACCATTGGTATATATCACCAAACGAATTGTCTAGAATGTATAAAAGGCACTTCAAATTTATGTTGGAAATGTGAACAACAAGGAGGGACATTTACATCCTTCTGTCCTATTGTCTAAATTTACCTATACATACTTTGCTTTTGTTTATGTTTATATCATACGTGTTATCTTGTACACGTGTTGACAAAATAAATAAAAATAAAAAAATAATAAAAAAATTTGATCATGCTTGTTTGGATGTGTAAAAAAGCTAAAAAATTGGATTCAAATACATATACTGATTCAAAGGATTTTAAAGATTAATACACAACTGAGACCAGATATTTTTCTTTTCAAATCAATGGACAAACAGTTGGAAAAAAAGTCATGGAACTTTGTTTTTGTATATGATAACTGCATCAAGATTATTGTATGCACAAAGTTTGAAAGATTCAGCATTACCGATAATGGAGGAATGGTTGGTAAAGATGATGGAACTGGTTGAGATGGCTAAATTGACTTCTTTGATCAGAGAAAAGATGGTGCATATTTGTTGATTGTTGATTGGAAACCCTTTATGGACTTTTTGTGTAAAACAGAAAACAATGAGCTTATTATTTATGGTTTGATTATTAGGTAGGATAGATTATAGAAGGAAGAGAGTCATGTATCATCTAGTATGATGATGGAGAAGAGGAGCTACTCAATTTTTCCTTCAGTGTCCTATCTGGATCAATATTAATATGAACATCTTGTGGGCACTTACCTGGACTGGATTGTACCTTGGGATTTGCATTTCAACTAGACCTCTTTTTTGGTGGGAGGGGAGAGAGCTTTTATCAGCTTTTCAGCTGGTATGGAGCCGAGGATGGACTGTGTTTGTCCATGGCTGCTCTGGCCATATTTGCTGCATTGACTGGCAACTGATGGACCCAGAGGGTTTCAGAGAGAGCTGGAGGTTGTTCCTGCAAGTCTGCTGCATGGTCCATCCTCCATTGATGATATCCACTTCTATATCTCTTCTCCTGGCAAATTAAGCAGTGCAATGACTGTGAGGGTCTGAATGGGGAAAAATGGGCTTCAGCTGAATCCTAGCTGAAGTCTAAGTGACTTTGGGTTTTGCAGCCTACTGATTATAGGACTGTGCCATCTTTGGTGCTGGATGGAGTTGCATTCCCCAAACAGACCCAGTGTGCAATCTGAGGGTTCTTCTAGACTCACAACTCTTGCTCAAAGAGCAGGTGGAAGTCATAGCTAGGAGGATCTTTGTACAACTTTGTGTTGTGTGTCAATTGCACCCATTTTTGGATCAGGAGACTCTGCTCACAGTCATTCATGCCCTGGTCATCTCCTGGTTGGACTACTGTGGTGCACTCTACATGAGGCTTCCCTTTCAATAGTATCCAAAAGCTTCAGCTGGTACATGCAGTGGCGCAGGCAGGCATGTGCACTTCCAAAACAAAACATGTCCCACCTCTGCTCTACGAGCTGCATTGGCTGCCAGTTTTCTACTTATTCCAATTCAAGGTGCTGGTTTTAACCTTTAAAGCCCTTCATGGTGTGACACTGGGCTATCTGAACGACCACCTGTCCCCAATTATAACCCATTAGTTCTGGCAGAGAAAGAATATTGTGGGTACCATCTGCTAGGGATTTAAATTTGGGCCTTCTCTGCTGTGGGACCCACCTTATGGAACATTCTTCCCCTCCCCCCAAAAATCAGGTCAATCCATCTTTGTTAATGTTCTGAAAGTCCTTGAAGATCTGATTATGTCACCAGGTATGGGTGTTCCAGGGAACCAGAGACATTCTAAGATGGTTCCATTATTGCATTTGATATAATCACTCTGTGCTTTGTCGTATTATTTTTAATTTTTTAATTTTTATTGATTGTTTTTATATACTTGTTGTTTTATGTGATTGTTGTATGCCACCCAGAGTCACTCCCAGTAAGATGGGCAGCTTTATAAATTTGATTAATTTGACAAAATAAATAAACAATATCACATTGTGATATTGTGAGGTGGCGCAGCGGTTAGAGAGCAGTACTGCAGGCTACTTTAGCTGACTGTGATCATTTGAGTTCAGCTGTTCAAATCTCACCGGCTCAGGGTTGACTCAGCCTTCCATCCTTCCGAGGTAGGTAAAATGAGGACCCAGATTGTTGGGGGCAATGTAAAATATATACATTGCTTAATGGTGTAAACTGCTTAGAGAGTGCTTGCACTATGAGGCGGTATATAAATCTCATTAATAAATAAAATAAATAAATAAATTTTCTGTACAAAAAGAAATTTACAATATAAAAAGTGATTATCAACTATTAGTTGTAAGATGGAAATAAGGTAAATCTTTTTCCATTTTATAATAGGTTCTGTAAACTGATTAAAATCAAGACTGCAGAACTGTATGTCAAATGAAATGTTAAATAGCAAAACTGAGGTGATGATTCCTAGGTTAGTCTGTGAGCTCCTCTTTCTTAGAAGATCAAGTACTCTAATGTACTATTCTAGAAATTCAATTACTTCATCACGAGGTTTCAGGCTCATCAGTAAGACAAATATTCGCATACTATGTTCTGAACTCAGTGTAAAATAAATATGTGAAATAGTTGGTGAGTGATGGCAAACTCTCATTGGGAGAATTCCCCTCTTACTCAAGTTCACATTGGCCTGAATCCATGGAAATGCTAAGGCTCCTAAGCTGCATGGAGATCTGGCATCAATGTAGAATTTTATTAAATGCTGCATGGCATGAGCATACATGAATTATTAACTAGTACTTTAAATAAAATTTCTCCCACACAAAGAATGCAATTTGCATAATACAGTTTGTATAATACTAAATAAGCTTAGTCTTAGAATAAATATATGTGATTTGGTATTTACAAATTTTAAAGTAAGAATCTATTTATTTAGAGTACAGAAAGGATTTATTTCACATAACTATAGTTTATTGCAGTATCAAAAAACCATTGAACCCAGGATCTAGATTATTTAATGAATCTGTGTGTCAATATATTAGCATATTAAGAAACTGCTAGCTGTTATCTTCCATGCTAAAATATATATTCCACACAACAGAAGAGCTTCTTAACCAGCCTTTTCCTACTCTTGCCTCTGATGCCCAAATAGATATGCAATGTAAATTTGAATACAGTAACACAGTAATATTCAATTAAGTCCAAATATAGCTGCCAGAAGGTAAAATTAGCATCCTGACTTTGCCTTCATTATCTTCATGACCCAACAAGCATAACTTGATTGGCCACTATATGCAACCAGAAAAAAAGTTTAAATATCACCGAAATAAAAAAAAAATACTTTACAAAATTACAATAGTATAAATAGAGTGGGAAGAGGAAAACTATTAGTGACTAATATCTAGTTTGCTGCAGTCTCATGCAAATAAAATGTTAATGAAAACCAATATAATAACTGGAATTTTGATACTATAAAAAATTAAAAACTTTTAACAGAAATTACAATGGTTACTGATTGCATTTCAATAATATTTCATATTTAAAATAATATTCCTGACAAGAAATACAGTAGGTAAATTGTGTTGATCAAAATATACAATAATATGTGCATTACATAGGTTTATTACATACATATAAAATAAATCTAATAACATATATACGATTTTAGCACTTGAAAAAATGCCATCAGTTTTACATTGTGAGCACTATTACAGACTATGAAAAAGTTGATTTTGCTTTAATTTTTATCAATACAGAGGTCATTATTTGTACAATAGAATCTAAAACCTATCAAGTGAAGAGGAATAGTTGTATTCTGATAATGCTTTTTCAAGATTTTATGCAAGAGTTCAGTTTCACCCATAACAATAGTCCTTTACTTTGTAAAACAAAACAAAACACCTTCATCAGGTCAAATTTTTATGGAAGTCCCTACTGGAATTTAGTTTCATTTTTCTCACATAATGGCTTAGTGCAAAATATAAAACATTATTTCTGCATCTGCAAGGGCATCCTTAGACAGACCACATAAAATATCTTATATCTTTATTGTATGTCACACTAATGCAAACAAACAAAAAATATATATTTACTTGTTTTATGGATTATTTTGCTGATGTTCCATATCAACAATTACTGTGTTCCATTAATTCTTCCATTCAACTTTCTTGATAACTTTGAATAAAGTAGGGTATATATTTTAAAAAAAGAATATTTGAGTGAAGCCATAAGTATTATGGAAGATTTCACATGTATATCTGTGCTTTCAGGAGTCTAAGAATATACACTGATTAAGAATGTACTTATTGCAAAATAATAAAATAATTTAACATACCAGTAATCGAAGTACAACTTTAGGTGGTAGAAAAAGACAAACCCATGTGGCGCACCATATACTCAGAGTAAATAAAAAATAAACATTTATTTACAATGTAGTATTTTGTGTGTGTATATAATAAACAAAAGTTGTAATATATTAACATTTTATTTTACAGTATTATGTTCATTAATTTATCAATTGTATGTCATTAGGCAAACAAGGTTGCAGTATGGTTATAATTTTATAATTAAGTACCAATTTTGATTTTGTAATCTTGTCAGTACATATTTGCTACAATAAGGACCACACATAAGCACACACAAACTTTAATTAAAATTTCCATGCTTTGTGAATAATTAATGAATTATAATTGAGATTCCTATTTATTGTGCTATATGTGTCATGAACATTAATGCCTGAAATCCTATTGGTGTGTATAGTTCTATTCAGTGGTGGGTTGCTGCCGGTTCGGACCGGTTTGCCCGAACTGGTGGCAGAAATTTGCCCCTGCTCGCCAAACCGGCAGCGATGGCTGGCTGGCTACACCCCCGAACCGGTCCTCCAGTCGCCGCTCCTCCAAAGCGGCTGGCAAAGAACACTCTGTGCATGTGCAAAGGCTTCTGCGCATGCGCAGAGGGTCATTTCCCCGATGTGATGCAAAACGCACACTTCTGAAGCGATGCGAACTGGTAGGGAAGGTAAGTGGAACCCACCCTTGGTTCTACTACAATATTCAGTGTAGTTACATTGCAGTAATCTTATTTTGGGTTCTTGCAGCAAATAGTTAGGGTTGCATATTGAATCTACTGTGATAGCACCATAAAATAATGCCAGAAAATAATTAAAATAGTAATTATAAAAGGAATGAAAAGACAATGAAATTATCATAATTTGTGGATTGATCTGCTCTGTGGAATTTCATCTTATCTGTTTTTATACTATAAAATGAATTCAAGTGTTTGAGGATAATTCAATGGTACTCATCATTCTGTATTTTGCCAGAATATCCTCTAGTATAAATACAACAGTAAAATAAATTGTTAAGACTCCTTTTAATTCTTTGGAATACAAGGAGGAATTCCTTTATCTATTTCTATTTGTTGAAGTTAATATATGATTATGGTGTCTGCATAAGTGAAAAGATAGCTCTTTTCATAGCAAGTAAATCATAAAATCTTGAGGGGTTGATTGTAGCTTATCATATTCACTGATTAACAAACACCACTTGCATAAAAAATGTCTTTCAGTTCATATATTGTACTTTGCCTGTTAGGAAATCTTTACAATAGCCTAAAATATAACCTATAAGAGGTAGGCCTATTGTTTAAAAATTCACAGTTTCCAAAATTGCTGAAGGGAAATATATACATATATTGGTAAATTCCATATTTTATGAAGCAGCAAACTTAACGCAGAATTCATGAGCAGCCGCAACGATCTACTACCATAGCTGGTATTTTCCCATATATTATTTGTTCTTTTCCATTGAAATACAGCATATTTATTGGGGACATCTTAGTAGGTGTGCAGCAAGGGCCTGCTGAACCTCTTGGATTTGCTTGATGTACCAGATGAGTATGTGGATATTTTTGTAAAAATACAAATTCACATTCTCCAGAGCAGTAGTTTGCTTTATATCTTTTGGGTGCGATAATCCAGTCCCATCCAAAAGCTTCAAAATCCACTGTCAATGGATAACGACAACATCGAGATTCTGTTGAGTGTTCATCACAGTCAAGCCCAAAATCTCTACGTGATCTTTTTGGTGTATCTGTAATCTTGACCTCTAAAAAAGGATTCTATAAATAAAAGAAAATGAATAATATGTTGGAAAAAGATAAATTACTCAACATTTAATATAGAATACATTTTTCTACATATTCTCTGGCATTGAAATAATGCTGTCTTTGAATGTTCAATTTTGACCACAAAATAATAATCCCTTGCAACTGATTCTAACAATGTTTCTATAAACTTTATTTTTGTAGATCATTTTAAAATTTGAACTGTAACAAACATCTTTTAGCCACTGAATGGTATCTAGGAACTGCACAATACTTGTAGCCTTGAGTTTCTTGAGCAGCAGCACCCTCTAGTACATGGTATTCAATTTTAAAAAACCAAATGTATTTTCATGCTGTTCAAAGAATGAAAAGAATAACCATTGTTTTAATAGAAGAACAAGATTTGTCTTTGTTTTTACAATTTCCCATGTTTTCCAATCTGTTCCAAAGGACCTCTCATTTCTCTGAAACAGAATAAAGGGTGAATGGGGAATTGTATGGAAAAATAGTTCATCCCACAAAGAACATCCCGTCTATTGATGTATGAACATAATTTAGATATTCCCCTAGCAATTGTCAAGCTTTAAGCAGAGAAGCATTTAGTTACAACTATTTTCTTCTTGTCAATCATATATAAGAGAATAAAAAGAGTAGCAAAAGGGGAAAGTAGATTGTATTGATTACTTAATTTTAAAATCTGTATTTTTCTGTGTTTTAAATATCCATAAAGTTTCCCAAATTTATCACAGAGTGACAATGTACAGTATGCTTATATACTTTAACTCATGGATTTATTCCTCAAATAACAGTTAGCAGTTCAGAACAGATAGCAGTTCTGAATTAGATTTGTACTTTCTTTTCTTTGTATCCTTAAAGTGTCTGTCTGTCTGTCTGTCTGTCTGTCTGTCTGTCTGTCTGTCTGTCTGTCTGTCTGTCTATCTATCTATCTATCTATCTATCTATCTATCTATCTATCTATCTATCTATCTATCTATCTATCTATCTATCTATCTATCTATCTATCAACAGAATGGTACAGATTATCTAGTTACAAACCAGTTATCAGTTATATATACTTTCTTCAATGGAAATGTATGATTCTATGTCTATGTGTACTGTTATATTTACTATTAAACTTTTTTCATGTTTTCTAAAACTACTTAGAAGCTCAATTACCCCACATTTAAATATTTATAAAAATCCTAAACACATTAAAACCATAGCATTTCCCAACAGAATCAATTTATTGCTAGCTGGCTATAGTTATTTTAAAATAGCTCTATTTAATCATGTTTACTGTATTTAATTTACTAGAAAGGCATAATAGTTAAATAGAAAAATTAAAAAGCATCTGTTAGAAATGGAAAATGGAATTGTACTTATTGAAATGTAATGTAATGGGTTTACAATTTTGGGTAGTTATTTAGTCACTGATGTTATAACTATTGCAGAATGAATAGAATAGTTACAAAAGAAACTGATGAGCAAATGAGCATTCCACTGAACTTCTCCTTTCATTAAGTAAGTGATATCCTTTCCTTACCAATGTTATATCATATGAGATGTCAGATCTTTGAACATTATTTTTCTACAACTGAATGAAATGACTTCAGGATGTGCATTCTATTCAATGCTATACAATAGTAGAAAGGATAGGCAGTGTTTCTTTCTGTCAATTCCTCTCATAGTGGCAGAACCATAGTAATCCAGTGAGTTAGTGTGGTCTAGTAAATTAGAATGGCAAAATACATTTTTATAAAACATTAGATCAGGGATCCTCAAACTTCTTAAACAGGGGACCAATTAATGGTCCCTCAGACTGTTGGGGGGCCGGACTGGCTGGGCAGGCATGGCTATGTAGTCATGTGACTGGGTGGGCATAGCTAGGTCATGTGACTAGGTGGGTGTGGCCAATTTAGCAGTCCATTAAACAATGCACACAAATTAAACTTTAATTTGTTTTGCTCCTGGGGGTGTTTTATTTGCTTTTGTTTGCATGTTACTCTTTTGGTTGACTTTTCTTTTTACTATATCGTTTTTTTTCAATTGTTTAGGAGTCTAGTGGTCCTTCAGGAAACTCAGTTTTGCAGCAATTATTCTCAGACCCAAAGAGCAGTAATGGGTTTCACTTACCTTTGCTACCGGTTTGGAGATGTGAGCGCGTGCATGCGTGAGCGGCTTCTGCGCATAAACTGCACATGCACAGATCATCCGTGATGACGTCCGGGTGGGTGGGTGGAGCCTCTCATCGCTGCCACTATCAGAAGCACTCTGCAGGCCAAAAATGTTGGCCTTACCTTCCAGTTTCAGCCTGTGGGGCTCGCGAATGTAAGTCACTGCGCTCAGCTGAAGGGTGGGGGCTGGCAGGTGGGTGGGGCGATGTGGGCAGGGCAGCCTCATGGTCCTGTGCGGGCCAGATTAATGGCTTCGGCGGGCCATATGCTGCCCGCGGGCTGTAGTTTGAGGACCCTTGCATTAGACTATAATGTCACAGTCCTTTCATTTAAATTAGTAACTCATAATTTTAATAGCTAGTAGATAAATATCCTAATAGATAGGATAGTGCTTTTCTTCCATTATTTACTGTAGATATTTGATATTATTGTTTATAGTGGATGTTTGATGGTTAAATTTACTTTGAAATTTTTATTGTTTTACACTATTGTATGAGCTGGGAATGTATTCATATGCCACAATACATAGAAATGAAATTAACAGCACATAAACTTGATAAATAAATTTGGCTAATAAAGGCTGTGCATAGCATTCAGGCTTTGAAGCAGCTATGCAAATCTTGCAAAAGTTGTAGCTGCTTTAACAACTGAAGGGGAGATGTTTCATTTGTGCTCTCCATTGCGAAGCACTTTTTTCTCAAAGCTACCAAATTGCTATTATTGTAATGGCTCTCTGCCTCTGGTATCAGAAGCAACATGCATGACATGTTTCACAGAAAAACAATACAAGAAGGCTATTTGTTGCTGTCTGTTTTGTAGGGTTTTCCTAGGTATCTTATTGTCCACTGTTGGAACCACGATGTTAAGGATATACATTTTGCTCTACATAATAAATATAAGCTTCACTGACAGAAAATTAATAAGGGTCATATTTAATTTTTCTCGATTAATTTGCCAGTGTTTTCCTACTACAGTCCTAAACAGAATGATCTGGAGATAAATCCCAGGAACTTTAATGCCAAGTAAATATGCTTATAATCACCACTTTTAAAAAGCTTTGAGGTTTTTTTTTTTGCTCATTACTGATACTAAGTGACAAAAATGCTGAGGACTTTAAAGAACTTACCAAGCCTTCTTCTCCTGGTCCTGGGTAGGTCACTGCAATATCTCTTCCCTTTTCATTCAAAGCTTTGATTTCAATGCCCAAGTTGGATTCAGGTTGTTTAAGCCAATTTTGCAAAACAGTCTTCACATCAATGCTCTGCCAAATACCAGTGCCTGGGTTCATGTCACGTTTCAAGGATCGAATTGCAATCGAAGTTGTACCATCTTTCATAGGTCTGATGAGTCTCAGGATCTGCACAAATATTGTTGTAGGCCTCTGGACTTGTCTTAAGTAAATCCACAACTTGGCTTTAACTACTCTGTTGTACTGTATTTTAGAATTAAATTTAAAGAAGCAACATTTGGGTTTTCCTTCCATAGGTATAGGAAAATCAGCTATAAGTAAATGAATAGAAAAAAAAACCTTGCTTACAAATGAAAAATATTTTTTAAAAGTATAATCAGTATTTTATATATATGTGTGTGTGTCTATGTGTATGTATATATGTATATACATATACATATACATATACATATACATATACATATACATATACATATACATATACATATACATATACATATACATATACATATACATATACGAGGGTGAGTCAAAACGTAATGCCATTTTCTTTAGGACAGGTATAATTACCAACACAGGAACATGTAGCATACATCAAAATGAAACTGGTCCTCTGTGGATCACATCCCTACTTCTCAACATAGTCACCGTTTCTCTCAATAGCAATGTTCCACCTTTGAATGAGAGCATGTATCCCTGCCTCATAAAATTTTGTTGACTGTTCTTTGAGCCACTTCTTCACTGCAGTTTTCACTTCCTCGTCACTGGAATAATGTTTGCCTCTCAAACCCTCTTTCATGGGGCCGAAGAGATGATAGTCTGAAGGCACTAAATCTGGTGAGTATGGAGGATTATTATTCCAGTGACATTATTCCAGCTGGAAATCAGGTAAGATGGCAAGAGGAGCCCCGTCTTGCTCCACGTGCCTCAAAATAATAACACCTCCCCGAAAATAAGGCCAAGTGCTTATTTCGGGGTTCAAAAAAAATATAAGACAGGGTCTTATTTTCGGGAAAACATTTTATATATATATATATATATATATATATATATATATATATATATATATATATATATATATATATATATATATATATATATATATATATATATATATATATATATATATATATATATATATATATATATATATATATATATATATATATATACATACATATATCTTCATAAAATTCATAAAATATCTTCAGAATTATTTTCATGATTGTAGATTGGCAGTACAGTAGCAAGGAGACTCATTCTGAATTGTGGGAATAATCCATAAAGTAAATAAAGTATTTCAAAGATCATCTCCATTCCCAATGCCCCATATTATACCTTGGTGCCTATTACCCCAAACCATTTCTTCCTACATTATGATTTTGCTATCTCCTTCCCACATGCTCTTGATATGAAGTTAATTTTTATGGTCAATCTCAAAGAGTATAATTTCTATGTAGAACCATTGCATCAAACTGTTTACCACATAGGCACAAGCCTGTTGCCATGGTTGCAAAAAAAATGATTCTTTTTTCTATTGAAGTTGATCATACTGAATAAAAAGGAACAGTGAAAAAATGCATATTGTTTACCACTGCAGAAGGAGGGAACCTGTGCCTTCGAATACCCAAATTCAGAGGAGGGTTCCTCCCAGTTTGGACCGGTTCTCCCAAACCGGTAGCAAGCCGCTGGTGATGTCACGGAACCGGTTCTGTCGGTGCCGGTCCGTAGACGCCACCATCTTTTTAAAAAATTTTTAAAATTATTATTTTTTTGAATTTTTTACAGGTTTTCTTTCTTCTGCACATGTGCAAAAGCCGTGTTTCCAGCACTGCGCATGTGTCTCCATCTTGTTTTTGGCTTTTTGGGGGGGGGGTATTTTTCGGCACTGCGCATGCACACACGCGCGCCCACGAGGCACAGGCATGCAGCGCGGGAGGAAGCGAACCAGCAGCGAGGTAAGGTAGAACCCACACCTGCACAAATTCAACTCCCTGCATCTCCAACTTCTACATCTCTCATCATGGACCATGTTGGATTGGACTTTTAAAGAATTGTTGATTCTCAATATCTGGTGTACTCCATCCCTGCCACAAGAATTGTATTGGATTTCGGCATGTATGCGATAATCTCTTTATTTAGTAAGAATAAAAATTAAATTGCTGAAGTTTCTAAACTAGTTCACAGTACTCATAACTTACAATAATTATTTTAGAAATGGCGCTATGGAAACACATACAGGTAGTCCTCAACTTACAATAATTCATTTAGTGACCGTGCAAAGTTACAATGGCACTGAAAAAAGTGACTTATGACCATTTTTCACACTAATGACCATTGCAACACCACCATGGTCACATGATCAAAATTCAAATGCTTGGCAATTGGTTCATATTTATGATGGTTGCAGTGTTCTGGGATCATGGGATCAGCTTTTGCAACCTTCTGACAAGCAAAGTCATTGGGGAAGCCATATTCACTTAACAAATGCAATTATTCACTTAACAACTGTGGTAAGAAAGTTCTCAAAATGAAGCAAAACTCATTTAACAAATGTTTCTTTTAGCAACATAAATGTTGGCCTCAATTGTGGTTATAACTTGAGGACTACCTGTAGTAGAAAAATACAGAACTTTGAAATACTAAAATTAAAATATTATAACTTTATTAAGTCTTAAGAATTTTTTTTAAAAGCCCTGTGGGACAAGAAAACTAATGGAAATATTTAATCCAAAAGTTGCAGAGTAAATTCAAATGTTCGTGAAATCTGCATAAATTTTTAAAATTTATCTTTCAACCTGGCATTTCATGTTTGTAGTGTGCGGTGTTCTTGTAAAAAGTTACTTAAGAAGAAAACAGATTCTAAATACTCCCTGGGATTCTTTGGGAGTTTATTACTTAAACTAACTGACCAGCTGTACAAGTCACTCTTTGAAAAACCTTCAATCAAAATAGCAAGAGATATTGAACGCACCGTATTATATTTTCAGACTGATAAAGGTTGAGCACCTGAGATCTTGACTGAATATTTATTAACCTTAAGTATTTAATATAAACAAGATTGCAAAGAAGCTATAAGAGAATTCAGATTTTGCTTGTGCAGTAATAACACTTGTAAGTTATTATTTTAGGTAAAATAACTTATTTTATTTTTAATTATTTGGCCATGTCTAATCTGGTTTTTGAATCCTGAAATTACATTACAGTTATCAAGAAACTAATGTTAGCATATAATGAACTGAGAAAAACAACTTACCTAAGAATACATATACATGCCTGCAGGATGTCTTTTTTATATATGCCTTGGTGTGATATGGATTATATTAATAGAATCACGTCACATCAGTGTACACAAAACCATACCTGGAAGGCATGTATATGTGCTTGTGACCAAGTTACTATTCTCAATAGTAGCAAGAGTGCTAAAGTTGCACTTATTCTTTGTCTCTTTTTATGCATGACTCTGCCTCCTGATTGAGATGAGATTTGGGACTGATCTGGAGATTATAATAGAGCACATCAAATTGCACAGCAGAGCTTTGTGCCTGAATGCCTTGCTGTGGTGTAACAACAGTGTTTAAATGAATTTTATAATCCTGGAAGTAAGATCCACTGAATTATATTCTTGAAGATAAAACTCCACCACATTTAACATAATGAAAATGAAATGAAATGAATGGAATTCATTTTCATCATAAATGAAAATTCAAATAAATAGAAAAAAGTTTTTTTCCCCAGAAGGTTCTCCAATCAACAAAGATGAATAATTTTTGAAATGATTTGCAGACATTTTGTAACAAAAGCAATTTAATTCCTTCTTAATACTTACGATTATTCTTAAATATATTTAGATTACCGCATTTAGATAAAATAGATTCTATTCTTAGTATTATATCAAATGAAATCTTAGTATAGTATATCACTGCTGTCTGCTGGTAGCAAATCTGTGTCATCTGGGCCTAAGTTTTCATTTTACAATATTTCATCATTGCCTTAAGTGTTATTCTGAAGACAGCTGCCATGTCCAACTTTAGCTAATGAAGAACATAAGATACTATAATATAAATTCAGCAAAGATACTTGATAGGAGCTGTGGCAGATGCTTAGCACTAATGTGATAACGAAGAAATGCTCATTCAATAAATAACTTCATTTCTTCTTAACATAACTAATGTTTATTCATAAACATTAAATATAGCACTGTTGACAATTAAGGAGTGAGTTTCATTTTGTGGCTGTTAAAACTATATAGTTTGTGTTCATTGATGTATGTTGACAAGCCCATGAGTTAGAAAAAGAAGTATATAACAGTTGAGCTCAGGTTGTTGTGAACTTTTTGTATACCACAAATGATTTTCCAATCAATTCAGTGATTCAAAGTGAAAGGCTTCATTAGGACAATTTATCTGAAAGTGGATTCCAATGTTTTGAATATAATTACAACTGGAACAAGGATTCAGGGTGAAAACCTTATGGATTTTTATCTTGGTAGTGAATCATAATCACTCAGAGGTGAAATTGAATTGGTTCTCCGGATGTATGATGTCATAGTATTTGGTATGTTATTCTGACTGGTTGATATTATGTAAATACAAAAGAAATCAGAATAATTAAAAAAAGATACACTAAAAGAACAAATCTATAAAGATAAACATAACTTTTAATGGTGTAAACAAACTGTATGGTAAGTCAGTTTGGTGTAGTGGCTAAAATACCACACTAGAAACTGGGAGCCCATGCGTTATATTCTCATCTAGGTAAAAAGCCAGTTAGGTAACTTTGGGCCAGTCACTCTCTCCCAGCCCTAAGAAGCAGGCAAGGGCAAATCACTTCCAAAAAAAATCTTGCCAAAAAACTAAACTATGGGCTAGTCCAGGCAGTTGCCAGGAGTCAAAAACTAAATCAAAAGCACCAAAAATAAAAATAAAAACCTATAGAATTGAAAAATGGTTTTACATAAATATTTTTAAATTTCTAACTTACATATCTCTGTAATAAAAACATTAACAGATGATACATGAGCAGATTGGAGCGATGATATTTGTTTTAGAGTGTCATTTATGTGAATGTATTTTGTTTTCCACTTTTCAGAACAATGTTTTTAAAACCAGGCTCTTCAGAATATTTCAGTATATGTCTTTTCTATATATTTGTTTATGTCTTTTCTATGTAGTTCTTTTCATATCTACAGCAAATAGATGTTTATTGTAGAATAATTGTTATTAAAAATATCTATTTTTAAAAATAGTGTCTCTGTAGTGCGTGTTTTAGAAAGCAGTTTGTTTGAAAAGTCTGAAATGTGGCTTCTCAGCACAAAGACAAAAGTGTTTGTTAATAAAGGAAATATTAACAAAAATTACTTACAGTCTGTAGGCATTGTAATAATAGTTTCTGTTGTAGCATGATAATCATCATCTTCTAAAGAGTCATCACTATTGTCATCTCTCTGGATATCATACTGATCAATCAGTTCTTGTAGTGGAGGAGCTTTTGGTAAAAGTTGCCTTATAATATCCCGGCTAATGTTAGGTGCTTGTTCTAGACGCAGTTTACTGAGGATCTGAATTTTTATAGCTTCTATTCTTGAAGATTTTGTATTCTGCCTCCATGTACATGCGTTGCATAGTTCACCTTTTTCTGTATTCTCATTTGCTTGATTACTTTCATTAAGTTCCACGGGTATGATTAACATGAAAAGATAAATACACAGATACATTTTTAGTTTGTGTATAATCACACTTTCAAAACAGTTCTTTTTCCTTCTTTTCCCTTTCTCCTTTTCCTTCTCCTTTTCTTTCCTTTGGTTATTTTTTTTTAAATCTTTCAGTACTCTGTGAATCACTGAAGGCAAATGCAATCTGAGACACCTCAACACTCTGGTGAATCTTGTATGTTCCAAGAGGGCTTTTTATATTCCAACCTTCATTAGACATGTGTCGTCAAAACTAATGATTGGCTGTTAAACCAATAATGATTCTAGCTGTCAGATGTTAACGCTGTATCTGTCATAAGTTGGTTGGCTGCATGTTGTTTCTGCCAATGATGAACTGGTTTGCTTATTATTCCATAGAGAGTATCTGCTCACATGCTGAAAAAATATTTCCAAAGAGCACAGCGAGCAGTATCAAAAGATAATATTACCATTCTTAAATTTGAATCAGCTGTTTATTTTATAATGGATCTATTCCCGTATCTAAAAAAGTTAACTTATGAATAAAAAGAATCTTACATTTTGAAGATCTAATCACAAACATTTACCCCTAATATTATATTACAGTATTAGTTGGAAAAAATGAGATTCATTTGATTCCAAGGGATTTAGAGCTTCATACATCACAGCAATTATGAAGAATATTTTTATTCATTTAATTACATTTAAAAAGAACATACAAATATTCAAAATGAAGTTTCTCTGAAGGACGAGCCAGGCTGGGAACAATAACTGAGGCAAGACAATGTTAGAAGCTAACACATAACATTTATTGCCAGCTAACAGAATATCATTAATATACAGTAACTCTCTGAGGTAACACCGTTGACAGCTCTCTTTTATAGTTGGCTGTAAAACGGAACAGCCAATCACATCTCTCCAATGTTCCCGCTCCTAGAGCGGCCTCTTGAGGAACACCAGAACACTGCACTCCTTTCCGCCAAGTTGGCGCACACGTAGTCCTGCAAATATGCAGGGTGTCGTCGGACCCACCCAGATCGTCAAGACTCAACTACGCTTGACGGTGGTTGCTGGACAGGGTCGGTCAACGCAGGGTCTGGTTCCGAAACTTCTGCTCCGCTCATAAGGGAGATGCTTCCGGGCAGAGGCGGCAAATGGCATCTTTAAAGTTACATGCAACCCTCAGGTAATTACCCCTGCAACCCATGCAAGGGGTTTGTGGGGCCACCCAAATCTTGAGCCAGCTCTTATTATGCACCTCATTAAGGCGACAAATCTCCTCTTCGGGGCTTAGCTCAGTCTCAGTCACTTCTTGCATAGGGTCAATAGCATTAGTTCTTCTTGAGGTCGGAGGGCTGTGGACCACATCCATTTCGGCTAAGGACTGGGAAGACATTTCAGCCGCTCGAGCCTCATCCAAGGCAATTTGGAAAGTGAAGCCATGCATTGAGAGCAGGCAGCGTTTGAGGCAGCTGTTTCTCACTCCGAAAACTAAGCGATCTAAAAGATAGTCCTCAAGATTAAAAAATTTGCAATAGAGAGCCGGTTTCCTCAGAGCTGCCACATACTGGTTGATGATTTCGCCTTCTCCCTGGTTCCTATGGTATAATGCATAATGCCGAGCACATCTTGAAGGCAGCGGAGCATAGTGGTCTTTTAACTTTGCCAACATTGCCTCCCATGACACCGTATGGATCAATTGAGGGGCGAAAAGTGCCTGCGCCATTTCAAACATCTCAGTTCCATAAAACCCAAGAAATAGGCATGTTTCCTGTCGCCTGAGAGCTCTGTGAAGGCATTTGTGATGAGAAAACATTCAAACCTCACCACATACAACTCCCATGTCTCAGCGGGCGGATTGAAGGGCACAAATGTGTGTTGAGTCGACATTCCTGTCAGTGAGGAATGGACGATAGTGACTTCAGCAAGCGATGTCTCGTTACTAGTGACCGCTCTAAGTTAGTGACTTGCTCGAATCGCCTCAGTTCTGTGATCCCACCTTTGTCGCCAGTGCTCTGAAGGATGAGCCAGGCTGGGAACAATAACTGAGGTGAGACAATGTTAGAAGCTAACACGTAACATTTATTACCAACTAACAGAATATTACTAACATAACTCTCTGAGGTAACGCCGTTGACAGCTCTCTTTTATAGTCGGCTGTCAAACGGAACAGCCAATCACATCTCTCCAATGTTCCCACTCCTAGAGCAGCATCTTGAGGAACACCGGAACATTGCAGAAGTGTCCTTCCATTTGAATTTGAATTTGGTTCTTGGTACCTGAATCAACATAGTCATGTTGTTTTCTTAAAAAGAGTACAAAGTGGTTTGCCTTTTTTTCTTTCAAGGATGTTTTTTCAATTTCCAAGTTTAGCTTATATCCTAGGACTGTGATGGCGAACCTATGGCACCTGTGTCACAGGTGGCACGCGGAGCCATACCTGAGGGCACGCGAGGTGTTGCCCTATGTCAGCTCCAGCACACATGTGCGCACTGGCCAGCTGGTTTTCGGCCTTCTGGAGAGTGGGGGGAGGCCGTTTTCGCTCTCCCCAGGCTTCAGGAAAGCCTCTGGAGCCGTGGATGGTGAAAAACGGTCCCAACGGGCCTACCAGAAGTTCAAAAATGAACTTCCGGTAGGCCCGTTGGGCTTTTTTTCACCCTCCCCAGGCTTCAGAAAAGCATGCATGGGGGCAGCGCAGAGGGGTTGTGTGCGCATGCGCTGGGGAGGGCATTGCATTATGGGGCATGCACACACACACTATCTCTTGCACGCGCGCCCTTTTGGCACCCGAGCTAAAAAAAGGTTCGCCATCACTGTCCTAGGATTTCCTAGTGGTCTCCTACCTAAATACTAAATGAGCCTGATCATTCTTAGCTCATTTGAGATCTCTCAAAGTTGGCTTAGTGCTGTCATGTCCTATGGTCATATAATTATTCAATGCAGATGGAAGCAGATGGGATTTAATTCTCTTTGTGAATGTTAACATTTTGTGGAGCTTAATCAAGACACTGCCAGAGGAAACCCAGTGTTACTCACTAGGCTCCTGTTCTTTTTAAAATTTTTAACCATCAGATCATTTGTTATGTAGAGAATCGCATTAAAGGACTTCCCATTTCCGGGAACTTCCATTGCACTCCAAAGTTGGGACCAGCGTATAATTTGGGGATCCTCCTGGACTCTCAACAAAGTCTTAGCTCTTAATCAGTGAGCAAGTTGCACTTATGGCTAGGATAGGCTTTGTTGGCTATTCATTTGATGTACCAATTTTGTCATCTGAATCAGGAAGCCCTTCAACTAAAGCTGATGGAAGATGCAGGAGAGTGAATAGCTATAAGCATATCCCATTTTATTCAAGTAACACCTCAGTTTCATAATCTGCATTGACTAACAACTGGCATCTAGAGACAATTCATGGTGCTAGTATCAACCAGTATGACTCAGGCTCAGGACCTAGATACCCATGAGATTGCCTTTCTCTGCCCATCTTGTAAGATTTGGCAGGGTCAGAATGTTCCAGGCTCCATTCTTAAAGAGGTGTCATTTTAATTGGCCTTTTCAGTAATAGCCCCTGCCCTTTGGAAGAACATTCTCCTTTATGCCCATGTCAACCTGAATATGTTATCTTTTAATGCCAGATCTTGATACTAGCCCTGATCCAGAAACTAAATTTAATACACAAAAGGGTCACCTGTGCCAGAAAATTTAGGAAGCCAACACATGGCCACAGGATTGGAAATGCTCAGTGTTCATTCTACTCTGAAAAAGGATGACTCTAAAGATTGCTCCAATTATTGCACCATTGCTCTCATCCCTCACATCAGCAAGATTAAAATTATATAGCAACGTCTAGCACTAACCATCAAAGGGGAAAGATGTCCAAGCCAGCTTCCGAATGAGTCATGGCACCTGCAGCCATATTGCAAAATTGGCTTGATCGTGGAAATATCTTGTGGATATCAAAAGATCATTCACCTGTGCTTCATCAACTATAAGAAAGCCTTCAATTGTGTTGATCATGAGAAGCTATGGAGAGCCCTACAAGACCTGGGGGTATCAGCACATCCGGTCAAATTAGTGCAATCACTGTTCACAAAACAGGAAGCCATGAACACCATATGGAGACACTGATTGGTTTAAGATAGAGAAGAGCGAGACAAGAGCAAAGTCGGACATGACTGAATGGATAACAACATCATCATCAACACCCACTTTTCACTGAGGCAAGTCTTGACTATAGTGGATTTATACCATATTTCAGGATCCAATCTGGGTCGGTCATCGGGACCAGAGATTTAGTCTTTCAAGCTTTTGGACTCATGCTAGAGCCCATCCTCAGTGAACTTCTCTTCAGCAGAACTTCTCCCACACATTCTGCTAGAGATAAATTCTCTATAATGTTGATACTAAATTCCATGTGAGCATACTTTAAACTTAGAGTTATGGATAGCTTTAAAAACACTAGTTATGTCTTGTTACATATAGACAACAGTAATATGTTTTGCTATTTAATTATCTTGAGAGGCATCTGCTGACTTAATCATCAATATATTGCTATGTGGAGAGGAAGCTGCTGTATGTAGCCTATTGTATTTGGTAATAGACTTGGTAAGGTATTTTCCAATTCATCTTTGTTTCTCTTAAGTGATATTAAAAAACCCCTTTTGTACATTAAACTCCTGTGATAGCCAGTATTAATTTACTGCTTTTCTACTCTATCTTTTAAGATTGTAGACGTTATAATATATTAGGGTGCAGACAGATATTTAACCGTTACTGAGTAGGCAATATTCTCCATTTCCTTTGAATTCAAAGATGATGCGTAGATAATAAAGAAATATGTCATCTGCTGACTTTATGTTCCAAATTGGTCTTCAACATGCTGGCAGGAAAAAAAACACAAGTTCAGTAGCATGATTTGGAATAAGAAGAAAAATAACATTGAAGCCTAGGGAGAGCAAAAAAACGGGACTTCCGGTCCAACCGGAAGTTGGCAAACAGGCGGTTTCTGGCCTCCGGAGGACCTCCAGGGGGGTGGGGAAGGCCGTTTTCGCCCTTCCCATGCTCATAGAAAGGCTCTGAAGCCTGGGGAGAGTGAAAAACAGGCATGCCATCCTGTGCCGGGAGCAGAGCGGTCACGCGCGCATGCGTGAGGGGGCGCATGGAATTATGGGTGTGGGCATGCACGCGCACTCCCCCTGCGTCCCCCCCCCCTTTTGGCATGATAACCTAAAAAGGTTCGCCATCACTGGTATAGGGAAAAGCTACGGAATTGTCCTTTCATTTAGTTTTGTAATTCTGGAGTTGGGCTAATAAAATGCTAGGGTTTTTTTCCTATCCAATTTTTAATGACGTTTTATGAACTGATATAAACTAGAAAATAGAACGTATTTGTTACAAATTTTGTGTTATTATACTAAAAGAAATTGTAAGTATTGTACAGTGCTTAAAAAAGCCAATTTTGTCTAGTGGTTAAGACACCAGACTAGCAAGCAGGAAACTGTGAGTTCAAGTCCTGCCTTAGCTATGAAAGCCAGCTAGGTGACTTTGGGCCAGTCATTCTCTCTCAGTCCATCCACAGGGTTGTTGTTGTGAAGGAAAACAGAAGGAAGGTGTGTTGGATAAGTTTGCTGCTTTGAATTATTTGTAAACATTTAATAAAGGCAGGATAAAAATAAATAAAATTTAAAAAATAAAAAAATAAAGATTCCCTATGGCCGTGATGGTGAACCTACAGCACGTGTGCCGAAAGTGGCACGCAGAGCCATCTCTCTGGGCACGCGAGCTGTCGCCCGTTGCTCTTCTGGGTTCCAGTGCGCTAGCCAACTGGTCTTCATGTGCACAGGAGCGCCGGAAACTGGAAGAGCAGCCACCCGGTGCGCATGCACATGCCAAGATGATGATCTTCCAGTTTCTGGCACGCACATGCGCACTGGCCATCTGGTCTTCGTGCATGCATACGCACCAGAAACCAGATCATTTTCCTGTACGCGCATGCGCGCGGGGTGGTTGCTTTTCCAGTTTCTGGCAAGTGCGCGTGCGCACACTCCTGTTTCAGCACTTGGTGCCGAAAAGGTCCACCAACACTGCCCTATGGAAACACTGTTCTGTTTACTCTCCCTTTTGTCCATTTTTAAAACAATACTGGGTAGATTAACCACACAAAATCATATTTTGAACTATTTCTGTAGCTATCCTACTAACGAAAGTATCAGAAAAAAAGAACCATTGTGTCTAGACTTGAAAATATTATAATTATAACATAATGTAATGTTTACTTTGGTTTTTCTGAATTTGATAAATTAAAACCATGTAAAGCTGTGGCTACTTGTAGAGATAAGCCTGTGTAGCCTTTTAGTTTTCAGGACAAAGCACAGAAAAAAGTAAAAGTAATTATAGTACAGGATTTTTCTAACTTCTTTTGATGCTTGAAATATGGTTAAGCTTGCTCCTTTTTCAACAGAATAGCAGGTTGTTGCCCTTTACTATCAGTGCAAAGGAAAGAATAATGGAATAAATTGGTGAAAAACTTACATTAATATTGCTTTAAATATCTTGGTATGACTCAGACCACTATTTAAACTGTACCTAAAGCCTTGAGCATAGAACGTTTTTTTTAAATATTTTTATTTTTCCAAAAATAAAATACCAATACAGAATAAAGAAAAACAACCACATGTGATAAAATATACCTGGAGTTTGATGACATTTCCTGCATTTATTGGAAGTTCCATTATACATTCTTGCCAATCTATCAGGAGTCAAACACAATCATCTTGTAAAAGTAATCTTTCAAAATGTAATTCAAAGTAACCTTTAAACCGTTAATCCACATATTTTCCCATTGATCTAGGTTTTCCACCCATTTTACCATACAATCCTTAACATTCATCTTCCAAATTCATTCTAAGTAGCATTTTAAACTTTAGAAATCAAGTGGTCATCTCCAGAGCATAAATTCCATTCCAATTCAGATTTTGAGCTGCAAAAACAAAACTTTTTTTTAATCAAGTTTAAACCTTTCAAATATTCTATAGTAATTAAACCAATCACAATTAAATCCATCACTTACTAGTTGTTCCCTCTTTTTTATCTTAGGTTCCTCTTCTTCCAATATCAATAGGTCACAATGTGTCATCCATTTGGACTCAATTAACATCTCTTTCCTGTATAGTGCTTCATGTGGTGATATCCACAACGGTATCTTAGTGGTCAGTCTTCTTTTATACTTCACCTATATACGCCCAGTCGACTGCCTAATAAAATGGTTCTTAAAACCTCAGTTAACCTTTACCTTATCATACCATAAATACGCATGCAGAACTCAACTTTATCTTGGATTAACAAACAGTACAAATACAAATATTCTCCACGTGGCAGTGACTGCAGTATTCTCTGGTTTCTAAATTTCAATTTAGTTTTTATTTCCTCCTCACGCACACAGTAAAAAATCCAACTGTTTTCTTCAGTCAAGGAGTTTATACTATAATCAGATGCTTGAATTTTGTCTAATTTTGAAGACTGTTAGCATAAAAATCATTTGCAACAATAAACAATTCAATTACATAGAGACCTATACATATACTGACCCCTGCTGGAATATTTAAGACCCTAATATTTTAGGAGAAAATTTTATATTCTACTTAATTTTTTTAAAGATAAATGGATGCTTGACAAATCCTTTTGAATTAAATATTATGAGTTACCATTTTTTGAATTGCATTATTATTTTGTAATATTTAAAAATTTTTAATTTTGTAAATGTTTGTGTGACATTAGCAAATAAAATAACATGCATCTGTTTAGATTTTTTTCTGTCTGCCTGTTGAAGTTTTATATTTTTGAATTGTTTTTATTTGAATAAAGACACTGATTAAATACGGATATGTGTACAAATTGCCTGCTTTTTTTTCTTTTGTCCCACTATGAAGTATACAAATAGGTAGGCATTAATGAGAAATCTCTTAACAAAGTTAATTGGGATAGAAATACTTGCTTACTAAATTGCATATTAAATATATTTTGTTCCTTATGTTGTTGATTTAACAGCCTTTAGGTGAGCTATAAACACAATTTAATATTAAAACAGAAAATATAATGGTCTTACAAATGAAATAACTTTATGGCAGTCATTAATACAAGGAAATTGGTATTAAATATCCAATAAAGTATAATTAGAGTAAGCACTATTCTTCTCTCACATGAATGCTCAGTGCCAAATTTATTCTAGCAACTCCCTAGTATTGTGATGAAAAGACAGAATTAGATAAACTGCGATTCAGGATATTTTATAAGAAAGAATTTTAATATTTTAAATCATGCTTCTTAGAAATCTGGTATTAGTTTTCTTATTTCTTCTAAATGTAAAATTATTGACACATAAATTTTTTATTTTGTATTTAATGATTGCCTCTGACAGCAACTGTTTGAAGTTACACCAGTGATGAAAAAGTAACTTTGTGACCCATGTCACCATTTATGACTTTTGCAGTGTGTCTCTCAGTCAGGGGTTCAACGCTGCAATCAGTTAGTAGGGGTGGTTCTGTACCTGTTGTTTCCCCTTTCCTTTCCCTCTTACAAAAAGGAGATTACATAAACAAATGATCTCTTTCTGAGCTGCTTTTTTCTGCAGCACAGTGCTTCCCCAATCTAAGCCCTAGGCCAGTGATGGCAAACCTATGGCACGTGTGCCACAGGTGGCACGCGGAGCCATATCTGAGGGCACGCGAGGCGCTGCCCTATGTCAGCTCCAGCACACATGCGTGCGCTGGCCAGCTGATTTTCGGCCTTCTTTTCGGCCGTTTTCACTCTCCCCACGGCGAAAACGGCACAAGGGGCCAACCGAAAGTTCACTTGTGTGCTCACCCCCAGCCTCCTTTTCGCTGTCAGAGGTTTCCAGGAACTTCTTCAGCTTCTGACAGTTGCAGCCAGGCCTCTCACATTTTGGCCCATTTCTTCTGCAGCCGGGAAAGCTTTCCTGAAGGCCTGTGTAGACGATAACAGAGCTCCAAATCGATCCGGAGCTCTGTTATCGGCTACAGAGCAGGGGTGAAATTCAAAAATTTTCCCTACCGGCTCTGTGGGCGTGGCTTGGTGGGCGTGGTGTGGCTTGATGGGCGTGGCAGGGGAAGGATACTGTAAAATCTCCATATCCACCCCATTCCAGGGGAAGGATATTGCAAAATCTCCATTCCCACCCCACTCTGGGGCCAGCCAGAGGTGGTATTTGCCGGTTCTCCGAACTACTCAAAATTTCCGCTACCAGTTCTCCAGAACCTATCAGAACCTGCTGAATTTCACCTCTGCTACAGAGGCCTTCAGGAAAACCTTCCCGGCTGCAGAGGAAATGGGCCAAGGTGTGCGAGGCCTAGTTGCAACTATCTGAAGGTAAGTAGTAGGGCAGCTCCACTTCCTTTTGTTTCCAAACTTCAAATTGGCCTGTTGGGCCATTTTTCGCCATTCCCCAGCCTTGAGGAGGCTTTCCTGAACCCTGGGGAGAGCGAAAAAAAGCCCAACGGGCCTACTGGAAGTCCGGAGGCTTCAGTGAGGCCTGTGCACATGTGCAGGGAGGCAGCGGGGGGGGGGGGTTGTGCGCATGCTATCACGCACACACGCACCCTTTTGGCACCCGAGCCGAAAAGGGTTCGCCATCACTGCCCTAGGCCAAGTCATTTGGTCCTACAAGACTCAGGATTGGCCTTTAAAAGCCTGCAATATAAAACCTCTCTGTTCCCGAGTTCTGCCTATTGCAAACAGTAGCCTACTTGGGCCCATTCCTCAAAACCATACAATAATCAAACTTTGTTCTTTATTAACATGAAATGAAATGTTTCATTTTAACTCTACATATGGAATAATTTCCTTGAACCGCTAGCAAATTTATATAAGGAGAACATTCAAGGAGTATATTTTTATTTATTAAATTTATTTGCCAGCCATCTTGCCACAAGGCGAGATGGCATTGAATACTTGTCTTCTTCTTCTTCCTAACGTATTCCGGCAGGTTCAGGGTCTGCTTTTCGGATCACTGAATGCCACTTTGAACGGTCAACTGCATCTCCAGGGTGCAGGCCTGCGGCTTGAATATCTTTGTTGATGGTGTCTTGCCATCTCTGTTTTGGATGCCCGTGAGGTTGCTAGCCATTGACTTCTACTTGGTAGGCAGTCTTGGCCACGGTGGAAGGTGCTGCTCTCTGGACATGTCCATACCAGTGGAGTTGGCCTTCTCTCATCTTCTCTATAATTGCTGCCACACCAAAATATTGTCAAATGGTGTCATTTGTGATGTGGTCAAGAAGGGAGATGCCCGATATCCAAAGGAGCATTCGCATTTCCATGGCATGGAGATAGCTTTTGGTCCTTGTTGTTGCTGCCCAGCATTCAATGCCATACAGTGCAACAGGGCGAATAGTTGTCTTGTAAATCTTAGATTTAAGACGGGTTAGCATTCATTTGTCACATAACATTGGAGACTATTAAATCTGTATGGAATTTCTTTTGTGAGTTATTTGATGTGCCAACATAAAGATAATAGGAATTTTTTGAACTTTCTTTTTCATTTACATTTTGTTTAAAACAATTTACATTTTGTTTAAAACATTATATTAAATTGGATAGCTAATTAATAATGGAAAGGAAATATTCCACTTATTATTTTATGCTCTATTTAGAGATGTAGGTTAGATAAAGTTAAAGTGATACACTGTACTATCTATCCACATTTGTCAAATAGTTTTACTAGCTGTGTTCAGATTATTCTCCTTAGTACTGGTTAAATGCTAGCTCCAATCTAAAAGAAATGGAGGTGGGGGGTGAGCCTGATTGGAAAAATTAAAATTCTTCAACTCCTCTTTTAGTTTCAGGAGCTTGGATTGTTAGTCTGTGTGTATATAAATAATCAAACACAGAAATATTTCCTGAACTCATATGACCATATAATCAGACTTCCTTATAGCTACTTTATTAGAGGTTCCCGGTGAAACCAGTATAAATATGCTTCATATTATTTTTTAACAATTTTAAAACCACAGTAGCAATATCTGTATCTAGATGGGTAATGATACCCATTTAAATTTGATAAATCAAAGAAAGCTAAGTAGAGTTAAACCTGGTTTTAGCACTTGGTTGAGAGACCATTTGGAAATATTAGCGCTCTGGGCTAGAGCAGACATTGTAAATGGCACATCACTTCCATATTATTGCCAAGAAAACTACACAGAAGCAAATCTGAAATCATCAGGAATCAAGCATAATGTTACGTCTGGCACGGAACATTTGGCAGAAGAAGCGCACCTGATTGGGCACCCTGCTGGCAACCACCTGGCAGGAGAAAGACTTTGTGTGATTGACTAAGCCATCTGACAGCTCGGCTATAAAAGAGCTGTCAGATTGGGAAGAGCCGCTCGCTCACTCTCGTTGTTAGCTTAAGAGCGCTAGCTTGTTATGTTAGCTTGTTATGGTTAGACAATAAACAGTTGTTGCACTGTTACCCTGCCTCACCTTAGTCCTTACCCACCTTGTTCAGAGAATAGAACACTGGCGACGAAGTTGGGATCACAGTGAGGCGGCTGGTCAAGCAAAGTCACGGACAAAAGAGCTGTTGCACTGTGAGCTGAGCCACGGCAACGATATGTCGCATTACGAAAATTACCTCAGACATCCATCCTCACTGAAATGGACACCCTCTCCACATTCACGCCTTTCAATCAGGCGACGGAAACATGGGACTCGTTCCTAGACCATTTTGACTGTTTTTTTTAGCAGCGAACGATTACAGAGGGCTCTCTGGGGACTGAAAGTTAGCCGTCTTCCTCAGTGTCTGCGGCCACAATATGTTCGAGACAGCCAGAGCACTCCTGGCCCCGCAGAAGGTCCAGGATGTACCATGGGAGACCCTGTTAGCCAAGTTGAAGGGGCATTATGCCCCCTTGTCTTCGAGAATTGCTAGACGCCATGCATTTTGTCACCGAAACCAGGTGAAAGGAGAAACTATAAATTAGTACATGGTGGCATTAAGAACAGCTGCCCTGTACTGTGAGTTTAGAGACTTGGAGGATGTCCTACTGGACCAACTAGTATGTGGGGTCAGAGACATCCGTTTGCAACGTCGTCTGTTAGCTAAGATGGATGTCACGCTCCAAACCACACTGGATGAGGCTCGAGCTTCAGAATTGTCCAACCGGTCACCAACCAAAATTCAAAAGTCCATTAGCCCATCTACCGCCAAGGAAACTATCGCTGTCCATCATGAAGAGGCCGACACAGACCCGCTTACAGAAGAAGAAGAGGACGTGAGCAGCCTCAAAACAACCCAAAGAAGTAGCTGGCACACAAAAGAAAAAAAAGCACAGGGGCCGTGCGTGGGTTGTGGCGGCAATCATCACCGATCCTCATGTAGATTTAAGAAAGCTTATTGCAGAGTATGCGGGGGAAAAGGGCACCTCGCGAAAGTTTGCCGAGCCATTCAGCCATCCGGTGTCAACCCAGCAAGACCCACATGGGAAGACCGGCCGCGCCAGAGACCTGATTGAAGAGGGGAAGACTGCTTCACCATCTACCGCCACCCTGAAACAGTCATAGACCAGGCCAGTGCCGAACTCAAGAAAAATTTTTACATCATGCTACTAATTGAGGGAATTCACTGTAAAATGGAGCTCGACACTGGCTCATCCATGTCAATAATCTCGTAGAGCACCCTTAAGAGACTGGTGATGGCTAAAAGACGTTTAGCCCCTTGTTTTTTTTTTTAAAAAAATATGGAATGCTTCACGAATTTGTGTGTCATCCTTGCGCAGGGGCCATGCTAATCTTCTCTGTATCGTTCCAATTTTAGTATATGTGCTGCCGAAGCGAGCACTAGCCCCTTGTTTTTTGAGGCTGAGTGATTACCAAAGTAATCACATTCCAGTTGTAGGCAATGGAGGTTTAGAATCCAATACTAGGGTTTCAACGGCCTCCTCAAACTAATCGTTGTTGGCGGTTCCCTACCTAGTTTACTAGGGTTAGATTGGTTTGACTCTTTGGGATTGGCTGTAACAGGCATCCATGCCACTGGCACCGATGGCTTCGAAGCTCTAACAAATGAATTTGCCGATGTTTTCAGTGACGAGTTGGGCAGATACATAGGAACACCAGTCTCGTTTAATTTAGACCCCGCAGTTGCCCTAATTAGGCTCAAACCTCGTAGAGTACCATTTGCGCTCCACCCCAAGGTGGACCAAGAGCTGGACAAACTGCTGGCACAGGGCATCTTAGAACTTAGAACCATGCCAGATGGGAGATGCCAATTGTCATTCTCATCAAACCCAATGGCTCCATACGCATCTGTGTTGATTATAAGGCTACGTTGAACCGAGCCCTGCAGGCCAACCCCTATCCTGTCCCGGTGGTGCAACATCTTCTTCATTCCTTGGGTCGTGGCACTGTCTTTGCCAAGCTCGATCTGGAGCAAGGTCTATTTATTTGGATGCCAGAAACTTCAGTGACAGCAGCATGGTTCTGGGTGGCTGACAAAATGGACTTGAGATAGGGGGGCTTTTATACATTGTTTGGGGCCTCGTGATTGAGATGTCTGTCCCTGTGCAAGAACACGTGCTTTAATATTCTAATGGCTGTTGCCAGATTCCTATGGGGTCATGTAGGAGTCATGGCTGGCTCTACAGACAAAAGGGAAAATGTAAATCCTAGATGTTTGTCTGAGATAATCTTATCAACTTTGGCTTGCCTAATTGTATTGCTTATTTGGAGTCTCCGTTTGCTCTTTGCTTATGAAGAGAGTAGCCCAATCTTTCTGAATGGATACAAAAGCTCCTAAAGACCAGCCTCTTCCAGCTTCTGCTTGAGGCTGTTTTCCTATAGCAGGGAGACTGGGGCTGCGTTCTGCCTTTGTTAATATTTGCTCCATTTCTCCTCTAGGGGAAATATTCTATCCTGCCTCTTTTCAATATTAAGAATAAATAATATTTTAATGAGGGGGGCTTCCTACAGTAATATTCCAGTAGAAAAACAGCTTGTACCAGTTTTCTTTTGTTTTCCATTGATAATCCTTCTGTTGCATATCAGTTGTCCTATTTAAGACCTCCAATGGTTTTCTTTTGTCTTGCTACAGACATCTAATATTTCTTTGCTTTGAGGCTTACAAAACATTTTGCATCTCTAATAAGTATCTTGCATTTTACAGTGCCTTAATACAGTAGCCTAAATCTATGCTTGTCATTCTTTATATTTAGATAAATCCTCTTAGAAAAGGTTGGGAAGATGAAAAGTTAATCTTCCAGGCAGAAAGCTTTGGGGGTGCTTTCCCCCTTAAAACCCAGAAACATGCCACATTTTCTGAAGAAATCTGCTTAATTTGGAGCTCTACCTAACTCTTTCAACGCAAATAAAACCAGGTTCCCAAGCTAACAGATGTGTTCAAAATTAAACCCGATAATTTCGAACACTGAAATTTCGTAGCAAATTACAAAGGAAAAGCTGCCTCGCTCTCTGAATTCCACAGGCACAGATTTCCAAAAATGCAACATTTCGAAGAAGTTACCGATAACCCATCTGCAATTTTATTTGCGTTTCTTTTACCATCTCTCGTTGCCGGGGACAAAATTGGAAAATCTTTTTTTTTTTAAACATCCTTAGGCTAGTAAGGCTCACTCTCCTCCGGGTGTCGCTGCAGAATTAATACGCGCGGCTGGATTTGCAGATTGATTGAATGGTTAATTGTGCAGGTTAAGCGCATGGAGGATCGGGTGAATTGGTTGGGATTTTCTATAAACAAGCGGCAGCCTCAATTTCCTGGGTGGACCGGTCGGCGGATTCAGACGTTTTTAAGTGATCCCGATTTTGGGCCCACTCTGTTCTGTGAAAGATGCGTCCCTTTTATGTTTCCAGGCGAGCGGGGGTTGGAGCCGCAGCAACAGCCTCGAGAAGAGTGAGTAGCCCAGGCAGGAGGGCAATTTGTCATGTTTTTAAATTATTATTATTCGTTAAACAGTCACTACGGGAGGGGCTGCTGCCTGGGGCCCTTTGGTGTCTTGACAGAGCCGAGGGCAGAAGGCTGCGTCGTGCCCGCCCAAGGAGGCAATTGCTCTCTGTGTAACCTGAGTGAAACCGGAGAGAAAGGGGAAGTTGGGCGGGAGGGCGCTGCCCCCAAAACAAAACGGTGTGACGCTCCTGGCCCACAAGGGGCTGAAGAGCGAATTGTGGCTTGGTCGGAGACGGCTCGCGTTTGTTTTTCTGCCCAGCTGTCCTCATCACGATCAAAGTGGCTGGAAAACTGTTTGCTTTCCCGGCGTGGCCCCAGCTCCACCCATAGTCAGCGCTTAATATCTATTCCACCTCGTTCTCCCCCCTCCCCCACTAAGTAATTGGAAAGGCACCGCCACCTACTTACTCCGGTTAGCTTCTCTGAAGCCGACAAAACTAAGGCGGGGCGGGTAAGTGGGGTTGAAGCGATTTGCAACCCATCCGTTGCCAAAAGGTGGGCTTTGGGAGAGAGTCGTCAGCAGGGGTGGAGAACAGGGCTGGATGAGTGGTGTCGCTGTGTACTTGCTGAAGAGGAACCGCTCAGGCCGGCTGGCGAGTTCCTTCCCTTGCCTACTAGGTGTAAAAACCCTCATTGGTAAAAAGGCTGTGTTTGCGCGCTCCTTGGTCCCCTTAGGCTTAGATCTTGACCCTGGGGTCTTAGTCGTGCAAATCGCAGACCTCTGCTCTGGGGGCAGTGATGTGATCTTGACAGCTGGGCTTAAACTGGCTCACAGAGAGATCGCTGAAGACTTCCTTATGCCCCCCACCCCTCGACTGCGATGTAGTTTATTAGCGGATAGAATTTGCAAAATAAGAAAATCCGTACAAGTGGACACACCAGGAAATGGGTGTGTGTGTGTGTGTGCAAAAGGTTAGCTCTTGCTTTTTATATCCATGTTGGAGGCAAACTACACAGTATTGTAGAGGGAAAAAGCTTGCTTGGTTTAAATTGATTTAAGCTGGCTTTTATCTACCTCTAGAGGATTTCTCCCATCTTCCTGCGGGTAATTTAGAAGATAAGGGCTAAACTGCAAGGTAAACATTGCTAAAAGGCAGGCTTGTGGATAGTAACAGTTTTTTTTAAATGTGATTTTGCTCCATTGCTCAATTTGTACCATCTAGGTGTAGGCATTGGTTTTACAAGTAACTTTCTCTTATAAGAGGACTTAGAAATAGTTCAAAAGGTAACAAACTGTCAGGCCGAAGTTTCAACTGGGTGGAGAAACCACCGGGACTTCAGATTCGGGTTTCTCCCAGATGTGCCAACATGGCTCTGTTAATAAATTGGAACTTTGAGGAATACTTTGCCTCGGACTCTGATTTAATTTTGGATGCTATTTGGAACCCTGACACAAACTATAGCTCCCCTTCCCTTGCTTTTCATAAGTAAATGGTAAGAATATATTCTAGTATTATGAAGTTTATAATAAATTCATTAGTTATAGTGAAAAGAGCCAGCATGGAATAATGATTAAAGATATAGTGGCTAGATACTGAGAGACTGAGTTCCAGCCCAGCCTTAGGCATAAAAACATATTGGTGAACTTAGGCCAGTCATTCTCTTAACCGTAGGAAGAAGGCAATGGCAAAACAGTTCTGAAAACTTTGCTAAGAAAACTAAGAAATCGTCAATTTCATAGCCAATGACAATCTTGCACCATGTACTGAAAGCCAAATGGTATGCCTATCTAATGTGTTATGATCATGCTTGTTAATCAGTTTATTTCTTAATGTAATTTACATTCATAGAACTACAAGGAATATTTTGCAGTCTGAGGAAAACTTTACCTATTTAAATTACAAAAAACAATATTTTAAATATTTGCATAGTGAAAACAAATCTTGATTTCAATAACTCAATAGCAATAACTGTTTTTATCTGCAAAAAAACAATGATCACTCGATAGCACCAAAGAGTTGGATCTTTTTATATATACTTGTTAGCGGCTATCTTGATTTTTCTTTATATCAGTCATCAACAGAATCTTGGGCTTCTGAAAATGGTCATTGTGTGGTTGCTAGGAAAACAGCAAATTATATTTTAGGAATTATGAGAGTGATGAAAAATGAAACTGACAGTACTGTAATGCCTCTATGCCAGACCTAGGCATGTTATGGTCTGCAGGCCTCATCTGGCCCTTCAGCTGTCCCTGTCGGCCCAGGGGGTGGGGCAGGGTGGCGGCAGGGGATGAGGCAGGGTGACGGTGGGCGGTGGTGGCAGCCCTCCATGACAATCCCAGTTTCTCATAATTTTCCCTTTGGGAAAATTAATTGCCCACCCATGCTCTATGCAGATCTGTGATATTGACATATTTGAAATCATTTCTGGTCAACCAGCTGACAAAAAATGGCTTCAAAACAGGCTCTCACATTGAGCGTTTCTTTGTGAAGAACACCTGTTGAGTCACAAGAATACTGACTTATCCAGGAAAGATGACAGGAAATTCAGGGCATAAAAGAGTGCTTTGTTATATATTAATTTTTTTAATAAATTCATATGACCATAGCTTGAAAGGTAAAATTTCCTTTTGAATTATCCTCAACTCCTGCTGATTTCATGGATACATCAATACAATTGTCTTATAAGTGGCTTTACAATAAAAGTGGATTTGATGAGTTGGCCTATTAATGACTGTTAGTCATTATGTGTTTATTTAATTGCATTATCTATTGCTTCAATCTAAGCATTCTAGGATATAAAAAGGTAAAGGTAAAGGTTCCCCTCACACATATGTGCTAGTTGTTCCCGACTCTAGGGGGCAGTGCTCATCTCCGTTTCTAAGCCGAAGAGCCAGCGCTATCTGATGACAATTATGTGGTCATGTGGTCATGTGGATTTTTATGTGCTTTTGAACTGCTAGGTTGGCAGAAGCTGGGGCAAGTAACAGGAGCTCACTCCGTTACACGGCGCTAGGGATTCAAACTGCCGAACTGCCGACCTTTCTGATCGACAAGCTCAGTGTCTTAGTCACTGAGCCACCGCATCCCCTTACTCTAGGACCGTGATGGCGAACCTATGGCACGCGTGCCACAGGTGGCATGCGGAGCCATATATGCTGGCACGTGAGCCATTGCCCTAGCTCAGCTCCAGTGCGAAAATCAGCCAGCCAGCTGATTTTTGGCTCATGCGGAGGCTCTGGGAGGGCATTTTCGGCCTCTGGCGGGGCGAGAAAGGGCATTTTCGCCCTCCCCAGGCTCCAGGGAAGCCTCTGGAGCCTGGGGAGGACGAAAATGGGCCTACCAGGCCCACCGGAAGTTGGGAAGCAGGGGGGTCATGCATGCATGTGCGGGGGACAGGGCAGTGTGTGTGTGGGGTCATGCACGCATGCGCAGGGGGGTGGGGTGCTTGGGGGGCATTGAATTATGGGTGCAGGCATGCGTGTGTGTGCGATAGCGCGCGTGCTCTTTCAGAACCCGAGGGGAAAAGGTTCGCCATCACTGCTCTAGTATATAGTAGTTACTAAAATTATTACACAACAATAATACAGTTCAAACAGATAGGTTGCATAGATTAGAGACAAACTTGTCTACAGAAAGAAAAATTGGTCCAAATTTGAGTTCATAAACTGATGCAAGCATTTCTACTCAAAATGCAAGCAACTGTTATTGATTACTGTATTCATCAGACTGTCAAGGTTCCGACATATGCCCTAATTAACTCATGAGACTTGATCCAAGCTTCAAAAGAAATCCAATGATTTATTAGGAGCAGCATGCCGGCATCTCGGATGAGGTTTGCTCTGCCAGCATGTAATTTACAGCTCACCCTTGACCCTGTTTCCCCCCTCCTCACTGGGCATGTCATAAATCACATTCTCCAATGGACCACATTGGCGGGCTGTAAAAACCACACCCATCCTGCTAACTCCGGTAACCTAGGATATAATCAGGAGGAAAGTATTTATGGAATGTATCTCCAAGCAGTTCCGTCAGATCTCCCCCCTCCTCCTCATGGCAACTTGAAAGCTGGTCTGGAAAGCTTAGCAAGTTGACACGACTTTATAGAGTACAAAAGGATAGGCATATATTCAATTGATTGGCAAAATGAAATAAAGTTTAATATTTTTTAAAATAAAATTGTACACAAAGTTCTTGATACTAGGATCACTCTAAAATTTTAACTCGTGCAACTGCACAGACTGGGAAAATGACTGCAATGGAATAGTCTGAAATGGAACAGTGAGGAGTAACCATATCTTCTACCAATCTTGCATAACGGATGGTTCAAGGCATCCCTGTGCTTTGTTGGGGAAACGGTTAGACATTCTACAAATTAAATCATCTGATTTCTATCCCATATATGCTTTTAGGAGAAAAGGGACCAAAGATAACTATATATGATGTCTTGAGATCCCATTTGGCCCGTTTTCACAAAATTTTCACTGGTTTTCCCTGTAAGTAGATAGAGCCTCCAGTGAATAGAATATAGGAGATAGGAGATGTAGGGTAGGGTATGATGGGATGGGATGGGACGGGAAGGGACTGGACTGGACAGGACAGTGATGGCTAACCTTTTTCTTGTTGTGTGCTGACAGCGCGTGCGCATGCTGGCACCCATAATGCAATGTGCCCTCCCCACAGGCATGCATGACCTCCCACACTCCCCCGGCCACCCACACATGCGCACTTGAACCCCACACTCCCCTTGCGCATGCGTGCACAACCCCCCCATTTTGGGCCTAGTAGGCCTCCCTGCAGCCGCCTGGGACCAGAAATGGGCTGCAGGGGGCCCGCCACACCCTCCCGTGCTCCCCCCACCCCTGCGCATGCGCGCACGATCCAGCGCATGCACGTGCATATGCATGCACCCCACGCATCCCAAAAATCAGCTGGCCGGCGGGATGCATGCGCGCATGCGCTGTGGAGTTGAGCTGGGCGACAGCTTGTGTGCCCGCAGAGAGGTCTCTGTGTGCCAGTTGTGGGACACATGCCATAAGTTCGCCATCACAGGGATAGGATATCCAACTCTGCTTAAAGCAGGAGACCTTATACTATCCTCAACAAATGGTTGCCCAATCTTTTCTTGAAATCTCCAGAGATGGAGCACCCACAACTCCAGAAGGCAAGCTGTTCCATTGATTAATTGTTCTCACTGTCAAGAGATTTCTCCTTAATTCCAGGTTGCATCTTTCTTTGATGAGCTTCCACTAATTGCTTCTTGTCCTTTTACGGTGTGATGCTTTGGAAAATAAGTCAAACGTCTCTTCTCTTTTCAGCCCCTCAAATACTGGAGGTCAGCTATCATGTCACCCTTAAACTTCCTCTTTGTTAGGCTAGACATACCTCTCCCCCTTAACTATTCATTGTACAATTTAGCCTCCAGACATCTTTATTGTTTTTCTCTGCACTCTTTCTAGGGCCCCAGCATCTTTTTTGTATTTTGATGACCAGAATTGGATGCAGTTATTCCAAGCATGGCTTCTCTAGTGCAGTATAAAGCGGTACTATCACTTCTCTTGATCTTGATGCTATCCCTCTGTTGATGCAGCCTAGGACTGCATTAGCCTTTTTGGCAGCCCACTAAGATAAAGGCTGTTTTATTGCCTGGGCATATATGAATGAAGCAGAAGTAACACAGTATCACTTTGTGACCATATCAGAGGTGGGTTCGGACCGGTTCACCGGAACCGGTAGCAAGCCGCTGGTGATATCACGATGATGTCATGGAACCGGTTCGGTCGGTGCCGATCCATGGAGGCCGACATCTTTAAAAAAAAATTTTTTTTGAAAAAAAATTTCCGAATTTTTTTTGAAAAAAAATTTCTGGGTTTTTTCTTCTGTGCATGCGCAAAAGCCAAGTTTCCAGCACTGCGCTTGCGTCGCCATCTTGTTTTTGGCTTTAAAAATGGATTTTTTGCCACTGCGCATGCACGCGCACGCCCATGAGGCGCACCCATGCGGCGCAGGAGGAAGCGAACCGGCAGTGAGGTAAGTTAGAACCCACCCCTGGACCATATGCTACTTGTCTGGGTAGTCAATATAAAATATATATTTTATCCTCCATACTTGTACTAACTTTGAAAAATACTGAGATGTGAGCCTAGCACTGAGTTTGTATTCAGCAAAATATAAATATAAATATAAGCTCTGGTAATTGGATGAATTATAGTATAATTATAGTAAAATTTGAGCAACCAGTGGGATAATTTAAATACATCTAGCCAGAGGAAAGAAGCAATGAAATCCTGTTGTGCCAATAAGGGAACATTTATGCCACACAGCCCAAGGCCTCTCTTATTAAACTTTGCCCTGTCAGTGAAAGTGGAAATGTAGGAGTGCTATTACACTCTGTGACACAATAACTGTCAGAAAGAAGTATACTTTTAATAATATTCAAATGTGCTTTGGCTTTTTGCATGGAATTGCATTTCTGTACTGCATTTAAGGAATGGCTTTAAGGTCCTTTCCCCACTATTGAGTTAAAAGTGCTAACTGAACAAGTATGAGTATAAATAAAACAATACCCAGCATGAAATACATTTTCCAAACTGCTACTCCCCCGTCCTGCCTATTTTGCATCTGTGTGAAATCATTCTTCAAGGTTGTCTTGTGTTTCAAGTGTGCCGCTCATTACTGGCAAAGCGATCAATTTCTCTCCTCCTTTTGCTGATATTTTCTATCACTATATCACAAACTGGGGGAAATCACCATTTAACAGGCATTATAGCAGGAAACGGTAGGCCTGATTTCTGAAATCATTGTGAGCCTCTCAAGGGTAGCTTACTTTCTCTTCCACATACGTGTTTGGGCATTTTCCAAGTTAAAATAATGTCAAAGAAAGAAGAAACATTTGGGAGAAAATGCTAGGGTTAGGATTAGGATTAGAAATATCTTCAGAACAGAAAGTGGCAGACCACCATCCCATGATTTTGAAGCTAGCCAGGTTCTGCAGAATTGAAGCAATGAATTAAACTGATCAGCTGCTGGGCAACTATTTCTGTTCATGGTTATGACAGAGGACAATGATTGAAAATAATACATGCTGAGAAGCCTGTTAGAAGTCTGGAAGGAAGCTGATGTCAAAAATAGGAAATGTAGTGGGGCAGGGATGATGAGGATGAAGAAAACGCCGGGGGAGCATTGCTGATAGAAAGAGCAAAAAGCTGGAAGAGAAAGGACTGAAATGAATGCTAGCTAGTATAAAGATGTGAAGGCCCGGAAAAAAACCGGAAAAATTCGGGGGGGAAACCATTTTTTTCCATTTTTTTCCTGAAGGCTTTTTTGTTTTTTTTCCAAAAAATTGGAAAAATTGAAAAAAGAAAAAAACATTGTGGAATATTTTATTTTAACATGATGAATAAAATATTTTAAGACAGGGTGTTCAAATATTTTCCAAATCATTTCTAAAAAAATATATGATATCAAATTATTCTAATTTCTGTGCACTGAGTGAGGACAAGCAAGTCCTTGGTAACAAACTGAACCCTCCAATGCAAGAACAGTATGCGTTTCTTCCTTTAGGAGGTGCTGCTATTGTAACAAGAAAAAGGTTTCAGTTTTGCTTTTGCATGTTAGTGGGTGTGTTTGGTTTGTTCTGTCCTCTTCACCAGGCCTCAAAAGCATTGGAACAAAATACAGAGCAACAAAAAGGACCTGAAAGTATATACTTAATTTAAAAAGGTAAGAGTTTACATTTATCTGAATCCAGAAAACTGAATCATTTAGCTACATTAGTTTATCTTTATAAACTTTTGTGTAAATAACAATTTAATTACCAGTAATCTGGTTCTCCCCCCAGTGACCCCCACACACAACCATAGATTAGTGTCTTCTCGCAAAGGAGTTATTTTTTCTTGTTTTTATTTCCTACTCCCCTCAGAAAAATGGTGAGACCAACATCTAGCATATGGAGGCATTTTCACATTACAAGTTCTTCTGAAAAGAAAAATGTGATTTGCAAATATTGTCAGATGAAATATGCATTTCCAAATGCTACCAGGATGACAAAACACATTCTTGTATGTAACAAGTGTCCTGTAGGTATTAAAAAATCCTTCATGGATCGAAGTGAAGAGGACAACAATGATGACAATGCACATAGTTTTTCTCAACATTCTTGTTCAAGAAGTCCTCTTTCTACTCCATGTATAACGTCAGCAGCAACACAAAGTGTTGTCCCATCAGCAGCATCTTCAAGTAAACAGATACTGAAGACAGCTGCATCCAAAAATTATTCACTAACTTCATTTATAGAGAAGATGACACCTGAAGATCAGGAAAAAATTGATTAAGCTCTTGCAAGAGCAATATATTCTTCTGGAACGCCGTTTTCAATAACTGAAAATACATACTGGCAGGAAGCTTTGAAATTATTAAGACCATCATACCAATTGCCCAGCAGACATTCTTTGAGCAAGCCTCTTTTGGAGTCAGAATATGAACGTGTAATGGAATCGGTGCAAGGAAAAATTAATGAAGCACTGTGTCTTGCACTACTTACAGATGGATGGACAAATGTGAGAGGAGAAGGAATTATAAATTTTGTTATAACAACACCTCAGCCAGTTTTTTTACAAAAGCATTGAAACAGGAGAGAACAGATATACTGCAGAGTATATCAGCTGTAAAATCTGTGATGGGAGTGGTAAAGTATTTGCTTTACTTACTGACAATGCCAGCAATATGAAAGCAGCATGGGAAATCATAATAGAGAAGTATCCACATATTACTGCAATAGGATGTGCAGCCCATGGGCTAAACTTGCTTTTTAATGATATTATGAAGTTGGACACTCTTCAAATGGTCTATAGACGAGCAAAAGAAGTTATTAAACATATAAAAGGTACTCATATTGTAGCTGCAGTTTTCAAGAAGAAGCAAGTCGAAAAAAAATGCAAAGAATAGCATAGTTACGCTGAAGCTCTAGTAAAACTCAGTGGGCTGGAGTGGTGATCTTCTTTGAAAGTTTACTAAAAAACAAAGAAGCTCTTCAAGAAACAGTAATAGTTGAAGATCTTAAAGTACCCAGGAGTGTAAGAAACACTGCTCTTAATCAGGATGTCTTCTGGGTTCAGCTGCAAAATTCCCTGAAGATTCTAAAGCCAATTGCAGCAGCAATCACTGCATCTGAATCAGATAGTGCATTTTTGTCAGAAATTCCTTATCTAATGACCAAGATAAAAACAACTGTTTTTGAAAATCTCAGTATATCTCCACTTATAACTATAGAAGAAAGTAAAGTGAAATATTTTATTTAAAAAGGGAAGAATTTTGTTGTCATCTAATTCATGCTGCTGCAAATCTGTTGGATCCAAGATTCAAAGGTGCAAACATAAGTGATGATGATAGCACTGCTACTGCATTTGACTGGATCACAAAACAAGCATCACATTTAGGACTTGATGTTGGGAAGGTACTTTCAAATGTTGCAGAATATAGAACATCTTCAGGGATTTGGTCCAGGAATGCAATCTGGGATTCTGCCAAACATATTCCTCCTGCAACATGGTGGCAAGGTCTTTGCACAACACAGCCTCTGACTCCTATTGCTTCTCGCCTTCTCCAGATACCTCCATCTTCTGCAGCATGTGAAAGAGTGTTTGGAAACACTCACACTAAGTCAAGAAATAAACTGACATGTGAAAGGGTAGAGAAGCTTGTATCGATCCTAAGTTCCTAATTGTGATGACGGACAAAAAAGAGTAGCTGCAGAAACAGAGACGGATACTGACAATTTCAGCTTAGAAAATGATTCTGAATTGAAACTTAGTCCCACTCTCTTCTTAACACTTCCCCCATCTTCAATTCTTTTTATGAGAATGGGTTTTTTATTTTTATTTTTATTTAATACTGTGGAGAGGAAATATGAAAAATTGTTACTTTTGGTTTTGAAAATTGTTTTGTGGAGACTTTTTGGCTGTTCCACATAAACTAGTAAGTGGTTCAGGAGATTGTTGCTCCCTTTGTTACAAATAAATATTATAAAAAAGTAAATTCTGTTTGTGATAATTGTTTGGCTACACTATATTTTTAATATGCTAGTTGTGATAATTTTATGCCAAGTCAAATTGTCCATAGTCATGTTTTAGGAACATTTTATGTTCCTAAAGTAACAGAATGACTTTCAATCTTAAAAAGACAAAAAAGTGCTAATGTAGCATTTTTTCAATTTTTCCAAAAATTTCTGTTTCCCCCCCCCACAAAAAAAACAGGAAAAAACCCAGGTTTTTTCCCCAGCTTCAAAATTTCCGGAAATTTTACATCTCTAGCTAGTAACCAGAGTAGAGATGTTTCAGCACCACACAACACTCCAAAACCAAAACTCTGATCAACTTCTCTATTGATCATTTGACTTTTCCTCTAAGATAATAGATGAAATCTTCATATCAACAATTATATCTATATGCACACACATTACAAATGTACATACATTTACATATCTTGATTCTGCCTTTGGACAATGTTGAAATAAGGGGAAAATACTTTTATAGTGATTCAACTTAATATTACTTAATAATTGTGTCTCTCACAGGCTGGTGATGAAACAAAGGCATATCATGGGGACACTAAAAATTGATTTTGTCAATAAGATGTGCCCTGTTAAGTTACAAGTCTGTAAGCCATATTTGTCATCTCAAATAGTAAAAGAACTGGTGCATAATGTCTAATACCTTTTGCCTCATTGTGTCAGATCTACATTGATGTTGGCCCCACTCAGATTAGGAATTAATTCTAAAGATGTCTGAAATGTATGCTCATATATGACTTACATAATAACTTACATTGTCTGAAATGGTACAGGGTTTCCTGCCTGAGCAGGAGGTTGGACTAGAAGACCTCCAAGGTCCCTTCCAACTCTGTTATTGAACAATTATTGCATAATGTTTAAAATGTAATTTTCAGTGTGCTGGGTAAGTTTGACTATAGAAAACTTCGGAAGGTTTTTTTTTATTATACTGGAATTATATTTCATTCTTCATGTGTCTAAAACATCAATAAATAATGTCAGTTATTCTGAAGACCTTTGTTCTTTACCCTTACAATAAAAATACAGAAGTACCTTTTGACCCAAGGTTGCATTGCAAAAGAAATTGCATTTCAAATACTGTGAAGTATTTGAATATAAATCTTTAAAGGTTGGACATATGTTAAAAAGCAGTTATCTAGTTGTGTCACTCTTCAAACAAGCAGAATCTGAAGTAGTTTGTCACATGAAAAGCTAGTAAAAGGAAAGCCTTATGCATGCTTCCTCAAGCACATTCATCTCAATACTGCATGCTCTAAGGTGTGCGTGTAAAATTTCCCATTTCTGTGCTCTTTGGAATTGTTAAAACATTCAGGAGCACTGATTTTAACTGGATTTACAAATAAGCAGAGCACTTTAATAGTGCTCCACCTCATTGCACACATATTTTTCTGTTGAGAATTCTTGCTGAATTGAGGCCGGTAGTCCGAAACATGCTTACCACAATGTAAATTCCATTGAAATCGGTGGGATTTATTTCTGTGCAAACTTGGATTGGATTGGATTGTAGGAATCCAGTTGAGGGCAAAGAGGTGAGAGGAATTGTAATTCATTTGAAGCTATTATTATTTAACAAGAACAAATTCTCTCTTGCTACACAGGAATCTTAACTTGTTGTGCCTCATATTCTGTGGATCATTAGGAAAAATATATTCAAAACAAGATACTAATTGGTAAGTGGCCTTCATAAACCCTTATAGAGATCATTGTGGTTACATTTTCAGTGGAGAATCTGGCACATCTACTTTTATAATTAAGACAGAATATGCTTGCATGTGCAAGGTTTTGTTTGGCAGTTTCATTATACTTTCATTATAAATCATAATGAAAGGAAAGTTATAGACCTAGCTAGCCAATTAGGCTTGAGCAATAAGTAAAATCTGTACTGGATGCATAACATAGTTTGAGCAGAATGTTTAGGTATTCAGCTTTTCTGGGTGTTTTATTACCATTCTGAATTCTAATCACATAGTTCTTGTATAGAATGTACAATGTATGGTGCAGCTTTGCTCAAAATGTGAAGCAAATTCAGCCAAATCTTAGCCTATATTCCACTATTGTAAGCGGAGATTTAGACATTTTGAGTATGGCTTCTTTTTCATATCAGTTGTCTTCAATTTACTGGTTTCTAAATATCTGACAATTAAGTTTTGTGTTTCATACACTAGCTTTATTCATGGATTGTAATGGACAGAACCTGGGGCTGGGAATGAGGCCAGTTGTTCTGAGATCATACAATGAAAGGTCCTAATCTAAAGTGTGGTGGAATATTGTAAATGATCATGTGGCTTCATAGGTTTCATTTAAGATAGGAAAGATTAAATACAGTATTGTGTGTTTAGAATATAATCCGAAGTTATTATGAATTTCCTACGTACTCTAATTCAGTGTAGACAAACCTTTTTTGGTTCGCATGCCAAAAGGGGGGGAGCGTGGGGGGGGTGTCGTGTGCGCGAGTGCCCACACCCATAATTCTATGTGGTGCCCCCCATATGCGTGCGTGATCCCCCCGCTCCTGGCACACGATGGCACGGCTGTTTTTTTACTTTCCCCAGGCTTCAGAGCCTTTCTAGGAGCCTGGGGAGGGCTATTCATGAACTGCAGCTTACTTCATCAGATGCATAAAATAATGAGATTGATGTAGGGACGGTAAGGAGGGGGGAAGGAGTTGGTTATGCATTTGCAAGTTATGTGGAAGACAGATTACAAATACCGTATCAACAGAAAATTGTAATGTGTTAAATTGGACATTCCAATTAAAATTAGAAATATATTTTTGGAAGTATTAAGAAAATATAGCATACTATTTTATTTGACCTGTTGAGCTAACATTCAGTGTTCATAAATTAATGCCAGTAATAAGGCCTATATGGTTTATGTAGTTCTATTTCACCATACCTATTGACTAATCTAGGTAAATGTTAATATATATTGCTAGTCCATGTATGAACTGCCACACTCTAAATAAATAAATAACAATAAAAATGAACTTTGACATCATTACATTGATTGTCATTTACTATTCCCTTGCCAACTCTAAAAGTGCTGAAAACTATCATGTGATAGCCATAATGTATGTTTTTACTGTGTATGTAATGATTAAATAATTTCTCTCATAACCAAAATCAATCAAAATGATTTAGGGAAATGTAGACATGTCAAGCTATTTGCAGTGACTGTCATCTGTGTCATGTACCCTCATGGCTCAATAATATTTTTCCTGTGGCACAGGAAAAACTTTTATTTATATCAAACTTTGTTTAGAAGTTGTATATTAGCTTCCATAGCCAGCATTGCAAATAATGTTGTTTAGCAGGTATTTTAAAAAGATATAGTTAGCCATTATAATACATTGGCTCCTCAAAATGACTGTGAAAATCATCAAAAGATTTTAGCGAGTTACACTGAATGAAAATAGTTATCTAAGATGTGTGTGTGTTTGTGTGTATTTTCTCTAGAGAGAGATCATGACTGCATGGGGAAAAATTGCACTGTTAATTAGAGAATTTGGAATGTGTGTTTATTGAGTAAAATTTTAGAGATAGTAAATAGTAGATAGTAAATAGTAAAGCTCTTGGAATAGAGTGTACTGGGTATAAAGTGGGTAGTCTGCCCATAAAGCTGTATGGCATTCTGATTTTGGAAGGAAAAATGTTTTAATTGTAGTTGCTTTTGTAGCACCTATTGCCCTTCTCCCTAAATGAAATCTGCCTCTTCCTTGTCTTCCATGCAAATCTAGGAAAAGAACACAACTTTTTAAAAGGTTTTAAGGTTCTAGTTCCCATCTTCTTGGGAGCTTGATTGCTAACTATGCTGACTAGATGGGAGTTGGAAATCCCAAACCATTTAGAAGGCACAGATATTTCATCTTGATTTATACTTAATGTATTTCCCTCTTTGGATCCTTAATGGGAGTTATCATGAGACTCAGTAGTCTACCCTGATTGGCCATAGGAATGCATTTGATTGACACCAAGTGTCCTACAGTTTCCCCCATGGGAAAATAGAAGTAATTTCTCAAATGGCCTAGGACTGCAATATTTTTTTTTGCACTTTCAGATTTTCATGCTGTACAATCTTCCTACAGATATAACTTTCTTTTTAATTGTCAAAGACATACATTGGAATACATCCAAGTATTATATAATGGACAGCAGAGAATGCTTGCATTAATATATATTATGTACTTCAGTGCTAATTAATCTCCTGTTCTTAAAGCATATCCTCTTCGGTGAACTGTAGCAACAATTTGGGATTTGATGAAATCCTCCATAATTGATAAAGGATGTCCCTGAGAGCTCCCGTATGAAAATTATGTCCTGTGTTTTTTATCCAACCCATCACTTCCTTAGTAGTTTCATATATCGGTAATTTCAGAATGATCTCTTCTATGATGAGGGTTGCTTGATTAAATTCATTTATTTTTCTTGGCTTACATTCCAAATTCCATGTGTCTGAGTAAACCTAGCCGAGATAATGATCTATTAAGAAATCAAAAAGATTTGCTTAGCATAATCATTTCTCAGGACCAAAAGATGGTCTTAAGACTCTTCAAAATAAACAATGCTTTGAGATGTATGGTCAGTTGGTTTAACTTTTTTATTATAGCAACATTGGTGGATATAGTACTCAAAGTAACATACTGTATGCTCACGCTATTGGAATTTAATGGATAAATACAGCAGGAGCAGAATTAATACATGCCACAAAGAGTTTACACTTTTAGGTATGAATTATATCCTGACCAATCCTTACTTTTACTTTAAACAGGTTATACCAATACATGTAGTCCTCAATTTATGACCAATTGAGCCCAAAATTTCTGCTGCTAAGTGAGATAGTTGATAAGTAGGTTTTGCCCCATTTTACAACCTTTCTTGCCACAATTGTTAAGTGAATCTGCAGTTTTCAAGTTTCAGCACAGTTGCAAAGTAAATCTGGCTTCCCCATTGATTTTGCTTCTCAGAAGGTCAAAAAAAAGTGATCACATGACTCTGGGACATTGCAGCTGTCATGAATGAGTCAGTTGCCAAATGTCCGAATTTTGATCATGTGACCATGGGGATGCTGCAAATGGTTGTGTGAAAAACAATAAGTCATTCTTTTCAGGGCCATTATAACTCCGAATGGTCACTAAATGAAAGGTTATAAGTTGAGGACTACCTGTATACACTGTTTTCAATTTTAACATGCAGTTTTCTTGAAGAAAACTCCTGAAAAGCTATTTAGAGGAATAACCCCTGAATTATTTTTGAATCTGTGTGGTTCATAATTAACCGAATTAGATAAAGTGGTGGGAGACTATGCAGTATAGTATTCAAATAGAGAAAGTGATGGCTTTCTGTTGGTTCATTCCCTTTGCGTAATTACTGCTGCAACATACATATCTATTATTGTTGAGCTTTTCTCATTCAAGCACTCTGAATTTTCAAATATCAACTCTTGTAGTTACGGATAAAAGGTTTGTGCCAGGCAGTACAGAAAAAAACTGCAGAGAAGAAACCTGTAGGTGCACAGGAAAAATATTTCCTTAGTTCAATATTATTAGAACTCCCACCCAGTCACATGACATCCCCCCCAGCCACACCTACCCAGGTTTTGTGGCTCCCAGTGTTTTCTTTTCTGTGGGAAACTGGTGTGTCTGTCTCCTCCCTCCCCCCACCTCTCTCTCTCTCCCACACACACTTTTAGAGTTTAGCATAAACATGCAGGGAGGCAAAAAAATAGAAGCATATACATTTTATTGGCAATTAAAGCAATCATTCAATTTAGTGTTTGAAAGACTCAGCTCTCAAAGGAAGACAGTCTACCCCATATAATAGCAATAGCACTTAGACTTATATACCGCTTCATAGTGCTTTACAGCCCTCTCTAAGTGGGTTACAGAGTTCAGCATATTGCCCCCAACCAGTGTTTCTCAACCTTGGCAGTTTGTAGTTGTGTGGACTTCAACTCCCAGAATTCCCCAGCCAGCATTGTTGGCTGTGGAATTCTGGGAGTTGAAGTCCACACATCTTCAAACTGCCAGGGTTGAGAAACACTGCACCCCAACAAACTGGGTCCTCATTTTACCGATCTCAGAAGGATGGAAGGCTGAGTCAACCTTGAGCCGGTGAGATTTGAACAGCTGAACTGCTGAACTGCAGTGCTGCACTTTAACCACTGTGCCACCTCGGCTCTTATAACTTACTATAACTTATAAGTTAGATGAGTCTCAATAAAGGGGGCATTTGCCCTCTCTTTCATATCTAAGAGCCTAAGAATGGTATCCAAAGTCATTTAGAGTTCTACCAGTTAATTCCTGCACCTTACGTTATACCTGGTAAGTAGCACATTACAATTGATCTTAACCAAAAAGCCGAGAAGCAATTGGTAACTACCCTGTTTCCCCCAAAATAAGACATCCCCTGATAATAAGCACAATCGGGCTTTTGAGTGCATGGCAATAAGGCCAAGCACTTATTTCAGGGTTCAAAAAAATATAAGACAGGGTCTTATTTTCGGGGAAACACGGTAGCAAGATTTACAGTTTAGGCACTATATGAATCTTCTACCTAACATTAGCAGTTGCATTTTACATCAAGTATAATTTCTAGACATTTTTCAAAAGTAGTCCCATATAAAGTTCATTATAAAAGTCAAGATGAGATGTACTAATCTAGCATATAACTGTTACCAGATCTGATGGTTTATTTAGAAGCAATCATAGCTATAGTAGTCATAATTGTGCACATTCAACTGAGCTTTTTGCCAAAGCCACTACTTGCAGCTAAAGTATTAGGAAGTACTTCTAGACTTTAGCCCTACCCTTTCAGTAGGAGAGAAGCCCTATCTAGAAGAGTCTGAAGCTCCATTCCCAAGAGTAGTGCATATCTGCGAACAGCACCTCCATTTGCTTTGGATTTAATTTCAGTTTGGTCTCCCTCGTCGAGCTCATTATCAAAATCATTCCTTGAAAGTAGATAAGTTGCAGTAGAAATAACTCTCCTCGGCATACTGATAGCCCCCCCCAGATCTCCAGCTGAGTTTTCCCAGTAGTATAGCCCAGAAAGCTCACTGTGGATATTGAACACCACGAGACCACAAGGTAGAGCTCTGAGGAACACCAGAAGACAGTATATAGGTTTTGAAAAGTAATCCTTTGTTTCACCTTCTGGACCAGGCTGGGCAACAAAGATGAAAATCATTGCAGAACAGTTCCTCCCAAACCTAGTTCTGCCAGATGATTTAGAACAGCAGCCTCCAGACTTTTGGGCAAACCAGGGACCAGTTCTGTGGAGAAAGGTTTTTCCATGGACCGGAGGGGCGTGGTTTCACGTGCTGCCTGCATCCCACAGGTGGGCTTCACTTGTTTGCATGGCCTGGGTTCTGGCATGTTGTGGTCCAGTGCCGGTCCAGGGACCGGGGATTGGGGACCCCTGATTTAGAAGGATTTCATAGTTGAGAATAGTAAAAGTAATTTTATCCAATGAAATCTGAAGCCAGAATGTCCTTTAGAATTTAAATACATTTATTTACTAATAGTTAACTATTGCTTTCTGCTTGTCTGCCTAGAACAGTGATGGCGAACCTATGGCACGGGTGCCACAGGTGGCACGCAGAGCCATATCTGCCGGCATGCGAGCTGTTACCCTAGCTCAGCTCCAGCGTGCATGTGCACGCCGGCCAACTGATTTTTGGCTCACACAGAGGCTTTGGGAGAACATTTTAGGCTTCTGGAGGGCCTCCAGGGGGCGTTTTTGCCCTCCCCGGGCTCCAGGGAAGTCTCTGGAGCCTGGGGAGGGGGAAAACAGGCCTACTGGGCCCTCCGGAAGTTGGGAAACAGGCCGTTTCCGGCCTCCAGAGGACCTCTGCGGGGGCGGGGGAGGCCGTTTTTGCCCTCCCCAGGCATTGAATTATGGGTGTGGGCACTCGCATGTGCGTGATAGCGTGTGCGCACACGCTTTCGGCACCCGAGGGAGAAAAGGTTCGCCACCACTGGCCTAGAACATTAAGTGAGTGTCCAATGATAATGCTTAGTGACATATGCAATAATCAAAGCTAATAATTACGTATAGGTTTAGTGTTAGCTAGCCTTGCCACTAGCCTTTCCCAAGGTGCAAATTCTTAGATTTGGACTCAGAATGAATTTGAGAGGCAGTAGGCTGGAAAAGGTTGTAATGGATCATTTTAGATCTTCTGAAGAAGTAGGGATTAACAAATTCTCATCTCTTTTGGGAGGTAACTGTTAACTAATATTTTAAAAGAGGGCTTGTGACTGACAAGACTTCAGTGTTAAACATATTTTTGAAAAAATATATTAAGCCTAGTTCAAAGCCATTAGTAATATTTAAAGACCTGGCTATTCCTCCAGGCATTTGTGCCAGGAAATTGAGCAAGCTCTGTTGATTGATTGATTTGTAATGTTCTTTTCTGTAATTGGAATTATTTCTTTGAGAATAGACACTTGTTATTTGGTCTGCTGACTTTATTTTGGGGGGGTTGGTTTTAATCCTTGCATACCACGCAAAGTCAATTCCGTGTGGTCGCTGGCTATATAAATTGAATGAAATAATAATGAATGCAATTGGAACTATTGATAACATATATTGCATAATTGAAGTTTCATCAAGTTTCTGAAGGTACTTTAGATGCTAAACTGTTCCATTCTGCTCTCCTTAAACTGAAATATAATACTTATAGCATTATATAGATTTAAAGATGAGTTGACACTGTACCATTTGGGGGTGGTCTATAGCAGTGTTTCCCAACCTTGGCAACTTGAAGATGTCTGGACTTCAACTCCCAGAATTCCCCAGCCAGCGAATGCTGGCTGGGGAATTCTGGGAGTTGAAGTCCAGACATCTTCAAGTTGCCAAGGTTGGGAAACACTGATTATAGGTTGTACAATGTCCTTGACAGCCACAATTTGATTTGTTGTGGCTATTTAATCTAGAAAATTAGTCAATTGTTGCAAGCTCAAATTGTTAATATTGTTTAGAAGAAGCATATATTCATGAATAAACAAGGGTAGGCTTAATTTTGAAATTTTAATTTTGAACATACAAGAAAAGCTATGCAGCCCTGCCCAGAAAACTCAGGCTGTTATTTCTCAGTTTAAAAACTATGTTATCAGTGGTAGCTGGTTGGTGGGGGAGGGGCTTTTCACCTCTTCACCTGTGATTGGTCTAAGTGCTACATGGTCATAAGGGTTTTATGAGCTAGAATAATAACACATTTCTATATATAGTATAAAGTAATCTTAATGAATCTGAACAATATTGCAGTGAGTATCAGTATTGATTGCTGCTTAGGGCCCAGCTGAGTATGGGTTTATAATACTTGTTTGTATGTTAACACTTCGAAATATGCAGAACAGGTTTCCATGTGCTCCACACAGTATCATAGCGTTTTAAACAACATTGTGTCTTCATGAGCAATTTAACACAAACCATTCTGCTTTAGATCTATTTTCTAGTATTAAGTAGACTATTGTTAGGTTCCTATAGTGCAATGAATTTCTGCTGCAAGGCTGCCAGTATTCAAGGAAATTCACATCTTCTGCTCCATCTCGTAAAAGATCACGTGGGTCAATGTAAGCTTTTTGAATAATTGAGGAGTGGAGGGATACGGCAAAGCAGTAGGCTGAGAGGCAGTTCTTCAGAAGAGGTCGCAAATGCTTTCCTGCGGTTTTATAAGTGAAGGATGTTGTATTCAAAAATTGCTAACGTGAATTGGAATGTACTTTCAATGCATCCATAATATTTTTTTTCTTCCTATCTTTGTAGCTGCTGCAATACTTTGCCAACATCCTATTGACTTTCCTTAAGAAGTAGTTAATAAAGTATAGGAAGTAATGGCTATAATGTTAATTTAACATAATACTCTGTTTGCTGAATTATGAGTTTTATTTATTTTATCTTTAAATAATCTAGAATTCCAGTGGTGTCTGGAATCCCACATTCTTTTTTTTAAATAATTTTTTAAATATATTTTTCTCTAACATTCATAAGTGTTCAGTGGACAGTGTGTTATCTGGGTTAATATATTTTTCATAAAATTCTGATAGTGATATTACCATTTAAATATACATAATCATACTTTTTCAACTTCTAACATTTGTGTATACATAGTAATCATAATATGTTCTATTATATTTCAGTATACATAATATTATTTTCCCAATTTCAACTTTCTAGTACTTTTTTCTAACACTTATTAGAATAACCACCATGTTTAAAAGTATGTCTATCCATCCATGGATGGATGGAAGCCCACATTCTTGATTTCTGTTCTCTATCTTACCATGATTTTGAAAATGTAATAAACCAGTCTGAGTTACTGAGTATTCTCCAATGTAATCTTGAATGAAGGATTGCTGTATTAGTATGCTGCAGCTACTTCTTTGATTATTAAATATCGAATATCCAAAACCAATTCGAGCTGTAAGTTGAAACTATTGGTAGGGTCATTATTTCAAGCCCAGTTCATTATAAACAGGAGGAAGGTCCGATTTTTGAGTATTTATGGTAGTTAAGATGCTGATGAGAACTCAGCTGGGAGTCTAGAACTTGAATTTATAAAAAAACAATTAGTTCCATTTAGGGCCGAAACAAAAAGAAACTCCCAAGATTTCCTTCCTACTGGAATTTTTTTTAAAAAATAAATCTGCTTTTACATGTGCCAAACACAAAAATAAATGGAAGAAGTAACATTCTAAACCCTGCAATGTTAATTTTTTTACCCACAGATATTGGGAGAAGTGCATACTCTCATCTCTGCTGGCAAGAAAGTGACATTCTGTACCCTTCTAAAGGACAATACATCAAGGCTGACTGTGCAGCTAAATTGAATAGCAGTCGTACCATGGGATGTATAAAATCCAAAAGCCCCTTCCCGCACACTATTCTAGACGATGGAAGCAGGGAAGTCGGCAAATACGATAGTGGATGTAATCTTGAAAAATCTTCCCTTATTCAGGCAAACTCTGGGATACCATCTTCAACAAACACTGCAGTGCTGGACTTTGCTCACCGTCTTTCCCTTGAGATTCTGGATCAAGCTGTGAAGCAATGGGCAATAAATGAAAGCAAATACAGTGACATCCCGTTCATAGAAAGCGATGAGCCATGAACTGCAGGGCTTGGCTTCCCAACATGCCTGTGAGGCATCTCGTGTTTTGGTGCTAGCACAAATAAAGCAACATTCATATGAGAGCATTTGTGATTTAAAAGTCATCATACGTACAGCTAATCCTGACTGAGGTAACTTTTTGCCTTTAGTTGTAATAGAACCACAATAACATCAAATGGTTCTAGGGCTAGTATGTAATTTAGTATTCCGGTAAGTCCCATTTCAGTATCTACAGTACAAGAATATAATTTAATAGACGCTGCATAACAATGCCACAGAGCAAAGTATAAGTAACCTTAATAGCAAAATCAGTCTTCCCTCAACCAAATAGCCATGAGGGGAGGGAGTGTTTGGGTCAGGGTGTCAGAATAGGGTTTTAACTATATAATTCCTACTGAGCTAAACAGCAGATGTCAAACTGGCAGCCCACAGGCCAGATGCGTCACGCGCAGGCCATGTCCACCCCAGCTCCATGAAGGGAAAAAATATCACGAAACGTCACGTAGCAATGTAATGCCACGAGTTTGACACCCGTGCGCTAAAGTATCTTGGAAAAAAGAAAGTAAAGGGAAATATTGGTGCTTTACTTCCCTGTTTACATAAAGGGGATTTAGTTACTTAACATGAGTCTGAACCCTATCTGCGTTATGTGAATATCAAAGTTTCTTTCCAAAGGCATCTCACATCTTGTTGAAGTGAGACTAGTTATTTTACAATTTTACTTGGTTGAGCATACTAAACTCAGACCAAAGACCTGCACACATAGGTTTTATAAAAGAACATACAAAAAAAGTACATTTATTAGTCAGAAGAAGAAAAATAACTGAAATTACGATGATTTTGCAAGTTATTAGCAAAGTCCTTATGAAAGTACTAAAAACACTGGAGGGATTATTTCTCTTGATTATCAATTATCAAGGGAGAGTAGACAAAGGGAAAGCAAAAGTGCAATATATAACATGTGGCAGCTTGTATATATGGAGAAAGGTGACTACTGAAAATGTGGGAATAATCTATTAATTTAGTATTAAATTCAAAGAAAGCCCAGCATTTGTCCTCTTGGTTATTCAGGCAACATAATTAACTGTTCAAAGGGAAATTATAATACAGTAATAGCGAAGAATTGCTGTTCCTTAACTAAACTGTATATGATTTTCTCTAAATAAATACACCATTCTTAGAATAGCCGAGTATATTTTCAGTACAGAATTGAAAGAAGCAAGGCACTTTTATATCAAGGAGAAAGCTATCATTTTATTTGGGTATAATTCATTATAGCAAAAATGTCACCCCTAATGGTTTGAAATTACACATTTCAGATACTTTATAGTGTAGTTCCCCTTTGGAGCAGAATATTTTGTAGCAATTCTTTTTTCAACAATATTCGATAAGCGCACGCCAGATTGATAATTATTCTGGCAAGTAGTAGAAAGTAATTTGACTTCTCTAGAGCCAGAACTCCTTCAGTTCTAATACATGTACACGCACATATATTCTACATAATATTACCCCATTAGTGGGCAAGGGCCAAACACAATTGTACAGTGAATGTCAGACTGACTTCGTCTTGGATTTTGTAAAAGCTATACTATAGCAAGGGACGCGCTGGCTCAGTGGCTAAGACGCTGAGCTTGTCGAACAAAAAGGTCAGCAGTTCGGTGGTTCGAATCCCTAACGCCGCGTAACAGAGTGAGCTCCCGTTACTTGTCCCAGCTTCTGCCAACCTAGCAGTTCAAAAGCACGTAAAAAATACTAGTAGAAAAATAGGGACCACCTTTGGTGGGAAGGTAACAGCGTTCCGTGTGCCTTTGGCGTTTAGTCATGCCAGCCACATGATCACGGAGACGTCTTCGGACAGCACTGACTCTTCGGCTTTGTAACGAGATGAGCACCGCCCCCTAGAGTCGGGAATGACTAGCATATATGTGCGAGGGGAACCTTTACCTTTACCATACACTATAGCAAGTGTTATATAAATGTATCATCACAAACGGTCTGATTATGATTATGCCATAAAGTCATTGTTGACTCTTAGCAATCACAAAATAGATTTTATCCATGATGACCTATCTTTATTGGAATTAACAAGATACTTTAAAAAAGTTTACTAAGTAGGTATATAATAAGGATACTAACTGAGCAATTTTACATGTTGCAGACTGGCTTGCTATTAATCTCTTCATTTCCCTCTTTCTGCTCTTGAAGAGGTAACAGCCAGCAGTTTCCACAGGATCATCTCAGAAAGAGATATGGAGGTCCAAATTTCAAATCTCAAATTTGAATCTCTAAATTTGGATCTCTTTACATAGGATAAGTAGGCTAAATCCATTCTGTCCCTTATTCGTTAAACCACAGTAGCCAGTTTTTAAATCATTATTTGCAGTTTGATTATCATTTTAAGTAACAGTTTCAGGAAGGAAACTACCATTGTTTTCAGCATATGTATTTTCCTTCTAATTAGTTAATTGCATGAAATGTTTGAATAAAGGAAAAACCCTTATATGTGTATTTATCTAGAATATATGAGAGTCCTAAAAAGTTTGGGCTCTTAAATATTCATATAACAATTACTCATCTATGAAGTAAAATTGGCATGTTTAGACAACCATGTCCAACTGGGAATGAAGAGTATAAGATTTTCTTTTGTTTTAGACAAGAATGTTCACTCTGATGTCTGACAAGACCTTGCTAAAACCTTTCAAAATTTGAGTGCCAATAAAATACTAAATGTACTACTAAAAATTCTCAGAGTACCATTTAGCTAGGATGTTGGGTGGAATGTGGAAAACAAAATACCACTCATCCTACGAATGGAATGGGACAGTTCGCTGCGGCCAACTCACCATGGCCAACTTGGTGCGGCACAATTTGCTGTAGGAAAATTTAACAAATTTATTTAAAATAAAAAAAAATTAATTTTTGTCATTCACATTTCATTTTGTTCCTCCTGTTGCATCCTTTCTTTAATGATTCTATTCCACCATATCTTTGATATTAGTGTAACACTTGCCCCGCAGCAAGTTGGCTGCGGCAAGTTGACTGTGGTGAGTTGGCCATTGGCAAATTGTCATTAGACCTGTTATGAAATATATCAATGGTCTGAGTAAAATGAAAAATGTCTCTGTATTTCTGTTTTCAGATTTTTCAAGAGTACAACACAATGTTTGGATTAATCAGTCATTTCCTAGTGCTTAAGTCAAAAAGGGCAGTTTCTTTGAAGTTGGGAAATGGCTGAAAAAGGCAAGGCATAGCAAATTATGCTAACAAGATTGTTATCTTTTTACCTGATCATTTCATTTCCCCCCTCTTCCAAATGAAAAATGCTTCAGAAAGACTAAAATTCAGTTTTCTAAACAGTGTAAAGAAATGGATAAGTGTGGTGAACATCCCAACAAACAATAAAAACATTCACAGCTATCTTTGGGTAAGGATTGCACATCCTCTCTACTCACTGAAGCTAGGAAGAATTCCCTTCTATTTCTTAAAATCTTGATTTGAAAGGCTGTATTTATTACAGCTGTACGATGTTCTGTTGTGTCATTGTACTTTGTTACTTCTTCTGAACACAATTTTTACTGAACACATTTCAAAGATTTCCCAGTTCTTTCTATCTAAATCTAGATTCCAATATTATTACATCATTTATTGCCATGGAAACTTGTGGAAGAATGGTGATATGACCTATCCATGAAAAGATTTATATACAGTTGTGATATAATTTACTGGTTAATCACTAGTTACCTAAAAAAAAACCAATAAAATAATTAAAGAATATGGTCATATGAAAAATAATCAGAACAGAAGAATATTAAAATGCTAATAAAATGTAATTCTTGAATAGGACCATGTAATGAAAGAATATGAGCCTGCCTGGTCTTTGTGCATATGCTGTGTGTACAGTAACCCATCTTCTGGGGATTACTTGCACAATAGCAGTATAGTACTGTTTTTCCTTACAAAATATTTCCAAATGCTCTTCTTTCATCAAGTAATGATTGTTGGTTCACCATATAGTTTTGAGTTAATTTTTGTTTTGCTGTAGCTCAGGGGTATCAAACTCAAGGCCCGTGGGCCGGATGCGGCCCACAGGGTGCTTAGATCTGGCCCGCGGGGCTGGTCTGGAAATAGCAAAGGACTGGCCCGCAGTGCCTCTGCTAGCAAAAATGGGGCACAGGTGGGGCATGCATACCCCCAACTGCTTTTGGCCTCCAGAATGGTCCAGGCGGCCTTCCAGGTGTAAAACGGGGCCTCCGGAGTCACCCAGGAGGCTTCCAGGCCCAAAACGGAGCCTCTGGAGTGCTGCAGGCGGCCTTCCAGGCCCAAAACCGGGCCTCCGGAGTGCTCCTGGAGGCCTTCCAGGCCCAAAACGGGGCGTCTGGAGTGTTGCAGGCCTTCTAGGACCAAAACCGGGCCTCTGGAGTGCTGCAGGAGGCCGTCCAGGCCCAAAACGGGGCCTCCAGAGTGCTCCAGGAGGCTGTCCTTGACTCAGAAAGTTACAAAAGGGAGGAAAAGTAAAATATTTTACCTTTCAGGCTTCCAGGATTCTGCTACTATAGCCTATGTCAATAATTTATAGTTCTAGTATTCCTATGGAGTCATAGGATCTGGTCTCTCTTTCATAAGGTGATCAAGTAGATCAAGTATTAAAAAAACAAAATAACAGAAATATACGCCTCCCTATTTTTATAAGTTTTTAAAACCATGTCTATGGAGGTGCGGTCCTATGTCACGCCATGGCTACGCCCCCACCGGCCCTCCAAGGTCAAACCCAATGCTGATGTGGCCCTCAATGAAATTGAGTTTGACATCCCTGCTGTAGCTGTATTTCACATTACAGTTATTTGGAACAAAACCACTTTCTAGTTGGCTAGCCACCATCCTGATTACAATTCTTTATCTTTCTAGGATTTCCTTCTTGATAAAAATCCCAGAAGCAGATTATCTAAACAGAGATAGCCCTGATTACACTTGTAGATGGCCTATATAAATGACCTGTGGCAGAACCAGGATGGTAGTGTTAAATTCCCCAAAATTAAACTATCAGTTCTTGCAAGCTGGAATGAACCAGCTCAAGCATACCATTGGGAGGAACTGTCTCCAATTCAGTTCTACCAAGACCAAGTGCTGTCACAATCTGGATATTTCATCTTTAACTTTGGCCAGGGTAGCATTTCTCAATTCAAGAATCATATGCAATCTGGGAGTGTGGAGTGGACTCATAGCTCTTGCTCAATAATTAGACATCAAATGTGGCCATGAAGACTTTTCCATTGCTTCACTTGGTGCGCTGTTGTTTCCTAGATTGAGAAGCCCTTCACACAGTCACTCGACAGCTAGATTACTGCAACAGGTTCTATATGCGGGTGTCCTCGAAGACCACTTGGAAGCTCAACTGCTCCAGAATCAGTGTGGGCAGTGAACTGAACTGGCTGACAGTTTACCTCTGGGTCCATTTCAAGGTGCTGTGTATAATCTATAACACCCCACATGGCATAGATACTGGTTATTTGAGGGATTGCCTGTTTCTTATGGTGCTGGCCTACACCTCTCCAGGTTCCTTCAATTAAGTGATGCTACTGGGACCTGGAAACGTGCCTTCTCTGCTACAGTGCCTGTCCTGGGAATGAGGCTTTCGCTGATCTCTGGGTGGCTCTCACTGTAATGGAATTCCAGAGGAATTTAAAGACCTGATTCTTTTCTCAGGATCTGGGCTAGGATGGGTGGATCCAGTTGCCTAGTGTGGTATATACTGTATTTTGTTATGCTGACTGGATTTGCCCTCTTGGTATATGATATATTTTCTATTTTTTTTATTATATTATTCAATATTTTGTTTTCATGATGTAAGTCATTGTCAATTTGAAGTTGAGGTCTGACTCAAATACATATAAATGAGATATTTTTCAGTCATGGTAGACTAATAGTTTTTTGAAGACAATTCTTGATGTGGAGATTCATTCAGATTTCATTCAGGCCTTGAGAGATTCTCTAGGCCCGTGATGGCGATCCTATGGCATGCGTGCCAGAAGTGGCATGCAGAGCCCTCTCTGTGGGCATGTGCGCCATCGCCAGCTACTCTTCTGGTTTCCAGTGCGCATATGCGCGCCGGCCAGCTGCTCTTCAAGCACGCCAGAGCGCCGGAAACCGAAAGACCAGCTGGCCAGTGTGCATGCGTGCGCCGGAAACCCGAAAACCAGCTGGCCAGCGCATGCATTCACACCAGCCAGCTGGTCTTCAGGTTTCCAGTGCTCCAGCACGCGCGCACACACACGCATGAACGCGCGCGTTCCGGTTTCAGCACTTGGTGCTGAAAAGGTTTGCCATCACTGCCCTAGGCCCTGGTATCTTGTCTTCCATGCTGTCACATGCCCCAGTTACCACATGCACATGATCACAGATTTCACTTAGCAGGAGAATCCTTTCACTTATTAGTTTTGTCAGTGAAATTGAAAAGGTGGAACCATAGCTGTACCCAAACTACAGGGGGAAATTGCAGAACTTTCTGAGTAACTACAGTCTGCAAGTAAAAAAAAGCAATCCCAATTTTATATAAAAGAGAACTAAGATATATTGCATCAACATTCATTTTGGACAGCTGCTCAACTCTCCTTTGAATTAGTGGAGTTCATTTTTGCCATATTTAACTGTCCATATAACATAACTTGTTTTAGCTGATCCAGAGTGTCATGTTTTACATTCAGTTTTCACAGAAAAATAAAAACGTATAAGTACCAAACTCCTAGAATCTGGAATGATGTTTGTCTCTTGAAAATATCAGTCTTCTTCAAAGCATTTCAATCAATTCCAATTTTTTTACCTGATGAAATAATTTATTGGATTAAATTCATCATACATTTTACGGGGTTATATAATACAGGCTTTGATTTTACATTACTAAAACATTATAATTTGAGATCATCACTTCCAAGTGACTTAAAGCAGGAGTCCAAAAATTCATCTGTTACTTCTTCAAGAACAGCTGGCTTCCATTTTGGGGATTGGTCTTTGTCGATAAGTACTAGTAGAGAAAAATGTTTTCAATTATGCTTTTCTTAATAATAATATTAGAAAGATCATTTTATATTATTCTTAGCATGTATGAAAGATAAAACATTGTGGAGATCAGTACATTATGTATAATTTATGCATTTTCTATAGAAGATGGAACTGATTCACTGGATTTCTTGAATAGAAAAGTACCTTACATTCCTATCCCCGGAAAACAGAATGACTGAGAATCCAATATTAAAGCATTTATTTACTGTGTTTTCCCCAAAATAAGACCCTGTCTTATATTTTTTGAACCCTGAAATAAGCGCTTGGCCTTATTTTTGGGGAGGTCTTATTCTTTTGGGGCGCATGGAGCAAAACAGGGCTCCTCTTGCCGTCTTACCTGATTTCCAGCTCTGTCTCCCTAACCTTAACAAAAGGAAACGGTATTTTTGGGGGAGGGCTTATTTTCGGGGAAACACGGTATTTAATGGGGTTTTTTGGTGCCAGCCCAGTAGAGGCATTTTATTATTTGTATTCCTAATCTAGTGAATGTCTGTCAGAAAGAGCAGTAATAATCATTATTTTTTAAGCCAAACACCGACAAATTATTTAATATAAAAAATTCAATCTCAACTCAATCTCAATGGTAGGTTAGTCTTTATACCTACCCCACACTGCATGTCCTTACCACCAGTGGCTCCATGTTTGGATTGAGGGTTCTCCTCCAAACCCTCTGCACTGCTCCTCTATCCGGCTATAATGCACTGAGATGTTTCAATGAAAAAACTCCTCATACTCTGGAAGGTATATTGAGCCTTCTAAAATACTCTCCCATGGCTAGGCTATGGAAGTTATACTCGCCAGTTATATGACAGTTGACATATGCTTCTGTTTGGTATTGTCTGTTATAGATTTTGCATTGGCAAACCATATGCCTGGAACAATCTTACATACTAGCACAACCACAACAGAAATATTATTTTTCTTAGAGCAGCTCAATTTTGCATATTGCTACCCATTCTGCTACCCAGTGAAATAGGCAGCAATATGCCTGATGTTCTGAATAACTACTGTGTTTCCCAGAAAATAAGACAGGGTCTTATTTTCTTTTGACCCCCAAAATATGGTCTTGGTCTTATCGGGGGGGGGGGTGTCTTATTATTTTTTGGGTGCAGGAGGCCCCCTAAACCTTGGCCCGGGTAGGGGAATTGGTGCCAGAGTGCCAACTAGTTGCTTCGCCGGTGCCGCTCAGGCCGCCACATCCAGCAATTGTGGTAGCTTTTTCGTTACTTCCCATGCAAACAGCATGAGGTGAGGAGGTGAGGCGGGGAGCTAAGGGGGGGAACATGCCTCACACGCATCTGCCATCCACACGGAACAGCCTTGCGGAGGCTGCTCCCACAAACCCTAGCTTGCACGCCCCTTCTCTTAGTGGCCGTTGCAAAAAGAGCAGCCGCAAAAAAACTCTTGCCAGCCCTAGCCCTGTCAACCTGGGACTAGGGGGAGGGGGACTGGCGCCAGAGCTCTGAGCAGTGGCGGGTGTGGGCTGTCTGCACAGCCATGAAGCGGGATCGGCATGGCCGGTTCTCACCCACAGCATTGCCAACGAGGATCGGGTCAGAGCTGCTGCCACCTGAGATCAGCAACCCAGATTCGGTGAGCCGGATGCACCGTTGCCGCTCAGGAGAAGAAGAGAGTGAGGAGGCACTGCGAAACAGCCCATTTCTCACGTTCTTGTCCTCCCGGGTGGCAGCAGCGTGTTTAGCTCCCCGAATGTGGCCTGCCGATCTCAGCCAGCGAGGGGGAGTGGCAAGTGGGGAGGGGTGTGGTGGCGGAGAAGCAAGACGCATGGAGTGAGACGAGTCCCCTTGCCGTCTCGTCTCCCCCCCTCGCCAGGAATGTCAGGAGCTGGAAGTCAGGTAAGACATGGTGGAGAAGTGAGACAGGTGGGGCGGTGGATGGGGCAGGGCGGGCTGCGAGACACACATCTTACCGGAGTCTGGCAGTTCCGTTGCATCTCTCAGCCGGGAGATCTATGCAGGGAAACATCTTGCACAGTAAAGAAAAACTTCTCGCGAGTGCGAGCAATTAACAACTTCTTGCACTCGCAACCGGCCATGCCGATCCCACTTCATGGCTGCGCAGATAGACCGCACCGGCCACTGCTTGGAGCTCTGGCGCCAGTCACCCTCCCCCCAGTCCCAGGTCAACAGGGTTAGGGCTGGCAAGAGTTTTTTTGCGGCTGCTCTTTTTGCGGCTGCAACAAAGAGAAGGGGCACGTGAGCTAGGGTTTGCAGGAGCAGCCTCTGCGAGGCCGTTCCCCGTGGATGGCAGGTGTGTGGGGCGCGTGGGGCATGTTTCCCCTCCCTTTCCCCCCTCTCCAGCCTCGCCTCCTCACTTATTTATTGTTTGCGTGGCAGCTGCGCATGCGTGTAAGTATTTTTGGAGACACTTATTTTGGGGGGGCATGCGCTCAAAAGCCCAAATGGGCTTATTATCCAGACAGGTCCTAGTTTTGGGGAAACACGGTATTAACTATTTTAATTATTATTTTAATCATCTTATTTTTATTAATTTTAATTTTATTGATTTTATTAAATTTTATTATTTTCTTCCATCTTTATTACTTTATATTACTAAAACTGTCTCAAATAAAAAGAGCTCACCCAATAATATACTGTATTTTGCAAGTATCCTAGAGAAATATTGTGTCCAAAGTGTATGTCTTGAACTATCCCTGATACCAGTAACATGTCTGAACTAATAGTTTCTGAAGAATCTCACTAGGTCTGCATTGTAATGCACTTGAAATGGGCACTCTGGCTTTAAATTTTACCTGCTCGGACACCTTCATAGAAGTCATGGCCTCGCTGTAAGATAAAAGAAGTCATTAGGTAATTTCCTAGTATATTGTGAAACACAATTTTCATTCTATATTTTGTTCCCTTAGCACTTTTTCACAAGAAAAATATCTTCCAATAGGAAAGAATATCTGTAGCTCAGGGTTGAATTGTTGGAGTCCTGGATGTTCTCCGGGATTGTTTGTTTGCTTGTAGATGTTTCATTAGATGTTGTTTAGCTGGGTAATGAAATGTCTGCGGGCAAACAACCAAGCTCACAGGACATCAAGAACTCCACACACAAAAATATCTTATGTAAAGGCCACTTTTGTATATTGGTTTTCAATCTGGTAACATTTGTAGCTTGCGTCTCTGAGATTCCGGGACGAGATCCCTACGGAAGTGTGAGATTTTGCACAGGATCAGTGATTGTTTTTCACTGTTGATTTCTGAGCTTCACATACAGAACATGAGAGAATAGCAAAGCTCACTTGCTGGTGATGAATAGCCGAGTCAGTGGAGAACTGACGGCATGTGTACCTTTCAAATGAAATTATCTCACTGGGAGTGCATTCCAGATGATAATGCCAGAAGTTCATCTGGCAGTATGACAGATAGCAGGAAGGGACTATAATGGACATTGCATCACCCCTGCAGAATGAGTCTTCATTGAGTATAGTGGTGGAAGTTGTATTAATATGTAAACTAGATGAGCCAGTTGGTGTAGTGGTTAAAATATCAGGTTAAAAACCAGGGGACTGTAAGTTCTAGTCCTGCTTTAGACAGAAAGCCAACCTCAGATACAAAGCCACAGAGCCAGATGACGAAGGAAGCAACAGCAAACCATTTCCAAAAGACTTGTCAAAAAACTGCAGGGACTAATCCAGGCAGTCACCAGGACTGCCAAAAACTGACTTGAAGGCACAACAACAACAACAACATGAACGTTCTCTATCAACCAATGGGAGACAGAGGAAGGAGAAAACAATTTTTTCTTTGCCTGTAACATAGCAACAGCTTTTGAATCTCTTGAAAGAACCAAGTATAGTCAATACAGAATGCTAAAGCTCGACAAACTTTCAGAATTATAGTGTCGTCTCAAGTGAGGTGGGGGAACTGGGAAAAATGGGTAGCAATGTTCTGATTGAACTGGAAACTCAAAATTACCTCAGGAAAAAACACACATGCATTCTTATCTGAGTGGAACACAGCTTTATGAAAGAGACATAAAATGGGGTCATTCTGAAGTATACTGTTATCTGCTTTGTTCTGTCGATGAGATAACCAGAAGCAAGGACACTTTCCAAGGTACAATTTATGGTTGTTAATCCCTCCAAAGGCCTGTTCAGCAACACTTGACAAATCATAAGGACTTCATTGAAGTGACAATGACAACCCAGGTTGTTTTAGACCTTGAATGAATCTTTATAAGTTCTTTTATACATTCTTGGAAAGGGATGAGAAAAGAGATTTCTCCTACACAAAGCCACAGAAAGTTGTAGCTGCCGGAAAAATAAAGCTTAAGTGAAAGAATACAAACTCCTGAAAAAAACAAGTAGAGATACCATTCAGCTTAATGTCACTTTTCCCAAAGCCCACAAGACAGTAGCAACATCAGACGCCAATTGGCCAAATGGATCTCAAATATGGAGATACATGAAGATATATGTGACTAAAGTGTGATTGGTATGGATCCTTCACATCTTGGCTATTGTCCTCTTTATTAAAGTTATGAATAATATGAAATGAAAAATAAATGAATGAATAATATGAAACAATGCTGAACAGAGCCAGTGAGAGAACAAGCAGCCCTGTAACTTGCGCTGCAAAGATCAAATGCTAACATTTAAAATCAATGGTATAAAACGTAATTACTGAGATCTTGGAGGTCAGGCACAAAAGGGAAGCTAATTCTCATTTAGGAACAGTAAAACAGAAGAAAAAAAGTCTGACATTATGGTATAATGCTGTAAGTTTGTCTACCTTTAGCTAAAAGGTTTGCCCCTTGTCTAACATGTTCACAAACAACAGTGTACAAAAATAGAATGGAATAGATAACAGAATTCCTGTTCGTATCCTTAGTGGACTATAGGAAATGCCAGCAGTCCTGTAAAGCCATACTTAGTGATATAAAAATATACTTGGCTCAGAAAGTGCCAAAATGCAACACGTCTTACCATGCATGCTTGACTCAATCTATATTCCATTGTAAATACATCTTGCAGGTTCAAAGAAGCTCCCTCTTTAAGTTGCCGCAAAGTTATCTTGAGTGAAGTTGGGGACATTTTAGCGATTGTCTGCAGAGTGGGGGGGAAAACAGCTGATGTGTGAATATTTGATTCCAAAGAAGAGAAACTGCAAGTTACATTTTCAGGTCAAAAGATAAAGTAACGAGTAAATTAACCATACAAGATAGAAATAAACCCAATAAAATTGAAACTCTCGAAAGACATACATTCAAACAATAGGTTTCAATCATGCATACTCTTCACCTCCTCCTCATCTAACGCTCTTTGGTTTATTATTTTTCTCATAATAGATTTATAATACTGTAATTCTTACAACTTTTGGCTCAGTCACACAAGACAAAGCTGTATTATGATGGCATAGAGAAGGAATATTACAAAAGAAATAACACATCTGCAGTTGATTCTTAAATAACCTGCTCTAGTTAATGGAGCTCTGGAATCATGTACAACAGTGGTTCCCAACCTTTTTGTGATCGATCGAAGGAGGTCCCGTACAGTCGCCGCGTACCACCTGGTTCCAGAGAAACTAAATTCGATCAGATATCACTTTATTTCCATAATTGTACCATTCCTTTTTTGGCCCTGCGCATCCAGCAACTGGATTCTCGGGCCGCTGGGACCAGGTGGGTGGTGGGTGGCAACAGTTGCAAATCGTTGCCAGATTATCTTGTGTTAGGCAGTAAACATTTTTGTGAAGTAAAAAATAACTAACTAAAAATCGTTCATGACCCCGAAAGTGTTCGCGTACCACCTGGAAGGCCCTCGCGTACCACTAGTGGTACACGTACCACAGGTTGGGAACCACTGATGTACAAGGACAGAACTAGTCATGTTCCATGGGCTATTTGTCACCCTCAATACATAAACATGGATTATTAGATGCGACTTCCTCAATTTCAGTGGCCATAGTAGATTCTTTCAGTAAAAGGATTGGGTGATGAAAAATGCGCGCGCACACACACAGAGCACCAAGTGAATAAAAGGGGATAGGAAGACACCAACTAGGACAGAATGGAAGCAAAAGAGAATATAGGTGAGATACAGATTGGCAGCTCAAGTGACTTTTACCAGATGGTTGACCATCAGTGTTGCCTGATGGTGAGTTTGGGTTGTGAAAGGATAGAAGTCAAGTTACTGAAATACTGGCGAGAGATACAATGTTGAGGATTAGTAATCTGATGTTGGGGGATGCAGTTCTGGTCACTAAAGGAGAGAGGTGAACAGAACCTACTAGTGAGGGGTTGATGCAGATATGGTGGCAGATAACAGGACAAGCCATTAAAGAAAAAAAGAAACCAACAATTTTGTGTTGGTCCCTTTCTTCATCCATATAGCTCAATCTTCGATTCAGGTCAAATAAATGGTGACTCTCACCTCAAGCCATTGTTGGTAAATCCATTGCAATAAGATCATATTTGGCCATGATTTGGAAGTGAATGAGTGGGAAGATCTGACATGCATTATTGAAAGTTGATTAAATGAGGTGGGTATGTCACCCTCTAAGGATTTGTCCACCTGGAACTTGATCCTTCAGCAGACTCAATTCCAAGATTGCGAAGATATGGTGGCAATGGTCTTAAGAAACACCTTTCTTGTGACCAAGATACCTGATGAAACATGAATGGCCGTGTATGAAGTTGAACTATTCAGAAACCTGGCTGTTGGTAGTTAGAGACAATTATTTTACAGTGACTACTGTAAAACAGGTAGTTCTAGTAAAGAGAGGGGAGCAAAGGAAAAACTGGCCTGATGAGCGCTCCGTTATATTGCCAAAGTTCAATCCTGCTTCTTCTACTTCTCAACTTCTAAATGAAATTCTTGGGAGACATCATCAGTATAATTTACCGTATTTTTCGGAGTATAAGACGCACCTTTTTACCCCCAAAAAGAGGGTGAAAACTTGGGTGCGTCTTATACACCGAATGCAGCCCCACCCACCCAGCTACCCCCACCCTTTGGCCTCTGTCTTCCAGCAATTTACCTGTTTGCAGCAAACAGGGAAGAGCCTGTTAATCCAAGCAAGTCCTTAGCAGCTTCCCGATCCCCAGCTGATTTGCCACGTGCTAAAATGAAAGTGAAACTAGCTGCAAAGAGGCAAATAGCTGGGAGAGACACACCGATTTTTATTTTCTGCTGAACTGGATGCAAGGGGGTAAGTGAATAACTATAAATGTCTGTAGAATGTTCAAATTATTAGACTTATTTTTTAAAGACTGCTTTATTATTGTTCTAGAGCCAGGGGTCTCCAACCTTGGCAACTTTAAGACTTGTGGACTTCAACTCCCAGAATTCCACAGCCAGCTTTGTTAGCTTTGCTGGCTGTGGAATTCTGGGAGTTGAAGTCCACAAGTCTTAAAGTTGCCAAGGTTGGAGACCCCTGTAAATTTAGACAACTTAACAAAATAAAGAAGCTTTTTAAAATAAATGTTTGTTCTGAAGAGGCCCAGTGCTATTGTATCTTCTTTTAAATAAGAGAGAATAATGTATACTTCCAGAAATTTTAATTAATTTTAACAGCTCTGTACAAGTATAGTCTGAAATGTAACAGTGTCCTGTTTAGTATTAGAGTTAAATCCTGACTTACCTTGGAGTAATTGGGAGGAGTTAGTGTGACTACATTTAAGAAAACTTTCTGGCATAATGTACATTTCTCCCATTCTTTGCTATTTCTATGGGTCAGGCACACATGCACAGAAATATACAGCAAACAGTGTATATCATCTGTGCTGTTTGCTGTTTGGCAAATTGCTTGGAGGCAGAGGCCTTTTTTCCTTGTTTTCCTCCCCCAAAACTAAGGTGTGTCTTATACTCCGAAAAATACGGTAGGTTATTGTTGAATTGAGAGTTATAGGACACAGATGGGAAGGCTACATCTGCAAGCAAGCTCAGAGAGCACCAAGAACCCCTCAACCTTATCACTAAATAGTTAGATTATTGTGATAGTAAAGTAGCTGCAAAGTACTTGACACTGTGCTGCCTTTGAAGACAATTCAGAAATGACATTTGGTACAAAATGCAGAAGCCCATTTATTGACAAATAATGACTGTAGCCACAAAACACTTGTGCTAAAGGTCATGGATTAGCCTTCAAAGTCAATGTCTTTGAAAGTCTTAGCTTACAAAGTTTAAGTCCTGGTTTTAACCTATAAAGTCTTATATGGCTTGGTACCCAGATATCACAAGGACCACTCCTCCCAAAAGGAATGGCATATTCCTACCAGTATACTTTATTAGTAGTTCCCTATTTCTGAGGGGTGGGAGAGACTGGGTGAAAACAGTCCTGTAGCCCCAATGCTACAGAATAGTCTCTTCACTGAGATTAAGATGGCATACTAATAGCATTTTAGAAAATGGTTAAAACATTTATTCTTCTGAAGAGATTTTGGGGAACAATAGGGTTGGTGCAGTCTGTGATTTCCCTTTTGTGGTGCTTGCTCTTAGTGACATTCTTTTAGGTAATACTACTATATTGATATTTTTTTTTGTTTTTTATAATTTTAATTACTGGGAGTATTTGCCAATTATGGCGGTATATAAAATAGATATTGTATACATATAAAACTAGTGCTTTCTGGGCATCAAGGGAATTAAAAGATCTCTGTGTATAGAAGAACTGGGAAAGAAAGAATGCAAAATAATCTCCAGTCTCAAGAAAATAATGGAACCTAGACAGAAAGTACACATTTCTGTGAAGAACTACTTAGTTATGGTGCATTATGAAAAGGGATGCATCTTTGTACAAAAGTTCAATGTACAACTATTTTAAAAAGCAGTCTTCCATTAAAAAAATGAAAGAGTTGTAGTAACTGATGTAAAAAGGTTCACATAATAACATGGAGAGGACCAAGAAAGACTTGTCAGGAAACTACTGGATAATGGTGAATTAAATCATTCCTAAAATAATTAACCAGTGGACTAGAGCAGGGGTGTCAAACTCAAGGCCCGCGGGCCGAATGCAGCCCGCAATGTCAGATCCAGCCCATGAGGCCATCCTGGAAAATGTAAGGGGCCGTCCCGCATCGCTTCTGCCTGGTCTTCCCAATGCGGCTTTGGCCCGATCTACCCAGTGCAAAGAGGAAACGTCAGAAATGTAGAAAAAGTATACTAGACAAATATACATTAAAAATAGAATATATTAATAAGTGAAAAATGTGAAAGAAATAGAAAAGAGGCGTTAAATAAATAATGAAACGAGACTGCTGGAAGACCATCCCGAGATCTATTAGAATAAAAGAACACAACAATACAAAGAGAAAAAGGAGGATGAGGAGGAAAGAAGAAATGGGAGAGGAGAGGAGGCTAATGAGGGAAAAAGAGGATAGGAGAAAAGGGAAGAGGAGAGCAGTAGGAGAGAGGAAAGGGATGTAGAGAAGGACAGATAGGAGGGAAAGGAAAGTAAGAGTAGAGGGAGGAGAAGAGGGAGAAGGGTTGTGGGAAATAAAAAAGGGGAGTAAGGGATGGCAAAAAAGCAGTCTCGATGATACACACACACACACACACACACACACACACGTTTTAATGAAACAGAAAATATGTATAAAAGTATTGTATTTTTGAGAAAATGAAATTGTATATTTGTGATGTGAAGATGTGAAATAAAATAAAAAAATTGTAAAAAAAAAAAAAAGGAAATGTCAGGCCAGTGTGGCTTTGGCCCAGTCTACTCAATGTGAAGAGGAAACATTGGGACAGTGTGGCTTCGGCCCAGTCTACCCAGTGCGAAGAGGAAAAATGCCAGCAGTTTGGGGAGTGGTGTCAAGCTGGCCACACCCTCACAGTCAGCTACGCCCACACAGTCAGTCACACCCACCCACCCAGCTATGCCCGCCCAGCCCGCCAAGGTCAACCACAGCCCTGAATGAAATTGAGTTTGACACCCCTGGACTAGAGAGAAGATAAGTATCATCAGCAGAACATTAGAAAAAGGAAATGGCTGCCTTCCTCAAAATTCTGGGTTGCAATTCCCACTATCCCAATTAGTATGGTTGAAGGCTGGGAACTGATGTACAGGTAGTCCTCATTTGATAACTGCTTCCTTTAGAGCATGGGTGTCAAACTCAATCACATCATGTGACATCACATGACATATCACAATGTTTTTTGCCTTTGCGGAGTCGGTGGGCGTGGCCTGCGTGTGATGAATTCGGCCCAGGGGCCGCCAGTTTGACACCCCTGCTTTAGAGACTGTTCACAGTTATGATGGTAATCAAAAAGTAACTCTGCAACCAGTCCTCATATTTACAATGTTTGTAGGTCTGTGAAGCAAAGGAAAGCTGAAATAAGATTGCAAGCAAAGTCTCAGTTTCACTTAGTGACTGATTCATTTAGTGAATAGGTTGCTGGTCCCAATTGCAGTTGCTAACGAGGGGAACTGCAACTGGCAACTCCGATACTAACCGATGTGATTATAAAGCACGATCTCATATGATTGTACTGACTTACAACAACTATTGCAGCCATTCTGGTTGCCACCATTAAGCAAATGGCAATGATCACCATTTGTGACCTCCTGCCAGCTTTCCCACTGGCTTTCCTTGTCAGAAGCCAACAATGAAGGTTATAAATGATTATTAAATGCAAGATCTACAACCATTGTAATCGCAAGCCAGTTGTCAAGGACCAAAATTGTGATCACAACCACGGGAACATTGCAATGGCTGCATCCTCAACAATTGGTCTTAAGTGTCCTTATTCAATGCCATTATAACTTTGAACGGTTGCTGAACATGTAATAGTTAAACAAGGACTACAAGGAAATATGGATATACCAGCATACCGGAGTCAAAGTACTCCACAAGTGGGAAGATCCAAGTTTTAACCTACCATGGAAAGTCACTCTGCCTCAACACAACCTGTATCATAGAGTTATTATGGGAAAACAGGAGGAGGAAACTTAGTGTACACTGCCTTAAGCTCTTGAATGAAAGGCAGATAGTAAATCAAATAAAGAAATAATGTGTTACAAGAAGTTGAAGTGAAAAAGGCTGTTTAGGAAGATGGTTTGATTTTATGTAGCTGTAGGCTTCTGGATAAAATACTCAAAGCACTATTTATTTGTTATTAAAATGGGCGGTATTTGCTTCAAGAAGTTTGCTTGGTGCTTGTTGATGGCCCTACAGTCACAGAGAAGTAAAAGATGGAATTGTTTTGTTTGCAGTCTTTGCTTCAGTTGGAGCCATTTTTGAGGCACATTCTCTTTTAATTCTCTTTTAAAAGACAGGAGTGAAATCAAAACTTTTTTAGCTGAGGGGAACTGAAGGAAATCTGTCCTTGGGTAAGGTGATATACAACTTCCTTTCTCAAAGGAGGGGGCCTTCTTGGATCTGGAATGGCCATCTATCTGCTGCCAAATAAGGTCTGTGTAAGTTTTTCATAGAATGTAGATACAGAAGCTTCAACAATTCTAGAATGTTCATGATAACATTCCGCCTTAAAGCTAACTGTGCTCAGCAGGCAAAGGAACGGATTTACCAATTGCTGTTCTTTTTATAAAAACATTAAAACGACTAACCCATTGGAACAAATGGCAGGTTTCCAGCCCTCAACCATTTTTTCTGCTCCTGATTACTCAGTTATCCTGTTTTTTTTTCCAGATGTCAGCTGATAAAAGCAGTGACCCATTTTGCTTAGGCCTTTAGATCTGCTAATATGCAGTTGCTGGGCAGATCCTGCAAGCACAAGCAGGATAGTTTTGTACCTCTGGTTTTTGATTACATGAGTCACTACCAGCTGGCTTAATAGGGAAGCAATGAGAGGACAAATATTCCTCTACAAAATAGCAAAACAAAGCAAACATCACATATACACAAAACCCCAAACACAGACCAGCTTATTAATAGCATCTACTTTCATCCTTAATGTTCCAGTTCCTTTATATTTCTCTACAGTCAGGAGCTCATTAAAAAGGGCTAATTTGATACTGACTTTATCCTTCCAGTGAGGGACCTCTGCACAGATACACACTGTTTATCAATTTTATCTTAAGAATCCAAACTCTTGTCACTTATAATGCATGAATCTGTGGCATCTTGCTCCCTGTACCCATTCTACCCCAGCTATTTGCCTCTTTGCAGTTAGTTTCACTTTCATTTTCCCACGTGGCAAACTAATCAGCTGTATGTCGGGAAACTGCTACTGACTTGCTTGGCTTTACAGGCTCTTCCCTCTTTCCTACAAACAGGTAAATTGCTGGAAGACAGAGGCCAAAGAGTGGGGGTGGGTGGGTGGGTGGGGCTACATTCGGTGTATAAGACGCACCCAAGTTTTCACCCTCTTTTTGGGGGTAAAAAGGTGCGTCTTATACTCCAAAAAATACGGTAATTTAACAACTGCAGTGGTTCACTTGACAAACATGACAGACAGGAGGTGACAGTCAAAATTAAGAATTTGAACTGAATCAATCAGTTAAGTGAAAGACAGGCTATATGCAAACAGGGAAGATTAATTTATTCTTGATAAAAATGCTGTCTAGAGAGAGATCCTGATTTTTGCAAGGAGGTTTTAAATCTGGATAAGCTGCAGCACCTAGTATTCATCAACTCGTGCAGACCAAGGAGACTCGGGGGAGAAAAATGGGCAGGTACACAAAACAGCAGCATCCAACCACAATGTTTGAGAAACAGCTTCTTTTCTCATTGTGGAAAGAATAATAATGGATGAATGAACAGCTGTGCAGTCAAGAGAGGGCTAGAAAGGAAGCTGCCCTAGATTAAGGGATCTTCTGGGAAATTGCAGCTTTATTAATCAAGTATTTCTCCTGTGTGCAATGTTTATTAATTGAGTCTAGGAATATCAGCCCTTTGAGTTAAGCAAGGTCAAGAAATGTGTTCCAGAAATGTTATTTATTATTGTAGAATAACAGAATCTTGAAAGCTTGCCAGGGTTTCTCTCTGCTCCATCTTATAACTGAATTGAGTTCCCCTCTGGCATGTCAATAAACATAACATATTCTGGGTTGCCATAGGTTCCAAAAGTCCAGAAGATAGAAAATTATATTTCATGTTCTCCATTTTCCCCTTAATAAGCACTTATTAACTGTCTGCACAACAACAAAGACAAAACTTAGGAATCTGTTACATCCAATCATACAGTAGATTGAGTTTCATTAATAACTGCTTTAGGGTGTATGGTAAGAACTGATATCATGTGGCTGGACTTGGGGAAGGAACATAGCTACATTCATCCCACTATAGATTTAAAATGACAGTGTAAGCAGTAGTTAATCCAATCTAAAGTGATGTTTTACAAAAATAAAGAGAAAAGAGCAATATGTATATTCACAATTGAATATATGATAGATGTCATGGGTTTTGCTCCAGTGGTGGGTTCCAAATTTTTTTGCTACCGGTTCTGTGGGTGTGGCTTGGTGGGCATGGTGTGGCAGGATACTGTAAAATCTCCATTCCCACCCCACTCCAGGGGAAGGATCCCCATTTCCTCCCGATCAGCAGGGACTCAGGAGGCAGAGAATAGATGGGGGCGGGGCCAGTCAGAGGTGCATTTACCGGTTCTCTGAACTACTCAGAATTTCCACTACCGGTTCTCCAGAACTGGTCAGAGCCTGCTGAAACCCACCTCTGCTTTGCTCCCAGGAAGGTGATTGCAGAATTGAAGCCTAAATAGTTAACAGTGAGAAATATCCTAGTTTTGCCTTATTCTCATATAAAAAAATATAATTGTTTTTAATTGCAATTATAATTCTTGCATTGCTATTTACTTATGCAAACACAAAGGCATTGCAAAAATGTAATTAAATTCTTAAACAAGAAATTTTTCTGTGACCACAGGCAAGCATATATTCTGGAATAATTGAGCAATACATCTATAAATAAAAAATAAATTCCCCTAATATTGCTCTACCAATAATGCCTTCTATAGCAAATTGTTTAAAATTATCCCTTCAATTTTATTTGAAATATACATAACAACTATACAACCCCAAAAGTTATATTTCACCAAAAACACAATGAAATTATAAGTAACCATTCTCTCTCTCTCTCGACATACACAAAGTATGCAATTAGGACATGTAAGAAGTAGAAATAACAAAGTCAGTTCTACTACCACAAATTTGACTTGACTAAAAATAGATTGTATTTGTAATATGAATTGTAATGTTATTTTTATATATTATAAGTTATATAATACACTTTTGTATGTTTACATATGGGTACAGCATGTATTTATTAGCCCAGTTCCTTGGTTTCAGCTGTACCAAATTTAATACAAACTAGTTCTATAACCAATATACTGTAACTATTGAATTATATCACTTAGACAGAAGGGAGGCTTAGGTGAGTTCGGTATGACTAGGGAGGAATGAAGCCCCCCCCCTTTCAGGAACAGATCATTCTAGTGATTTCTGGAACATTCTGTCCCTCTTTGGGCTGTGCCAAGTCTCTTCCTGGACTACGCTGTTCCAGGAGTGGTTCAGCATGTTCCAGAAATAAATCCTTTGAACCAGAAGCAGATTGAGATATTCCAGACATGATGCTCCAGATAAAATGGGCCTAAATAAGTGAGGTTTGCACATCCTTACAAATCATATATTTCAATGAAAAATAATATTAAGAATTATACAGAGAGAGAGAGAGAGAGAGAGAGAGAGAGAGAGAGAGAGAGAGAGAGAGAGAGAGAGAGGGGGGGCAATTCTGCAGTTCACAAAAATACAGATTAATACATGGTTCAAAAGCTTTGAAGGCTACTCATTCTGGGATGGATTTTTTTTTAAAAAAAGATAAACTGGGAAAGGGGAAATGTGGCAGTTTATACAGTATATACAAAATGACTTAGTTGAACAGCTCTAAAGACTACTAAGCACTTTACTTTTTTCCTGCATAACTCCATGTGTTTGATCATTGTTTCATAGCATTGGTATTTGAGGAGTCCCTGCTTTTCTCTTAACTGGAGACAATATTGGAATCCACTAGATTCAGGTACTTTTCTTCAATAACTGATCACTTGACAGGGGTCTCTTTCTAAGAAAATTTTAGCAGCCTAGTCTGTTGTCCTGTCCACTGATTTTCCTGCAACTCTCCTGTCCTCTTCTGCCATCTTCTGTTGGAGGGTTAACTCTTGTTTTTACTTGCTTTATTATTTTATTCACTGGGTTCCATCTGGACTTGTTTTATTCTACTGATGAGTGCCTTACTGTAGCTGTTATGTATTTCTTGATAAAACATTGGTAAATGTTTCATTATTGTTTAAAAAGAACTGCTTTAAAAGATAATGCTTAAGCACGGTGAAATTAGGAAAATCTTGTTTTGCAATGATGTATGTCTCAAATATCCTTCATCAGTATTCAGCTGACTTAACTGCTGTTGCAAAGCAAAAGAAATTTAGGCATTTCATTACCTGCTTATCAGTAATAAAGGACAGAAGAAGTATCATTTTAGAATTTTTTAATGTCCTTTCATTACTTTTGTGCCACTGTGCTTTCCATAGGGTGCACATTTTTACTGGTATAAGATAACAAGGGAAAACTGTTCTTTTGATACTTGTAAATCTTGCTTCTATATATCAGCAAAGTGATAAATGTGATATTCTCGTCTTATTTCCTAATAGCTGAGGGCAAGAAAAAGCAAGGTGCTGATTTTATTTAATGAAGAACAAATAGAATTTAAGATTGCAAACAGTGTAACTTTGTCAAGATGGGAATGTAATAGAATATGTTATACATTGTTCAATTTTTATGGAGTCAGTCAAAGTGTTTTCTATTATCTAGTCCTGTCTTAGGCATGAAAGCCAGGTGAGTGACTTTGGGTTAGTCACTCTCTCTCAGCCCAACTCACTTCACAGGGTGATTGTTATGGAGAAAATAGGAGGAAGAAGGAGTATAATTAATTAATTAATTAATTTACAACAACCATACAAAAAAAGATAGATTCCTGGATGTTATTTTTTTTTAACTTAAAGAGAATTACTTAGAGACAAGATAATTCCAATTAAAACACCAACAAAACAGAGACCCAGGTTCGCCTCCTTTAAGCCAAAACTTAAAAAATGAAACACTCTTTTCAATAGTAAAGAATTTATATCAATTACTTTGGTGGCATATAATAATGTATATTAGCCGTGGTGGCACAGTGGTTAGAATGCAGTATTGCAGGCTAATTCGGCAAGCAGTTTGACCCTGACTGGCTCTAGGTTGACTCAGCCTTCCATTGCTCCAAGGTCAGTAAAATGAGAACCCAGACTATTGGGGACAATATGCTGACTCTGTAAACTGCTTACAGAGGGCTGTAAAGCACTGTGAACTGGTATATACCGTATTTTTCGGAGTATAAGACGCACCTTTTTACCCCCCAAAAGAGGGTGAAAACTTGGGTGTGTCTTATACACTGAATGTCGTCCCACACAGCCACCCCCACCCTTTGGCCTCTATCTCCCAACAATTTACCTCTTTGTAGCAAACAGCAGCAGAGCCTGATTAGCACAAGAAACTGATTATCAGCCTCCTGAACTACAGCTGAGAGGCTGCAGCCACCTGGTAAAATGACACTAACTACAGTGGCTGTAAGGAGACAAATTGCTGGGAGATAGACTGCTGGCAATGTTGGACTGCTGAAACTGAAAGGAGGCAACAGCTCCTGTGGCCTAGAGGTGGAGCTCTTGCCTCACAATCAGGAGGTTGTGAGTTCTATCCTAGGTAGAGGCAGATGTAGGGTCTCCTGCTTGGGCAGGGGGTTGGACTAGATGACCTGCAAGGTCCATTCCAACTCTGAGTGTTCAAATTATTACACTTATTTTTTAAAGACTGCTTTATTATTATTCTAGACAACTTAACAAAATGAAGAAGCTTTTTAAAATAAATGCTTGCTCTGAAGAGGCCCAGTGCTTTTGTATCTTCTTTTAAATAGCAGAGAATGTATACTTCCAGAAAGCCACATCAAATTTAAAGATCTGTAAAAGTATAATCTGAAATGTAACAGTGTCCTGTTTAGTATTAAGATAAGGCAGCTGAGTTAAACCCTCACTTATTCATGTTTGGAGTAGATCTATTTAAATAATTGGGAGGAGTTAGTGTGATTACATTTAAGAAAACTTTCTGGCATTATGTACATTTCTCCAATTCTTTGCTATTTCTATGGACACACATGCACAGAAATACACAGCAAACAGTGTATATCATATGTACTGCTTGCTGTTTGGCAAATTGCTGGGAGGCAGAGACCTTTTTTCCTTGTTTTCCTCCCCCAAAACTAAGGTGCGTCTTATACTCCGATGCGTCTTATACTCCAAAAAATACAGTAAGTCTAAGTGCTATTACATGCACAGTTGAACAGATATTCCCTTTTTCCCTGTAAGGCAGGCGCAGTAACAGAAATTTACTTCTTCAGCTTTCAAACAAAAAACAACTCTCAAGCTCCACAGGCCAATTGCGTGAATGACAGGCGTAAACAAAATGGAAGGATCTGTTTCCCCATCTGTGTGCTGGAAATCAAAAGATGTGTAACTGTTTAAGAACATGTGGAAATTTGTCTTTTTGATTACTGCAATCAGCTGCAGGTTACTTTCATTCAGACTTTCAATTTAATTTCAAGCAAGAGCATACATAAATGCAGTCAAACTTTAAAAAAGCCTGGATATATTCTTACGTATGGTTGCAGTAAAGCTACTGGAAGCCTATATTCAAGGAGCAAAACAAGCTACCCGCAGCAATGGATGAAGCACAGCCTCATTCATTTTTAATATTGTAGCACCCCGAGAACATTACTAGCCGAAGGCAGATTAGCACAAAATGTGCTAGCCACTTCATTGTTAATAATTTCATTTCAAATGAATGTCAGCAACAAGCCCAGATGTTAAAAAAACAACCATGGAAACTGCTCTCCTTAAAATGTATAAACTATGTAGGCAAAAACATTTTCCAGGCTTTCAATAAGACTTTTTTTTGTTCCTTCTAGCCTTTATTTCATACTTTTTCTATTTTTCCATATCTCTCAGAAGTGACCATGGTATAGTACTATACTTTCACTGAAATTCACCCTAAGTATGGTTAATGGAGAAAAACCATGCAACCGCTACCTGATAATATTAATTGCATTTCTGGGGGGATCCTAGTTAATGAATAAGAAAAAAACCAAGATGTTCTGCAGAAAATAAATGATGATCTGGGACTTTATTAAAGGACAAATCTCTTCAGAATTTTAACATTGGATATATCCATTTTTACATAAATAGGAACAGCTGATGATGTGATGGCTTTTTCAAGATTATGCTCTGTGATCAAGTAGGCTAAGGGTTGGCAACAACAATTTCATATAAAATAAGGAAGAAAAAAGAAAAAAGAAAAAAAATGTGCAACAAAAGAAAAGTTGAAAAATAGAAAAGAAACAAAAATATATATCAAGTTAATAAATATTCTTCACAGTAGTTATAAGTTCAACCTCTCTCTCTCAAGTTACATCATTTACTGTTCTTTTTATAATCTAGACGCAAGTTCATTTTTTATTATTTTTATGCAAAAAGTGCCTAGAGACCTATTATATTATTGTCACCAAAGGGTTGGCAACATTTTATTTATTTATTTATTTGAAGTTCTTCTATGCCACCCTACTCCCTCAGGACTCAGGGCAGCGTACAACATTTTAGGGAACATCAAATAAATCGTTAAAAACAATTTAAAATAATTTAAAAAACATATAACATCATACATACATGGGGGAGACGTCAGATGGAAGGTCGTCTCAAAATCACCCCGCCTGCAGGAAGAGCCATGTCTTAATGGCTTTTTGGAAGGCCAGCAGGGTGGGGATTTTCCAGAAAAGAACTAAATTTGTTCTTGTGACTTATGGGCTATGGGTAAATTATTATTACTATTGTCATTAATAGGACTTCAGGTTTGAGTATGGAATCTGCAACAACACAATTTATTTATATTGTATTTAGTATTTATTTATTAAAATTTTATGTTGCCCATGGGTGACACCAATCCTTGGTGAACTCCTTGGTTTTTAAATTGTATAACTTATTTCTCCCTTTGGCTTATATAGGTAGTCCTTAACAAAAGTTCTTATAAAAATTGATTTAGTGACAGAAGTTACAATGGCACTGAAACAAATGACTTATGACCATTTTTCACACAACCATTGCGGCATCCCAATAGTCATGTGGTCAAAATTCACATCCTTGGCAACTCATTCATATTTACGATGGTTGCAGTGTCCTGGGGCCATGTGATCATCTTTTGCGACCTTCTGACAAGCAAAATCAATGGGGAAGCCAAATTCACTTAACAACTGTTTTAATAACTTAAACAACTGCAGTGATTCACTTAACAAATGTCTCACTTAGCAACAGAAATTTTCAGCTCGATTGTGGAATCGTCCTTGTGTAAGTAGAGGACTATCTGTAGTATTTTATTAACTATGAAATTCTTAGCTTGAGCTGCAGAGACAGCACAATGAGCAGAAGAAACAGAAAATTCCTATAAATAAACATAGTACTTGTGGTTGTGATTGTAGTTATAGTTATATATTTATTAAGTATCAGCATAGCCAAAAGTTACAATTGGCACTACACATATGGGCTAATAACTCATTAATATACCATACTTTTCGGAGTATAAGATGCACCTTCTTCCCCTCAAAAGAGGGTGAAAACTTGGTTGCGTCTTATATAAGGTGACCAGACGTCCCGATTTTGGCGGGACAGACCCGCTTTTTAATCATTTGTCCCGCGTCCCGCCCGCCCTCTTAAAAAGTCCCGATTTTTTAAAACAATGCCCGACTAGGGCATTCTTTCAAAAAATCGGCCTGCAGGCACTCGAGGACAGCCAGGTTGGGCCCAGCCGCAGGGGCAGCAGCAGCAGCAGCAGGCCCTCTCAAAATCGGGACATCTGGTCACCTTAAAACACCCACCCATGCTTTTCTCTCTGCAAGGCGGGCGCGGAGAGATGACGTCGCTGCTGTCGGTGCCCCACGCTGATTGGCTGTTGAAGGGTGAGCGGCGGCGGCGACAGCAGCAAGCCGGGAGCGCTCGCCTGGAATTGGAATCAGCGAGCAGCTGGGCATCGGGGCTCTTCCCCCGCCTTCTCCATCCTCCAGGGTCGCCACTGCGGGGGTTCCGTCTCTCCGGTGGTGCCTGCGTTGGAAGGGAAGGGGGGAAAAGAAAGGCAGCCTGCGGGGCTTGGCACGGCTGGGAGTTGCGAGGCGGCGTAGCAACCGGGCTGTTCCTCCGGGTGTGCTAAAGTGCTTGAGTTTTTTCTCTCTCACACACACATGCACAACCTTCCAACGACCGGGTCGGACTGGATCTCCCAGCACGACTTCCCGGTCGTTGGAAGGTTGTGCATGTGTGTGTGAGAGAGAAAAAACTCAAGCACTTTAGCACACCCGGAGGAACAGCCCGGTTGCTACGCCACCTCGCAACTCCCAGCCGTGCCAAGCCCCGCAGGCTGCCTTTTTTTCCCCCCCTTCCCTTCCAACGCAGGCACCACCGGAGAGACGGAACCCCCGCAGTGGCGACCCTGGAGGATGGAGAAGGCGGGGGAAGAGCCCCGATGCCCAGCTGCTCGCTGATTCCAATTCCAGGCGAGCGCTCCCGGCTTGCTGCCGCCGCCGCGCATGAACGCGGTCCGCGGCGGGAAGCGAGTTCAAGCGACCCTCCGCCGCTGCCGGCCTGCAACCCGGCACCCCGTCCTGCCTGCCCCGCCCCGTACTCAGCTCTTGACTTTTGCCCTCTGCGCATGCGCAGCGTTCTGCACATGCGCAGAGGGCAAAATTCAAATGGCGCCGAGGCGGGCCCGCCCCCCGTCCCGCTTAAAAAAAAAAAACTGGTCACTTTAGTCTTATACACCGAATGTAGCCCCACCCAGCCACCCCTACTCTTTGGCCTCTGCCTCCGAGCAATTTACCTCCTTGCAGCAAACAGCAGAGCCTGATTAGCACAAGGAAGTGATTATCTGTCCCCCGACCCACAGCTGACTGAGGCTTGCAGGCCACCTGCTAAAATGAAACTGAAACTAAGCTAGCTGCAAGGAGGCAAATTGCTGGAAGGGAGTGCCAGAGGCAGAATTTTATTTTCTTGTGCTAATCAGACTGGATGCAAGGAGGTAAGTCAATAACTATAAATGTCTGTAGAATGTTCAAATTATTAGACTTATTTTTTAAAGACTTCTTTATTATTGTTCTAGACAACTTAACAAAATGAAGAAGCTTTTTAAAATAAATGCTTGCTCTGAAGAGGCCCAGTGCTTTTGTATCTTCTTTTAAATAGCAGAGAATAATGTATACTTCCAGAAAGTTGTTGTTGTTGTTGTTGTTGTTATTATTATTATTAAAGCCACATCAATTTTAACAGTATCTGTACAAGTATAGTCTGAAATGTAATAGTGTCCTGTTTTAGTATTAAGATAAGGCAGCTGAGTTAAACCCTGACTTAGTCATGTTTGGAGTAGATCTATTTAAATAATTGGGAGGAGTTACTACATTTAAGAAAACTTTCTGGCATTAATATACTGCCATAATGTACATTTCTCCAATTCTTTGCTATTTCAATGGGTCAGGTACACATGCACAGAAATACACAGCAAACAGTATATATCATCTGTACTGTTTGCTGTTTGGCAAATTGCTGGAAGGCAGATGCCTTTTTTCCTTATTTTCCTCCCCCAAAACTAAGGTGCGTCTTATACTCTGGTGCATCTTATACTCCGAAAAATACGGTAACTGCCACTCACTATTGGTATTTTTCCTCACATTTAATTTCATAAGGAAATCAATTTTCAATTTGAATAATTTAAACAACTCAGCCTCCTCAAAGAGCGAATAACGTAACAATAAAACAAATTCATAGGTTTACATCATGCTCTTGAGGCAGAAAAGAAGCCAACCAGGTAGATAGGTAGACAGCAGTAGTGGGTTTCACTTACCTTTGCTACCGATTTGGGAACGCGTGCTTTGCATGCACGCAACACTTCTGTGCATGCGCAGAACCTTCTGCCCATGCACAAAGCATTTTTGATGACGTCCGGGTGGGTGGAGGGGTGGAGTGTCCCGCTGCCGCTGCTACCGGTTCGCCCAATCCGGGGCGAACCAGTAGCAACCCACCACTGGTAGACAGGTAGGCAAGTACACAAACAGAGAGGGTAAAAAGATTTGAGGAGAGAGAGGGAGGGAGGGAGGGAGGGAGGGAGAAAGCGCTCTAATACCCTCACTAGGGAAAGAAGCAGAAGGTAGAAGAACATGACAAGCTATGTAGGAAAGACATTCATTCACCATTCAGTGGAGAATTTGTCCTATGAAGGAGGGAATCTAAATGAATATTGTTGGATTTTAAGGCTGGAGAGAATTTTAATGGAAAGGCATTATAAAAGATCCAAAGACAACATATAGCTGTAACTTTTTTCTGTAGCCACAGTTTGGAAGGTGGGCAGTTTTATGACATGTACGCCTCCTCCTTCACATAATGTAACTGCAGAACGCAGCAGCCATTGTATGAGTATCTGCTGTTGATCTTTTTAAAAGACAAATAGGCAGCAAAACTATATTAGTCAATTTATGTCACAGTTTGGGAAGTGGCTTTCAGGTTAATATAAAAGTATGTTAAAAGGCCATGTGCAGGCTACAGGTTGTCCTCCCTTGCTTAGCCAATGCATCAGGCATCAAAATGCCGCTTAAAGTGACCGGATATAGGCATCCTTCAAATCAGATAAAAATCGAATGCAATGTTACCTTTAATTGGTCAAGTGCAAAAGGAGATCCATCTTTCTTCAGGTTTTGGACAATTTCTTCCATGCTGTTGGCTGAAAAAATTCTGAAAAGAGAAAATGTTCTTTAGTCAAAATGAGTCTTATTTGAGAGGGAGGGAAGTGCTGCAACCTACGATGAGCAATAGGTACTTTAGCATGCAACAAAGGCCTTTCAGTAAATGTAATATATAAACTGCAAGGATATCATACCTTTAAATGAAGATTAAAATAATCTGAGCAGGAAAACTATGAATTCCCCCCCTTGCCACTATGGTAGAACTTCAGTAAAAATATAAAATCTGAAACATTTTAAAATGAATATGGAACCATAAATTTTGTGGGTTTTGTGATTTTTGTGTGTGGTTGTTTATGCTGATATAATTGTTATAAAGAGGCCCTGCAACTTAGAGTGGAACTGAGGTAGGCAATGTATCTGATTTACTGATCCAGGCCCTTGCCAGAATTCACAGAACCAGACATATCAACGTCCTTTTGGGCAGGGGGTGTTTAAGGTGTAAATACAATGCCTTACATTTTGTAGAAGCTGAAAGTACTGCCGAATTCCAATCTCCAAAGACACCCAATTTATACCTTGCCTCACTCTCCCTACAACCTCCCTAAAAACTTCCCCAAAAGGTTGTCCACCCAAACTTCCAACATTTTGCACTGAATTAGAAAATGCTGTTTCTTCCCTTAAATGTTTATTCACTCTCATATCAGATTTTGTTGTTGTTGTTCTGATTTCTTTTTTTAAATGTCCTACAGGCAGTCAAGCTAAGACATAATCATTATTTAAGAAGCAGATGTTACTGCAGGGATTAATCACTTCCTTCTGTTCGTTGAAAAAAAAGAAAAAAGAAAGTCGGAAGTCCACAATATGCCAGCATATTACTCATTAGTGCTACTCAATAGACCCGTATATTTAAGCAGTTTGAACAGTATATTTTTCTGAAAATTATGTTTGATTCATTGCACTTTAGTGAAAAACAGGTAACCAATGAATAGATGACTTTATTACAGATCATAGACCCACCAATCATATGACCATTAAAGGGCTACTCATAATGGCAATTTCCCCATCTTTAAATATGAGGAGTGTCATAAGTGGGGAAGAATACCATTCTAAATTTATTCAGGAAGGACAACAAGAAACAAATGACAACTTGGCATTGGGTCGGCCGCAATCATGTATGAAGTACTGATGAGTATCAGCTTTATGTTATATACAGATAGCCAGATGAACCAAAGTATCTTCACTATCCCAGTTCTTTTCTCACAGCCCATAGCTAGCACTGGAGCCTAGCTGGGAAAACTTTGAAGAGTTTACAGAAGCAGGCAGGGAAAAATTTAAGACCCACTCTCTCCATCCATTTCTGGGGTGAGGCATACTATTCTCATTTATGGCCATAGTAGGCAATTCAGCCTTCTATAGAGCCACAACTATTTTTGTGTACCTGTTAATTTTGTCCATGTGTTCACCAAGGATAAATTCTTTTTCTTGATCAAGTTTGCACTAAGAGGAAAAAAGATAACAAAACTCCTTCAGGTGCCAAATCATTTAAAATGGTTACAAAAAAACAAAGCCTATGCTATTTCTCTTAATGAAAGAAAAACTAGCCATTATGGCAATAGCCCATATTTATCTTTGTTGTTGTGATTAGAAAAGGACTGCTGTATCTGTTTGTGAGAAGATATGCACTATCCCAAATTCCTCCTTCTAATATTTTGAATTCTAGCTCCCAGATATCCTATCAACAATATCCTATCTAGCTATCATCATATCTATCTACAATAGCCCACTGTGGCAAAGAAACTATGCTTAGCACATTTTGAGAAAGGTCAGTGCAACAACTAACACCCTATCTGCAAATGAGAATTGTCGGAATTTTAGTTCTTCACAAGTTACATGTCATGTTTCTGTAATATGAACATATCTGTAATACAGTAACACTAGCTACAAATCATAACAAAAGGCCCAGCACTAATATCCTGGATGCTCCACAGACTGCTTCCACTCCATTAACTTTTAATATTTGCAGATCATCATAACCTTTCCTCTTTGCAGAAAACATCTTGTTATGGGCATAAATTCAGTCCATTTTGCTGACGGAGAACCCGAGTGCTAAAATATGTGGCCAAACTGTAAGATGATTTATAGCTCAATTTCTGTCAGTGCACCAGGTTTCAAGGAATGGAGAGATGAGAGTAACCATTATCTTTATTTATTTATTTATTTAAAGATGTGATGCATTCTGTGTATTTCAAAAGCCTAGTTACTTAAAAAATAGCATTTTACATGGAAAAATCCTCTATGTATCTATTTGGAAGTAAACAAATGAGTTTGGAATTAATGACATATACATAGATATATAGAATGCACCTTTGACATTTCTAATAGAAAAACAGTAAACATTCTTCTAAGTATTCCATGTAGAAATAACCCTGACATAGCAGAAGAGCAAATATTTGGGAACAATATTTTATTTGATGTGATTTGATCTTTTATGCTGCTGCCTAAATCAACAAGGAAAATAATCTCAAACTTAAAAACTCAAAGGAATAATTTGCAAGGTTTTGTTTACTTCAAGCATAGTATGCCAAGTTTGCTGTACCAAGCAATTGCATCATTCAGGTACCAACCTTTGATCATTATTTCAATACTTCTTAGCACTAGAGAATTCATACTTCATATTTTTATCTTTCTAATGAATTTTAATTCAGGATTGCGTCTAGTTTATCTTATTCTTAAGAAGTTGGTGTCAACTTCATTTTCTATCCAAATAGCTTATACATAGAACTCGAGGCCTGTGATGGCGAACCTATGGCACGCGTGCCACAGGTGGCACGCGGAGCCATATCCGAGGGCACGTGAGGCATTGCCCTGTCAGCTCCAGCGTGCATGTGCACGCTGACCAGCTGATTTTCAGTCTTCCAGAGAGGGGAAGCCATTTTCGCTCTCCCCAGGCTGCAGGAAAGCCTCCTCCAAAAGCTGTGTGCGTGTGCTGAGCGAGGGAGTGCCAGAGCTGGGCTGCCCCGCCAGAGGGACGAAGCGAGGCGATGTCAGCCGTTTGCTGGCGCCAGAGTCGAAAGGGCCCGGCGGAGCAGCTATGAAGACACACCAAAGGTAAGGGGCTGAAATGCCAACAAGGCTGGAGTCGGTCTGCGAGGGAGTGACAGGCAAACTCCATTTTGGCTGAAACAAAGGGTGTTCGTTGGGGTCCGGGGTTTTTTGGGGGGGGAGCTCGATAAAAATGGTGGAGGTGCAAAGTCAACCGCAGGCAGCGCGACGCCACCACCCAACCCCCGCCATGCCTGCCGCTAGATGAGCAGAGCAGGGGAAGGAGCAGTGGGCAGGGCAGGGGGCCGCCCAGCCAGCAAATGCTGCCCCGTGTGCCTGAGTCGGCTCCTAGTGTTCCTTGTGCGCAGCCCCGCCACCCCAGAAAAGCAGTGGCAGCTGCAGGGGGAAGGGCAAGAGCTACCGGCCCACTCAGGCGCACATTGCCCTCCTCCCGGGCTTCCCTTGCGCAGCCCATCTTCTCTGCTTTCGCCGCTGCTGCTGTTGCTGCTGCTTCCATGAGCGCACATGAACCTGGCCACTGGCCAGCTCACTCGCCTGCCTGCCTGCACTGTGGTTGCCGCAAGGAGGGCAAGATCCGAAAGGCTCCAGTGAGCACCTGGTGCAGATGGAGGAGGAAGGGAAGGCTACGGCCAGGCCCACCTGCCTTTCAGATCTCGCTCTCCTTGCAGCAACAGTGGTGCAGGCAGGTAGGCGAGTGAGATGGCCAATGGCCAGGCGTATGTGCGCTCATGAAAGCAGCAGTAGCGGCAAAAGCAGAGAAGATGGGGCACGCAAGGGAAGCCCGGGAGGAGGGTGATGTGTGCCTGAGCAGGTCGGTAGCTCTTGCCCTTGCCCCTGCAGCAACCGCTGCTTTCTGGGGCTGCGGGGCTACGCACGAGGAATGCTGGGAGCCAGCTCAGGCGTATGGGGCACCATTTGCATGGCGAGGGTCAGGTGGGGGCGCTGCGCCGCCTTCCTTTGGGCCCATTGCCCGCCGCTGTGGCCGCAAAGAGGCTTCCCACTGCTGCTTTCTTCCTGGAGTGTGGGGAGAGGAGAGCGAGATCCGAAAGGCTCCGCTGAGCACCTGGTGCAGATGCATCATGCCCGGCCTCGCTTTCTGGCCAGCCAACCAACCAGTCAGGCAGTGGCTGGGCAGGGCTCCCTGGCTTGCTCCGCTCCTGTGTGCAGAGAGAGAGAGAGAGGAGGAGGAGGAGGACAGGAAGGCTACAACCCGGCCAGGCCCGGCTACCTTTCGGATTTCACCCTCCTTCTCTCCTCACCACTCCAGGAAGGAAGCAGCAGCGGCGAGCAATGGCTGGGAGGCTCGGCTCGGGCTCCTTTTCTCTTTTCCAGCTTGGGTTTCAGGACACCTTCGTGGAAACCCTGCCCCTGGCTATGGGCGAAGGACCAGGAAGAAGCAGGAGGCGAGAGGAAGCACAGGGGGTGCTTGACAGCCCGGATTCTGCTTCGCCGCCAGTTCAGGAACTCTTCTCCTTCTCGTGGCTTGGAAGTCCGGCAGGAAGGGAAGGGACGGCCGGCCTGAAAATTGAGCCAGATCCGCGCTGCCACCACCATCTTCCTCCTCCCCCCAGCACACCTTTGTCCAATAGGAGGGAACCTAAAAGTTGAGTTGCTAGTCAGGCTCCCTCCTGAGGTGGGGAGACTCACCGCCATGGCCACTAAGGTGAGGAGACTACCCCAGCTGGCCTCCCCACTCGCACACCCCAGGTTTTGGGTGTGCTTGCTTGGCCACCCCCGCCCCCTTGTGTTTTGTTTGTGTTTTGAAATGAGTCGGGCGCGTGCACTCATGGAAGCAGCAGCGGCGGCGAAGGTGGATAAAAAGATGGGGCACATGAGGGAAGCCTGGGAGGAGGGAGATGTGCGCCTGAGCGGGTTGGTAGCTTTTGCCCTTCCCCCTGCAGCTGCCGCTGCTTTTCTGGGGTGGTGGGGCTGTGCAGAAGGAACACTGGGAGTCGACTCAGGCACACGGGGCAGCATTTGCTGGCTGGGCGGCTACCTGCCCCACCCACTGCTCTTTCTCAGCTGGCAGCTGGCATGGCGGGGGTCAGGCGGGGGTGCCGCGCCATCTGCGGTTGACTTTGCACCTCCGCAATTTTTATCAAGCAATTTCTGAATGGTGCGCATGTGCATTTCGGCGAATGGGGAGGATTGTGCGTGCATGTGGGGTGTGTGTGTTGCATTATGGGTAATGGCACATACGCACGCGATAGCGCCCGCTGCCATTTTTGCCACACAACAACAAAAATGTTAGCCATCACTGCTCTAGGCTATTGAAGTGTATGAAGAGGTTTGCCATATTTCGAACATTCCTCCGCTGCATACAGACTCAGCAAAAATTAAAAATGAAGACAGACTTTCTTAATAGAGGTGTGCTTTGTATATAAAGATTCTCTATTATGAAATCTACTGTATATTTTAATTTTCATTTACCTCCTTATGATAGGAATCCAAAACATCTGCAATATTTGCTTTTGTGGGGGATATTAATTCTATCATTTTTTTTTCAAGAGCAGCCATCTGCAAATAAAAGAATAGTTATAAAAAGTATACAAATCTACTGTCATATTCACAGTTTGAACCTTATCAAACAATCTAACATTTAAACATTTTGTTTAACACAAGCCTTAATATTATCCAATCACATTTTTGTTAGGAAAAACGAGGTAATTTTTCTTGATACTATCAAGAGAGATTTCAGATATCTACAAAACAATGTTACATGAAAAACCTGGCTTCTCATTTTTCCTCCGCAAGCCTTATCTCCACAACTAGTATAGAACTCTAACTTCTGAAAAATTATAATTTCACACAGGTGATTTCAAGACTGATGTTATAAAAAATAGAACAGTTTGAAATCTTGGGAAGCTAGTTCACCTCTATTCTCTTTCACGACATTTTATAAAAAGAAAGGGGGGGGGGAAAGCAACTGAAGTTTAGGGCATCATTACTTTTTTAGAAAGTTCCATCTGCTGGTGGACATCTAAGGGAGAAAGCAGAAATTTCCAATAAGAGTACAGACTTCTGAGGGGCCAAACCACTTCACTGTAAGATGTTATGAAATCCGGTGTATTTTATCCTGCCCTGGTTTCTATCAACAAAAGGACTTGGGATTGGTTACTGAATGGCAGAAATATCTTTCTTCCTATAGTCCACAGTCTATTTTCCAAAGGACCCCTCCCCTCAACCTAGAAATGAGACACAAACATAGGGCGGGGAGAGGAGAAAAATCCAGCAAAGTCTGAATACAAGGTATTGAAAACAACAGATTTGCCTCTACTGAGTTCTGATTTGGATGGTAGCCTGGAAATTTATTTGTGAATGCCAAATTAAACCAGACAGGGTTAAAAGACAAAGGGAGTATTGATCACCTGATCAAAAAGTGCACGAGGTTATCTAAAAATATACCTGTCTCACAAAACTAGGAACAAAGATGCAGTATAAGCAGTAACTGTCAGGCCCAAGCCCAAAGAACAAACAGTGAAATCCAATTGAGTCCAATTCTTTATTTGCTTATACCTAATAGACAGAATCTTGCCAGACTAAAGCTATAAGCTTCTAATCTATTAAATATGTGTTAAGGGATTCTAGGGTCTGGTTACTCTGAACCTCTTCTTCTCTCTCCCATCCAGCTCTGGACTGGGTTCTCTCTGGAATGTACTCCCTCTTCCTTGAGAAACTGTGGTGCTACTGAAATACCCCTCTCTCTTTTCCAGGTGCACATTCCATAACTGTTACCTATTTTGGCAGATTTACCTTCTCTGCTTCTACAAAATGAGTTGCAATTCCTGCTGTGTGGACATGTCTTCCTCTCAGCCTAAATCCTGTAAGAGCAAGAAAGTGGCCTAGCTTCCCTGGAAGCCTTGGCAAGAAATAGCCTCCACCCACATCAGGGAAAAGACCTGCAATTAAAGGGGGAAAAGATATGCAAGATGAAAAAAAGCTGTATAATTAAAACTTAAGTGCTGTTTCCTCCCCTGCTAATAACTAGGCCTTGTAAGTGGGCTGCTTTGCTTGAAAGTGAATCCTTTGGTGTTTTGCTCATCTTGTGGAAAAACACGCTGCACAATTTTTGCCCACACAATTTTCTGAAGATCTCTGCTGAAGTTGATAGCCACAAACAGGAACATTTCCGCCCTTTTAACTTGAAGAGCTTATATGAATTATTGTGGGGCACAAATATTAGTAGCAACATCACAAAATACAATTTACTGCAGGACATGTGTAAGACCCTTTCCTCAAACTTTATATTCATGTGAATTATCTTTTCAAAGCCATCTTCAGATTTTAGGATGGTATTAATATGGAAAATTGTGTTGATATACTAGGAGCCACTGGGCCTTTTTCTTTTGTGATTGGAAGGGGTGTTGGTTTTACCTGATAGGCTCCTTCTCAGGGAGGTGGATATAGCATCCAGGAATGGTTAACTCCGTCTACTAGCTGATTGGACTGAGTCTGTCAAAGTCTGTTGTTTAGGTCCTGCCTCTGCTGCTACCCTTGGCAGCTTTTGACGAAGAAATGAAGCAACAGACTCTCATGTGCCATAATCAATGAGTCATCATTCCTCCAGCAAGCCCGAAAGCAGACAGTCAATAGTCAGACAGATAACAGGGTAGGGCTGGATGCTATATTTCCCACTTCCTGAGAAGAAGCGTATCAGGTAAGAGCAATGCTCTTCTCCGTAGTGGTGGATATAACATCCAGGAATGGGACATACCAAAGCTGGCTGTCCGTACGGGTGGGCCGAGACTGGCTGCAGAATCTCTAGTCTTTGAGCACCTGTTGCAACACCTGTCGACCAAAGGATGCCTCTGCTGAGGCGTAAACATCCATTCTGTAGTGCTTCACAAATGGAGGAGGGGACAACCAGGTGGCCACCCGGCAAATCTCCTTGAGGGAAGCTTGAGTTTCCCACACTGCTGAGGTCGCGGCACTCCTCGTCGAGTGGACAGTAATACGTTCCAGAACAGGTCTGGACTGAAGTTCGTAGGCTTTCGCAATCATTGAACGAATCCAGCATCCTATCGTCGATGATGAAACCTTACCGCCCAAGGAAGAAGGCTGGAAAGACAGAAACAGCGATTCCGACTTTCTGAACGTTGCCATTCTGTCTACTAGATCCGGAGTGCTCTACGAACATCAAGAGTGTGCCACTTTTTCTCGAAGGGATGAACTGGCTTGGGACAGAAATTAGGGAGGATAACCTCCTGGGCCCTATGGAACCACGTATTAATCTTTGGAATGAATGCCAGGTCTAGGTGAAGGATGACCCTGTCACTGTGGAATACACATAGATCGGCCCTGACTGACAGAGCATCCAGTTCAGAAATCTTTCTTGCCGATGCAATGGCCACCAGAAACACCACCTTACAGGTGAGGTGTTGTAAGCTTGCCATATGGAGTGGCTCGTAAGGTGCCCCTGTGAGCAAGTTAAGGACCTTTGGCAAGTCTCAGGTAGGGTATCTGTGTATTACGGGTGAAGAGATTTTCGAAGCCCCCCAGAGGAAGCAACGGATTGTGGGATGGAGCGTCAAGGGATCCGGCCAGCCACATGACAGAACTGAAGACAAGGCCGCCACTTGTCTCATGATGGTGTTGGGCTTTAGTCCCCTATCCAGGCCAAAAGTCAAGGACTTGGCCTCGTGTGGCTGCTGTGGGAACAATGTTTACTTTAGCACACCACCCGCAGAATGTTCTCCAGGTGGCATCGTAGATGCGTGTAGTAGTGGGTCTCCTGGAGGCCTGGATGGTCTGATGACCCTGGAGGATAGATTGTCCTCCCTCAGAGTAACCCGCTCAAGCGGCAGGCGGTCAGTTTGAACCACTGGGGGTCCGGATGGACCAGCGCCCCCTGGCTGAGAGAGACCCTGCCCTGAGGGAACTGCCAGGGTGGAGACACCAAAAGGCTCACAAGATCCACAAACCATGGCCTTTGTGGCCTATGGGGAGTTACAAGAAGGAGTTCTGCTTTCTCTGTGAGGACCTTCCGCATTACACGAAGGATGAGTGGGAGAGGGGGAAAGGCATACAGGAGGCCCTGGGGTACGGAGAGCGTTGGTCCCTTCTGCTCCCGGCATTGCAAATCTGGTGAAATATCTCTGGACTTGGGCGTTGCTCGGGGTGGCAAATAGGTCCAAGTCCAGGAGACCAAAGGTCATCATTTCCCAGAATAAGTCCAGGTGCAGGCGCCACTCGGCATGGTCTACAGAGGCTCGGCTGAGCCAGTCTGCCTACATATTGGCCACTCCTGAGATATGCTCCACCCGAATGGAGAGCAAATGTCTTTCCCCCAAGAGAATCAATTGTTGGGCCTCCTCCATGAGGGCCCTGGACCGCCCTGGCGGTTGATATGCGCTTTGGTGGCAACGTTGTCCATCATGATTGCCTATTAGTCTCCGGTCGCAATTTAAGGTGTTGGTTTTGACCTTTAAAGCCCTACATGGCTCAGGGCCAGGTTACCTTCGGGACCGCATCCTACCACACACCTCCCTATGACCAGTTAGGTCCCACAGAGTGTGCCTCCTCCGGGTCCCATCAGCCAAACAATGTCGGTTGGTGGGGCCACGGGGGAGAGCCTTCTCTGTGGGAGCCCCGTCCCTCTGGAACCAACTCCCACCAGAGATCCGGACTATCCCCACTCTACTGGCCTTCCGCAAAGCCGTAAAAACATGGCTCTTCCGGCAGGCGGGGTGAAAAAGAAGATCAGATTCCCCCATGAATGAATGTTTTTTAAAATAATGTTCTGTTTTTTTAAACTTATTTTTTTTATTGCACTGTTCTTATCTATGGTGTACGCCGCCCTGAGTCCCATGGGATTGGGCGGCTTCTAAGAACGTAAAATAAAATAAAATAAATAAATAAATAAATGATTAGTAGGTTTTGGCCTGAGACTGTCCGATGGAAGTGTCTTAGGGCCAGATGTACAGCCCGGCGCTCCAGCCAGTTGATGCTGTGAGTGCAGTCCTGCTCGTTCCACCGCCCTTGGACCATCTGGGATGAAAGATGTGCTCCCCAGCTGGTCAAGCTGGCATCCGTTGTGAGGACAATGCAATCCGGTTCCCAGAACAGGCTGCCTTGGTGATGGCTGGAGACCCCCACAAACCCAGGGACCTGATGACGTCTGTCGGGAGTCGGACCCTTACCGGCGAAGTGCTTTTTGACTCAATCGTTACAACTGGAGGAATGGTTGGCACAACCATCCTAGCTGAGTGACTGAGTCAAAAAGCTGCCAAGGGTAGCAACAGATGCGGGACCTAAACAACTTTGACAGACTAAGTCCAATCAGCTAGTAGATGGAGTTAACCATTCCAGGATGCTATATCCACCACTATGGAGAAAGATAGTTCTCAGAAGCCAAATCCACGATACTATTTTTTCATACTAGCTATTTTAAAAACCTTGTGCTTAAACACCTAGTCAGTATATGAGTAGTCTCAGGGTCAAATAAAATGGGCCACTATGGAATGCATCCACTTCATATTTCTAACTTATCCCAATCCTGGGTAACTCTGGGAAGTGAATACATACAAAAACAAAGTATAAAACCAAACCATTGGTTTATTAATACTGAGAGAGAAGGGACCAGATTTTGGCACTTAGGTTAGGGAGACTCTGGGTTCCCATACTGCAGTCCCCAAACTGAGCAGTTCCCTTTCACATCCATATTGGAAGAAAAGTTTTCTTAATCTATAAATGGTTAAGAGCCTTTGATAATAGTTTAAGTCACAATGGAGATAAGAAGTCAATGAAAGTTCTTCATTACTGTCTTTATCCAAATCAGACCTAACCACAATGCCACAATTTGCACTCTCAGAACTGCCACTTGTTTAGCCTTTTTCAGTTGAAAAAAAGGCTGTCTAGAGAGTATCTTTCTAAAGCAGTTTTTAATACTTGGTCTACCCACCCTTGGATTTGTTTCATTAGATCTTGGAAGCCAAAAATACAAGCTCAACAGACACCCTGGAATGACAACTACACAGACGATGCTGTGTGATCGAAACAGCGCATTTGATTAGTGTAATCACCGAAGCCTTTGGCTTTCTCTTGCTTCAGTTCATCGGGTTGCTTTTCTTCCAGATATTCTAATGATGTCCCAATCTTCTCCCCATGAACAAAATGCATTTATTCATAGAATAAACTCTGAACAAATGATTTCCAGCCTGTGGTCTATGGAATAAGTGCTAAAATAATGTCTAAAAACAAATGTATTGTATATTTCTGGAGATCATCACATTTCAAGGGATGTTGGTGTTCTTAAAGTAAACATAGTGAGACTTCAAGTGACAGTAATTTCTTTTTTCTTTTTTCTTTTAATTCACCATTTTTGCCCTAAAATCTATTTCCCCATTTTGGGATCCTGTGCAGACACTATGTGGTGCCCCCATGCATTATATTGTTGCTCCTTAGTTAATCTGGTAGCCAGTCTGTGATGATAATGTCCTAATTCTACATAAAGAAAAGGTTAATTTTTTTTGTCAAATTCCATCTCTTGCTCTGCACATATTTCAAAAATAAGCAAAGGACTCAGGAACAATTCTCCCTTAGTATAAAAAACATACTCCATGAGTGGAAATGTTCAAGAATTCAAGAAATAAACATCAAATCATTATTGTTATTCCGATGTTATATAATGTTTTATCCTGTAAGTTCTAAGTGGTATACATGGAGGTGAATGATCTTCCCACAGACCCTTTGTGGGATGTTATTGTCAGAGTATGTGATTAGATCAATATTATTAAGTGCCGCAGCAGGGTAGGAACTTGACTCTTCATATTCTAGCCGGTATTATACAGTAGTTTCTGCTTCTCTATGAAAAGTCAACATAAAATGCAATGTGTGGTGCTTACCTATTGCTGTCTCTGGCATTGCAAAAACGGTCCTCTCTGTAGCAACTCTGAAATGCCCATGGACAGACACGCCCACACCCTACCAAAGGAAAACAAAAAGGGAAGGGAAGGGAAAGTTATGACCTGTAATAAGTTCTGGTAGGAACCCTAGTAACCAGTTTCCTATTGTAGTTCACACTTAGGCCTAGCTACTTTCCCCCCTCTCCATTTCTCTATTAATAAATTGCCACTATTTTTATTGGTGCTACAAGATTTAGATCATGCATTTGTCAATCATTTGGAAACCATTTTAAAATGACTACAATCTGTGCTTGGTTTAATTAATACAGATTTAATACAGGTGCGTAGAAACCCTGCAGATGCTGAGTACTATTTTAAGTGGAATTCTCTTATGCCCTGCTTAACATAATACTAATTGCATATTTACATATTTCTTGCAAGGATATTGCGTCTTTATTACTATTCTATTTGTAAGATTTATATCCCATGTCTCCTCAGGACAGTCTATTTGGGGATCTCTGTGTTTTATCCATACAACAGATACTGTACATTCTCAGGTTACTTTGAGAAAGAGTGATTGGCTCTATGTAAGTTTCTATGGCTGACAGTGGGGTTGAACTTGGATCTCCCCATTTCTACACTATTGCCTTAACCATTATACCAAACTGGCTGTCAAACTGCTACTTATTGCAGAAATAAAATTTTCATTCATTCAGACATTTAGGCACACTTTTACAACTAAAGCTTACAATTAAGCATATTAAAAGGTCTTTTAATCATACCATTGTTTTTATCTCTGGAAACAAACCCAGTTTTTCTCCCTCTAGACCAGGGCTGTCAAATTCCCGGCTGAATGTATCACATGCTGGCCACGCCCAGTTTAACGAAGGGGGGAAAGTCCCGCTACGTCACGTGATGCCGCCGTGATGACAACCTGAGTTTGACACCCCTGCTCTAATCCCAAAGTTTTTCATCAGATATTTCCATGCAAGTTGGGCAAACTGCAGGCACATACTCCTCCTATATTTTCAATGTGCATGTTCAAAAGTATTCATGATTCAGCATACTGGAGAGGTCAGAAGTATTTGGCTCATTTAGAACAGGAAAACATTCAGCCCAAAAAGATTGGCTAGACAACCTATTTCTCTCAGGGTCAGGAACTGCCACTTCTGGCACCTGAGATAAGGACTTCCCCTTCTGTAAAGAACAACTCAATCTGTCATTGCCAATGATAATTTAAAGGAACAGTTCCAACATTCAAAATATAAAGGAGCATAATTGAAGATTAGGCAATCTCTGGCACTCCAAGTATTTCAGAATTACATCTCCCAGCATTCCTTACCATTGCCCATACTCCCTAAGAGAAGCTACAAATTGTAGTTCAGCAATATCTGGAGTGCTACAGACTAACCACCCTTGCTTGACACCCAAATGCATCTCCAATGAATTATCAGCTCTGTTGATTGACCTTCTAAATTAGAATAAAATGCTAATTAACTTAAGCCATTTCCTAGCAGGCCATCACTGTTGGGAAACCAAATTATTTCAAGAGATGGTCTATGAATTGCAAAACTGCTAAATTAATCCTTTAGTAGGCAACCAAAAGGTTCCTCCATATATATATTATGCTAACAGAAAAAAGGATGTCTTGCTATTCAGTAAGGTCAATTCAGGTAAGGATGAGCTAACTTTTTGTAACATTTCAAGACTAGGCACAAAAAAAGAACCACAAAATGCAAACACAAACCACTTTTTTTAAAATCACACTTAAAGCTATGGCTCATTGGAAGAGGAAAACTGGGACTCAAGGCTCCATAACACTGGAGCTCCAATTTTAAGAGACCTGGAAGAACAGCTTTGCTTTGCCAAGCAGTTCCTAATTTATAACTTTATTATTAAACGATTCTCTCTTTTATAAATTATATGAAGCTGCAAGAAATAAACATTACAACAAGAAAGGTGAGGTATGGGTAATATATATTTTATGCATTTGCATTCTTGCATCTGATGATTCATGTTTAAATCAATGAATTAGTCAGTCCCTATTTTGTTTACATTTTATAGTTTCAAGCTTCTCAGGTTATAATTACTTCTATTAGATGCCAACAAATTTCTCCCGTTTTAATATCCAATATAAAATATATATTTTCAATTGACTAGCAAGGTTAGCAATGTCCGAGAAAATCTCAGTTTATTCCACTCACAATTACCAGAAATTAGTTACTTACGAAGATTTCTGTAAATGTCAGAGATAAATCATAGAACAGTGATTCAGACTAAAATGGAATCATGCCAAAAAAATGACAAACTTCTGAATATACAAAGGTGGTGCTGGAGAATTTAATTGTTTTTTCCAGTTTTAAAACTTAAAAAATCAATAACGCTGTCTATCACTGTTTTTCCTCTTCTGATAAATTTCTGTAAGGAAACCCTACCTATAGTTCCATCATCTTTGGATGCAGCTTTCGTGACCCCTCCCAAACTGGTAGGTTGTAGTATAACAGAAAGCACATTATATACATATGGACCGCTCATATTAACTAATGGCAATTAATTTAGTGTTATTCACTGCAGATGTAAATCAAAATAAATTAAATTAAATTAAAACACAGTTCTCCAACCTCAGCTACTTTCTTACTCTGAACATTCCAAATTCCCAGAATTAGCAAAAGAACCCATGGCAGCACTACTATACAACACACCCAACCTAACTAAATATACTAAATTTGAAATACCCAGAATCATGGACCTAGTAAGACCCTGCCTTACTACTACTTTCAATTTGATGGAAAAATATACCAACAAATCAGAGGAACATCCATGGGATCACCATTTTTAGGACTTATGCAAAGACTGTAATGCAATGTCTAGAAATTATAGTATATTCCCATGTATACAATCAAAAGTATGGATCTAATATATTCATGACACCTTTGTCATAGTAAAAAAGGAATAAGTAGAGAAGACACATGAAACAACATCTTCTAAAGAATAACATTCATAAGGAACAAAGGAAACGATTACATTCTACCCTTCCTAGGTATTCTCATCAGCAGAGCTAATGGTACCAAATTAGAAACACATATCTATCATAAAACCATCCATGCTAAGCAAGTGCTCCATTACCAAGGTGACAACCCAATCTCCCACAAGAGAAGCTGTGTAAAAACACTATTTGGATGAGTACATACTACAACCCTGAGCATCAGGAAAAGCAAACAGACTATTTACACAACATCTTCCAACAGAATGGATACCCATGCAATTTTATCAAAAAAATTGATAAGATCATTCAACCCCCCTACTGCACAACCAACAAAAGCTATGAAAATATCAAAACATCTCCAGAAGGTCCCCATCATTTTTATTTGTAGCTTTTCTATTCAATGTTTGTAATTTTAATTGTTTTCTAGTACTTTTAAACTTTTTATTACATAAGCTGCCCAGAGTCACTGATAAAAGCTGCTTCTCCTTCTTCTCCTTCTCCTTTTTTCCTCCTTTTTTCTTTTTCTTCTCCTTCTCCTTCTTCCCCTCCCCCTCCTCTACTGAAGTCAGGAGGACAAAGATTTGGGTCCTTTGATTTGAGAGGGCTGAGATTAGTTTTAAAGGATAAAACCTTTATCCTACCTTAACCTGCAATATTTAAATCACCCATTTCATTATTTAAAACTTGTCAATTCCCCCAAGTTCCCAAAAGCTTTGTGCTGGGAAACACAAAAGAAAAAGGGTGCCTCTGTTCCCTTTACCATCTGGAGAATGGCGATAGAAGTGTCTCTGCCCCACCATTATCCTTGGTTGAAGTATTCTTTAACGATAAAGTTATCCTATTTTCTTTAAATGCCGAAAAGGGCGACTTCATAGATGTGATATTGTAGCCTGCTTGGCAACATTACAAAAGTGGTTTGCTAGCACCTCCTCTTGGGAAGCTTTTATCAACTTCCCGATTTAATCTACAGCCCTGGGATTCCTCGGGGGTCTCCCATCACTATTTAAAACCTTCCTGGTTTTTTTTGAGATCAGCCAAACATGGCTAGCTGCCGCCACCTGCTGTTTATAAACTAATGTCCATAATGCCAGTTGTTTGTCTTTCCACACTGGCTGCAAATGCAAGCATTTTGCTATTGTTTCTGCAGCCAATAAGGAAATGTAGGGGAGTAGCCACTCCACAGACATGGTTTTCACAGGCTTACTGAAATGCTTCATAGGGTTACTTTGGTCAAGCTTTTCCATTGACCAGTTCTTGAATCATTTTTTTTTCAATTATTAAGATTTATTGTGAGATAACTCAGGATTAGCTACAAAACAACCTGCACCATTTGTCTCTGGGATTATATCTGCAGCCATCTGACAGATTCAGAAAGATTCAATTTTAATTCAAGGCTGCTTCCAGTGTTTTCAGCCTTTACAGATAAATAGTGTGCAGAACGATCTCATACAAATGCTACTGTAGGAGAGAAATTAAGATTGCCCTCAACCAGGTAAGGTGTTTTGAACTAAACTGAATTCTCAGAGCACAGTCAGGAAAACAGAAACTGAAATTTCTAGATAGGTACATAAAGCATACATACTGGGAAGGAATGACACAGTAGATCAGCCAGTAATTTATCTTAAGTTTCTATGAAAATAACTTCAGTCTAATGAGAGATGTCCAAAACAAGTATCATTGTAAACTATGGTTAGAAACCACAATTTGGCCTTAAACAAACAAAAACTATATACCATATGGATATGCTATGATGTGATCATAGTTTTGTTCAGGTTTCCACAGAGCAAATCACACCTATTTCAAAATGGAAGCAAATATTTTCAATCCTCTTATGGGAATACTGATGGACATAATAACCCTTTGCTCTACAGTCTGAAGGCAATCAATACTTTCCAAATTGCATCCCGGGCTGATAAGCATTGGAACCTCAGTGACTGGAAGCCTGGAAGTAAGGATATATCTTACTTTGGGAAAGACTGCTTTAGCAGCTTTTCTGATAAATACAAAATCTTTGCTCTGGTAGCACAACTACTAACACAGAAGAAAAGGGTGGTAACAAAAATGGAGGCTCTGCTAGTCTGCTAACCTCCAGATGCTCTCATCTCAGCAACTTCACTAGCTACAGCAGGGATCTTCAACCCTGGCAACTTTAAGACCTGTGGACTTCAACTCCCAGAATTCCTCAGTGTTATAATCTCTTAATCATTTGCAAGATTTAATGGGGGGGGGGAATGGAACAATCCCCATCTCCCAAACACAAGCATTATTTAAAATGACATGAAATGGTCTTGCTAAAGATGCTAAGCAAACTTAATAGAAATTTTAAACCAATTTCAATGGAAGGACCCTAGCTCATAGCTCATGTGGTTTGCATGCACAGATCCCTGGTTCAATCCTTTGCAGTTCCCTGCACAGCTGGAAAAATTCATCAATTATGGACACTCACTGCCAGACTAAGCTACTTGGAACAATAGTGTATAAGCAGTTATAAGCAATTTTTTATGACCTTACCTCCTATGATGCTAGGGACAGGATGACATTTCAGTACTTGTAAAGACAACTAGTCCTATTTAGAGGCGTCTAAAACTCAAACATATTCCAAATTGTTCCATCTTCTTGAACTCTAAATCCTCATCCCTTGCAATTACTTTATTATACTGTATTTTTGGCTGAGCTGAACATTTTATCAAGCACACAAAAATCTCCAGAAATAATTGCCAATTATGTGAAAAAAAATGTGTCAATGGCTATTTATCAAAATGTACAGGTGGCAATGCCATAAGAATGTTCAACCAAGTGCTTATTAAAAAAAAGATTCAGCTATCCTTATCTGTGTCATTATCGCAATTCCTTACAAATTTGTCATCAAGCTGTAGATAACTTGAAAATGGGAGATGCATTTACTTAGTACAAAGCCATAGGAGCACATGGCTAATTGGATGTCACTGAGTTGTGAATATATTAATAGCTACATCACACATTTCAATGTGTGAAATATTTTAAAGCTGTTCTTCAGAGCCATCACAAGAATTCATTTATTATTCTTAACTTTACAATTCTTTTCCCCCCTCAGAGTACAGAATTTTGTTTGAGACTTCCATGGGGAAGGGGATACATAGACAAGGGGGACAAAAGGGCAAAACAAAATTAATATTTTAATCCTAAAGCTAAGTGGCCTACCTACAATGCTAATCTAATATTTAGTATCTAATATTTGTATGAATAGAATAGAATAACAGAGTTGAAAGGGACCTTGGAGGTCTTCCAGTCCAACCCCCTGCTTAGGCAGGAAACCCTACACCACTTCAGACAAATGGTTATCCAACATCTTCTTAAAAACGTCCAGTGTTGGAGCACCCACAACTTCTGGAGGCAAGCTGTTCCATTGATTAATTGTTCTAACTGTCAGGAGATTTCTCCTTAGTTCTAAGTTGCTTCTCTCCTTGATTAGTTTCCACCCATTGCTTCTTGTTCTACCTTCAGGTGCTTTGGAGAATAGTTTGACTCCCTCTTCTTTGTGGCAACCCCTGAGATATTGGACATGACTGCTATCATGTCACCCATAGTCCTTCTTTTCATTAAACTAGACATACCCAGTTCCTGCAACCGTTCTTCATATGTTTTAGCCTTCAGTCCCCTAATCATCTTTGTTGCTCTTCTCTGCACTCTTTCTAGAGTCTCCACATCCTTTTTACATCGTGGCGACCAAAACTAAATGCAGTATTCCAAGTGTGGCCTTACCAAGGCATTATAAAGTGGTATTAACACTTCACGTGATCTTGATTCTATCCTTCTGTGAATGAAATTACAGAGAGAACAAAAAGTGGCATAACGTATGAAGAACGGTTGCAGGAATTGGGTATGGCAAGTCTAGAGAAAAGAAGGACTAGGGATGATAGCAGTGTTCCAATATTTGAGAGGCTGCCACAAAGAAGAAAGTGTCAATCTATTTTCCAAAGCACGAGAAGGCAAAATAAGAAACAATGGATGGAAACTAATAAAGGAGAGAAACAACCTAGAACCAAGGAGAAACTTTCTAACAGTGAGGACAATTAACCAGTGGAACAGCTTGCTTTCAGAAGTTGTGGGTGCTTCATCCCTGGAGGCTTTTAAGAAGAGACTGGACAGCCACTTGTCTCAAATGGTATAGGGTCTCCTACTTGAGCAGGGGACTGAACTAGATGACCTCCAAGGTCCCTTCCATTATATTCTATATCTTAGCTATGGGAAGAGCTCCATGTCAGTGACTGTAATAAGCACTGGCAACAGACTGGATTGATGAATGCTCTCAATTGTCAACACTCCCACTAACAAACGTTAAATAATAATGTCTCAGAAGAGCTTTCTATCCTAGTCCCTGAATTCCATTTTTGCTGATCTTCATTCAGTCAATAGCCTTATCCAAGAAGTTGTATACCTCAAATGTCTCATCTAACTCAGAATCCAGAAATAGAGACTTCATTTGCATAATGTTGAAATCTTTAATCCTTAAATGATTTCATCTGGCACCTTCATGCAGATGTTAAGATTTACAACTAAGAAGAATTCTATATCAGAAATGCAATACTATACCACTATATGGACCTGGCTCTACAGTTAAATAAATTAGACATACATACAATTAGACGATTGAGAAAGAATTGTAAGTAAAACATTAGACAGCTACTGTCATTTGAAGTTAACAGATAGTACATACTAATGCTGAGATGTATGGAAAAGCAATGAGGAAGAGGGAAACCAAGAAGCTGTCACCAATGTTCCCTGTAATAGCAAAAAACGGTGCGCGGCATTCTCATTTCATCTGTGTGGCCGCGCAGGCGCGCAGCCTCTCCCATTAGAAAATGCCGGCCGGAAGTTAGAAACTTCCGCGCGGCGTTCTCTCATCACGTGTGCGGCCGCGCAGCCGCGCACCTTAGAGAGAACACTGGCTGTCACTCAGAACCACTGCAGGAACATCATTAATGGAAACCAAGCAAGGCCATGACTCCAAGCTAAAAGACCTTTTGAACCCAGTTGCCAGAGAATTTAATGGGAAGATAGTGTCATTCTGCATTTTCCCTTAGGCATTCTATAGAGCAGGGGTGTCAAACTGGCGGCCCTCAGACCGGATGCGTCACACGCAGGCCATGCCCACTCCAGCTCCGCAAATGGGAAAAACATCATGAAACGTACGTGACAGCAATGTGACGCAGCGAGTTTGACACCCGTGCTATAGAGGCATCTGCTTGACCACTGTAAGAACAGAACGCTGGATTAGATGCTGGTTTTGGATTAAACTAGCCAGGTTTTTTTATATGTGCTTTTGGTTTGAGCTTTGGATAAAGACATTTATTTCATAAGTACACCAACATCCACATCCCAGTGTGCAGGTCTGTTTATATGCATTAATTAAAAATATGTATCTTATTGCAATCCCAAAAAGTATTTATGGACACATCAGAGGTGAAATGCTACCAGTTCGGACCAGTTCGCCCGAACCGGTAGTAAAAAATGCTACCAGTTCAGGCGAACCGGTATATCCGATGATCAGCTGTGTGATGATCAGCTGTGCCGTGCGATCAAGATTAGCTAGAAAGCAGATTTCCTGCTTTCTAGCTAATCTAAATCGTGCAGCACAGCTGATCCCCACCCTCGCTGTTCTACTTACCTTTGCAGACTGATGGCTTCAAAATGCTCCTTTTTCAGTGCTGCACTGTAGTGCCTGTGGCTTGCATGTGTGCGCAGCAGGCATGCGCATGCAAAGCAAACTGGTAGCAGACTTCAGAGGATTTCACCCCGGGCACACATACAGCTCTTACCTTTCCTCCTATCCATATTAATACAACTTTTAGTTCAAAACCACATTGTGCTTTCTCTGTCCCTGAAGCTACATTGGCACATATTTGCATATATGATACAAAAACAAGGGAAAGACAACACATCTTGAAAAGAAACAACAAAAATAATGCACTACAGTGGCTTTAGCTGGGAGATGAATAGATTATTCCCAATCACTGCAGTACTTCATTTACTTAGAATTCATTTAAGCTGGAACAAGATTGTCAATACCTGTACATTTGGCTATTGTTAATTTAAACTATGTTTTAATTCCCATCTGTATATACCCCTCCCAACTAAGGGTAATATACATGTAATGAAAGCTGTAAGAGACCACCATCACATCAGATGTGTTTGTTTTTGAGATGCTTCAGGGCTCTCAGCTGTTTCTTTCAGCAACAGCCCAGCCCAGCTACCCTTTTAGAAATTCTAGGCAAATTGCACATGGAAGCAAACTAACAGAAGTCAATGAGGTTTGCTCCTCAGATGCCTTTTTTTGTTGTTCTTGATGAGAAATAACTTCCATAAACTCTGTGTGAGGACATTTTTGAAAAACAATAGTAAATAAACCACTATAACACTCCTGTTATAGAATAAAACTGCTGGTATCTGAAATTTCCTTTGCACATTTTACCCTGGTAAGTTATTTCTCCTTCACTATTCCCAACAGAAACAGGAAGTCATTGGTCTTCAATTCATTACATTCATTCCACCAGGGGCTAGTCACAAACAGAGAAATCACAATCTGCTTTTATTTTTATACAGCCATCTGCAGCTTCATTTACTAATGCTCCCCGTAAGAGGAGCTTTTACTACATGGTGCTAAAAATACTATGGATACTTTCAACGTATTTATATTTTCACACATGCTTGTAAAAATCAGCTGCTAACACTTTTTGGCCTGGTTCAAATGCATTCAAAAATTAGTGGGAAAGCTTAATACTGAATAAAGGGCTATGAATATTCACTACAGATGTTATATGATCAAATCAAATATTATTACCGAATCACCAGTCAAAATGAATCTGGAGGAAAAACGGGATCCTCAGAGACCTTCAAATCATACATACTTCCTCGCATAGCCTATTTCTCACTTTTGGGGTTGGGGGTAGGGTGGGGACTTAAAGTCAGTGTTGTCTCTTGGCAACTGCCTGAACAGGTCCCTTCAGTTTTCTTGGTGAATTTTTTGGGAAATGGTTTGTCTCTGCCTCTTTCCTAGGGCTGAGAAGGAATGCCTTTCCCCCAAACACCATTCAGTTGGCTTCTGTACCTAAGGCTGGGCTACACCTTCATTTTTATAAGCAGTGACTCTGTGGTAGACCAGATTTAATAAATGAGTAGAAAATAAAACAATACATCTAAAAACCAGTCTTGTGAACATCAATTTGGTTCCTGCATTATATGCCTTATTAGACTAATGTAATCCATTTAAAGCTCAATTTATTCCATTTAAGATGCATTTCTGGTCAACCGATGGCCTGAAATGTTCTTAAAAGCTTCAGCTGCCTTGTTCAAAAGGAAGTGGTCTGCTTTCTGTTCTTTTTCACCTCCAATATTTTATCTGAATTGCTGTTTGCCTCTGTTCTGCCTCAGTTCCATTTGGGCACAAAACATCTGAAAACATATGATTTCAACAAGAAACGACTACCGGACTCTAGGTCAACTAACAAAAAAAGATACAATTATCTACTATTTCAGGATGCATTTTAACCATGCAAGGCCCATCAACAGTTTTGCTTTAAGTTAGCTGCTACTGCAAACAATTGTGAGACACTTTTACCCATTGCTATGCAATGCATCGAAGTGTGATTTAGGCATAGTATGAATGAACATTGGCTAAATGTTATTTATTTAGTAAACTATAGTTAAGCAAACTCTCTCTTAAAATACGGTAGATCCAGTCTGCATTTAAATATCTTGCCCTTTCAAAGATGTCATTATTACAAGAATGTTTAGAAAAAAGGTATTCCTGGGCTTGCAACCATAATTGAGCCTGGAACTATGGTCATAAGTCATGCTGGTGGTTAAGCAAGTCATCACATGACTGACCCAATTTTATGACTTTTTTTTGCAACAGCCATTAAAGGAATCACCCTGTCATTAAGCGAATGCCATAGTCGTTAAGTTAAGCAAATGCCACAGTCGTTTTTGCTGAAACCCAGAATGTATGTATGTATGTATGTATGTATGTATGTATGTATGTATGTACCATGTTTTCCTGAAAATAAGACCGTCTTATATTTTTTTGAACCCCGAAATAAGCGCTTGGCCTTATTTTTGGGAAGGTCTTATTATTTTGGGGCACGTGGAGCAAGATGGGGCTCCTCTTGCTGTCTTACCTGATTTCCAGCTCTGTCTCTCTAACCCTAATCAGAGGAAATGGCGGGGACCGGCTGCGCATGCGTTTAAATATTTTCGGGGAAGGGCTTATTTTCGGGGGAGGGCTTATTTTTTAGGAAGGGCTTATTTTCGGGGAAGGGCTTATTTTTTGGGAAGGGCTTATTTTCGGAGGAGGGCTTATTTTCGGAGGATGTCTTATTTTCGAGGAAACACGGTATGTATGTATGTATGTATGTATGTATGTATGTAGCTATCTAGCTATCTAGCTATCTAGCTATCTAGCTATCTATCATCTATCTATCAAATTTGTTTCCCATCTCCCAGTTTAGACTTTGAGTGGATTATAGCAAATTAACAAAAAATCCAATAATTATAAATATAAAAACGGATTAAAATTACAACAAAACAAGCTAAAAACAATGGTTTAGAAGGGGGAGGCAGGCTGCCTTCTGTGCTATTGTATGATCACCTTCAGCCAGCAGCTTTTCCTAAGGACCCTGCAAATTGTGGTCATGTGGCCACGGCATGCTGTAAGTGGGCTGGCTGCCAAGCACCCAAAATGCAATCACATAACTGGGGGGATGGCAACCACTGGAACTTCAAATCCTGGTCATAAGTACCTTTTGTTTGGTAAGCGGATGCTAAGCAACTAGTCATAAGTCTAGTGGGGGGGCGCTCGTTACGCGATTTTGCTTCTGCGCATGTGCGGAAACAAAATCGCGCCGAAATCTCGCGAGGGGACATGCGTGGGTGCAAGATTTTGGTGCGATTTTGCTTCCGCGCATGCGCAGAAGCGAAATCACCCCAAAATCACCAAAAATCAGCGGAAAAAAATGGCGACGCGCCGGGTGGACCGGCAGAGAGGGCTCCGGAGCGGTTGCGAAATCCGCCGCTCCCTACCGGAGTTGCGTACTGTCATTGGCATCATAGTGTTAGTTATGTAGTGGGACAAACAGTGCCAGGCAGAAATTCCTTCAGTATCTTTCTCAAAAGATATGATCCTTATGATTCTTGACGAATGTATCTTTTATGTACACTGAGAGCATATGCACCAAGACAAATTCCTTGTGTGTCCAATTACACTTGGCCAATAAAAAATTCTATTCCATTCTATTCTAAAAATATTGTATTTAAAACCTGGTAGAATCCCTGATTATCTTACTTATGTAACCTTTATTTGCTGTAGATGTTGTTCCTCCCCAATGCTGTTTCTTAAGATAGTTCCTCCCTACTCTTCGTCTACTGTTTTTTAAAGACACTTTTCACCTTGCACCTTTAGATATTCTTCCCCCTGGAATAACTTCTTTCAGAGTATTCTCATTTTTCCTTACCATAGTTCTGTTTTTTTGCAGCCAAAAATAGTTTTTACTATAAATTTAACAAAGCAGCACAATGAACATTCAATATGAGAAGACAGTATTGTGAACCTTCTTCCAATATATATAAATGTCAATTTTATCCATCAAATAAGATTGCTTGAAATTGCTGTAGCTAGTACACTGACAATTTTTAAGACTAGTTGTGAACACAAGGTAAACCAATCTGTTTATTTTACAAAACGTTTCCACTTACACCACCCATTGTAATTCCGTCGATAAGTGCCACATAAGGTTTCTTGCAGGTGCCTGTCAAAAATAATAGAATACGTTATCCTACTTAAAATATTAGAATGCACACTTATCTAAGGAAATACATCTTAATAATGTGAATAAAATATTCAGAGGGGTAAGTTAAAAAATTTCAATCCTTTTTTTCATTACTAAGAGCATTTTAAAATATATTTTTATGTTTAAGATACTGGTTCTTTTTTTCCATTCTTAATGTTGTTTTGGGAGGAAAAACCAGCTGTTCATTTAACCTGATTACAATAGTCACCTTGTAAAACATAGCAGAGAAGTAAAAACAGGCCAGAATAGAAAAAAAAGAAGCTGGGGGTACCCGAATTAATAATCAGATTAATACTGATAAGGAGAGCACACAAGAAACAGTTATTTGTTCATTGTCAAAAGAACAACATATTAAATGTTAGATAGGTCTCAATAAGGAGGGCATTCTGTAATCAGAGTTTTACATTTTAAATCTGGAGATACTGTTCTTAGAATAACTTAAATAAAAATTAAGAAAAAGCAAACAAGCTAAAAAGGAAATTGGTTTAAATATTCCACCTTTAATGTTTTTATTAGCTTTACTTATACAGTATTCAATGTAAACAACAAACGGGGACACCCCTAGCAGGAATTGCAAATAAATACTACTAAGCATATATTCAAATAATATAAATTTTGCACATAAGGGGTTATAGCACTCACACTTTATCTTTTGGGATGTGACATTAAAGTGATCTAAGAAAATAACTGTCCTAATTTTAAAACCATTTCATAAAGTTTCATTCTCCTCTGCTGCTGTGCTTCTTTAAATGAATAGCTTTCACTCCTAAACATGGAAATGACTTCCACATCAAAGATACCAAGCAGAACAGACTTTATTGGCTTACATAATAAATATCTATTATCCTAAAACAGAATTTTCACCACAGAGATGAAGTCAAAAGAAGTTATTAAGGGGATACTATAAAAAGTACACATACCAGTGGCATTATTCAATGTGTATTCTTCTCTGAAAAAATCTTTTGTTAATCTGTCTCCATGTTTTCCTGCTTCAGTGATAGCTAAAAAAACAAAACAAATATCAAAGTTAATGATGACATCATTTATTATCCCGAAATATTCCTCATTTTTTTCTTTCCTTCTGGCTTCCACAACTCCTTTCACAAAAATTAGCAAATTCTGTTAACTATGGTGAGAGAGTGGATTACCCAAAATCAAACAAGGCCTGAGGAAATGTCTTCCCATGAGGTCCTCTCAGGTTCAAAGATAAGAAGTTCATGTCAATAGGCCATCCTGGCATTAGCACTCAATGGGGGGAGGGGAGGGTAAGATGACATTTCCTTGGATTCAAAATCAAGGACAAAGCTCTGGACTTTGTAAAAAAAATGTTCACATTCTCACCTTTTATATCACCCCCAGCAGAGAACACTTTTTCACCAGCTCCTTTTATTAATATTAAGAAAGTTTCAGGATCCTGCTCCCACTTCTGAAAGAAATAATGGGAAAGACTATGTCAGAGCATTAGACGTTTTAAATGTGCTGCCTCTTTTCTTTCAAATTATGCAACACATGTAAAAGTCATCTAGATCAGGGTTGGATTGTCCAGAAAGAATAGAAAGCCAAAGCATTAGAACTGTTTGTAACAGGTCTGAGGAATATTGTCTATTGTCAGTGTCAGTCAAATAGACCAGCCCAGGAAATCAACTCCACAGGAAGGCTAAAACTACTGGCTATAACAGTGATGGCGAACCTTTTCGGCATCGAGGGCCCAAACCGGAATGTGCGCACGCATGTGTGAGCACACACTGGACCACCGGAAACCTGAAGACCTGGTGCCAGCTAGACTTCCGGCCAGCACGCCGGAAACCAGAAGAGCAGCTGGCGATGGCGCATGTGCCCACAGAGGGGGCTCTGTGTGCCACCTCTGGCATGTGTGCCATAGGTTCGCCATCATGGGGCTTATAACAGTGTCAGGCCTGGAAGCCATCTTTTACCTTTTTGTATTCAGGCCTGCCACAATTTCTACTGTGGGAAAATGGGAGAGGGAATTATATGGAGTAGGTGATATGTAGTAGTCTAAATAACATTCTTTCCAGAAAGTCAAGGTCGCTGTGCCCTGCAGCTGTGATGAAGTGACGGAGAGGCATCTTCCGTTTTGGACGGGGCCTGATTGGATCGTGTGATGGACATGTGGGTGCTGGGCAGGGACTTGAACTTTCGTTTGGGTGGAGAAAACCCAGCAGCTCTCAGATTTGGGTTTTCCCAGATGTGCCAATATGACATCTTTAATAAAATGGAACTTTGAGGAACTTCAAGCCTCGGAGTCTTATTGCGTTGGGGGTGTTACTTGGAACCCTGACAAACAGAATCTTACAAGAATGATTGTGCTGTACCGACTCCTTCTTTCTATCATCCAGTAAAGCAGAAAGGTATTTATCTGACCCTACCAAATTTTATCTCAATTCTCAGTCTTAAAAGGAAGTTTCAGTCCCTTTTGCCTAGGTAACTGTTCCTGCATATTTCCATCATGAGCATCCTGACACTATACCCCACTATACCTTGGATTCCCAACCACTGCATTTGCAGGATGAGAAATTGCAATTCAGCAATATATGGAGCTCACAATTTTCTACCCTATTACACAGTCCTACGAATGCCGTTTTGAAAGTCGGTCAAATCTATTCATACACCCAGATAAAAATGTGTAAGGTTAAAGTTCAGGAATAGAGTGTATCAAGCTGAAACCTTATAAATACTGCAGTTCTACTTATTGAACGATGGCCAAGGAGAGGCAAGGGTACCCTTTTCTATTGCTGCCCCCACCCTTTGGAACACCATCCCATTTGAGATTAGATCGGGACTGACCCCATACAACTTTTGGAAAGCCCTTAAGACCTGACTGTTCTTCTGGGCATGGGGGTCAGGAGATGAGGTGTGCTCCTGATTTAATCACTGTTGGATGATTTATTCTTAGTTGCAATTTTTCCTTTTCTTTGATTCTCTTATTTTACGATATATGTTTCTTATTTCTGTTATTTATTTTGTTGTTTGGAAGTGTGTTACTCACCAGTGGCATTTTGCAAGATGAGCAACCATATAAATCAAATCAAATCAAGGATTGAGAGAAGTTTTTTCCTTCTTATAATATCCATGAAAGAAGCTGGGAATATTAGCACATTAGACCCCCATCTCTCCTCACCTTCTTTCCACTATACAAGCCAGCATGCAAGAGGTACACACCATCATGGTAGTTACATCCCTTCTTTAAAAAAAAGCTGTAAGAAAGAGAACCCACTATGAAGGCCCAAACGGAGCTTTGCTCTGGGCAGAGCATCTACACAAACAAAGAGAAATGCATACTGTTTCCATTTCTCCCCATCTCACGGACTCCTCATTTTTTCTGAAGAGAGCAGAGTAGGATACCAAAGGAGGAAGATGAAGATGCTCTTACAGTCAATGTATTTTATCACAAGGTTTGTGACATCATTACTATACTCTCAAGCCATGCCATGAATGTCCCACTGAAGACCTGTGTCACAAACAGAACCTTCAACCCTCTTCAAAGCAATGCTTCTCAACAGAATCTATTTACACTTTTAGTGACAGTGTACTAAGAAATCAATGTCAACTTGACTAGAAGTGCCACCTTTGTTTAGCTAGTCTCACATGTCTTCTGTCAACCCATTCATCAATTGCTTTACAGATAGACCTCAACTTGCAACAGTTCATTTAGTGACCATTCAAAGTTACAATGGCACTGAAAAAAGTGACTTATGACCGTTTTTCACACTTATGTCCTTTGTAGCATCCCCATGATCATGTGATCAAAATTCAGATGATTGGCAAGTGACTCATACTTATGATTGTTGCTGTGTCCCAAGTTCCTGTTGCGACTATCTGACAAGCAAAGTCAATGGGGAAGCCAGATTCACTTAACAACCGTGTTACTAGCTTATCAGCTGCAGTGATTCACTTTACTATGGCAAGAAAGGTCATAAAATGGAGCAAAACTCATTTAACAAATGTCTTACTTAACAACATAAATTTTGGGCTCAATTGTGGCTGTATGTCAAGGACTATCTGTATTTAAAACGTTTTGGTACTGTTATAACCTTGGTTTCATATAAAGCCACCAACCTTTAACTGGGTATAGATCTGTCGAATCATGGAAAGAGTAATTGCATTCAGAGCTTTTGGTCTATTTATGGAAATGATGCCAGCACACCCTCTTTTTTCCAACAGAACCTCAGCTATAGGATCCTTAGTCATACTCTGTATGGAATGATAAAGACTTTAATTAAGCTGATGCACCAATGACAGATTGGTTGGCAATTCTACACAATCTGTAATTCTGCAGAAGATCTTAAAAACATAATTAGTACATACTAAAAATGGCTATTTTTAAGACAAGTACTTTGAGCAGAAATCTACAGAAATACCCAATACTGACTATAAGAACCTCCACCAATTTTGAGTCTGGAGTACTCAATTTTGAGTACTTTAGACATAGAACTCTTTCTTACATTCCTTACAACATCTTTGGGTTAACCCATGTTCTTAATTCTCTCATTCTAACACTGTTAAATATACCCAACCTATTACAGAATTGAATTTTATTTAAGAGGTTCCACAGTTAGTAAGTCTATAAGCCAAGGTGAAATCACTAGGAATTGTCAACTCTGTTTTATAGTACTGTTCATAATGCTTCATGCATTTGGCTTACATAAAACTAAATTGTTACTTTTATATTTTAAAGAAAGCCATATTATTTAACTATCTGATGTTCTTCAGATTTTACCCTTAACCCGTCTTGAAACAGAAGATTACCAGATGATTGTTTTGTAAGAAACTTCCTTCATTTTCAAAAGTATTTTTCCTTGAGAGATTGCGATTTGAAAAACACAAATCAACAAACTCTCATTGGGACTGAGGAATTAGTGTTATTAGGGATATTGTATTTTAAACAAATATTTATTCACCCAACTTCCATACTTACTAAGTGTCGTAGTGTGATTTGCAACCTGTTGAATGGCTTCAACCTGAAACAAGAAACTCAAGGTCAGACATATCTCTGCCACAGCAAATGTAAATACATAAAGCAAATTATGTATTTTTGTTAGACTTGTTTTAAGCATGGCTTTCATTCCACTGCATAGTTCTCAAAATGATACATCCATTTAATGTAGTTTCATTTTTTTTCAATATACAGTACAAAGATTTTTTTGCCTCTATTGCTCTGATACAAACAATATATAAATTCAAGAATACTGGCCAGAGATATGGGACTTTACATGACTTTGGTACATTTTTCTCCTAATGCCCTTTCTCCATTGTTTCCCCCAAAACACTCTTAGGATCTGGCACTCAATAGAATAACATAAAACATGTATTTGTACTAATTAATAAAGTCCATCCTTTGTTTTTAATTTTAGATTTTTTTATCCTGTCTTTATTATTTTTATTTTTTTGTATCAGAGGTAAACTGTTTGGAAATTAGGATAGAGAATCGGGCTTTACATATACATATGCAAAGCCCGATTCTCTATCAAAATTTCAAAACAGTTTAACACTGATATTTTTGATTGTTTCTTTTGTAGCAGAAAATTAACTGTCACTGCCCTTGGATGCAGGGCAAGCTCCAAATCACTGCTTAATCCTGCAGTGCAAATTCGGTTGATAAATCAAAATGTTTGCCCTTACAGTTCAAGCTTGCTTACAACTAGGAACACCGACTCAAGCTTTTATGTGCAGTGCCATGCGTGAGAAGATTGTCATCGTTTTGGTGCTGATCAATCAGGATGACAGCGAAGTATTTTTTGCTCGCTTGCAGCGCGTATCTATCTATGAGAGAGGGAGCAGCTGTAATCTACGCTGGGACGCCCAGCTGACACCGTCTCTCCGGGGTTTCATGTGCTGAGATACACGCAACATGCGAACTGGTCTTATTCAAAACGGCAGTTCAACTGTCAGAACTGTCCAAGGGCAGTGTCAGAACTCCGAACTCGGTGGGACTTTTAAGTAAATCCCCGGGGAGAGCGGGACCGCTCAGAGCAAGCGGTGGAGAGGAGGTCTGCACTTCTTCAATCCCCCTACTACTAAGGTGGTCGAAACTGAAGGTAGCCTTTCCCCCTCGGTCGTCGGAATCTACCTGGGAAGACACTTCCGCATCACAGGGGTCACCAGCACCGGCAGCCCCATCACGCCACCGTCTGCTCACGCCCCCTCCCCTCCCCCGCCCAAGCAAGGAGACGCCGAGAAGGCGCGCCCTGATGACATCATCCAAGCGCGCTGGAAGGCAGAGCGCCCGTCTAGCACCTGTACGGAGGCTACCAGAAGCGAAGCGAAGCGAACAGGAGAGAACGACCTCGTAGTCTGGATTAGAAATATCTGGATTTGGATTAATTCTCCTGGCGCAGAAGTCTCTCACAGAGGATAACTTCGTCATGCACTCCACGTTTCACGTTAAGGATGGAGTACAAGAGGCATCCAACAATTATGCATCGCTGGCCATATGGCGGTGACAGTTCTGAGTTTACAGCGAAAAAACATCCCTCCCGTTACAGTTATTCATCGGTGCTTTTAACGGTTCAAATAATGCATTTCAGGAATGGACATTTCGTATGGGGAATTCATAGCCATCACTCTCAGCCTTAGGGAAAAGCAAGCAAGGGTAAACCTGAGTCCTACGGGATTGGGCGGCCTATAAGAACTTTTAATTACATTAAATTAAATTAAATTAAACCACTTCCTAAAAACTTTACAAAAAAAACCTGGAGGAACTGGTACGTAAAGCAGTTTCCAAGAGTCAATACCGACTCGAAGAGACTAAAAGGAAATTTATTTGGCGGAGGAAAGGGCCAGCTGATAAGGTCAGGTCACCGATACATCCGATAGAAATCTGGATCTTGCCCATATTCCCCAGTGTTGCTTTTCCTGATCTGGAGGGACCCGTGCTAGAAAGTTATTTGCGCTCAAAAGCAGGAGCTCCTAAAACCCCAGAACTGCAGCATTGCTTTGCTCTAGATTTTTGTGAATGAAAATACTTAGAAGCAGATTTCAGAGTTCCTCTTCAAAGAACGTGGGACTGCTATAGAGAGCGACTCCTGGTGGTAATTGAACCAACTGCGATAACCGGAATTCACTTTTTTTCAGCTACCAAGGTTCGTGCCCTTGACCGCTGATGCTCCCATCCTGTGACAATTGCCAATTGTAATATATAATTAAAAAATAATCTAAAGTTGAATTATGTCTGTTGTGGCTGCTCGTCCCTCCACTTTCAGTGCCTTGAACACAGAACAAAAAAAACCAACAGAAAGATCCCCTCCCTCCCATCTTTTCCAGGGAAAGCTATTGCTTTCTACTCCCTGTAATGCAGCTGTTATACAAAGGTAACCTGTCTGGTGATTCAAATGTTGGAAATAGGAATGTGGAAACTCAGGTTTACCCTCAGCTATGGATGGATATTTTTTTAAAAAAAGCAAAACTCTGAGCAAGAAATCTGATCATGAATTGAACATGTTCGTACTGTTGTACTTCATGTAAAAATAAGGAATATACAATTTCAATAACCAGATGAGAAGAATGAAAACAATCCATTGTATATTGCCTGTTTTAATTTTCAGTTATCTGATAATGCTGAAGTTGGGATAGAGACAGTTTCTTACAATAGGTCTGAGTAATTTTTGATTAAAGATAAAGAAGAATATAATATGAAGATTTGATAATGAGTGATAGAATGAAACTGTTGTCCATTGACATACAGTATATAAAGAAAAACAGGAATGGTGCATTAGGATTTTTTGTGTATGTGCTTTGTGACATGCTGTCAAAAGTGATTAGATTTTTTTTTTAAGTTTAGAAGGCAGCATCAAAAAATATTAAAAGAAATCTAAAATGCTAATCATAATACCGTAATTAAAAGTATTGTATGCACTTTTGTCTTCATCAAAAACAACCATTTATAATTCATCAATATTTTACTTGGATTAGAAGCTATGTTAAAAACAATTCAAAATTTAAAAATTCAATTCAAAATTACTGTTCTCATGGTTGGTGAACTGGAAAGACAATTATGACATAAGGCCTTTCATTGTGACATCATATCCCCTACTAACTGGTTCTCATGCTAAGTAGGTACAGTAATAGTGTTCACAGGAAAAAAGAACACAATTCCTTATCTATTTTGATGGTTTTTACCCACAGCTCTGTTGAATGAGTGTGTAAGACAAAGAATCAGTAATATATAAGAAGAAAACAAAACAGTTAAACATGTAAGTAAGATTTCTCATTATCTAAGATGGTCTGAAGAACTTATTACAAATTATTTTTAATTATTCTTTACTTTCAACTACCGTATATGTACCAGAACTGAGTTCATACAACTCCTTCCACGTTCCTTCATACAACAACAATATTTCTCTTTATTTTTTGAATACACACATATAGTTAACACTGGGATGGGGAAATTGAGTATTCTCTGTATTTGTTATAACTGCTTTTCTCTATGGCCATTTGATTGATGTACATCAAACCTGTTCTTTTAAAAATATGGAGGGACAATCTTAAAGCAATCCTTCCGCTAACAATAAATTTGATGCAATATTTATTGTTCATTTAGATGTACATATGGGGATTTCTTACCATTTTTGTCTGCTAGGTTTTTGGCAAAACAATACTAATGTTATGAGATACTATGGGAAGTAGCTTTATTTTTCACTATAACATCAAATAAAATATTCTAAGCAATCTGAATATCTTAATCTAACATTCTTTGAAATGTACTCTTGGGCCAAGTATCTTGCAGGAGGGAATTGGAAATCTAGGTTTAATTGCTACCAAAAGTGGCAATTATGGTCTTTCACTAGTGACCTAATTTAGGGAATCTAAATCCAATCTAGTTCTAGTAAATAGGGTGGTCATGTTGTTAGTATCTGTCACATTCTTGTTGTCATATAAAGCTACAAGAAGTTCCAATTGATGTCAAGCTGACTAGTACTCTGATAACCTCTCTATCTTTCAGTTCCATTGTTAGTTTGTCCATTTCTGCACAATCGAGCACCTTTTTTTTAATTATCATAGCGTTTGAGGGAATATTGTCTGATTTCCAGTTTTGGACAAATATGATCCTGGCTGCAGTTATTATATGGAGCATAATGTACTGATATTTTTTTACATATATTTCCTTTTATGATACCTAATAAAAACAGCTCTGGTTTCATCTCAATTTCTTGTCCTATGATTTCCTCCAACCATTTTTTAATTTTCATCCAGTACTTTCTTGCTTTTGGGCAAGTCCACCACATGTGATAGAAGGTCCCTTGATCGTGGTTGCATTTCCAACACTTTGCCGATATATTGGGGAACATTTTGGCCAATCTTGCCGGTGGTAAATGCCAACGATAAAATATTTTATAAATATTTTCCTTATAAGCTGCCGACAATGTTAGTTTATAGTTTTTCTCCCATATTTTCTTCCAATGTTCTAATTCAATATTATAGCCAAAGTTTTTGGCCCAAATTATCGTTTCTTTCACTGCTTCCTCTTCCATTTTATATTTTAACAGGCAATTATAAGTTTTTGTTATCATTTTTTCTTCCGTCCCTAATAATATTTTATCCAATTCTTGTTGTTTTTGAAATCCATATTTTTCTAAGTTTTTTATATCTTGTCTGGATTTGTAAATATGGCCACCAATCTATTTCTATTCCTTGAGATTTTAATTCTTATTTAGTTTTAAGTTTTTCTTGCTCATCCAATAATTCTTTATAGGTCACCACCTTATTTAGGTCTAACACGTTAAGGTAAATTATGGCTTCCATGGTTGATAACCACTTTGGGATTTTTGTATAATGATTTCTCTTAATTTTCTCCCACACATCTAGCAAGGCTCCTCTAACCTGGTGTCTTTGAAAATATGTATGAGATTTGTTGTTCCCCTCCCACATAAAAGCGTGCCATCCGATTTGTAGATCATGGTCTTCTATTGTTAGTATCCTTTCATTTTTAAGTATTATCCAGTCCTTAAGCCAAGTTACGGCTGTTGCTTGATGATATAGTTCCCAATCTGGGAGCCCAAAACCTCCCTTGCTTCTGGCATCCTGTGGGAGTTTCAGTTTGCTTTCTTCCCCAACCCAATAAATTTTAAAATTGTTTTGTTTAGCTCTCCCAAAAAAATTTTTCCAAGTTTTATTGGCACCATTTGGAATAGAAATAGAATTTTAGGTAAGATGTTCATTTTTATTGTCGTGATTCTTCTAATTAATGATATTTGTAATTTTGCCCAATTTTCCAAATCTTTTTGTATTGTTTGTAATAGTATAGTATAATTATCTTCCTTTATAGAGGAACATTTTGCTGTCAGCCAAATTCCAAGATACTTCACTTTTTTGACTATTTGAATTCCTAATTTCTCTTCCAATTTTTCATTTTGGTTGTGTGTTAGATTTTTAGTTATTATTTTTGTTTTTTCTTTATTTATTTTTAAACCCGCTACATTGCCAAAATCCTCTCTCTCCTGAATTAATATGGTTCCTGTTTCTAGGGGGGGTTCTATAGCAGTGGTTCTCAACCTTCCTAATGCCGCAACCCGCAGCCTCGCCGCAACCCACCCCGCTGTGACGCCTGCTGCCACGACGCCCGCTCTGCCGCCGCCATTTTGGTTCTTTTACCTCTGCGCATGCACAAAGCGTTCTGCGCATGCACAAAGCATTCTGCGCATTCGCAGAGGGTAAAAGAACCCAGATGGCAGCGTCTGGACGAAGTCTCCCGACCCCTGTGAAAGGGTCATTCAACCCCCAAAAGAGTAGTGACTCCCGTGTGTGATTTCCATCCCTTCTTTTCCCCTCCAGCCTGTCGTCTCTCCATCCCCGAGAAAGACGCGGGTGCAACGTCCCCTCCAAAGTTTTTTTTTAAATGTCTTCTGATTGTGCTCCATTAAGCACTTAAGCAGCCTCGCTGTAGCCCACTGGTGGGGTTTCTTCTTGAAATCCAATTTAAAATATTTAGTTCCTTAAATAAAAACGTATTCATTATCAATGTAAATTATCATCGACTACATTTACAAAAAAAAGATAATCATTCAAATTCCAAAATTTTCAGAAATTAACTCATTTCGTCCATTTTTAGTTGTTATTCTTCCCTCCTAATAATACAGATATATTTTAAATTTAATCCATCAAATCAAACTTGCATCAACCATCTATATTAATAACTGTATTTAGTAATTGTCATCTCCTCAGACGACAGGGAGGGAGAGTTGGATGAAACAATTGAGTTGTAGCCATTTTCTTATTGTTGTCTTTTGGCTTTCTGGGGCTTCTTGATGTCAGGAAATATGTTTACACTACTTCCATCTTGCTAGCCTTTGAAAGCTTCAAAGGTGATCTGGAGTTGGGAGCACGGAGCTTGCTTTAATCTGAATTCGGTCTCTGGGTGCACTGTCCATTTTGCCTTGTGATTTCCACACCCACCCACCCACTTTGCCCTCCCCCTTTCCTCCTTCTCCCCCTTCCTTTATCCTTTAATCACTCTTTCCATCGGTGGCAGTGAGATAACTTCACTGGGTGTGTTGATATGTGTTATGTGCACCAGCAGGCTGGCTTAACACAGGAGTAATTAAAACATTTTATATTCTGATGACCGCTTCTAGGCACCACATCAGCCTGCTCAACCCTTCAAATTCACCATTTCTGAATCCTGTGTCGGATTAAGGAGGAGTTTCAGTTTTTATAGGCTCCGTACCACAGGTAATTAATTGTATTTACTTTCTCTGCTCCTGCAACTTGTTTCTAGTTTGGCTTTCTTGCTTCCTTTTCACCTGACGCACATGTGGCTCTTTCATTCTTATTAGGCGAACACTTCTCTCATTGGGTTGCTCTTTTGCATTCCAGACCAGTTGGTGGAAATTTTCGTGTCCTGCCACGCCAAGCCAATGGCAAGCCCGCAAGCCCCTCATCCAATGGCAGCCAAGGCTTCTGACTTTTGTGGTTCAGGAGGGTAGAAACGTAAAGCTAAGACTGGAATCAATGTTGTTATGAAGAAAAAGTGCAGCTTGAAGTTTAAACCAGAATGGTTGAGAGAGGTAGTAGAGACTAAACTGCCGACTTCGTCTAAAAAACAGTTAACAAAACTGGGCGACATCTTCACTTATCGTGAAAGTAGTGGAGACGTTGTTTGCCAGATATGCCAAGAAACTTGTACAGGTGGCGCATTCACCACTGGAAAACAATGGAATGATTGGAAAATTGATTATTTGAAGCGTCATATAAATCAGAAGATTCACCTGGATTCGGTCACTAAACTACGATGCCAGAAATATGGAGGGCTGCAGAGGCTACTGACTGAAAGTGCAGAAAGCAGAGCGAACAGAAAAGAAGTTTCACTGCGAAAAAATGGCAATGCTGATGACGTCAAAGTTTTGTTTGATAATGTGTTGCTGGCCGTAAACATGAATGCATCTATATTATCAGTCAAAGACATACATGACCATATTGGCAAGTATGTGTCCATTCCAGAGAGCTGGCGCAGCAAGAATTATGGCTTTGAGTTCGTGGAGTGCATCAACGCAGTTGTTCAGAAAGAAGTCATTCGTGATCTATGTAATGCCAGTTGTCATACTCTTATTGCTGATGAAAACACCAATGTATCAGTCACCGAAATGTTGATTTTGTATGCGAAATTCTGCCCATGTAATGCCACGATTTATAAGACCGTGTTTGTATGAATTTTACAATTGCCAGCGTGCAACAGCACAGCAATCACAGCAGCCATAAAAGAGTTCTATGCTATGAACAACATCGACATTCAAAAGATGGTCATGTTTACGTCAGACAGTGCGTCTGTGATGCTGGGTAAGAATAATGGTGTGGCTGCTCAGCTTCGTCGAGATGTATCCCATTTGCTTGAACAGCACTGTGTGGCACATCGAGAAGACCTGGGGATTGATGACGTGTGTAAGCATGTCTCACTGATGAAGGACATCGAGACTTTACTATGAACTGTCTACACTCTGTTCTGCCGTTCTTCTGTGAAGAAAACGGCATTTGCAGAACTAGCAGAAGTTCTCGAATGTGAATCGGTAGCCTTCAGACCTTTGAATGAAGTACGATGGCTTTCCAGACATTTTGCATTATGAGCATTGATGAGAAACATTACAGTTTTGGTTGAGTACTGTAAAGAGCAAGCAGAAACACACAGTGACCCAGTCTGCAAATATTGTTACAGAAAGTTGACGGATCCACAGGTTCGTGCTGCACTGATCGTGTTTGACAACGTTCGCGAATTAGCCGAGTTGAACAAGCTGTTGCAAAGAAGCAACCTGACACCAATCAAAGCCATTCAGTTTGTGAAGGCCAGAATAACCAAGCTTCACCTTCAGTATTTAGGCGAAACAGCTTACTGGAATGATGAAGCTCGCAAATATATGCAGAGCAACCCAGACATTGACACGACTCCCATACTCAGATTTATTGAATGTTTGTGCTTGCATCTTGACAGTCGTTTTCCAGACAATGAGCTGACAGATTGGAATATATTCGAAACTGCTGCTCTGTCGAATGTGATCTCTTTTAATTTTGGGAAAACTGAGATTGCAACTCTGGTTGGAAAATACCAGCATTTCTTTGATCATTTGAATGAAGTCAACATCACATCAGCTGTACAGTTACAATATCGTGACTTCAAATTTCTGATGTCAGAGAAATTCAAGTCTGGATTAATGCACTCATTCAACGATGTAGTTCAATTTGTACTAAGAGAGCAACAGTTTGGATTGCTGTCACATCTGCTGGATATTTGCGCAACATTCCAAGCATCAAGCGCCGATTGCGAGTGAGGTTTCAGCCTGATGAATGCCATCAAGACCAAAGCTCGCAATTGGCTGCAAACTGAGCACTTGGATATGCTGATGTGAATCCGATCTTACCAAACTTCAGGGGCGCAGATTGATCTCGACAAAGTGTACTCGGAATTGTCGTTAAAGAAAGACAGACGTGAGAAACTGTAAGATGAGACAGACTTTCAGTGACTAACCGTGTACATTACCGTAAACACTATACAAGTATTTTAATATTGCAGACTTGCAGTATTATAAGTGATACTGATATATAACACTTTTAATTAAGCGAGTACATTGAATAAATATTACTTTGAGTTTCAAATAACACTGATTTCGTTATTGTCTTGGGTGACATCTGTGAAAATGTCCTCAGCCATGAAATGTCAAATGTCATCGGCCATGAAAGGGCATGTATGAGTTTTTAAATTTTTTATCTGTTTTAATGTGTTTTTTATATTTTATATTTCCAAATGATGTTAAGCCACCCAGAGTCTTCTGGGAGTTGGGCGGCATACAAATGCAACAAATAAATAAACAAACAAACAAATAAATAAATAAATTCAGGTGCTCATGGAAGAAAACGTGCCGCTCAGACACTATACTTTTCTGCTCACACCAAAAAAAAATTAGAGGGAACATTGCACGGGACTATTTATTTATTTATTTATTTATTTTAGTGTTCTTATATGCCGTCCTACTCCCTGGGGACTACTTACCTTGGCAGAGGAAAAAGAGCAGAACCCCACGCAAAGTGAGCTCTTGCAGCAAAGCGAGCTCTTGCAACAACCCGATGAGGGAGCCTGAAGCACTTCTTTGCACAGAGTCGCATTGGAGACTTTGGAGAAAGGGGCGGGGGCCGGAGGGGGGAATCCTAAGGAGGAGGCCGGGATGGTTTTATTGCAACCCTAGAAGTGTGAGGGTGGGGGTGGAAGAAAACCCAGGGGGCTTATCCCCAACGCAGAAACAGCTCGTTTTTGAAAGGATGCAGATGGAACAAGACCACAACAGAAACCAGTGAAAAGATCACCCCAATTCTTTATTTATTTACAAATGTTATTTCTAGCCCTCTCCTTTCCCAGTCAAGTAAGCCCTCACTTCCCCCACCCCTTTCCCCTCATTTGCAGTCTCAAAGCAGGAGGCAAACGGGGAGGGGGAGGGTGGAGGAAAGATATTTCTTTTATTCTTGCTGATTGTCCCTAATCTATTTTCTCTCCCAGAGCATCCTGGGACACGTAGTTCTCCATCCAAGCATTTCTTTGACATACGCCAATAAGAAACTACCATTCCCATCAGGAAGCACAAAACCTTTTTAGCCTCCTGTCTAGTTCCCCCCAACTGCTCCTCCCACCAAGCCCAAACTGCGCTACAGATCAAAAGTCCTGCCCTGCAGTTTGCTGTCGCCTGCGCTACCGCACAGCTGCGCACCTTACAGGGAACAGTGGTCATGACCCCCAGGTTGAGAACCGCTGTTCTATAATGAATGCCATATCGTCTGCAAATACCTGTGTTTTGTATTCTTCTTTTTTAATTTTTAACCCTTTAATTTCCTGTTTTTTTCTAATCTGTGTCAACAGTATTTCTAAAGATAAAATAAATAGGAGAGGAGATAGTGGGTATCCTTGTCTAACCCCTTTAGTTATATTGACTTTCTCTGTTAACTCTCCATTTACTATTATTTTAGTAGTTTGATTTGAATATATTGCCTTCATTATCATTATAAAGTTTTCCCCAAAGTTCATAATAGTTAATTGTGTAATCAGTTTAGCCATTCTTTTATGTATACTACTATGCCTCTCTTCTTTGTTTGAGCCAATGCCAGATGAAGTTTCCCTAACTTGGGAAATTTTAGTATACTGCCATATTTTTCTTTGAAATGGACCTACTGCATGCAAATGATATCCATATTTTGTCTCTGCAAATTTTTCAATGTTCGTTTTCATTTAACCATCGAATTCAAACCGTTGATGTTAAGTGAAAACATCTTAATTCCCCCTTCTTCCATCCTATTGTTTGTATGTAGATTTTGGTCCTCCCTTTGCTCTTGTCTCCGTTTGTGCTCTTGTTCTGGCTCCTTCCCTTTCATAACGTTCTATTTCTCTCCATTCTCTTATGTCTTGTTCCGAAAGTTTTTCCTCTGAGATCTGTTCTTCTTGGCTTTTATTTTCTATCTCCTCTCTACTGTCCTGCTCTTCATCTTCCACTATATAATGCTCATAGAACTCTTGTGCCTTGTCTAAAGAGTCAATTCGGAATTTTTTTCCTGCCAGGTTATTAGCATACCTTCCGGTATGAGCCACCTGAACATAACTTTGTGTTTAATCAATTGTGTCGATAAAAAATGATAATTTCTTCTTTTTTCCCGTACTCTTCTCGGTATCTGTTTTAACGTTAAAATTTATTTTACCTTATAGACCAAGGGATCATCTCTTGTCTTACTAAAGATTTCGTCTCTATTTTTTTTCCTTGTAAACCTAATATGCACTTCTCTAGGGAGTTTGTGTCTACGTGCATAATTTGTATGAATCCTGTAGACCTCATCTATCTCATTAAGGGTCTCTTGCTTATTTTTCCCCAGGGTGTCCGCTAATAATTCTGCCATAAGTTTTGGACGGTCTTCCTCCTTAGTTTCTACAATGTTTTGGAATCTGAGGAAAAATGCTGATTTCTCCATTTCCAGATGCAATATTGCCTCCTCCAGATCTCTGTTTACCGCCATCAATTTATTTTCTGTTGCTTTCAATTTCTTTTCCATTTGCTATGTTCTAGTTTTCACTGTCTTTATTTTTTGTTCGTTTCTTGCTATCACTTCCTGTATTGTCCCAATTTTATCGTCTATTTTGCGGATGTCCTCTTTCACCTCTTCCATCTCACTCTTAATTTCTTCATGGTTTTTGGTTATTCCTTCCTGCATCTTCAACATTGTTTCTTGGATCAGAGTTAGCGTCGATTGCACACTCTGCAGGTTTGTGGTGGAACCTGCTTTTTCTCCGCCTAATATACTTTCCACTGTACGCTGTCCCGATGGGGAGGCTATTGTCGAGGTTGGTTTTTTTCCTATTTTCGTGACTGTTGTCGTCATACTTGTCATTTTTAATGCTTTAAAAATATTTTTCCACAATATCATACACGTTAATCTTCCTTCCAACCCTTTCCCCTCCTATCTATCCTCTGTCTATCTTCTGTTATATACTAAATTGTTATTCAATATCACTGTTAATATATCTCCTACTGTAATCTAATAATTCTACTTACCAATTTAAATATATAAAAATAAATAATTCACGTTTAAATATAAATCTCAATATGCCTTACAAAAACCAACCCCTTTAAATATTGTAACTTATCACCTTATAGATTTCATAAATATCAAAAATAGTTAAATTCATATATTTCTCATAATCAGTTTGTAAGTATGTACAAAATATATATTTATATGAAGACCTATAACAATATTAATTTTCCTTAATTTTCTTCATCAAGTTATATATATATACATTTATAGCAGTAGAAATCACATAAAAAGGAATAGAATATACAATAGATCTGGGATTTTAGAGGTTATATACTTAAAGAAGTTTATGTAACAAACAGGGAGATCTATACGCTCCTATTTTAAACGTGGATCTTCTGGCGCTCTTACTCTGGGCACTGAGAGTTCAACTATGTTCAATGTCTTTAAATATTTCCATTCTGTCCGTTCCTTTTCTTTGTCTCTATGCCGCTCTTAAGTTTTTCCCAAAATGGTGTTCCCCTTCAATTTAGTACAGTCACCGTTCTTTCTCCACCTGAATTTTCTTCCAAAGCCGTGGATTTGTGACTGTTCTAGCCCAAAGTTATCATCAACAAACAAGAGTTATCAAATAAACTTTTTCGATAAAAGCCCTCTCAATTATTTCGATCACCTCAAACACAATCTTTTTTCCAATATCTATCACCGTACTGTCTCCGCTCCAACCGCCAAATCACCGCTTTATCACCTTCTAGGTGACTCGCTCCTCTGCTGGTGTAACACGTACTTTCCACAATATCTGAAAGACTTTCGATGTTATTCTCCTTACTCGTCTCTTCTTACTGATACTTCAAGCTGTTTGCCTCTTTTCTCTTCCTGCTTGCACAGTCGGGCCGTCACGCCACTGGATCTGCCTTGGGAGGCCGATTTCTTCCTCATCTGATCTGAGGAGTTTCTCTCATCCCGGGAGATCACACCCTCACCGTAAACTCCAAGGTCTCCCCTCTCTACCATTGTTCCCTCCAGGATCAACTTCGCCCAATGAGCCTCAAAAACCACGGAAAATCGGGCAAACTTAGCGGAGCCCCACTTGTTTGCACCGTGCCAGTGTGACGTCACTGCCGGAAGTCCACAATGCTAGACTTTAACGCTTTCTACTTTTTTAACTGATTCAATTTGGCAATAGAAGAAAAATAACCTCTAGCCAAATTTGGTTGATTTCTCAAGCTATGAAAGGCTGCCCCCCTCCATTATTACTTAGATCAGGGGTGTCAAATTAGATCTGGCCCAGGGGGCAGCCCTGGAAACAATGAAGGACTGGCCTGCGGTGCCTCTGCCAGTAAAAACGGAGCTCGGGAGGGCCGTGGGCGGTCCTCCTAAGCTCCATTTTTGCTGGCAGAGGGTTGCAGGAGGCCATCACAGCCGAAAATGGAGCTCACCAGCCTGTTTTCGCTGGCAGAGTGCTCTTGCTGCCACAGGCGCCCCTGACATGAGTGACATTGAGCTGGCCACACCGACCCTGGCCACACCCACTCCTGACCCAAGGTCAAACACAACCCTGATGTGGCCCTCAATGAAATTGAGTTTGACATCCCTGACTTAGGTGAAGGAATCTCCTAGAGCTGTGGTGTCGAACCTATGGCACGCGTGCCAGAGGTGGCACGCGGAGCCATAGAAGCCGGCACGCGAGGGTTCCCACCGGCAAACCGGAAGTGCGAAAAAACGCACTTCCGGTTTGCCGGTGTGCTGTTTTTTGCACTCCGGAGGCTTCAGGGAAGCTCCCTGAAGCTCCGGAATGCAAAAAACTACAAAACGGACAAACCGGAAGTGCACTTTTTCGCACTTCCGGTTTGCCGGTTTCGTCGTTCCAGGCTCCGGTAAGCCTTTGTGCGGGGGTGGGGGGTTGTGCGCATGCGCAGGGGGCAGCATGGGGGGGTGTTGTGCGCATGCATGGGGGGGAGGGAATGGGTGTGGGCACGCGAGCGCGCGCCCCCCCTTTTTGGCACACGAGCCGAAAAAGGTTCGCCACCACTGTCCTAGAGACTCCAAATCTAAACTGCAGGCTTGCGCTGAAACCATCTTTAACCTCTCTTATTTTCCCAAAAACTACACTATTGTCTCTACTTTTTTTACACCTATAAATCCAGAAACAACTATTTTTGTGGCAGCTGCTATAAAGTATGGCATTTTAAAGATGTAGAAATATGCCCATAAATTTCTCCTTCTCTCTTCAAGAGTCAACTTGAACTGTGGACTTCTGGCCAATTTCTGCCTATAACTTGTCTTGTAAAATCACAACCTATCTTTCAACTTATCATTAGCAGGGCTAATGTCAATATGAAAGCACTATCCACCTATATTTTTCACTGGTAACCATTTGTGCTCACTGAGACATACCATCTGTTTTTACTTCTCTTCCAAAGAATATTTTATTTTGTAACAGCTGCTCTGAACATCCTACTAGTCACAGAAATGTACAATAGCCACCCTTGCATCGTGGATTCTACTAGTTCCTTCCCATTAGTTTATAGTTTATGCAGATCCTGCACATATATACTTTGAACAAAGACAAAAAATAATGCAAAAAAATTGACCAACAGAATCCATCTGTACTTCCTCTTTTATAACCTGTATGTATTGTCACCAATTATTGAAAAGGGTGTGGAAAAAAGTATACGGAACAAGGTAACTTGTTTTCACAGCAAAACTCAAAGCGTATTTATTCAGTTTCAAATTCCAGGTAACTATACCTAAGATTACAGTATTTCATGTTTACTCTGAAGTTCCACTTTATTTATCTATCAAGTTTATATGCCCGCCAATCTCACATAAAGTGACTCTGGACTTAGAATGAAATATTCCATGATAGGGTGTCAGTTCTGAGCTGCAAGAATCTGGATGGCCACTGGATATTAGCAAAGAATTACAGAGGACCCTCTGCTGCCATCTAATCCAGATTTTTGCAGATCAGATCTGGTAACACCATTCAACAAAGCATTGTCCAGAGTACCTTTATGTAAGTTGCTACCTAAGTCAATAACAAAATATTTTTTTAAAAAGGATCCTAGATAAACCTTTGCAAAGTTCATATAGGTGACCAATATTTCCTCTGTAGTTAAAAACAGAACACAATCCTATGTAGGTTGATTCAAAAGCAAGTCCCAGAGAGTTTAACACAATAAATTCTGACCCAATTAAATGCAGCCATAAAATTAAATCAACAATTCCTTAGCAGTTGTTAGGGTGACATACAATGGCTATGTTCACACAACATCCTTAACAAGGTCAAAGACTTAGCAATTATATTCACTTCACATGCTATCTTGACTATTGTGAACCATGGTTAATTTTTGTTATCTTAGCATGCTGTGAGGTTCCAAATAGCATCCAAAATTAAATCAGAGTCAGAGTCAAAGTATTCCTCAAAGTCCCAATTTATTATTAGAGCCATGTTGATACATCTGGGTGAAACCCGAATCTGAAGTCCTCCGGGTTTCACCATCTAGTTGAAAGTTCAAGTCCTTGCCCACCACACTCACAAATCCATCACGTTGTCCAATCTTCACTTGCCATGCTGGCAGGGTCCACCCATCTCCTTCTGTGCAGGTGCAGAGACAAAGGATGACCTTGGCTTTCTAGAAAGAATTTGTTATAGCTACATACTAACAACCTCATACAATCCCACCTCCTATTTTCCCACAGTAGAAAATGCATAGTAGAATAGTATAAAGTATGGCAGGCCAAAGATCCCAAATAAAATGGCTTCGGCCTGACACATGCTATGTCATACCCATTCTATTTAGTTGCTTTATGGTTCACTAACTAACTTTGTTATATGAAAGAGCAATAAGCTGTATGATTGTTTCTGTAAGTATGTGTTTCCAATTTCAGCAATTGCATATATTCAGTGATTAGCAAATTATATGCATTGTTTATGTAAATGTATTGACATAATTCCTAGCACAAACTGTATAAAGGAGTTGATTCTTTAATGCTGCCTTCTTTAAAGCCTGTGAATAGAGAATGAGTAGGATGATTTTATAGACCCAGAGGCCTAAAGTTGCAGTGGGAAAACCACAAAACTCAGCAGGAGTATTACATGTATAAGCAAGATAATCAAATGATAAAATCTGATAATGGGATGGCTCCAAGGTGACGGAGAGAAAATAACAGGAGTATTTTAAAGTAGGAAAAACTGCTTTAAAAATATTGAAAAAAGGAAGAATTATTATATAAAGGAAGCTGCAAGAACTTAAGAGTGAAATTGATCAATATTGATGCATTTCCCACTAGGAACTTAGAATCACAAAGGCATTATAGATATAAGGTTTGTCCTCATTTTTGTTTTTTGTTAAAAAGAGAGGAAATAATTGTAGATAACTCTAGAAGATACTATAGGTTACTAGGGAAAAATAAGTTTTAATGCATCTGAAAAATGCATTAAACTCTACTCTAAAGAAAGTGTTCTCTAGTATATAAACTGTATGTGGGAAATGCCAGTATGATAAATTTGAGTTGTACTACATGTAAGTGCTGATCTCATTTATGAATTGTTCAGTATTCTTCTCTATTAAATCTATAATTTGGAGCTGATTGCCGTATTTAGGAATAAATTTACATGAGTTAAAGTTGTACATTAAAATAAAAAAATCAAGTAAAAAGGGTCATTTTCATACATCCACAGAAAATCTGAGGTCGCTTTATTCCAAAATATAGATGTACAAGAGCCAGTTTGATATAGTACTTAAGGCATCAGGCTAGAAACCGGGAGACTCTGAGTTCTAGTCCTGACTTGGGCTCAAAGCCAGCTGGATGACCTTAAGCCAGTCACTCTCCCTCAGCCTTGGGAAGCAGGCAAGGGCAAACCACTTCGGAAAAACTATGCGAAGTAAACTGCTGGAAGCTGTCCAGGCAGTTTCCAAAATTTGAAAATGTTTTTTTTTTAAATGATATAAAGGGACTTTTGTCTCCAAATATATCTTCAGAGCCAGGACTTTAATTATGTAAGTATCCACTAGCATCAGATTAAACAGGTTTTGGATGAATTTCCTCTACTTTGGTCATGCAGTTTCCTTTTTCAAGGGAATTCTGGGGTTATAGCCCTAATGCTCAAGGAGAGTAGCAGCTTGGTGAAAAGAGATGGAGAGGTGAGAGAAACAGACCAGTTCTAGTTCAGAAAGCTTTACTACAGAATTGCCTGCAAGATACAGCAACTTAGATAATCACTTACAAACAGGCAAACACACAAATTGTCTATTACTGTATTAACATCTTGAGTACTTTTGATAAATATTTTTATGTGAAAAAATAAGTATGTTTTTTTCCTCTTCTTCTAAGACTTGTTTGAGCAGCAAAAAAAATACCAGTCCTGATTTCTCTGCCCCAATTGCAAGCCCTTATTCTGCTCAGTATTGAGCTAACATTACAGATTGAATGTGGGACTCTCTCTAATGTGGACTGGGGTTGGGTGAGTTTTGGCTGATTAGGGCCACATCATCAAATAATGAGCTAAATTGAGTCCAAAGCAAAAATGATGTCCGGAGAGGAGGAAACCCTATTTTCAAACTGGAACAACTCAAGATAACCTCTAGTTGCCTCAACTGGGGCTGTGGATGAGATGGAAGCAAAATCATGAGGACCTGGCACATAATTGTCCCATGTATCTGGGTTGAGCAATGGTTTCTTGAGGTGAGTGTACATTTCTTTTTTCAAAGATGGAGGTAACATTCCGTCTATCAAGGACATCACTATCCTGAATCAGTTTCCCAACACTTCCCTGGAGGCTTTTGCCAACCAAAAGAACAAGAATCCAGACAACAGAAGATTGTGCAGAAGATCCTGCCCACTTCCTTAGGAATTAGAGGATCAAACTCATTCCAGATAGCAGGATTTGCCCCAAAACACATCATGTTGCTTGTCTTGTGCCTTGGGGTCAAATCTATACCTAGCTACCAGTAGTGGGTTCTAAAACCCTTTACTACCGGTTCATGTGTGCGCTCATGTGCGCGTGTGACACTTCTGTGCATGCGAAGAAGAGTCCCGGGCAGGTGGACGGAGCCTCCCACTGCCGGCGCTATCGGTTTTTAGAACCGGGCCAAACCGGGAGCAACCCACTGCTGCTAGCTGCTACAATCCATAAAGCCACATTTCATAATCTAGCATGATGCATGAACACAGTCATTTATACAATAAACTGATGAGCAGAACTATGGCTTAGTACAATCTTCAAGCTCAACTATAGTGTTAAATAGTATAGTTTTGTAATTAAGCCCTTACAAATTATACAAAATTTCTACCCTCAGTTGGATAGCCTCTAACATTGGCTGAATATGCTAATAAATATGGAATTATGTTTTATCTCCATGCGAGGAAAAACTGCACATGCATTTTGCCTATCAAATTATTGTTAGAAGCAAAGAAACAGAATCAGTTTTGTTTTGTTTCATACTGTACTGTTAACCTCTTGAGAGTATGTTCTCTGTTGAAAATAAATATATGCCTAGGAATTTCTAGCATCAACAGGTCATATAAATGATTTGCATGTTAATTTAATTTAAGCAGATTAATCAGTCTTTTCCATTTCCTAGAGAGAATTATAAGTACCATATTTTTTGGAGTATAAGACACACCTTTTTACCCCCCAAAAGAGGGTGAAAATTTGGGTGCGTCTTATACACCGAATGTAGCCCTACCCACCCACCAGCCCCCACCCTTCGGAGGTTTTCGGCCTCCGTGCGTCTCATTTTCGGCCAGTTCCAGCCATTGCTGGCCACCGCCGCAGCAGCCGTTGCTGCCCAGAGCCACTGCCCCCGCCGCGACTGTCCCCGCCGCTGCTGTCCCCGCCAACGCTGACGCTGTCTCCGCCGCCATCCTCGCTGTCCCCGATGCCGCTGCCGCTCTCCCCGCCGCTGTCGCTGCCTCCGCCGCCGCTGCCGCAACTGTCCCCACCGCCGTCCCCGCTGTCCCTGCCACCGCTGCTGCTCTCCCCGCCACTGTCCCTGCCTCTGCCACCGCTGCCGCCGCCGTGACTGTCCCCACCGGCGTCCCCGCTCTCCCTGCCGCCGCTGCCACTCTCCCCGCCGCTGTCCCTGCCTCCGCCGCTGCTGCTGTGACTGTCCCCACCGGCGTCCCCGCTCTCCCTGCCGCCGCTGCCGCTCTCCCCGCCGCTGTCCCTGCCTCCGCCACCACTGCCCCAGCCGCGACTTTCCCAGCCGCGACTGTCCCAGCCGCGACTGTCCCAGCTGCCGCCGCTGCTGTCCCCGCCGCTGCCATCGCCGCTGCCGCTAACCGAAGTGAGCCACCACCACCGGTACTGCCCCCCCCACCGCCTGAAGCCTGCTCCCGAGGCACCTGAGGAGCCGTCGCTGCCGTTTCTGTCTGAAGAGAGCCGACAGGTTAGAACTTTGTTTTTAAATTGGTTTTTAAGGGTTTTTTTTTAAGGTTGCCAAGTGCAGGAGAAATTCTGGGAGTTGGTCCACAAGTTTGAAGACCCTTGCACCCCCTTGGCAAGTTTAAGACTTGTGGACTTCAACTCCCATTCCTGAGCTAGTATGAGTGGAGGAGGAATTCTGGGATTTGAAGTCCACAAGTCTTAAACTTGCCAAGGGGGTGCAAGGGTCTTCAAATTTGTGGACTTCAACTCCCAGAATTCCTCCTCCAGTCATGCTAGCTCAGGAATTGGAGTTTGTGTCCACAAGTCTTAAAGCTGTCAAGTTTGAAGACCCCTGGGTTAGGGGTTAGGGGTGCAAGGGTCTTCAAACTTGGCAAGTTTAAGACTTGTGGACTTCAACTCCCATTCCTGAGCTAGCATGACTGGAGGAGGAATTCTGGGAGTTGAAGTCCACAAGTCTTAAAGCTGTCAAGTTTGAAGTTTGTAAAAAGTGTACATGGTTGTAAAAAGTATTCTGCTACACTAGTATTTTATTAAATAATATATTACTACACCATTTGGTTCAGAATACTTTTTTCCTTGCTTTCCTCTAAAATCTAGATGCGTCCTATATTCCGGTGCGTCCTATACTCTGAAAAATACGGTATGCAGGTCTAGGTAACAAATGTACATGTTTTCTAGCACTTAAATTCATACCTATTTAACCAAAGTATAATACTGTATGGATATATTTCTTCAAGTCAGAATTTTCAAAGCAATGTTCTCAGTGGCAGAGAATAAGATTACCACCTTAGCTAGGTGTGTCTCCATTCACATATCATGTAAGCCATAGGCTAAGATTTACAATCTGCAGTGGCTGGATTCAAACAGGATCGTTTACCACAAACAATCCCAAAATGCAAACCAAGCTTCTGTGTGTACATGATCAACAGATAAAGCTTTATCAGTAATCAAATTAATTTATACATAAATGCCTCAGTTCTCTATAAAAGAAAATATGGACAATGTTGCCACAATTATACTGTTGTTAGTAATGCAACACAAATTAAAGTCAGGTCTGGTGGCATCTTTTAACACAAAATTGGGATGTAGTTAACTTGTTGCAAGAAGCAACTAAGCTGCTTCTTTGAAAACAGAGCAACTAGATTTCCAGTGGGGGCATAGCTAGCTGAATGTTCCTGAAGGAGCAGGGACAATATTGTAGCAGAAATCAGTGACCAGAAGGTGAATTCTGGCTGCTTTTAATCTCTCCAGAAAAAGGAGAATTCGTGAAATTGCCCACATGCATTCCTGAAAGCTATTTCTCATAGGCAGGAACCAAGGCACGAACCAAGTAGAACAGCTGGGACGAAAAGGAATTCCACCCAACCTCACAGTCATTTTTATGTAGCCTTTATGGAAACAAGCTCAGCTGAGTCTCATTTCGTAATCAGTTTTGGATTTGCTTTTTAAATGCTTTTTAACCAGTGGTGAAATGCTGCCGGTTCGGGCGGGCCAGTCGGTCGTTGCAGAGCCGATGGAGCTGGCGGCGATCGCGGTGCGGGACTTCTCCCGCCCACTTCCCCCGCCTGCCTGGACGCCGCCATTTAGATTATTTTGCCCTCTGCGCATGCGCAAAGCATTCTGCGCATGCACAGAGGGTAGAAGAACTCAAATGGCATCGAGGCGGGCGGGGGAAGCGGGTGGGAGAAGCCCCGCACCGCGACCGCCGCCAGCTCCATCAGCTCTGCAACGACTGACTGGCCCACCCGAACCGGCAGCATTTCACCCCTGTTTTTAACTATCAATAACCTGCACATTAACAAGGTTTATAGCATTTGAGTTGAGACTCATGCTGATTGAATCTCCTTCTATTATTGAAAACAACTTAAGTGCAACATTAAGAACTTTAAAAATGGGGGGTTGTAAATAAAGTGTAAAAGGGTGATTAGAATCTTAATTTTAGAAAGTTAAAAAATTATTAAAAGTCCAGAGGGTTTTGAAATAATTTGGAACTAATTGTATACACTATTCCCTCTAAGACGCTGCTGCGCACGTGATGAAAGAGCACCGCATGGAAGTTTCTAACTTCCGCCCGGCATTTTCTAATGGGAGAGGCCGCGCGCCTGCGCGGCCGCGCAGATGAAAAGAGAACGCCGCGCGCCGTTTTCAGCTATTACAGGGAACATTGATTATATATTATCTTCCGAAGAGAAATGCTCTTAGAAAAAAAATGATAAGATGGGGTTTGAAAGAGAAAACTAAAAAGAACTAAAAATTATAATTAAAAGAGAAGAATTTAAATTTAATTTACTAATATAGAATAAACTTTAATACAATTATTATGTTTTTAAAAGGAAACAGAGCAGTTAGAAAGGTCACTGCCTGTGAATAATTCACTATATATGCTTTCTTAAATTTGGGGCAGTTCAAAAGTATTGGATTACAGCTCCATCATAATTTGCTAGTCCAGCTGCTAATGAATAACTGGAATAGTAAAAGTTGTCATTATCAGCCTTTGATAGCAGAAATATTGGTATAAGTCAGTGGTGGGTTGCAATCGGTAGCAACGCGATTTAGACCCCACTACTGGTAGAAGTTTATTTTGGTCTCATGAGTTAAAAATAGTATTCACTAGAAGAAAATTGAAATAATGGCATATAATCATATGCAAGAGAATAACATATTGCTGTAACTCCTGTTATCAATTGTATAATGCTTCTGATCCCACTATTAATATTCATCTGACTGGTTATAAGTCATTATGATAGTTCTGAGATCTTCAGAGTGCCCAAAAAAGAATAAGCATTTGATTATGAAAATGTGTTATGTGTCATCTGTTTTGAGATTCTGAGTTTCAGTATTAACAGAACGGATTTACCCAGGTTTTTTAAGTATTATGTGAGTATATGCATGTAATGTTTTAAATCTTACTGTATTAAGCATATGCTACCTCTTTCACCCAAAACAATTAAGCTTCCAGAATTGGCAAAGAACCCTTACAAATTTTACTAATGAGCTATGAAACAGTTTACAGACTTCTCAAAGTTGCACTGATTTTTATCCTTTATATTTAAAAATGGAAGCTTTTTAATCGAGTACGACAAACCTTGAAAGAGGAGGTACAAGATATAGTATAGGCTTAATCTTCTCCAAAATGCCTTCATTGTAAGGGTTTGCTTATCGAAAGTGCTGAGAGTTACTCTAGATTTAATCCTTCCATCCTACTGGAACCTTGTGGAGTTTAAAGAGCTCTGTTGAGCTATAAAGGAGGCAACCAAGATTTAAATTCTTTAAACAAATAATTTAAAGAATTAAAGACATCATGCAGTTTTCCAAAGTAGGCTTTGATTCAGATAGCTATGGAAATAATTTTTTAGGACAGGAACATCTTCATCCAGAGATGGACTTGCTTCTTTTCTTTTCCCTAGTACCACCAATTATTTTCAGCAATCATCCCTCCATAGCCATTAGTATTTAACTCCTTGAGAATCTTTCTGGTGAAAAGAGGTAGTATTTAGTGAGGTCAGTTGCTACACCTGGGGTGGGGATGAGGAAACAATACATAGGACTGTGAATAATGAAACTGATGGAGTCATGAGTGGGCACAGAAGGAGCAGAGAAGGCCATGGCAAGAACTGAAAATAAATGAATAGGACATGGAAGCAATGAAAAACAAGCAAGCAGACCACCAGAAACTAGGATTGTGAGGAGGAAGAGATTTGTTGGGAATGAATCAGCTGACCCAAAGAAAATGGGACAGAATTTGTTCTCTATGAAGTTGATCTTTTAGTATTCTGTTGAAACAAAAAACTAAACTAAAAATATTTGGGATTCAGATGCTACTTTAACTTTTGTTTCTGGGGCTAGGTTGACAGAAAATGCTAAGCCATGATTAGTTGCACCATAGTTTTCTGAAAAAACGTAAGTGGCCTGGGATTATACAACACGCTGTTCCAGGGCTGGGTTCTAACTTACCTCGCCGCCGATTTGCTTCTTCCGACGCCGTGGGAGGAATTTAATTTTTTTTTTAAAAGCCAAAAACAAGATGGGGGTGCATGCACAGTGCCAGAAACTCGGCCTCTGTGCATGCACAGAAGAAAAAATCAGCAAAAAATTCCCCCCAAAAGATTTTTTTTTCAAAAAAAATCCAAAAAAAAGATGCTGGCGTCCACTGACAGAACTGGCTCCATGACATCACCAGCGGTTTGTTACCGGTTCTATAGAACTGGTGCGAACTGGGAGGAACCCACCTCTGTGCTGTTCCAGATACCACCTGATATGTTAGCCTAATATGTTTTTCAAATCAAGCCAGTTTCTTAGGCAAGTTACTTGCCATTGTTTTGACACCACTTAATACTCTTCCAAATGTTTTTTCATGCCCGTAAACCAAGACTAGCTATGGAAACAATACCTTTTCCTAAAATCCACCTAGATCAGATCATTTCTGATCAGATCAGAAAGATAAATATGTGTATTTATTGGGCTTAGCCAGAAGACCTGACTTGTTTTTAAAATGGAGCTTAAAAAAAAAAGGCTAAGCCAACATTTCTGGTTCCAACTTTACCGGCCAATCCTGTCTCTAAGCTGATATTTATTAGATTTTTACCCCACCTTTATTACTTTATAAATAATTCAAGCAGCAAACATACATAATACTCATTCTTCCTATTTTCCCCACACAACCACTATTCTGTGAGATGGGTTGGTCTGAGTGTGTGACAGGCCCAAAGTCACCCACTTGATCTTCACATCTAAAGCGGGATTAAAACTTGAGTCTGTGGTTTCTGGGCTAGTACCTTAACTACTATACCACTCAGATTACAGATTAACAGAGTTGGAAGGGACCTTACAGGTCATCTAGTCCAACCCCCTGCCCAAGAAGAAGATCCTACATCTGCCTCTACCTAGGATTGAACTCACAACCTCCTGATTGTGAGGCAAGAGCTCTACCTCTAGGCCACAGCAGCTGATCATCTACATCCTCCTTCTTCTATGGTCACTTTGATCAAGCTACCATATTTCCATTTTATAAAAGGACTAAACTTGCTAGGCCGTGGTGCAGGAGAGAGGAAGAACTACCGGTAGTTGTCAGGCTGGGTTGGTGAATTTTGAAATGCAGCTTGAAAATCCCCTCTCCCTGGACAATAAAATGGACTACAATGGTATAAACAGGAAAAAAGTTAGAAGACAACTACCAAACACCTTTTTCAATATGATTAGTGAACTAGACCTAAAAGACGTATGGAGGAAATTGAATCCAACCAAAAAGCAATACACGTTTTACTCGAACCCCCATCAATCTTGGTCGCGCATAGATATGATTTGGACAAATACTGAAATGATAATAGATATTGATTATATTGATATTCTACCCAACAAATGGGCTGACCATCATCCAGTGGTATTAAGATTGAAAGGACGGAGGAAAAATGCATGTCGTTGGTCTCTTAACACAAATATCTTACCTGAAAAAGAATATTGTCTAAAAATTGAAAAAGAATTAAAATTCTTTTTCAAAGAAAATATCAAAGAACAAACCTCAACCCAAAATACATGGGACACGATGAAAGCTTATTTTAGAGGCTTAACTATAGCATATATGATAAAGAAAAATAAGGAAAAAAAAGCTAAATTAGAGGATTTAAACTCTAAACTTAAAGAACAAGAAACTTTACTACAAAAAGACCCATCCAATCATAAGTACAAAGAAGCAAGAGACCTAATAAAACACAAAATCAATTTGGAAACCCAGGAGGAGATAAGCCAAAATATTAAAAGAATGAGGCAAAATTATTTCGAACATGCAAACAAACCTGGAAGATGGTTAGCCCATAAACTTAGGAAAGAAAGAGCAAAAAGAACAATCCAACAACTTAAGGACAATGAGGGAAAGCTCCACAACGAAACCGAAGAAAAAAAGAAGATAATTCAAGACTTCTACGCAGCTCTATACGGAAGGACAGAAATCCAACAAGAAAACATCCATGGATACCTGGACACAACAGACCTACCAATCTTGCCGGAGGAAAAAAGGGTAGTATTAAATAAAGAAATCACAATTGAGGAATTAAGGACGGCCATTAAAAAACAAAAAAACAACAAAACACCTGGACCGGATGGGCTTCCAGCGGAGATATACAAAAAATTTCAAAATACTCTAGAAAATGAAATGTTAGAACTATACAACGAAGCACTAACCAAGCCAAAATACCAAAATCATGGGAAGAAACATACATAACCCTTATTCCAAAAGAAGATACAGACAGGACAATGATAAAAAATTATAGACCAATTTCATTATTAAATTCGGACTACAAAATTTTTTCAACTATATTGGCAGAAAGACTAAAAATAATTCTAAATCAAATGATACATTCGGATCAAAATGGCTTTCTTCCAAAAAGACAAATTCGGAATAATACAAGAATAATAATGAACGTGTTAGAATACTATGAAACATACTCTAATCAACAATTGGCTCTAATATTTATTGATGCACAGAAAGCCTTTGACAATTTGGACTGGAAATTTTTTATTACACAACTAAAATATATGAAATTCGGCGATAAATTTATCCAAACAATAGAAACCATATACTCTACACAAATTGCAAGGATCCTAATTAACGGCGATATGACTGACTCAATAGAAATTAAAAAAGGCGTAAGACAGGGTTGCCCTCTATCCCCTTTATTGTTCATATTTGCTTTAGAAACCCTGTTAAATCAAATTAGGAAAAACTCCAATATAGAAGGATTTAAAATTAGGAAGGAGGAATATAAGATACAAGCATTCGCAGATGATATGGTTTTCATTCTGGAAAATCCCCAAAGCTCCGGACCCGAAATTATGAAGGAAGTAGAAAGATTCGGAAAGGTGGCTGGCTTAAAAATCAACAAAGACAAAACAAAAATAATAACTAAAAACTGTTCACAGAAACAAGATAAGAAATTAGAGGAACTACTAGGGATTCAAACAACCAAAAAAATAAAATATTTAGGAATTTGGATAACGGCTAAATGTACAACGATAAAGGAAGATAATTACATTAAATTACTACATAAAATTCAAAAAGATTTGGAATTATGGTCCAAACTACAAATCTCTTTAATTGGAAAAATAGCCACAATTAAAATGAATATCCTACCTAAATTGTTATATCTATTCCAAACTGCACCAACAAAATTAGGAAATAAATTTTATACAGATTTAGACAAAATAATATTGAAATTTATTTGGTCAGGAAAAAAAGCAAGAATTAAAAAAAACTATTACATGATAAGAGAATAAGAGGTGGCTTTGGACTACCAGACTGGAAATCATACCATCAAGCAGCAACAATAACTTGGATAAAAGAATGGGTGACACTTACAAATAAAAGAATTCTGACAATTGAAGGGCACGACCTACAAATTGGCTGGCACAACTTTATCTGGGAGGGAAAACATCATATACACAAATACTTCCAAAGACACCACATTAGAGGAACACTACTGGAAGATTGGCTGGAAATTAAACACAAACACTACATCCAAATGCCCAAATGGATATCTCCTATGGAAGCCCTAATATACCCCAATGTGCTAGACCTGAATAAGAAAATTACTTATAACGAACTACTAGATGAACATAATAACTTAAAAACAAGAGATGATTTGGCACTACAAGGAAAAAAGATTGATTGGTGGCCATACTTACAAATTCAGAAAAAATATAAAAAAGATATATTACAATTTGGTTTTCAGGAAAAAAATCAAGAATTAGATAAAATCTTACTAGGCCCGGAGGATAAAATAATATCAAAATTATATAATTGTATTATCAAGGTAAAATTGGAAGAAGAAATAGTAAAAGAGGTAATGATAACATGGGCACAAAATTTCGGCTACAATATTGAATTAGAGTTATGGGATCAAATATGGAACCAAAATTATAAAATGACAATGGCCGCATCCTACAAAGAAAATATGTACAAAATGTTCTACAGATGGCACCTACCCCCGGCAAGATTGGCAAAAATGTTTCCACATCTGTCACCGAAATGTTGGAAGTGTAAACAGGAGTACGGAACTTACTATCACATGTGGTGGACATGTTCAGAAATCAAAAAATACTGGAAAAAAATACAGAAGTGGATTGAAGAGATAACAAAACAAAAGGTAGACCTTAAACCGGAAACTTTCTTATTAGGCATAATGAAAACAAAAATAGATAAACCAACTCACTATCTCATACTTCACATAATCACAGCAGCCAGAATATTATACGCACAACACTGGAAAACTGATATAATACCCACTAATACAATGTTAATAACTAAGATCTTAGACTGCGCAGAAATGTCTAGATTAACAATGAAAATACAAGATAAAGAAGACTCAGAATATTACAAAATTTGGGATAATTGGTATAAGTGGATGGAAAATAAACAATAAAATAAACAAATTAATTACTTTAAGGGTGATAATGATCAAATTGAGAAAGACTGATGATAAGCTAGGGATAAAACAAGTCAGATATTGAAATGACACGATACGCAAACGCTGTGATAAATTTATACAATTTTTTTTCTTTTTTTTCTATTTTTCCTTATTGTATTTATATTTATGTACATATATTTTGTGTGTGTGTGTGTGTGTGTGTGTGTGTGTGTGTCAATATATAGCTCTTTTTTTTCTGTATCCATATATTTAGAATACTATTAAATATGAAAATATATAATAACAAATAAGATGAATTTATGTATAGATACCTATATAAGTATACATATATATATATGCACACGTCTTTTTTTTTACGTTGTTTTTTGTAGGGTTTTTTTTTCCTTTTGCTTTTGTATTATGTCTTTTCGTATTTTTGTATATTTTAAAACAACTCAATAAAACTATTTTTTTTTTTAAAAAAAGAAAATCCCCTCTCCCTGGAGCTATAGCATGGTTTTATAGCACAAGGGAAAGATAATTGGTAAATTCTGCTTGCTCTGATTCGCAAATGGAATGATAGTAACGCTTTCTGAATGATTTTTAGAAGTCTTCAGCTAGTAGTTTGGAAGGCAACAGTACCTAACAACCTTAATTGCACTTCTAATTTGTACAAGTTGTCTTGAGTCATGTTGTATAAAAAGTCCTTGGTAAAGAAGTGTATGTTTGCAGATAATCCTGTTCTGCCGAGCATTAAGTCCTGCAGGTTCATATAATAGCCACCATCAAAGTAAACAGATAAAAGAAATTAGAAACCTGACAATCTCTCAGTAATACTGCTGTCTCAACTGATATCTACCTTTAAAAACAACAAGAGACAATCCCAATTCAGGCTCCACTTCCTTTCCTTTAAGAAACCAGTTCTATTTTGTTTTGTTTTTTATGTTTTTTGAAGGATATTCATTGGTTAGTTTCTCTGCGATGTAAGAAGTGAAGAAATTATTGGAGATTACAGTAGTTCAAAGATGTCATTACTGTAGCTTATCTTCTGCCCAGGAGGCATAGGAGAAATTGTGCTCTTCCTTTAAAGACGGAAGCCTTAATTTTTTTTTTCTTGGAGCATTCTGTGACTTCAAATAGAATTTACCTTCAAGTAACTTTCCACCATTTTGCAATCATGTTTTTATAAATTGGGTATTATACAGTACTACAAATAGCTTCTTTGGGAAGTGGGGGATGAATAGTACTATTGGTTCATGCATTAGTCCTTGGAAAATATGACAAAATAAAATTACAGCAAATGCATAATTTTCATAGGTTATGCTACTGCTAAGCAAGTGGATTTATTACTACTATCAGTTCAACAGTCTTGGATGTAATGTCTTTTAAAGGATCACAGAGATAAATTCCTTGGTGCTCTGCTTTGGTTTATCTTCAGTAATGCTGGTTTGGCTTAGTCCTGACTCCCAATTCATTTACACCAATTGGTGTTTTTTCCTTTCTCTCAGTCCGTGTTCTTCTCTCTCCAGTGCTTTGATGACAAATTTGTGAGTTAATTGTACCTGAGCCACAAGTCATGTTTCTCACACTTCTGTTGTGTAAAGGATTCTTTCAGACTTGGAAAGAATGGTCTTACGTTGCCTTTAGTCTTTAGCACTTTTTTGTCTTTTTAAGATTGAAAGTCATTCTGTTACTTTAGGAACATAAAATATGACTATGGACAATTTGACTTGGCATAAAATTATCACAACTAGCATATTAAAAATATAGTGTAGCCAAACAATTATCACAAACAGAATTTACTTTTTTATAATACTTATTTGTAACAAAGGGAGCAACAATCTCCTGAACTGCTTACTAGTTTATGTGGAACAGCCAAAAAGTCTACACAAAACAATTTTCAAAACCAAAAGTAACAATTTTTCATATTTCCTCTCCACAGTATTAAATAAAAATAAAAACTCAATTCTCATAAAAAGAATTGAAGATGGGGGAAGTGTTAAGAAGAGAGTGGGACTAAGTTTCAATGGACATTTAATCAGAATCATTTTCTGAGCTGAAATTGTCAGTATCCGTCCCTGCTTCTGCCAAACACACCCACTAACTTGCAAAAGCAAAACTGAAACCTTTTTCTTGTTACAATAGCAGCACCTCCTAAAGGAAGAAATGCATACTGTTCTTGCATTGGAGGGTTCAGTTTATTATCTAGGACAGTGATGGCGAACCTATGGCATGGGTGCCACAGGTGGCACGCCGAGCCATATCTGCCGGCACGCAAGCCGTTGCCCTAGCTCAGCTGCAGCATGTATGTGTGTGCCCGCCAGCTGATTTTTGGCTTGCTTGGAGGCTCTGGGAGGGCGATTTTGGCCTCCAGAGGGCCTCCAGGGTGGCCAGGGGAGCGTTTTTGCCTTCCCCAAGCTCCAAGAAAGCCTCTGGAGCCTGCAGTGGGCAAAAAATGGGCCTACAGGGCCCACTGGAAGTTGGGAAATGGGTGAGTGGGGGGGGGTTGTGCACGCATGTGCAGGGGGGGTGGGGGGCTTTGAATTATGGGTGTGGGCATGCACGCACGTGCAATAGCGCCCGCACGCACTATTTTGGCACTCGAGGAAAAAAAGGTTCGCCATCACTGATCTAGGACTTGCTTGTCCTCACTCAGTGCACAGAAATTAGAATAATCTGATATCATACATTTTTTTAGAAATGATTTGGAAAATATTTGAACACCCTGTCTTAAAATATTTCATTCATCATGTTAAAATAAAATATTCCACAATGTTTTTTTTCTTTTTTCAATTTTTCCAATTTTGGGGGGGAAAAAACAGAAAAGCCTTCAGGAAAAAAACGGGGAAAAAAAGTTTTTTTTCCGAATTTTTCCGGTTTTTTTCCGGGCCTTCACATCTCTAGACTGCACTCTCTTCGAACTCTTGAATCAGAGTTCCTGTGCAAACAATTGTATGTAAATAAAATGACAGGAAGGACAAGTACACTATAGGCTTTTTCTAATTCTTTACATGCTGATCTCTTTTGAGCAATATAGAGGCAGATCCTAAGTAATTACGTTTACTGAAAAGTAGTTTGAAGATGTTTTTTTCTGCCCAGCTGGCAGATTCCTCCTCTATTTCACCAAGCACCGTCTGGAAGTAAAAAGGAGAAGTCTCAGATTAAAAACCACAGGTTTCAGTCACGAAGTTGCATTACTCTCTTCCTTTCTACCTTGCATTTTTATTTTCTGGGGAGTGGGAGCAGGGACAGTAACAATTTTAGAATGATTTCTTTATGAGACTCACTTCCTTCGAAATCTGGATTTAAATTTGGAAACAATCTGGTTTTCTTGAGCAGCTTCAGAGAAGCTATGCCTCACCTCAGAGGAAGTCTGTTTTGGTTTTTTTAAGTAAGTCCTTCGGTTCTGTATTTGAGTTTTGACTTAAACTCCTGTGGTATTTTCAGAAGTCATTCTGAAACTGAGGTACATTTAGTCAAGTACAAATTGCATAACATACCAAAGCAAGATGCTCTTTCTCCAGCTGCTTAGGAGTCCCCTTTGAAGCAGTGAAGATACCTCAAGCCCTGGATGCACAATGCTGAGGGTTCAAGCCTATGCAGAGGCTCAAAACCGAAAAGGCAATTCTAGGGGCGTTTATTAAAATTTGGTCCCAAACTTCATAGCTCTGCTTCCGTGGTCACAAGCTGCACCTGACCTAACTTTTATAATAATGGATGACAAACAAAAGTCTGAAAACTTTCACAAATAAGGCAGTGCTAACCTAAACAATCAACAGCTGTGTGAAGCTTCCCCTCCAGCAGGAGTGAAAAACAAGCAGATTAAAAGCACAGTCCAGTATGAACGCTAAACTTCTAGAATGTTCTTAATATGGAAAAATCCTAAATCCCTGAAATCCAATGATCTTCCACATTGCCACTACAGGAATGTGCTTATATTATTAGAATCAAGTAGGTCTCTTGTGTGTTATTTACTCCTGAACATTTTGCCCTTGTTTTCCATCATTCATTTTAATTGTATATTTAAGCAAATCATATTCTACTTAAAAATGAAGAATGGGTTAATATTTCAGCTGCTTTGATTCTGTAAATACCGATGGGTCAGATGTTGCAACTTTATATGCAGAATATTTACAGGGAAATATATGTCGTGAAGAACTCAGGAAGGCAGTAGTAGTAAGAGAATCCCAACAAAATTGTCCGTTGGATTACAGAGAGCTGCAGTCATATAAACCAAGTATTTCTAAAAATTATTTGCAAATAATATTTGGAGCTTTTATAAAACCAGAGATAATTCATGCAGAATCTGATCATCTCTTTTTCTTAACATGAGGAACTAACAAATCAGGGCAAAACAGGTCTACTAATTAAATATTTAATTATATTTATACACATATACTTTTTATAAAGTTATATAATTTAATTTTATATAATTAATTTAATATATTAATTTACTTGTTAAAACAAAATGTAATGCTAATATTCCAATAAAATCCATTAATTCCACTCTACTATGGTACTCCATTACAAGTACTGTATCCAAATTTAGTCATCATACTTTTAAAAGAATTCAATTGCAGTAAAAAGTTTTTAAAAATGGCACAAAAGATGGTCCATGGTCAATTCCCAGTGATCACCTGGATACATCTGTCTTGAGGACAGTATGTTAGAGACTGTCCTGTTCCAAGATGTTTTTGACTCTCCTAGAATTGACAGCCTAGAATTCTACCAGATGAAATTCTGTAGAATTCCTACCAGGCAGGCCAGTGCAATCAAGAATTGCATTGGGCCTTCCTGAAAGTAACCCAAAATGATGAGAGTGGTCTACTTCAATCAGCTCCACATTTATTAAGTGAATCTCTGCAGTTCTTAAATTAGTGAATCTGCTTTCCCCATGGACTTTGCTCATCAGAAGGTTGCAAAAGTGGATCACATGACCCCAGGTCACTGCAGGTCATAAATGAGAGTCAGTTGCCAAGAGTCTGAATTTTGATCATGTTGGAAGAAATATCCATCTGGTTCAGTTCCAAGCCGGGAGAAAGACACCGGAAACTCGAAGGCTGATTGGAAAGATGGTTTAATGATGAAGCAGAACCACATGGGTTCTGGGTAGCTGACCACATGGGAGTTAAGAGTGAGGAGTTTTTATACCTTCTCTTGGGCTTTGAACTTGAATTTCCTGTTCCTGTTCAAGAACATGTATTCTATTGGCTGTTGTAGGTTGTCTGAGCCAAGTTTGGTTGAAATTTGGAGGGTGATGCAACAAAGGGGCTTTGCGCAATTCCTGTTATGCTGAGGGCTAATCCTACCTTTGTTGGATCTTGGGTGAGGGTATTTGCTTATGAATAGAGCTATCTCTTTATCTCTTAAGTCAGGGATATCTGCTGAGGGCAATTAAGAAAGGTGCAGGCTGCTTTCCAAGAGCATGTTTCTCCATTTCTCATCCAGGGAAATATAACATTCTGCCTTTTAAATATTTCCCAAAATATTTCATTCTTCTAGCAGAGGGGTGGGTGCTAACTTAATCACAAAGGCCATAAGGATGCTACACTGGTCGTAAGTGCGAAAAATGGTTATCAGTCACTTTTTTCAGGGGCGTTTTAACTTTGAACTGTCACTAAATTAACTGTTATAAGTCGAAGACTACCTTTATTTCTTGTTAGGCCAAGGTGCTTAGTGGCCTTATGGTGATCTGTTAATATTTCATTTAAAAACGCTGCATACGCTTTCGGGCGCTCTTCGTTCCTGCGGTGAGCAGCCAAAGCTGTTCACCATCAAGCAATCGAGGTTGGAGCGGCAGAGCCACTCTCGTGCGACTTTCGGCAAACGGAAAGAAAAGGGAAACAGAAGGAGCAGCCGCACCGGGAAGGCGGAGAAAGGGCGCGGCGCTGGGGAGGAGGGCGGAGCTGCTGGTTGCACCTGGCGGCTGCTGGGTCCTGCCTTCCCTGGAAGCGCCTTGGAGCCGGAGTCCCCCGGGAGGCCGGCTGAGCGTCGCCTTGCACTTTGCAATCCGAGAAGGCGGGCCTCGCACAGAAAGCCCGGGGAGAAGCGGCGCCGGGGCAGCAGCCGGGCGATGGTGCGCGAAGCTGGACAGCCGCCAAGCCGCCCTCGGAGCGGGGCCGGGAGGGCCGCCACCTGCCGTAGCTGCGCCTGCCGCCTCGGAGTAGCAGCCTCGGGCAGCGCCCCGCGTTTGATCAAGGTGAGTCTCTCCCGGCCGCAGCCGGGGGAAACGATCGCGAGGGAAGAGGCGGCGAACAAAAGGCTCCGGGAGGGCCGGGTTAGATGGATCGCCGGTGGGGAAGCGTTATTTCTGGGCGCGCTCGGTGGGATGATGATGATGCCTCAGTCTGGTCTGTGCAATATACAATAGGTGGGAATGTCGGAGCCATGGCGTCAGCAGCCCGAAGCGTTCGCCCTGGACATCCGGTGTGCAAGGAGAGCTGAAAGAGTGGCTCCGACTCCGGGGCTTGATCTTGGAATGAAAAGCGGAGGAAAGACCGGCGAACTCTTAAGATGAGTCCCGGCCCGGGCTTTGGACTGAAGACCCCGATCGCTTTGAAAAACAACATCGCGAGCGCGAGTCAGGGACTGCCAATCGCCTCGTGGGAACGCGTTGCAAAACAGGTTTAAAAGCGTCTCGCAGGGCTTCGGTTGCAAGCGGGACAGAGTTGCGGGCGGGAGGGGGAAGAATCAAGGGGATCTTTGCCGTTCTTTTATTTCCACATTTATCTGGAATAAATCCCTTGAGTTGGGAGTTAACTCTAGAATCGGATTGGATGATGGTCCTGGAGTACTTTTTCTCATGAAGGGGGAACACTGGCACCTCCACTGTGCTGAGGAAAATATCTGGGGCTTCCCGACCCCTAGGATTGCTACGGCGGTTCTGTAATTCGCGCTTTTCTTTCCAAGACCGCTTCAAATGGATCCTTGAAAACAGGAAATCATTGAGCACCGGCTAGGCGTCGACTAGATCCTCCTCTTCTGTCAGCCGAAGTCCGCCTCTCGTCTGTTTTTTCGCGACATGCCAAAGAGCCGGTATCGCCCGGGCGGTGACTTCCGCAGAGCCTCCGGGACCAGGGGAAAGGGAAATATGGCCAAGCTCCGAGCTGGTCTGGAAGCCGAGGAAGCGAGCAAGCAAGCAAGCCAGTCGCGAACGGGCTCGGCGGCTTCCTCTAAGGAAGCGCCGCATCCTTTTCACGACGCTGGCGCGCCCGTTGCTGTTTTTGCTGTAGGCTTCGGGGATTTCTATTTTTTAATTCTGTCTGTTTACATATCTATCATCTATAGGGGTGTGTGTGTGTGTGTGTGTGTGTACAGGTACGGTAGTCCTCGACTTAGGAGTACAATTAAGGCCAAAATTTATGTTGCTGAGACAGTTGTTAAATGAGTTTTGCCACATCTTACGACCTATCTTGCCACAGTTAAGTGGATTATTGCAGTTAAGTTTAGTAACACAGTTGTAAAGCGAATCTGGCTTCCTCATTGACTCTGCTTGTCAGAAGGTCGTAAAAGTGATCACATGACGCAGGGACATTGCAACCATCATAAATTCATGCCAATTGCCAAGCGTCTGAATTTTGATTAGCTGACCATGGGGATGATGCTGTGGTCGTAGGTGTGAAAAATGGTAATAAGTCACTTTTTTCAGTGCCATTGTCACTTCGAATGGTCACTAAATGAAAGGTTGCAAGTCAAGGACTACCTATGTATGGATTAGTTACTGTATTTTTTGGAGTATAAGACCCACCGAAGTATAAGACGCACCTTAGTTTTGGGGGAGGAAAACAAGGAAAAGAGGCCTCTGCCTCCAAGCAATTTGCCAAACAGCAAACAGCACAGATGATATACACTGCTTGCTGTGTATTTCTGTGCATGTGTGCTTGACCCATAGAAATAGCAAAGAATTGGAGAAATGTACATTATGCCAGAAAGTTTTCTTAAATGTAGTCACACTAACTGCTCCCAATTATTTAAATAGATCTACTCCAAGGTAACTAAACTCTAATACTAATCAGGACACTGTTACATTTCAGACTATACTTGTACAGAGCTGTTAAAATTAATTAAAATTTCTGGAAGTATACATTATTCTCTATTATTTAAAAGAAGATACAATAGCACTGGGTCTCTTCAGAGCAAGCATTTATTTTAAAAAGCTTCTTTATTTTGTTAAGTTGTCTAGATTTACAGGGGTCTCCAACCTTGGCAACTTTAAGACTTGTGGACTTCAACTCCCAGAATTCCACAGCCAGCAAAGCTAACAAAGCTGGCTGTGGAATTCTGGGAGTTGAAGTCCACAAGTCTTAAAATTGCCCCTGGCTCTAGAACAATAATAAATCAGTCTTTAAAAAGTAAGTCTAATAATTTGAACATTCTACAGACATTTATAGTTATTCACTTACCCCCTTCCATCCAGTTCAGCAAAAAATAAAAATCTGGGTGTCTCTCCCAGCTATTTGCCTTTGCAGTTTCAGTTTCACTTTCATTTTCCCACATGGCAAATCAGCTGTAGATCGGGAAGTGCTAGTGACTTGCTTGGCTTTATAAGCTCTTCCTCTTTGCTGCAAACAGGTAAATTGCTGGAAGACAGAGGTCAAAGGGTGGGGGTGGGTGGGGCTACATTCGGTGTATAAGACACACCCAAGTTTTGGGGGGTAAAAAGGTGCGTCTTATACTCCGAAAAATACGGTATACGTATTTATATTTTTATAAATAATACAAAGTAGTGAAGATACCTAATATTCCTTCCTCCCCCTATTTTCCCCACAACAACGATCTTGTGAGGTGAGTTGGGCCTAGACTAAGCGACTGGGCCAAAGCCACACAGTTGGCTTTCATGGCTAAGGTGGGACTAAAATTCACTTTCATCTGTTTCTCTAGGCCAACACCTTAACCACTAGATCAATTCACGAGCTTATGGCTGGGCATACAATTCCTGCTTTTATTTTGCAAGTTAGTGCCAAATTCAGTATGTTGATGGTCACTAGGTTCAAATTAGGACATGGATTTTATTGTAATCACTCAAACGAGTTTAACTCTTAACAATTAGGAACCAATAGGTTAGAATTGCCCAAGGTTAGGAAGATGAATGATTTCCCTATTAGAAATGATGGGCCTTTCATCCCCTGCACCTTCTTTCAGGAACACCCCCCCCCCTTTTCCCAGTTGCCTTCATCTCATCCCTATTCTGTACCTGAGCACTTTAAGTAGTCTTTAGTTCCCCTGCCAGTGCTTTCCACTATAAAACATCACAAGTCACAACAGTGTTCCTGCATACACACTCTGATGCACCTTGGATCTTGCTGGGTTGATGTTACAGCCAGGTGATCAATCCTTAAGGGGTGGGATCAATTGGATTCTGTTGTCCACTTTAGCCAAATTGGATAACATCCATGCTACTTTGGGCAGAAAATCATTTTTTTTTTGCTTATACCAGTTACCAGTCTCTCTCTCACTCTCTCTCTCCCCTCTGCTCCCCTCCCATGTTTCTTCGTTGTTTGAGTTGCTTCTTGAGTTTACCATAGTTTTGGGATGACACTAAACTTATGATCAGAAGGAGCCTTCTGTGGTTTGTTACAAATTCATTTAAAGGCACACATGAAATTAGCACTACTCCAGGGTAGCACTAACCTTTTCTCTAAATCCAATGTTTTGAAGTGCTTTCTACCGATAATTGACAAACTATACTGATATGAAATTTGCTGGTCCATTGTTGATCTTTCAACTGTTTATTTCTGTCTTCTAGTGCCACACAATCATTATTTAGGTACCAGAAGGCCTCTATTACTGTTATAATGATGGATGTGTGACTGGAGGTCATAAAGGCCTTTTTCCCATTTGCAGTCAATTACAGCACAATCATGGCCTGTCTACAACTGTTTCCACATCCTCATGATGTTGCTTCTTCCTGATGTTGCTTTTATCTTGGCCCCAGCCTAAGCAGGAGGCAGGTACAAGCATGCCTTAGCTGTATCCATTATTAAAATAATACTTTCCCTTTACTCAGCACAGGCCAGAGATAGCTTTGAGGTATATCAAATCTGTTAAGCATTTTTACCCATGATCTTGGAGGTAAGTCAGGTAATTATTCATGACGGAAAGAGGGGGTAGAATGGGGGGGGGGTAGAGTAGGAATTTGCAATGAGGAAAGCAAATAGCACACTTGTATAGTGTTCTTCCAACTTAAGCTTGGACAGAATGCACTAACTCAGTTATGGCAAGGATCAATTTGATGGTTTAAATTGCTTATATTTGTTGTAATGTTGTTAGAACAATCTCTTTTGAGAAGATGACAACACTGTCCAAATACTGGGTAGCATTTTCAATTTTACTGAATAAATAAAAATGTTGGGTTAAAAGAGAAACTGTTATTGCAGATATCCTGTTTGAGCAGAAATGGAGAACAAGAAAGCTTTACAGTTAAACACCCCTGTAAACAATAATTTGATGTCAGCCTTATTCACGCTGTGATGGTGATGTACAGCCTCAAATATTTGAGGATTGGATTGCAGTTTTCATTGTGTTTCGTTGATGGTTTACTGGCTCCAGGATTTTGGACAGGCATCTTTTTCCAGCAGTATCTAGAAATACCAATCAAATCCTAAAGCATGTGCCTTATGAATGAGTTATCGCCCTTCATATATCAAGCTACTTCTTTCTCTAGATTAATTTAAAAAAACAACCCAGCATTCACTGTTTTAATCTTCCAATGTAATTTCCTTTAGCTTCCAGTCAAGCAGTGACCCTTCATCTTTATATTTCTTTTTTTTTAATTGAAAAAGTTTTATGTGTACAAAGTACAAACATTTTTTGTTGTTTTCTCCCCCCTCCCCCTCCCCCCTCCCTGGACTTCCCAGAACATATACAGGGTATAATATAGTTTACACAAATATAAAACTAAAATATGTTAGCAAATTATTAACTTCCAAATATCATAAAATCTTAACTCCTTATACTGTAAATTAAACAAAAAGTTAAATTGAAATATGTGCTTCACAGTCTGTTTTGATCTTCTTAGTCTAATACTTGATTTAAATATAGTCCGTCCCTCTTCTTCATTATCGAGTATATCATTTAAATAGTCTTTAAAATGTTCTAAAGTTTTTACCCTTTCTGCCAAATGCAATATTGATTTTAAATGAATCTTCCTCTTCCAATTTTGTACCACCAGCGGCCTGGCCGCAATTGTTAAATTCAAACCAACTTAAACCATATCTAAAAAATACTTAACAACTTCACATTCATTTAATCTCTGTTACATTAGATTGCAATCTATACTTATTACCACCCTATAATATAATTTTAATCTTATTCTCTACCAATTTAATCTCTATTACATTACATTACCTTCTATACTTATTCCCCAAGCTGTAATATTAATTTAATCTTGTTATTTAAAAACAATTTAATCTTTATTACATTACTTTACCTTCTATAATTAATCCACATAATCTTGTAATCTAATTCCTCTAACCTTATACAACCTCATATATACATTTAAGCTTTATTCTTATTTATTTTACCTATCCTACTATTACTAAGACATCAATTTTTAATTCCTCTCGCTTTCAAATCTGCAGCCTTCAATATTTCTTTAAGTTGACATCTGAAAATATGTCTTGCTTCACTTCGAGGAGTTGAGGACTGAAGTCGATAATTTAATTCTTCTTCACTTTCAGCAATTCTCTAATCTGTCTTAAATCCTTTTTTTCTTCTTGACTGTTCAAAGTTCCTTTCTGTTGTACAATACAGAAATCTTCTTTTCCCTCTTTTTTAACTTCATCATTTCTTTTGTCTTCTGGTGATTTTGGTCTCCCCACCTTTAACACGTTGGCAAAAAAATCTTTTGCTTTACAAATCGTATTGAGTCTGTATCTTTCTCCCCCATAAGTAACCGATAGACCAGCTGGAATTCCCCATGTGTATCTTATCTGTTGCTTTTTCAATTCTGCCACCAGAAAAGTATAATCTTTACGTGCTTTCAGTATTTTTGGAGGAATTTCCTTAAATGTCAAAACCTCTTGTTCTTCCACCTTAAGTTTATTTTTATAAGTCGCCTGTAAGATTCGATTTCGCAATGTCTTTGTAGTAAAATATATTACAATGTCTCTTGGCAAATGATTTTGTCTGGCAAACCAAGAATTGACATGGTATATTTTTTCAATCTGCCAGCCCAATTCCGCTTTTGTTTCCCCCAAAATCTGCACCAATGCATCCAAAATCTTTTCCTTTAAATTCTCTTCTTTGTTTTTTTTTACCCCTCTAAGCCGTAAAGCAAATTCCATATCCTTATATTGGATCATCATTAGTTCTGCCTCAGTTCCTTCAATTTTATTCTGAATCTCAGTTACTTTTTCACCCAAAGTCACCGTAGTCTGTTTAATTTCAGCCACATCTTGTTCCAATAATTCCATGTTAACTGGCACAGCTTTAAATACAGAGTCCACATTGTCTCTGGTTTGTTGAGTCTGAGATGAAAACTCCTCTGAGACAGCTTGTATTTTTTCATTAATTTCAGTAATTTTTCCATTAATTTCTTTAATTTTTTTATTAACTACTGAAGCAATTTCTTTCTGCATATCTTTCATGGTTTGCTGCCACTTTTCAAACGTAAGAGTCTGTGTTGGGGGGGGGGCAAAATCTTGCAGATTAACAATGTGGGTGGGGAGACTTTCAACTCTTCCAATTCCTTTACAAGGAACAGTCTTTGCAAGTTTTAAAGACATCTTCAATTTGTATTAATTCTTGTATATATATTAAAAAAAACCAAAAACAAAGTCCATCAAGGTAAAAAGTAAAGAATAAAAAAGATTTCTTACAAGCGTCTATTAGGAAACAAAACTCTCACTAGCTTTCAGTAGCTTTCACTTTCTCCACGCCCTTTCAAATTCCAAGCGCCATCTTTAGCTACTTTGTTACTTCCAAAAAATCCAAAAAACAACACCGGAGTTAAGTTAAAATACTTGCTGTTAGATTCTCCTGGTATGTCCCGTCTGCTACTTTGTTTAGAATATTAAATCCATTTGTTTTGAGCAGAGATAGTCGCGGCTTCTTGCTCCGCTAAAGAGAAGCGGAGGCATTCCAGGTCCGGAGCTGTTGACAGGCTTCTAGGGAGCCCTCACCCTTCGCACCCCAGAACTGCTTCTGGGGTGCTAGGGGGGCTCTACCTCGGCCCATCTGCTCTTCTCTCCTCCCTTTGCCCAGGACGGGAGTTTCCAAGCCACCAGACAGCTGATGTGGCTTATCTGGCGGCTTTTATGGAGCCTGGGATCGGGCGCCCATAAAGAGCGTCCAGCGAAACTCGTGGAGCCACCGGAAGTCCCATCTTTATATTTCTTAAGGCTACTTCTCTCTAGACTAATAAAAACACATTCACTGTTTCAATGTCCCAGTGTAATTTCCTTTAGCTTCTGGTCAAGCAGTGGGTGTCCACCCTGCATTAAAGCAGTGCTTCCCAAATGGTTTCTTTCAATACCCAAACACACTTGCTGGAAAGTCCTTTTTACTCAGTGTAGGTAAAACACTTTAAATCAGTTTAAGTGTCCTTGTTGTGATTGGCTAACGACACATGAACTCATTGCCCAAAGAAAAAACACCCAATTAATGGGAAGCACTACATTGAAGGGTAACAAACAAGGACCATCATTTTCCTTATAAAAAACAGAAAAGAGGACCTAGGGATGTTGCACAACCAGAATGCCTTCCTATATCAGTATATGCTCTGAAATTGAAATATAGAGATGGCTTTAATTGTGCAGAATTGAGAGTGCTCTTTTAGCATTTGCTATTGCCATAGCCATAATAATGATTGGTTTTCCCAAAGCTAATAGCAATAGCACTTAGTGCTTTACAGCTCTCTCTGAGTGGTTTACAATGTCAGCATATTGCCCCCAACAATCTGGATTTACCAACCTCGGAAGGCTGAGTCAACCTTGAGCCCGTCAGAATTGAATTGCTGGCAGTTGGCAGAATTGGTCTGCAATACTACATTCTAATGTCTGCACCACCATGGCTCTCTAATCCATAGACTTGAGAGAACTTGATAGTAGACAAACACAGAATGGTTCTTTTGTCACACTGAACCACAAATTAACCAACCACTATGTACCTTAATGTACTGCATAGACCCAGCATTGAATGCTAGTTGTTCTTTATGCAAATATGGGAAATTGGGTTAAGTTAACTATAGCTAAAACATTTACAGAAAGAACCTCTAGGGCAGTGATGGCAAACCTTTTTTGGTTCACGTGCCAAAAGGGTGTGTGTGCGCACGCTAGCACGCGCGCACGTGTCCACACCCATTCCTCCCCCCATGCATACGCATCCCATGTGCTGCCCCCTGCGCATGTGCACAACCCCCCGCGGATTTGCACAGGCCTCACTGAAGCCTGGGACAGTGAAAAACGGGCAAACTGGAAGTTTGGAAAAATGGACTTCTGGTTTGCCTGTTGTGCTGTTTTTCGCACTCCGGAGGCTTCAGGGAAGCTTCCTGAAGCCCCAGAGTGCAAAAAACAGCACAACGGGCAAACCGGAAGTCCGTTTTTCTGAACTTCTGGTTTGCCCGTTGGGCCGTTTTTCACAGTCTGGGGCTTCAGGGAAGCTTCCCTAAAGCCTCCGGAGGGTGAAACAGCCTTCCCCAAGGGCGAAAATCAGCTGGTGCACTGGAGCTGACATAGGGCAACGCCTCACGTGCCCTCCGATATGGCTCCACGTGCCACCTGTGGCACGTGTGCCATAGGTTCGCCATCACTGCTGTAGGGTAATCCATTTGACTTCCTGATTTTATTGTAATAAAGATGAGAAGAAATAATAGTGAGGTTTTCCCCCAGCCATATATTCAAGTTTCATGTTGAGTACTATGTTGTTGAAAGCTATTGTCTGGCAACAGAGAAGTTACTCATATTTTATATAATTTACACAGATGAACTGCAGTCATTCTCTGCTCACAATGGCCTTTTTCACTTATTCTATAGTATGAACATAAATATAGGATCAGGGCTTCAGGATCTTCGTGTTAATCACAGTTTAAATAACACCAGTCCAGTGGTTCATCTTAATTGTAGTTGTTGAAACAAATTACCTTTCAGAACTATAGTTTGTTTCCCCAAACTATCAATCATATTAACACGAGACCGTTAGATTCTGGAGACGAGAGCAAGCGTTCTTAATATCAAAACAGAATGACAGCTTCCAAACTGCCTACTATGTGTCTAAGTCTTGATTGTTCTGTAATAAACAATAGTTGGGTCTGTCCACTGCATTAAGCTGGGATCTGTTTAACTATGCCAGTTGAACAAACTAAGCTCCACGATGAAGATTCACCCAAGGTGCTAAGATGCAGACATATGAGTTAGCACATTGTGTGAATGAGTCCAGAGCCGAGGTGGTGCAGTGGTTAAAGTGCAGGACTGCAGTTCAGCTGTTCAAATCTCACCTGCTCAAGGTTGACTCAGCCTTCCATTCTTCTGAGGTCGGTAAAATGAGGACCCAGATTGTTGGGGGCAATATGCTGAACTCTGTAAACCGCTTAGAGAGGGCTGTAAAGCACTATGAAGCGGTATATAAGTCTAAGTGCTATTGCTATTGCTATTAATGTTATGATTAAACAAGTTGAGAAAGAGTTCAGCTAACTTACCTGTTCCATTCTTTTATTTACTGTCAAACCTTTAATTAAAAGTTATTGAGAGCACATATATGCAATTAACTGAATGTTCTAAAGGAAATGATGAGAAACTTGTTCTAAGCTTTTTATAAAACTCCTGTTTGGGATATTTAATAAACATAGGATTTGAAAGGGTTGGTCAAAAATAGCAGTCGAAATATGCATTTTGGTGCACTTAATGTCTGCTCCAGGATGTGGTTTACAATTAAATAGGGCTGTGTGCACTTTAAGAAGATTTGGAAGAAATGGTTTGTACTTGACCGAGCGCCAGCCCTTTCTGCTCTTTGCTGAGAGACAAGACTGCTATAATGAACAGAATAAGTACTATGCTTCTGTGAGGTTTCAAGTATTTCTTCAAGCCATTTTCCAAGTATGTTCAATCCCGTTTATAAGTGCTCTTTATTATGAATAGTAGAAAGTGTTTTCCTTCTCCTTCCTAATACTGAAACTCAGGGTTGCATAGGAGCCCAGTTGGTTATTATATGATGACAGCTTGTGCTCATCCTTACCTACCCAATGCCCCTAAAGCCTGATGCCTTTTAGTGTAGCTTAATGTATCTGAAGGCTGCCAATGCTTCCAAATTGTAATTTAGATTCTAGGAACAACTGCAGCTAGCTTTAAGATAATATATAATTCTCTTTTCTACAACCATGAGAAGGAAATGGATCCATTCCCATTTTTAAAACAATTAGTGATCTGATTCATATATTATGCTAAATCAGGATTCTGAACATGATCTTTTGACCAAGTTATAGAAGTCTGATTCATGTCTAACATAAAGCCGTTATAGATTTGTCCATATATTACTGTTAGAAGAAACCAGGCCATGTGATGATTGATTACTGTAAACAATTATAGCTTTGAGTAACAAGAAGCTATAAACTTAAAGCAACCTTTATATCAACAAGGCAATTCAGTACTTTGAATTGGCTTTTATTCCTGGTTTATTTACTTATTTTATAATATCTTCACTAAAACATTTCAAATCTGCCATTAAGTCAAGCTGAAAGCAACATCTGTGTTGGTTTTGTAAGGTCTAGCTGTGTCCTAATGTAGAAGTTGGCATTTTTATCTTGATTTTTCTTAGGGTGCTTCCTTAAAATGAAGATAGATAATGTACTCCAGTGGGGAGTCTACAGAAATACCAAAGAATATCTGTAGCTCAGGCTTGAACTATGGAGTTCTTGGTGCTCTTTGTGCTTGGTTGTTTGAATGCAAACATTTCATTTGCATGCTCATCTAGAGTAACATCAGTATGTTTGCATCTAGTTGGGTAATGAAATGATTGCAAGCAAATATCCAAGCTCAGAGAATACCAAGAACTCAGTATCTATATTAGTTGGTTCTTGTGCTGTGTGCTCCTATACAGAACAATACAGTTTCAAATGAGGGTTACTATTTTGGAAGAGGTATTGTGTTTTGAGGCCAGAGGGAATGTTCTTCAAAGACAGGCCTCTTTTACACATCCCCTCTAAAAAGAAGGCAGCTTATCTCTTTGCATGCATTTACAACTATTGTTTCAAATATACCAGTGATATACTATTATTTTAAAATTTCTGCAAGTTACGTCAGCTAATAAAACTTAAATTTAAAACTTACAGATGAATTGTTTAAAACAGGTAACAGTTGTAGCTTCTTGTCTGAATGCACACATGTGACAATTCCTGTCTTGGGTAATTTAACCCTGTGTAGCAGCTGTGGTTGTAATCCTATCTCCATTTTTATGGCAATAAACTTTAGGTTACAACATGGGAGTATATCTTCACAATATGCGTAAAGGTGCTCATCATATTTAAGCAATATATTGCTACTGAGATTCACATTGGGCTTTCCCCTTTTTTGTAATACATGGTCAAAGGTAATAATTGTCTTTTTCTACAAAGTCTAACCAAAATACCTTTTCATCCTTCAATAAGGATCCCGTGGCTAAGGAAGGGTTACATCTCAATAAGAGTGTGTGCAGAAGATCCCATATTCCAGATCCAATATCCTTTCATTTCTAGATATGTCTTTCTGAAAATTTGATGAATCCCTTTTGGTCAGTATAAGAAAATACGGAGATAAATGAATTAATAATTTGATTCAAGACAGTGTAGGAAGTTAGCACGCACCCCTCTCCTAGGAAATGAGATATCCTAGGAGATATTAAAAGGTAGGAAATATTCTGTGGAACATATCTGGAAACATGCTTTTAAACAAACAAAAGACTCCTCTTGGAAACCCCCACCCCAGCTCACATATTCCTCTCACCTGGACTGGAAGTCTTTTGCATGATAAAACTACAATAGGATTTGCCCAAGGCCCTTTCATTCAGCCAAAGCTGGATTAGCCAAGAGTTGCCCCAGCATGCCCCTGGGGGGTCTGAGAGCCAATGGGATACATTTCTATACAGGAAAAGGAAATCTAAGAGGTGGGACCCAACTTAGACTATAAAAACCAGGAACTCAGCATTCCTCTTCCTCTTTTTTCTCTTCACCACACCTGGAACCATGTAAGCTACCTTTTCTGTACAGGGGCTCAAGCCATGTGCTCCTGTCCACCATTAAACCTTCCTTCCAAGCAACCTTCATGAATCCAGTGTCTTTTTCCCCACTTGGAACTGAACCTAAAAGGATATTTCCTTATAACAACAGTATAAGGCTAGATTGTTATATTACTTTATGTTTTGGCAAAATAAATAGTTTACCTTATTTTCTTCCCTGCCCAGTATTTTGTCTCTCCCATAGCAATCCTCATATCTAAATAGTTGATATTTGATGTTTTCATTTGAATATCTTTTATTCCAGCTTGCAAATCAGTGTTTTAAATGGTTAACCTCACTTCCTCCACTGTATAACTTCAGTAATAGCTAGTATGTAAAATAACTTTTAAAACCTTACTGATCCCTGTGGTCTTGGTTTTAATTTCCTATTTAATTCTTCTAATTTTAATTTTTAAAATTAAAATTGTATAGTTTTTTTTTTAACTTTTTATCGTAAGCTGCCCACATTTGCTGTATTAGTGAGTCAGGCAGCATAAAAATTTAATAAGGCAGTAAGGAGTAATAACATGTTTGGACAAATGAAAATAAGTATAACCATACGTAAGTTTAAGATCCTAATAAACATGTAATGCTTAAGGAAGGAAATTGTTGTGGTCAATTCAGAAGACAGGACAGGTTATGTAGGTTGTTTCAGGTTCTCCTTTAAAATACAAGGCTCAGTAAATTATATTCCAGCAGCTATGCTCTTTTTTAAAAAGTAATGTTTATTTTCACAGCTGTGCAGCTGTGTGGGATGCATGTTGAAAATTATTTTTGGAAAAAAGTAGCTGACTGTTATCATAGTCAAAGGAAAATAAGCAAGAAGTAACCCTTAGTTTCTTGTGTGCAGTTAAAGGTGAGAAAAGAACGTACCAGTTCTCAGGCATAAATAACACTCATCTTGTTATTGGGTCTGAAGAGACTGGCTGAAGCTTCCAGGTCCCTTCAGACTATTTCAACTAGTGACAATCAAAACAGCCTAAAACAGTTTGAGAGAATGATATATTCAAAAGAAAAATTATTTAGGACAGGGGTCGCCAGCCTTGGCAACTTTAAGACTTGTGGACTTCAACTCCCACAATTCCTCAGCCAGGAATTCTGGGAGTTGAAGTCCACAAGTCTTAAAGTTGCCAAGGTTGGAGAGCCCTGCGTAGGGCACCATAACCCTGCCATCAGCTTGAGGGTCAATCCTGAAATCTCACATCATTGACAGAGGCAGATGGGGTGACCTGGTGAATTATGACATAACAACAGGACCACAGGGATGTCCAGTAGTTGATTGGCAAATCACTAATTTCAGTCAGTGGGGGCCTGGAGGAGTCAGAGTTAAGGTAAATTTTCCCAAATCACTTAAAATGTGGATTGATGTATGTTGCTAGAAAGGTCTGCAAAACTGAGGTAATTAACAGCAGGGTTTTTATAATGTAAACTATTCTTTTCCAGAGATTAGAAACAAAAACTGTGTGTGTGTGTGTGCGCGCGCGCGCGAGAATTGTAAAGAAAGCTCAATGAGTTTAATAAGACTGCCAATGATTGTAAACAACAACTCTTAAATAATATTTGGCATTTTAAAAAAATTAATAAAAAATCAATTTGCAATGAAATCATGCTGCAAATTTAGGCTAGACTGGATCACTGTGCTGTACTAGGCAGCCTTTTTAAATGTTTACAGTTAATTATAATAATTTCTGTTGAGGAAGCCAGCCAGCACGTGAGCTTCTTTGAACACTTTTCATTGGAGTAAACAAATCTGATTTCCTTGCAAGTCCTTAAAGACATTCTCTGATATCACTGGCCTTGTAAGGTGAATAACTACCATTGTACATAGTAATGGTTCTAGTCCCTTTCCTCTTTCAAGATCAAATATATCCCCTTCTATTGCTACTGTTTTCCCTTCCAGAAAACAGCTCCCATGAACTGCTATCTTTATAGCACAACCTCTGTGAATGGATGGATTTGAGTCAATTGATGTGTAGCTTCCTGGGTTCCAGCATGGTGGCAGCTCCAAAAAGCATATGGAGCTGAATCAGTGGTGGGTTCTAAATAATTTTGCCACCAGTTTGCGCGCGCACGTGACAGTTCTGCGCATGCGCAGAAGCATCCCGGACAGATAGGCGGAGCCTCCCGCCGCTGGCACTACCAGTTCTAAGAACTGGTCCGAACTGGGAGCAACCCACCACTGAGTTGAATCACTTGGTACCATATGGACTATGTTGTTCATAAGTATGGGGAAAGTTTAGGAGATGTTGGCACCATGTGGTCTGTGTAGTTGCAGGAAAAGCAATTGCCACCATTTTTTTCTGAACTTACAAAACTAGCTACGCTGCTGAGTACATACTGTAGTTAAAGCTGGTTTTTTTGGTCTCTGGGGGGATTGATTGATGTTCGAATCAGTGGACTTGATGAAGGAAACATTCTTTGCCTGAGACGTCAGTGATGATAGGGAAATTTTACTAAGAAAAAAGTGTTTTGAACAAGAGCGAGCAAGAAAATGTATAGCTGAGAAACAAATAGGAATGCTGACACACAGGCTTCTTCTTTTTTTATATCCAAAGTTTATTGAATGAAATGGGTAAGGCTACAAGGACAGTGCCAGAGCCACAAGGGGGAGGGGGATGCCCACCCTTATCCCACAGCCACCGTTGATAGCAACTCAAGCCCTCAAAAGTAACTCTACACGTTCCCCCAACTCCATTACATAATATACTTCCATCGGTGCCCCAGAGAAACTCAGGGTCACCACAGGTAACTGTCCCCATAATCCCAAACCCATCCCGTGCCAAGTATCCACTGTTTAATGTTGTTTTCGCCGGAAAGAGCATCCTTCTGTCAACCTCGCCTTTCCACCAGTGGGCTGGCACAGCACAGTTGAGCAGCCGACGCACAACACAATTGTCTGGGCGTGACTGAAAACCGTGGTGATTTTGTAGCAACCCGGGCACTTGACGTCCATGAAGTAGGAGTTGGGGCTCTGCACCAGGCGCTTCTTCTTGTGCTTCCGCTTCTCCTCCTCGGGGGAGGGATGCAGGAGGTCCTTCGCGAGCGGCATGTTCGCGTGGAGGCAGCTGCAGACGAAAAGGAGCACACACAGCTTCTAATTGTCTTCAGTGGTACATTATGACTGTTTGAGGCCTGAGGCACAATAAAAATTTAAGGACCCCCAATATTCATTAATTTCCTCTAATAATGTATCACAAATAATATCTAAACAATTTACAACAAATGATTGTCTATCTTTTAATTGTAGATTTTTGTTCTTAATAAATTGTTAATACCTTTACAAACAATGGAGTTTATATTAAAAGATATGTCTTCCATGATTACAGAAGATGCAAATCACAATAAATCATAGAGAAATAGAATTACATCACTTGACAGGCATAGATATTTGATATTTGGTATGTATGCACATCATCATTTTGTATTTAAACCCTCCTTTTTGAACTCACAAAATGGTATGGTCTGATTTCATACGCAGGTGAGTTTTCTATTGGTCATCAGGCCATTAAACATTCAAATAATTTTGCAACATGGGAGGGGTGACAGAGTTGTCACGTTTACCAAAGACCATGCTAACCCAAGGCCCCAAAAGTTGCTCCTGGAAATCCCCACTGATTTGAGAAAGGATATGTGAAAAGGGGGGTCAATTTTCTGAAAATGTTATTTTTGGGGCCCTCTTTTGATGCCCTAGGCCAGGGGTAGGCAAACTACAGCTCTTTGAGGACCTGTGGACTTCAACTCCCAGAATTCCTGAGCCAGCCATGCATACATGGCTGGCTCAGGAATTCTGGGAGTTGAAGTCCACAGGTCCTCAAAGAGCTGTAGTTTGCCCACCCCTGCCCTAGGCAAATGCTATATTTGACTATGGTACAATTCCCTACTGATTGTCTTGCTTCGATGTGTAAATGTACCAGATATTTTGTGAAGCAAGGACAATGCTGTTTTTCCTGTTTCCTAAAAAAAAAATAGAACAATTTGGGAAACATTTAAAAGGGTGGCAAAGAACAACAGTTTGCTTTTTGGTACGTGGATGTTTTATGGCTGGTGCCTGTCTAGAAAATGGACATACAACTCAGGCCAGCAGTTTTTTGTTCTAAATGAATAAAGGGATGCTATCCATTATTCTGTATTTTTTTAACCTTTGAAGCCTGGTCAAAGGAATGATTGTACTCAACTAAAAGGTTTCAATACGTGCCTTTTCTGAAACATCCCCCCCCCCCGTATGTTTCCTCCTCTTCATGAGCAAACAAACCATCTTGTGTATTTTTATCAATCTTCCCTCCAAATTTTACCCCTCCCCCTTCCTGAGCCAGCATTGATCTAATCTTTCTGTTTAATAGTTTATTAGTGTCAATTGAAGTCTTTCATGTGTAGATGTTTATATTTTTCACTGTACATTTATACTTCATCCTCACCAAAACTTTACTGAGGAAAAAAAGATTTCCTCTTTTTTCTTTTTTCTTTTCTTTTTTTGTTGAGAAAATACAGTTCAGTATCCAATCTTTTTGAATAGAACTGAAAAAATGGATTAAAAGTGTCAACATTTTAATTATCGCTGTGGCTATAGTTAATAGGTGAGACAAAGTCTCTGCTTTAATACTAGTTTAAGTACTTATTCAGTATTTCTCTGCAGAATCCTTTACTTGCATTAAACCAAAGTTTCAATTCACAGACAAATGTATGCAGCCTGTATTAATGCAGCTAAATAAATACAGATTCTAAAAGGCAAATGTTACTTCCTTCTTCATTATGTAGGAAAATCTGGGAAAACTACAGAAATAATAAACATCCAAAGGGGAATCTAGGAGACTTTTTCAAACCAACACATTTTATTAAAAGGCATAAGCTTATGAAAGCTACCTTAAACTAATCTCTTCTTACAGTTTGTTCAATGAGAAATCATATAGCCTCCTTCAGGTTGATTTGGACTTTTGGTAATTTCATGGACAGAGTTATGCTAATGTAAGAAGATTCCACATTTACAGAATTTCTCTTTTTTGTTGTTGTTGTTTCTTGCAATACAGTTACTCCTTGACGTATGACCACAATTGAGCCCAAAATCTCTGTTGTTGTTAAGTAAGACATTTGTTAAGTGAATTTTACAACATTTTACAACATTTCTTGCCACAATTGTTAAGTGATTCACTGCAGTTGATAAGTTAGTAACCTGGTTTTTAAGTGAATGTGGCTTCCCCATTGTCTTTGCATGTCAGACGGTTGCAAAAGGTGATCCCATGACCCCGGGATGTGCAACGGTCATAAGTATGAACCAGTTGCCAAGCATCTGGATTTTGATCACATGATCATGGGGACGCTGCAAAGGTTGTAAGTGTGAAAAACAGCCATAAGTCACTTTTTGCAGTGCTGTTGTAACTTTGAACAGTCACTGACTAGGTGAATTGTTATAAGTCAAGGACTACGTGTACTGATTTTTCACTTCCATTATGCAAGATCCCTTCCTGCTTTCACTAAAGCTCCCAACCAGTTAAGATGGTTTTAGTAAGGAAATGGAAAAGATGCCTTTAGGGAACTTTCCAGTGACTGCAGTAGAAGGGGTTTGGTAATAGTGATGAAATGCAGTAGCGAAGGAGTATCCTTTGAAGTCAATAGTTGCGTCAGCCACCTGGCTCCTCTCTTTCATTCCCCATGGAAAAATCATGAACTGTACTGCCATGCAATGACAAACTAGAAAAGCGAGGCACCAAGGGGATAAAATGCATTATTACCGGTTGAGCCAATTGCATCCCACAATTTGAAATAGAATTATTTCTAGGAAAGGGAGAGGCTCCTGCCTGAACTGCCTCCTGAGATTCACGTGGCTCTCTTGATGCAATCCATCTCTCCCTAATGGGAGCGCTAATGGTGAATGTCTTTCAGCCCATTCCTTTCTCTTCGGCTAAGTGATGGGGTTAATTTCAAGCCCATATCACATGGTTTAACAGCAAGTATTCTTCCTCTGAGGTCCATAATGGCACTAAAGTGTAAGCTGGAGGTCTGTTCAAGCACCACATGCTAAATGCTTTTCTGCTAAATGCCATCATTTTCTTCATCTCTGAGCAGCATCCATCATTAGTTGGAGTCAACCTTATCTCTGTAGACAAAGCATCTGAAAATGTGTCTGTCTTTTTACACTTTCATCCTGCAGAAAACAAGTCCCTTATCAACAATAGTTAGGATGGATAAATAGAAAAATAAAAAGAATAAAAAGGATCTGAAAAAAATAAATAAAAAGAAACTGAAAAAATAATAAAAAGAACCTGGAAAAAATGTGACCTGAAATAATGAATACCCATGAAAAATAAACGATACCATAACTCAGTTTTCTAATAGACTTTTTAGCTTAAATTATAGTTTAAATGATCCATTGATTAATTTTCTATAGTCCAGTTAGGTAACCACTTAAGTTTTTCTGTGATCAAAAAGCCAAGGAAGTTCGTTGCGTAAGTACCGTAGCAGCTGATATAAGCTCTGTTCTTTTACAGATGAATAAATTAATCTTTACATAACCTTTTGTGGGTCATAATAATAATAGTCATCATACTTTGCGTTATTGCTTTGTTTTCAAAAAGTAGGAAGTAGGAATACTTTAAAATATTTTTCCAATGAATCAGACATCTTTATTGCAATATTCCTAACATTTTTAATTTAATTTTAATTTTAATTAATTACAGCAATAGTTAATTTACTTTTGTGACTGGTGCAAGTATTAAAATTGTTTCTGGCTGAAAATATCCAGAATTCTTTAGTCGATATGACCATGTTATCTAAGAGTTATACATGCTGTGGTCCAAGCTAAATTGCAGAGTGCAGCGGAGTGAGGAAGTGTTCTATTGCCTAAAATATAAGCATAACCAGTGGTGGGATTCAAATAATTTAACAACAGGTTCTGTGGGCGTGGCCAGGTTGTCATGTGACTGGGTGGGCGTGGCCAGGTTGTCATGTGATGGTGGGCATGGCTAATTTAGGTGTCCATTTTGCCAATTTAGCAGTGCATTAAACAATACACAGCAGCCCCCTTTTCTATTCTTCTTTTTAATACTGCATGAAGTTTTTGCTCTAGGATTTTTTTTTACTAGGGGGGAGAGGTTGGCAATGCCTGGGGAAGGAAAGGCATGCTTTCCCACAGGTCTCATGGCTATATTTAAAGGGCCAGCTAATATCATTGGTGTTGGGAGATTCATTGGTGAGGTGATAGTGACTGGACGTGCGATGTTCACTGTTTCAGTGAAGTTGATAAATTGACAGGTGTGGTGAGTGTTAACTGAGAACTCATTGGGCTGGAGATGTTAACCGTGCTCAAAACATTGGCTGGGCTTCTCATATTCATGGCAGCAGCCACGTTCTGGGTCAGGGTGCTGGCTTTTCTCTTCCTATCAAACAAGCAGATGACTTGAGATAGGATTCAGTTTATTTCCAATGTTCATGGACTGTTTTTAAATAACTTGCTTTGTGGTCATTCCCATTTCCACTCCATTTCCACGCCCGATTCTCTGCTCCTTTAAACCTATGCCTGCATATAAATTCTTTCTGTTTTGGTTAAGAAGGAATAAGGTACTGGTGGTATAGCAGACAAATAGAATTGATGTTTTGTCAAGCTAAGCTAAATTTTATTAAGAGATTGTATGTTTTTACATATTGCAAGGGTCTCTTATTAGAAGACAGTGGTAGCCAATTCTAAGATGCTGATTATTTACTGCTACTATGTGGCTTCAAGAAGCAATTGTGTTGACTGAAAGGGGGAGGAAAGGTTTACTTTTGTTCCTCTTATATTTTTATTTCTTATTTTTTTCCTTTTTTTCTTTTTTATTATTATTAGTTTATAGGTAGATTATATAAAAGATGGAGGTTTAGATATGTAAAGTATAGTTTGAGATGAGGTATGATGTATTAATATAATGTTTTTTCTTCTTTTATATTTGTTAATCTTTCCTTTTAATTTTTTATTTTCTTTGTTTTTTATTATTATTTTTATTATTATTTTTATCCTTCTGATTATTTTTTGAATAGTTTTTTTAAAAATTTGGAGTTAAAGATTTTTTTTAAAAAAGTGGAAATTAAGAACTTGCTTTGATTTAATTTAAATTTATTTTATTGAATATTATGCCCTGTACTTTCTCTGGGAAGTCCGGGGGAGAGGGGGGAAGGGAAGGGGGTGGGTTGGAGTTAGGGGGGAAGGGGGGGAGAAAAATGAAAAATGTTTGTACTTTGTACTTATAAAACTTTTTAAATAAAAAAAGAAGCAATTGGGTGAATGAGTTCATGTTCAAAGCTTATCTTTGCAATTAAGCCCCATGCTTTCTGTTTTCCATAGTCTTGTTGGCGTTTGCCTGCCCCCTCCCCCCCCAATATTTCCTCATACTGCTGCTTATATATAGACTAGTGCCCCTTTCAGTTGGCCAATGGGAAATACAAAAGTACCGTATTTTTTGGAGTATAAGACGCACCTTAGTTTTGGGTGAGGAAAACAAGGAAAAAGGGCCTCTGCCTCCCAGCAATGTGCCAAACAGCAAACAGCACAGATGATATACACTGTTTGCTGTGTATTTCTGTGCATGTGCGCCTGACCCATAGAAATAGCAAAGAATTGGAGAAATGTACATTATGCCAGAAAGTTTTCTTAAATGTAGTCACACTAACTCCTCCCAATTATTTAAATAGATCTACTCCAAGGTAAGTCAGGATTTAACTCAGCTGCTTTATCTTAATACTAAACAGGATACTGTTACCTTTCAGACTATACTTGTACAGAGCTGTTAAAATTAATTAAAATTTCTGGAAATATACATTATTCTCTATTATTTAAAAGAAGATACAATAGCACTGGGCCTCTTCAGAGCAAGCATTTATTTTAAAAGGCTTCTTCATTTTGTTAAGTTGTCTAGAACAATAATAAAGCAGTCTTTAAAAAATAAGTCTAATAATTTGAACATTCTACAGACATTTATAGTTATTCACTTACCCCCTTGCATCCAGTTCAGCAGAAAATAAAAATCTGTGTGTCTCTTCCAGCTATTTGCCTCTTTGCAGCTAATTTCAGTTTCATTTTAGCACGTGGCAAATCAGCTGAGGGTCGGGAAGCTGCTAATGACTTGCTTAGCTTAACAGGCTCTTCCCTGTTTGCTGCAAGCAGGTAAATTGCTGGAAGACAGAGGCCAAAGGGTGGGGGTGGCTGGGTGGGTGGGGCTACATTCGGTGTATAAGACGCACCCAAGTTTTCACACTCTTTTGGGGGGTAAAAAGGTGCGTCTTATACTCCGAAAAATACGGTAATGCTCCAACTGATGCTTTTGCTTCTGCATGCCACCTACTATATGTGGAAGTGGGGGTGGGGGGTATAGTCCTCAGAAACAACAGAAAAGGGAAGAATAGCTAAATTCAAGGAGACTAAACTGGAGAAATTCCAGCAGTGAGGCAAGGAGGGAATTCCTAATTATCTACCCTACATTTTTTGAAGGAAACTACATTAATATCTTCACAATATCTCCTCTGGAGGATCAGCTAAGTTGGAAGTCAATTGGCTCAGCCAAGAAGACTTCCAGATATCAAATAAGATCATGAAGATCTAGGAGTGATATTGATGTCAGATTAATTCAGATCTTATATATGTAGCCATAGTGAGAAGTGAAATATTTTATTCTTTGGAATGACAGCATTCTTCCCCCCCTCCCCAATATTAAGTGTTGTCCTATTAACTGCTGATTTTTATGTGTCTACAGGCTCCTTGAACTGAAGTCTGGAGAATCACATGTCTATCTCATGCTTATAGTGAAATCATGGCCACCAATGACAAAGTAGCCATCTTAACTGATGATGAAGAAGAGCAGAAGGGAAAATATGTGCTTGCCGATCCTTTCAGCGGGATTCCCAAGGAGCAAGACCTCCAAACCCAAAGTGATACTCCTTCAACCGAGACCACCACTATTCCAGACGAAGAGCTTGATTGGCTTGAAAGACACTGTGTGAAAGTGAATAATGATCTCTTGATCTCAAAAGTTTTTTATTTTTTCTTTTATGCTGCTTATGGTTCCTTGTACCCATTGCTTCCTGTATACTACAAACAGCTAGGCATGACTCCCAGCCAGAGCGGACTCCTAGTAGGGATTAGATACTTCATTGAATTTTGCAGCGCTCCGTTTTGGGGAGTAGTAGCAGATCGCTTTAAAAAGGGGAAAGTTGTTCTTCTCTTCTCCCTATTATGCTGGGTGCTGTTTAACTTGGGAATTGGATTTGTTAAACCAGCAACCTTAAGGTGTACGCTAAAGAAACCTATCCCCGTTCCCCCTACCAATGCCAGTCACCTTACAACAGCATCCCCGCAAAATATCTCCATTTCTTCTGTCATTCCCACTCTGGGAAGTACGATTACAAAGGGTCGAGGGAAAAGAGATTTGCTGACTTCCCACTTGCCAACTCTGAGCTCAGCTTTGTCCACAAATTCTAAAACTACCTTTTCTCCAACTATTCAAAATGGCGCTAGGAAGCGTGCTTTAAAAGAAGAGGGCGCAACTGTTGCCAGCACTCCAAAAGGTATGGTAACCGCGGGAAACACCAGCCACACAACGGCATCACCTACAGTCGCCACAAAACCAGCCCCTCCTGCCCATTTTGCTCTTGTATATGATCATCAGGAGGTTGAAGCGATCTTCTTGCTCATCCTCCTTGTTGTGATTGTGGGAGAGTTTTTCAGTGCCTCCTCAGTTACTATAGTAGACACCGTGACTCTGCAGTATCTTGGCAAACACCGGGACCGTTATGGGCTACAACGAATGTGGGGATCTCTGGGCTGGGGACTGGCCATGCTGTCAGTGGGCATTGGCATTGACTCTACCCATATAGATGTGCTCATTGAAGGCCAAGGCTGTAAGGCTCCAGACTACAAGAACTACAGGATCGTTTTCATAGTCTTTGGAGTCTTGATGACGCTCTCTTTGATTGTGGCCACTCAGTTCAGGTTCCGGTACAACCACTACACGCAAGAGGAAACCCAAAGCACAGAGCCAGAGGATTCCCACTTGGACAGAAACTCCTCCGCAGATTCCTCCCATGACACTCAGAGTGATACAAGCCAGTCCCAGACTTTTACTTTTTGGGACTTGATTAAGTTGCTCTGCAGTATCCAGTATGGCTCAGTGTTGTTTGTGGCGTGGTTTATGGGTTTTGGATATGGCTTTGTGTTCACCTTCCTTTATTGGCACCTGCAAGATCTGAATGGCACCACCACGCTCTTTGGAGTTTGCTCTGTTTTAAGTCACATCTCTGAACTGACGGCGTATTTCTTCAGCCACAAGCTGATTGAGCTGATTGGTCACATCAGGTAAGCCAAAGCTATAAGCATGCTAGAACAGCAATAGGAAATACTGTGTGGGGAACCCAGATGCTTCTTTTTGTAATTTGCATGTTCTTATATATTAGGATACATAAACATTCTGCTTGGTGTCGCACACTGAACAAGTACAGAACAAAGAACTATATTTTCATGTACTATTCATGTAAGCTAAACAATTATTTCTTACAATAAGTCATGGATCTGCAAAATTAGCCATTCCATCATCAACCAGATTCTAGGTCAGCACCCTTGGATGTTCCATTTCTTCTCTTGATCATGCTGATCCAGCCATGCAGAGAGTGATCTACCGGTAGTAGTTTTAACAGATTAACAGAGTTGGAAGGGACCTTGCAGGTCATCTAACCCCCTGCCCCCTGCCCAAGCAGGAGACCCTACATCTGCCTCTACCTAGGATTGAACTCACAACCTCCTGATAATGAGGCAAGAGCTCCACCTCTAGGCCACAGCAGCTGGGTTTTAGAGGTTAACCCCCTGAACTGAACGCAGTCGGTGTTCCAGTTGGAATAGGTTTCTTTCAGGGGCTTGGTCGGGTCCAATACCACAAACTGCTTCAAATCAAAATTGAACTGTTTCTTTTTTCATCCCCCCCATCCTAATAACATTTGGTCTTGGTAAGTCTTAATGATAACTGTGAAGAATGTACGTATGTTTGAAAGTACTTTAAGAAAATACCTGAAAATCGAGAGTCCTATCTTAGCCATGAAAACCAGCCGTGTTTCCCCGAAAATAAGACCCTGTCTTATATTTTTTTGAACCCTGAAATAGCCAATCCACCTTACAGAGTTGTTGCTGTGGAAAAAATAGGAAGAAGAAGATATGCATATTGGGCCACCTTCACCACCTTGAACTATTTGTAAACATAATAAAGGCCGGATACCAATAAATAAATAAATAGGCATGAGGTGGAATGGAAAAAGGGGAGGAAGATAAGATGGTTATGCAGATGCAGGTTACTAATGAGACAGATTACAATAAGCAAATAAAAACTCTTCTGAGATGGCCTGAAACCTTTTGATGTGTATGTGAGTTCAGCAGTTTCTTGCTTTATTGTGGTGGTGATTTTTTTTTTTAGTGTGCTTGTTCCAGAATAGCTACTTTGAGACCTATAATGGAGTGTCCTGGCAGGTTAAAATGCTCTGATACTGCTTGTTTTGAGTCCTAATGTCAAATTTCTCTCCATTAACCTGGCCTGCTTGTACAACAGAGAGTCCACAGGCATATTGCTGTCAAATGATGATATATATCTTATTGGAGGAAAAGCACATGAAAATATATCTAATCTTATGTGTGGGGACCTGTTATTGTGTTGTTAATGTAAATGCAGGGACAAAATAACCATCTGGTTTTATTGCCGAGTCTTTCTCACATTAGCATCTGTTGTTTGTGAGAATCTGCTTCAGGTTGAGTGGTTATCTGTTTGCAAGTATGGGTTTGCCACCAAGTGCTTGAGGAAGTGTAGTGGATTGCAGATTATTAATAATGTATTTGAACAGTTTGAGTTGTGAACTGTAAGTCAGAGTTTTCCCCAATCTTTCCGGCTTTGTGGATCGGATGGGAGTGGGGAGAGGATTGCACGTTTATGTTCTCGCCCGCAGCTCATGCAAGTGGGGATGCAGCTCATGCAACTGGGGATGCACGTTTCAACGGCCTGGTTGCAAACATCTCACGGCCCACAATTGGGACCCCAGCTCTAAGTGAAAACCTGTGGCGTTCTATTGTTCTGTCTTTGTGATCTGTCTTTTATTAGATGCTTCCTGGGAATTTATTTTTGTCTGTTGATTTGACTGTTGATCTTGTTGGGTGGATAATCTCCTAAATGCATATTAAGATATTCATGAACTGGGAGAGCCATGTTAACAAGGTTAGCCAATGAATAGGCATAGCAACTGAATCAGCCAATGGGAGCTAACCACTTCTGAGTCTGTGCAGAGAATCGAAACTGAGAAGCTTAAGGCTGGGTGTGGCTTCAGTCTCCAGTCTGTACTCTTCCACTCTGAACTCTGCTGAAATGAAACTAAATGTTCTCTGCTATCTGTAACTGCTTGAAGAAGAACTCTGCTAATGGTATTGTAAATATATATTATTATGTTTATAAAGAAATTATTGAATCCAGCTGAATCCGTCATCTGTGTGCGCTTCTGGTTTTGATTTTGCAACAAACTTTAATAATGCATGATTTAAAGTAGAAGTTGCTGTCTGCTGTTTTCAAAAGTAGCTGCAGTCATATAGACAAGCTTCCCCTCTTCCCCTCAGGCATACTTCCATTCTCTCAGAACTGTACATTCAAGCGGGTGGAGAGGCTGTGCCTTCTCCCCACTTCACCAGGCCAGGAGGCTTAGACCTTCTTCCTGGCACTCCACTTAATGACTTGTGTGGTCGCTTAACAGCAACTGAGAGAACCAAGATTGTGATCATTGAGTGAAGCTATCAGTGAAGCGTCTTGTTTAACCGCCCCCTCACTCAATGATCAAGATTCCAGACCCAATTGTGGTTATAAGTGGAAGACTCCCTACTGTATATCCAGTTTCGGCAAAATAAATATTTATAATTATGAACATATTTCAGATTTCAGACATTCAAGAAGACATGAAATATATCAGTGAATCCATATGGGCTCTGTTAATATTGAAATATATTTGTTTCCAATATTGTGCATTTAGAAAGGCAGCTTATTCTGATAAAGGCATGGCATATTTACAATAAATATCCTCTTTTTTGCCACTTACATTTTTAAATTATTACTATTTACTTTGTATAGTTTTACATCAAGTATAAGCCAGGAAATATTTTTGGTAATTAGTTGAATATTTTTACCATTGTATTTATACCTGGCACTTGAGACTCAATAAAATACAGCATATGATTTATATTTATTCTTTTTTTTTTTTTAAAAAAGAACCCCACTGGTTTCTCTGCAGTACTCAGAATGAACAACAGGAAAGCTAGCTTAACAATTCAATGCCAATAAATATTTTAAGCAATCAGCGTATATATAAATACATCCAATAACATTTATTATGAAAGATAATAAACAGAATAAAATGCTTTAAAAGAAATGTGCAACTGCTACTGTGCATAACATTTTCACTGAAAATACAGGTAGTTCTCGACTTACAACCACAATTGAGCCCAAACCTATGTTGTTAAGTGAGAAATTTGTTAAAGTGAGTTTTGCCCCATTTTACGATTTTTCCGGTCACATTTGTTAACTGAATCACTGGAGTTGTTAAATTAGTAACAGGGTTGTTAAGTGAATCTGGCTTCCCCATTGACTTTGCTGGTCAGGTGGTCCGCAAAAGGGGATCACATGACCCCCGGACTCTGCAACCGTCATAAATGTGAGTCGGTTGTCAAGTCTCTGAATATAAATCACATGACCATGGGGATGCTGCAACAGTCATAAGTGTGAAAAATGATCTTCAGTCATTTTGTTCAGTGCCCCTGTAACTTTGAACGGTCAGTAAATGAATTGTAAAATTGAGGACTACCTGTAGATTGAACGGTAAGTGGGATTCTGCAACAAAATGTTGGAGTGTCATTTTTTTCACTCCCTGTCATTCCTTGCTGTACCACCCTACTTGTCCATTTTCCCCATCAACAAACAATACTCTTCAGTATCTGCTGATTTTGTGTGTGTGTGTGTGTGTGTACATGCACGCATGTGCGCGCGTGCACACACACACACCTTTGACTCAATTTTTGTTTCCTGGTGACTGTTTGAACTACACTTATCAGTTTCTTGACAAAATTTCAAAAGAATTGGCTCCTTCCTAGAGCTGAGAGAAAGTGACTGAAAGTCTCCCAGCTGGCTTTATGCCTAAGGCAAGGCTAGAACCAGTGGTGAGTTCCTACTGGAGCTGTCCGGTGTGTAGCTCCGGTAGGGAGCGGCCGATTGCGCAATTTGCATGAGACAGCTCCGAAGCCGTCTTTGCCGGTCCGTCGCGCGCGTCACCATCTTTTTTTGAGAATTTTTGGGCTTTTTTGCTTCTGCGCATGCGCGGAAGCAAAATTGCGCCGAAATCTTGCAAGGGGACGCATGCGCATGAGATTTCAGCGAGATTTTGCTTATGCGCAAAAGCAAAATCGCACCGAAATCTCACGCGCACGTGCGTCCCCTCACAAGATTTTGGCGCGATTTTGCTTCCGCACATGCACAGAAGCAAAATCGCGCGAGGGGGCATGCACGCGTAACGAGCGCGCACGCACCCAAAACGTGGAGATGCGCGAGCAGCGCACCGGTATCGGTAACCCATAGTCTCCCAGTTTCTAACCTGGACCTTAACCACCACACCAGCTGGTTCTATTTGTTGAGTAGAGTGGGCAAAATGTGTCAAATTTAAATAGTTTGGCCGCTACTATCTCTGTGCATTTTCCCTCTGCATTTTAAGAGGGTTTGTGAATATATATTGAAATCTTCCATCTTTTGTGAAGCTGGAGTATATCAGGTTGACAGCAATACAGATAATTTGATGGTAAGAGTATTAAAAAACATCAGAAGCAATCAGCGATCTCTCCTCTCATTTGCTTGCAGAGTCCTGTATATCGGTCTTGCCTGCAATACAGCTCGTTATATTTACATCTCCTATCTAGAAAATGCTTGGACTGTTCTGCCTATGGAAGTCCTTCAAGGTAAGAAAACAGGGTGCTTCTGAGTTTGAACTCTACGATCCAGGTTCCTACTTGTAATGCCTGCTGAATCATAACTACAGTAAGCATACCAGTAAATCCTCCTGGGCTTCAGATTTCATCAGGAATTAATCCAAGGGGACCCTTTTCTTTTTGTACAATTCTATTATGGCAGGTGGAGAGAGAGAAAGGTGAATGACAGGAAGTGGTTTCTACAGTTGGTGGGCATAATATTCTGCCATGTGATCTAAGCCAACAACACACCCTTTCACCAAACAAGGGACTCCTGATGAAACTTGAAGCAGATAAGGCTTAGTTGCTAGCAGGGCTGTACCTAGAAGGCATTTAATTTCTGAAGCCTGTTAATATCCTATTACCTGTAATTGAAAGGAAAATATTGTTTTTTAAAACAAACTACACATTCAGGCAGAACCAGTTTTGTTCTGTTTTGGTTAATATCAGTCATTTTCTGTGACTGAGGTGAAAGTAAAAGGCCAAGTAGCTGATAATGGATTTGGGGGAGGGAAGAGGTGGAAATTCTGAGATCCAGACGAGACTTGTTGAGCTGTATCCTGCGCCCTATGAATTAATGCATCTGATTGGAAGGGAGACAGTGCAAGTCCAAGAGAAGCTTCCAAGTCCAAGAGAAAAATGTTGCAAATTGAGGAACGATCAGGTCCACCCAAAAAAAACCAACCCCAAAATTGGCCCAGAGGTGGGTTGCTACCGGTGCAGCCCACTCTACAGTACCGGTAGCGGCCAGCAGATGGCGCTGTTTGCACATGCTCGCTCCGGTCCTGTATTTTTGGGCGATTTTGCTTCTGCACATGCGCGGAAGCAAAATCTCACTGAAATCTTGCGAGGGGATGTGTGCACGTGCAATTTCAGCGAGATTTTGCTTCCGCGCATGCGCAGAAGCAAAATCTCCCCAAAATCGCGTGCGTGTCCCCTCGCAAGATTTCAGCGAGATTTTGCTTCCACGCATGCGCAGAAGCAAAATCACACGAGGGGGCGTGCACGCACGCACTAAACGTGGCAATGCATGCGCAGGGCTCCGGTAGCGAGGTAAGTGAGCAACCCACCCCTGGATTGGCCCATCCAGTAGAAGATTAGAATAGTTGTGCTCATAAGGCATTTTAATCCATGAAATTTAAACTGCCTTTAGTCTTTTCCCTCACTCAGATTAACATTCTTCCCTCACGTAGGTTAACATTCTAACTATGAATAGAATATTTTTATTTATTTACTATTAGATTTCTATTTTGACTTGGTTTGTACAACTCAAGGCAGCCTATATAATGTTCCCACAGCAGTGACCCTTTAAGGTGGATTGATGTGATATACCACAAAGGGGAAGTGGTGTGGTGGACTACAAAAAATGGTAGTTTCCCAGGAAGGAGGGAGCACATTCCGGGGGTGGGGGGTGAGATAAGGGACAACACAATCCAGAGCTGGATCACTGAAGGAGGAAGAGATTTAGAACAAGTTTTATGTAATTGTTAAGGTGCTAGAATAGAAGCTGAGAGATTTCAGTTCTAGTCTTCCTTTAACCACAAAAGGTGGTGTGATTTTGAACCAGTCACTCTCACTCTTGTCAGGCCCAGCCCCAAAACAACATAGAACAATCAAGGCAAAAGTTCAGTTCTTTATTTGCTCATACCAGATTTAATCTTGTCAGATTAAACCTATACTACTCTATCATTAACTGATATATACCCTGGGAGTTTCTAGGGAGTGGCTATTCTGCAATACTCATAACATTATTTGTAGTACTATTTAATATTTGTAGTATTAGCAAGTATATGACTGAAACAATGAAGACTGCAGTAACCCTAGATATTCAGCCATAATGCTTGGAATTTGAGCTTGTTACTTTTCGAAATTTGTTTTTTTCTATCTTCTAACTTAGGAAATAATTTATTTTGTTTTTTCAAAATAAGAAAACTTTCTAGATTACCTGTAAGATGTAGTTTACTAAAAGTTATATTAAGTACTCTTAACAAAAATATGGAAGCTTTATTTAATTTAAATGTGACTCTTTACAGGCAAGTTAATTGACTAGCCAAATTTATTTTCATGGGTTTTTTTAAGTAAAAATATATTTTGCTGAGTTTGTGCATCTATAATTTAAAGGCAAAAGGTACTGCTCAGATACTTAGTCTTCTAGCATATTGATAAAACATAATACAGGTAGTCCTCGACTTATGACCACAATTGAGTCCAACATTTCTGTTGCTAAGTGAGACAGTTGTTAAGGGGATTTTGCCAAATCTTATGACTTTTGTTGCCATCGTTGTTAAGTGAATCACTGCAGTTGTTAAGTTAATAACACATAAGTGAATCTAGCTTCCCCATTGACTTTGCTTCTCAGAAGGTTGCAAAAGGTCATCATCGTACGATCCCAGATCATGGCAACCATCATAAATATAAGTCAGCTGCCAAGCATCTTAATTTTGATCACATGACCATGAGGGGTGCCGCAAAGGTCGTAAGTGTGAAAAACAATCATAACGTACGGTATTTTTTCCAATGCCATTGTAACTTTAAACGGTCACTAAATGAACCGTTGTAAGTCGAGGACTACCTGTACACTCTGTTAGATATATTTCATACCTCCACTGTTCACATGTGGGCAACTCGTGGGCAACATGAGGCTCACTGCTCAAGTAGCATTCCTACTTTGCTTACTTTCTCTGCATTCAAATGATGTGTTATCACTGGCTTTTGTAAGACCTACATTCAGTGGTGGGTTGCTACCGGTTCAGTGAACCGGCAGCGGCGGGAGGCTCCGCCCACCCGCCCGGACGTCATCAAAAACGCTCTGCGCATGTACCCTTGCGCTCCTGTTGTTTCTTTGGCTATGAGTGGAAGTGTGCTGGAAAATAAAGAAAGTGTTTATAATTTCCCCAGATACGATGCTGATGAAGGAAGTGACAGGTGCTAGATGTATGAATGTTTTCTGGCACTCTTTACCACCAGCCTCATTCATTTTTATAGCTCTTAAAGAGTACACGTGGCTCAAAGGGCAGCTGCACCCTAAAATGGCTACGCACTCTTGCCATGATCAGCATTTGTTGTTTAACTCCAACCAGGGGTGGGTTCCTCCCGATTCGGCCGAACTGGTAGCGACCCGCTCATGACGCCACTGTTGGTGCCGTTCCGTGCGCGCCTCTATCTTTTCCGCGGCTTGAAAAAGGGCCCTCTCGCCCGTCCGCGGGTGAATGATGTCCTTTATTTCTTCACCTGAAGCACAGCTGATGAGCTCCTCAGCTGTGTTTCGGGCTAATTCTTGCTTCTGAGCATGCGCGGAAGTGAAATCGCACGAGGTGATGCACGCAAAGCAAACCGGTGGCGAAGGTAAGTGGAACCCACCCCTGACTCCAACACTCCTGCAGAACAATCTTTAGAATACATGGTGTTCATGTTTCTGTTCTTTGTAGGTGTAACCCACGCAGCCATCTGGGCAGCTTGCATTTCCTATCTAAGCGCTGCGGTGCCTCCGGAACTGAGGACGTCAGCCCAAGGGATCTTGCAGGGTCTTCACCTTGGCCTGGGCAGAGGATGCGGCGCAATGATTGGTGGAGTGTTCGTCAATTATTTTGGTAAGGGAAACCTGGACATTTATATGACTTTCAGCTGTTTGAAGAGAGCCTTTTCCTCAACCGCTGTGGACATTGAAGAACTGTGGTAGCAGTCAGAAGTGCTACCAGACTCCTCCTAATTTGGCTTTCCTCAACCAGATGCTGTGCAGTTGTCTTGGGGTCTATGACAATTGGCCACGGCCAACTCTCCATGGGCAACTTACTGTAGGTCAACTTGCCAGGGCCATCTCGCCACAGGACAACTCCCTGCTGGACAAGAGTTACACTAATACCAAAGAAGTGATGGAATAGAATCATTAAAGAAAAGATACAAAAGTATGGAGAGAGAATGAAATGTGAATGGCAAAAATGAAAATATTTTTTATTTTAAACAGAATTGTTAAATTGACCCACGGCGAGTTGGCCAAGATGAGTTGGCCGTGGCAAGTTGTCCCATTCCCATCGTCTTGGGCTCTAACTCTCACCGTTGCCGGCAACCATAGTCAATTTGAACACTTTCCTTTGTTTGGCTGTCATACGTGCATGTGCATGTGTGTGCGCGCATGCGCACACACAATGCCCAGAAAGGAAAAAGTCACACTGGGGAGAATGCAGCCTGTATCAATCCGATAGCATATACAGGTATCAATAACTCAACTTTCTCTGCCGTGGTTCAAGAGGCACATCTACAAGTCCTCCAAACTTCATCTCAAAGGGACTTTGCTCACCATCTTCTAGGAAATATTCCACATGGCACTCCACTTTCTCCTTATTCTCGGCCCATAACCAAAGCCAACTAATTGTGAGATTTTCAATTCAGTGCCAAAGTAGAGATTTTTCATTTTCTCTCAGCACAAACCCTGTTATTTGCATGATAGATGGTACTCTTGCAATGACCATGGTGATTTAGTAGTTGGGCAGGCTGGCTGCTTTGGGATGCAGCCTCCTTATGGTAATTATGGCTATTATTAGATTTGTACATGGCCCAAAGTTGCTCTATGAGAAAGAAAAAGAAAATTTAGGAACCGCCCATATTTCTTTCTTTCTTTCTTTCTTTCTTTCTTTCTTTCTTTCTTTCTTTCTTTCTTTCTTTCTTTCTTTCTTTCTTTCTTTCTTTCTTTCTCTCTCTCTCTCTCTCTCTCTATCTATCTATCTATCTATCTATCTATCTATCATCTGCATGCAACCTGTACCTCTGATCAAATAGTGTACTCGGAATAGAAACGCTAAAGTCCAAAGCCCTCTTTGGGTTCTCTTTATCTAGTTTTAGGGTTTGGGTGGAGAATAGATGATGCTTTAAGTCACATTTATGCAGAAATACTGAAAATTCAAAAGGTGTCAGAAATGTTTAAGCACCACTATAACAGTCAGATGCCTTTGGTGATTTACAATAAATCATCCAGCTCTACTTTCTACCCACTTCTGAATTATTCACATTTTGGAAAGCTTATAGATTCAGAAATCATGAAGCGAAACTACAGTTTCTTTTCTTCAGAGTTTGCAGCACATAATATGTGGTCTTGTTCGAAGGAAATGAGAAAACATTCCAAGTGTAAATATCCAATGAGTACCAAACTTAGTATTAAAATGATTTTTTTTCAATACAGACCTCTACTGGGAACACTTCTTTTCACACTTTCTAATTCCAGTTATAAGCCAAAATAGATAAGTGTGCACATTTCTAATGAAACCTGAGACCCCTAATGAGTCCTTAAAGAACAATAACTATTAAAAAGCCTCTCATACTGTAGCGTAAATAAAACCTATAATAATTACCTTGTGTAATTTCCTTGATGTGTACTGTAAGGTCATAGCTGTTCAGCAGTTGTTAATGAAAAGTATTCATAAATGAAGATAGCTTCCTCAGCTTTTTAAAAAAAAATGGCATCCATTTTTGCCTGTTCAACTAAAATACTTGTCTCTTTGATCTCGGTGTTCATGACCCAAGCAGTCTTCTGCCTTTTGAGGGAGAATAAACAAAATGGTGCAGTGATCCACTACTTGGTGCAGCTGCTTCCTTGAAGGATGAATCCTCTCGTACGCTTTTGCAGGGGAGAAAGTCTCATTTAAATGAGGATAGGGGTTTGTTTGTTTGTTTGTTTTTGTGCGACTGAGTCCATTTTGACTCCAGGCATTTGCCCATTATTCTTGGCAAGGTTTTTCAGAAGTGATTTCCCTTGCCTCCTTCCCTGGGCTCTGAGAGAGAAAGTGACCTGGGCCCTGGCCAGTATAGAGAGTGACCAGGTCAACTGGCCAAGGTCATTTGCTGGCTTTGTGCCTAAAGCTACGGTAATAGTCTCCTGATTTCTAGTCTGGCATTTTAACCACTACACCGAATGGATTCATTTATTTACTAAAGCATGAGTAGGGCATGCTTTAGTAAATATATGTCTATCTTGTCAATTGCTGCCATGCAACTGAATAGCAATAGCGCTTTGACTTATGTACCACTTCACAGTGCTTTACAGCCTTCTCTAAGCGGTTTACAGAGTCAGCATATTGCCCCCTCAATTTACTAGAAGGATGGAAGGCTGCATCAACCTTGAGCCAGTGAGAATTGAACTGCTGGCTGTCGGCAGAATTAGCCTGCAATACTGCATTCTAACCACTGCGCCACCAGAATCAGACCTTATTCTGTGTGTTTTTTCCTCTACAGGAGCAGCCTCAACCTTCAGAGGGATAGGAATGGCTTTTCTTGTCATCCTCTTGCTTTTTGCTTTGATTCAGTGGATGGCAGTTCAGGATGAGAAAGAAGGTAAAATGCTTATTCCTTAGGTATGCAACCTTACCTAACTGGTTTTTCTCCTTTGGGTTATTTTTAGTTTGCATTATCCTGAAGTCCTTTTTGCTTTTCTTTTTTTAAAAATTTGCCGTCTCTAATCAATTAGCCGGAGTGATGACTTTTTATGACTTTGGATTAGATTCGTTCTTAGTTCATGTGACATATTGTGTTGTTTACCACAAAGCTTCGTCTACTGCAGCCCTACCAGATCTGAGCTCCAACAATTCAAATAGCTTCTAATGGCAGCAAGCCTAAGCAAAATAGGTTAACATTTGTTGCCATCTAGTGGGCATTGGTAGTTTTGCACTCCTGTTATAGTATGCCTATACAGTAGATTGGGTTACTGGATATATTTTTTTCCCCTTCAAGATGTCGGATTGAAGCAAGAGTAAACCTGGTTTGGGTCCTTGATATAATACAGATTGATTTAAAAGTAATGGAAGGACATGCACATGGACCTATAACATTGAAGTCTTTGGGAAAACGATACCAGGAAAAAAGTGGTAAAATCCAATGTCTATAGAAAATGGTTTCTGCTAGTGAAGCAATTTCTCCCTGTCCTCATCCCATAAATCTGTAATTTTCAACATGCAGATCCATCTGGAGGTTGTCTCTGGAGTTTTTCTGGCTGTATAGAAGGATGTAGAATAGGGAGAAATGTAGAATGACTCACATACAGTATAAGCTAGAAAGCTAGCTAAAAATAAGCTTGCCTCCATTACTGTACCTCTTTGTATAATAACTCAAGTCTGTTTTTAAAATGGGTTTGTAGATGCTCAGGTAATTGAAATAAAAGAGCTGCTTTGATACATTTCTCTGAACTGCATCTTAGAAGTATTAGGTGACCTAAAGTTACACGAGATGTTTGAAAAGTTGGCTCCATTTGGCCATCCCATCCCTGGTCTTTGCTGTAAGCCACCCAGAGTCCCCTGGGAGTTGGGCGGCATACAAATTTGAACAAATAAATAAATAAATAAATCCCTGCACTATTTTCTTTGAAAATAAGATTGGAAGTTAAACATTATTGATAATTGTTTTATACAGTACCTGGTTTCTCTTCTTGCAAACAAAAAGAGCTATATTGCAATGAGTTGAGAGAAGACTCCTTACTTTGTTTGTATTATATTGGGTGTGAAGTATTTTCCCCCTATACCAGTGTTTCCCAACCTTGACAACTTGAAGATGTCTGGACTTCAACTCCCAGAATTCCCCAGCCAGCATTCGCTGGCTGGGGAATTCTGGGAGTTGAAGTCCAGACATCTTCAAGTTGCCAAGGTTGGGAAACACTGCCCTATACAGTAGCTAGCAGTCAGTAAGTGCTAACTTCGTAATTGAGGAAATGGAGCTTGCTATCAAAATCTAGCAATGGATTCCTACTACAGCCAGAGAGAAGCTAGTATCAGAATGCTGGAGTCAGAAAAGTGCTTGCTCTTAGATGGTGAGTTCTCTTGAAGTGAACATCCTGTCTGTTGTTTGAAATTTTAGAAAAGACCATGCTGGCCGAAAGGATCCCAGTGCCTTCAAGTCCGGTGCCCATTGCCACGATTGATCTGGTACAACAGACTGAAGATATCATGCCTCGCCCGTTGCCCAAGCTTCCTGCCAAAAAGACCAAGCACCAAGAAGAGCAGGAAGATGTACACAAGCCTGCTTGGGGTGTCAGTTCGTCACCCTGGGTTACTTTAGCCTATGCTCTTTATCAGATAAAAGAGATGGTTCAGCTCTCCAAAACCAATCAGGCACTTGAAAACCAGCCTTTGCAGGTAACCAGGGCTTGGGTGCATGAAAGGTATTTCCAGGCAAAAAGTTGCACATACTCAAGGCTTTCCGATTCTAAAACAGAAGCTCCAAAACTGCAGTATTAGTACATAACATTCTTCACATATTAAATATTTGCGCTATGAAAACAATAACAGGGTTTACAAAAATGTAACATAGATTTTGCTTGTATATCGCAGTTAGACACAGGTGAGACTCTATGCCGGGGGTGTCAAACTCGTGTCATGGCGTCGTCACGTGACGTATCGCGACTTTTTCCCCCCTTTGCTAAACCGGGCGTGGGCATGGCCAGCAAGTGATGCATCTGGTCCGTGGGCCGTGAGTTTGACAGCCCTGCTCTATGCCTTGCATTGGATTGATTCAGTATTGACATTTCATAGGAAGAAAAAACTTTAGGGTTCATTTGTTGTTTAACTTGGGATTTGGAAAAGGATTCAGAGCGGGGTTGGAGAGAAGGAGCAGCTAGCAAACTAGAGAATCTCTGTTCCTGTATGACAGGCACAAAATCCAGTGGGATATTTTAAATGGAGAGATGGATGACAGTGCTGTAATCTTACAATACAAATGTAGTCAAGCCGCCTCAGACTGCAGAGTCTATTAAGTTTTTTTTTTTAAATCCTAGAACTCTTGATCAAGAGGCAAAGCTGAACTTTTTCACTGAGCGCCAAGGAAAGTCAGCACCTCTTAAAAACATCAAGGGAAAAAAGGCTGTTGACATTAATATTTTTGCATAGTCAATCCACTATTGTCTCCGACCTAGAGGCACTGTGTAGTATCTCATCCCATGCCTTGGCTTGGTTGTGCAAGAGAAACAGTTTGTCAGCACCCAATCTGGCAAAGCGATCTGAATACACGAGGTTGCTTTCTTATATCAGTTGGTTCGTGCACAGGATATAAAATTAATCTTGTTATTTAGTATTTTTATTTGCTTAGCTGGAGAAGAATGTTTTACAACACATTCTTAGGTTAGCAATGTCTTTCTTGTAGCTATCCCTTTTGTGATTATTAGGAAAGAGAATTTACTTGTCTGCTGAAATATTCATAGTTCTGTTCCCAAAATAGCACAGTGCTGACATTCCAATAGAAAGTACTGCATGGAAAGTCTATGAGGAAAATATGTCCAAGTGCATAAAGAGAAGCATGAAATGTGTTAAGCTATGAGGCATGTTCTTTCTTACTTACACAGAATCATTATTATTTGTCTTAAAATACACTTAAGTCTTTTTTCTACATGCTTCTTGGGGAAAAGCAGTTAGGAAAATATAGGACAGGTAAGTTTTTCTGATCTGTTACCTGCGTATGATGGCTTTTGCTCTTGCCTGAATGCTTGTGCGCTGTGCTGTGTATATGATTTTGTGATCCTTGTTAAGAGGAAGCTACCTTGGCTTACCAGGAACGACAGTTTCTGTGTATTTTCTGAACAAATCCACATAGCCGGATGTTAACTTGTGGTTTTCCCTTCTTTTTCCGTAGAATGCCAGCAGTAATCATGATTCCATACCAGAAAGTCCTCTGGATCAAAGACCTGATGGTTCCGTGGTAGAACCTTCAGTACCTACAGCTACCCTTGAAAACCACCCCAATTTGGACTGCCCTGTTCCTTCGGAAAGCAGAGCTCAGTCTCCGGAAAGGAGGCATGAATAGGACTTTTTCACGAATCCAGCTCGCGGCACTGAATACTGCTCTTGGCAATCAGAAAAAGACTGACGTGGGAGTTTGAGACCTCACTTCTCTTCCTCTTGGCAATAGTAACCTGATACAGCCAAAGCTTGTAAAATATTTAATGCCTTTTCTGTGACAAAACCTGAGGCCTGTTGCAGGAAGAATTTGGAAGGCTAAGCAAAAGCGGCCGGGTTAATAACTAACAAAAGGAGCACGCTATTTCATCTGAAGTTGTTTTTTCGCCACCTGAATGGAAGTGTTGTAAACAAACACATCTGATTGTCTTCATAATTTTCTGGATTGTAATTAATTTTCACTGACAACCCCCAACCCCCTGCCATTCAGTTCCATTTCCTCTTGCTTAATGCACTTGAACATTTTAATTCAATATTAGGGAAAGGGAAGACAAGAGCTCATAGCAGTTTTTCTTAGACAGCGATTATTTATTATGAGGTGCAGGCTTCCTTAGAGCAGTTCTACCGAAACTTCAGAGAAAATACAATAGTTAAATACGGAAATGAAGGAAGGAGCCACATAGAATTCTGTCTTTTGTAAAGATTTCTCAGAGATGCTGGTAAAGTTCTACATGAAACATCTGCTGAAGCCTTCCTAACTAGACAAGCGGCATTTATGTTGCTATGGCCAGGCCAAAGCGCATTAGCATTTTAGAAAGAACCAGAACAAGAAAATGTGGTGGTCCATAACCCTGCAAGAACAGGATATGGGTTGAGATGTGTGGTGTGGTGTGTTTGAAGACCTGAACTGTGATGGTACAGTTGGAAGATACTAATGATTTTATATGGGATGAATTTGCCCTAATCACCGAAGAGGGATTGTCCTACAGAAGCAGTCTATGTGGATTCTTTTTTTGCCTCTCTGGTGTATGTGATAGGGAAACATGACTCCTTCACTTCAGGCAGATCTGAGAAGTTCTTACTTGTGTAAAACAATAACAACAAAAGGTCAGAAATGTCTAGCTTTTATTAGATTTTTGGGAGTGGTGATGCTGATACCACTTCCCTAACCGAGGACTGTAAACCGTTCTGAAAACCGGTAATGAGAAGATATTCAACAGCAGGCATATATATCAACTGCTTCTTGAGAAGTTTTCTTAGCCAGGCCGATATAGTTTATTTTACGATAGAATATGTTTATTTAAGGGGAAAGGGAATTAAACTTTATAGAGTATATTTAAAGTGCCTGTGGATTGGGAAGGGGTATAAATCCTAATTATTGTATAGGAAAGGAAGACATAGTTAATAATAATAGCAGCTAGAAGAGAAAAACGGATAAGAGCATATTGATCATGTTGTCTTAGCACTACTTTGTCAAGACATTGACAGATTCGGATTTGACATTTCACTGAATTGAACCCAGTTCCCGTACATTCTTTGCTATTATAGCTGAGGGGAAACGTTAGAATCAATTTTATAGCGCTTAGGCTTTAAGCATATACTGTGCGTCAAACTTAGCCTTCCATTAGAGGAGTCCCATTCATGCGTGGTTTTGCCCAGATGGTTTTTGACTTCTCGCAGCCAGTGGGATGCCATTTATGCCCCAGGGGCTGGTGTGGCTCATAGAATTAAATTTCAGATATACTTGATTTTGAATGCAGAATATAGAATACCTTAAGATGGATGTTAAGGGTGTTTTCCTTACATAAGCCTTAAGGGACTGTTACAATCTGTACCTGGGACCAAATATTGGCAAGTAGTTATTAGCTATTTTTTGCACTTCAACTTAAATGTACTGTAAATTTCTCTTGACTTGTTTAAGTGACCTTTAAAAATAAAATCAGAAATCTATTTATTATATGTTTATATTGCGGAGGGAAGGAAGGAAATGAATTTTTTTTTAAAAGCAAAGTAGACTGAAAATGGTTATTTAAAAAAAAAGAGATGGGTGGATCCTTTAGATGAACTTATCTGAAGTCTATATGATAAACGCTGTGGTAATAACTGTTAATGTTGGATACCCGAGTTGTAAGGCACTGAACTTGCACATTATGTTTACATATCCAACCTGCCTGTCAAATCGGTTCCTTCCTTGTTTGTGAACAATGGGGCTGTAGACAGCTCTCGTATTTGTGAAGTTGTTAAAATGTAGTGAGATAAATAAAATTCCATGTATAATATGTCAAAAATGTCATGTCCCGTTAAAAACATAAATGACCCTAGGAGGGGGTGGATTAGCATGCTTTTGTGTTTACTAAATGCTTTGTGCTTTTATTAGGCTAGTTTTGAGATACCATTCAGCCTCTCTTCTCCAGTTAATGGCTCTGACTAGTGCCAGGTCTTTAAAAGAGTACAGGATGAAACACAATGTTAACAAGACTTTATGATCTAATCTGACTGCTCTTGTTTGCAGAAGGGGCGAATGAGATGGCTGACTCATCTCATTCAGCCATTGGATGACCGCAGGTATTCAGCATGTTTGTTACCTGCTTTATATGCACTGAGGGCCTCAATGCTGAGGGAACCTTTTGCTAGTCGCCTGCTGAAAATGAAGAAAAAGGATTCACTAACTTTTTGGCAAGCGATTGCACAACAAGAGTTTTCTCTATAAAATTACCAGCAAGGAGGCCAACTCAACTCAATAATGGCCATATTTGAAATCATCATAGCTCTTAAAATGGTTATATGACGACACTTGGCCTGCAAAAAGTTGCTCTTGATAACCTCCCACACTGAGTTTGACTCCTGATTACTAGGCAACGTGTCCTTTTCTTCTTCCAGGTTGCTTTTTCAACTTGCCTACAGCCTGTGATTTTTCGAGGACTTTGTTTTTTCTAAGCACGGGTTAAGTATCACTCTTTTATCTTTGACATTAGCCGAGGTTGGCTTGACACGGTCACTTTTTGCAAAACAAGGCAGCTTTGGCACCTAAGAGTGCAATCAAATTGTTCCTGCTCTAATCTAACCTTTCCCATTTGCTGGTACATGAAGCATAGAGATTCCTTGCAAGTGCAGACACGTATTGATGGATGGTAGTCTGGTTAGTTCAAGAACTGTCCTACAGAGGATGGATTTAACTGTCCCCTTGTGAGATCATAGATGAGCTCCCCTCCTCCCATTCCTTTTCCTTGCCCAGAGGAAGTTAATTATATCCCTTTTCTTCTTTTTATTTTTGGCATCAAGGGGTTCACGGAGAGAATTTGAACCTGGGAGATGAGCAGTAAATCAACATTATCAACCATCTTGTTCAGCAAGAATCTCCATCTTTAGCACTATCAGATGCTCCTTGTGTAGTGTCCAGTGGGCTGCTCTGTGCAGGAATTAAGATACTTTATTAATACATTTGAACACACTTTCTATTTCCAATGGCTCATTTTATTTGAAAGTGAATATTAAAAACAGGTTGGGATTTACAAAATCCAAGCATTTCTCTAATTGCTCCACAGTGCATTTTGTCAGCAATGCATCAATCGACACACATACACATTGTTATTGTTTACATTTATACTTCAACTTTTTTAAAAAATCAAGGTATATAAGATGGCCTCCATTTTTTTAAATCTTCACAAAAGCCAGTTGGATAGGTTAATCAGAGAGATCTTGATTACATTACAGCAAACTTCGAGTCTTGTATGCTAGACTAATATGAAGTAATTAGAGAGTAATTAAAGAACAAGATCTCCTTGGTTCTCTTTCCATGTTTCTAAGAACATGCTAGGTGCACATACTTCTCTCTGAAATGCTTCAATTTGAGGACTAGAGACTTTAGAGTTTGCGTTCCCAAATCATGAACTGCTATGAAAAATATAGCATGCCTATCTAGTCCAAAGGAGTCAGGATGCAATGCAAGGAAAATCAGAGTCCTGGTAACCTACGATTACGCAATTCTTTTGGTGGCCTGTTGCCTCAAAAGAAAAATCAAGCTTCCTTGAAATGTCTACAAAAACAAAACTTCAGACCTCCATCCTAAATCAGCTGGTTGGAGCCAAAGCAACTCTTAACTGTCTTTCCTTACAGATATGCTTCTAAGCCTTTCATACGTTCATTTATGTACTTCAGTTTCAAGGCTGCCTGACTCCATTAGTGACATCATGTGAAAAAAACATTACAGAAAAAACATCAAAGTATATCAAGAAAAACAAAACAGTTGACCAAAGACAAAAAGTCAAGCAACAAATAACCAACCAAAAGACCTTGCGATCTGCAGAAAAGTGGAAGCAATGCAAATCCCTCTTGTTGACTAGGAAGGTTTTGGGATTTAGGGCGCCATGTACATAGGAGCAAACACTAGTTCTGTCCCGCTTCTGCTACTAGCCCGAGTCACTATGAGTTGGGTGGTATATAATTTAATAAATTGTATTTTTATTGGTCACACCCTCTGCCAGACATTTAGACTGGATTTGGCATTTTTATCCACCTATTAAGTCCTTTCCAAGGACTTGGGATAGGCAGATGATATTTGATGGTGTTAAAAGTACCGTCAACAGGATGTGAGCCGTTCCAAGTAAACCTGCCTTTTGCAATTGACTGATGGTGATTTTGTCCATTCCGATGGATGTTTTGGAATTGTGCCCAAGGTACCTATTATTTCTTTTGCTTTCATTGCTGCTCCTAGTACTGTGCTCCAACATTTCCCTTGGTTCTTCTAAAGATGAGTGCTCTGTAACAACCGTAGCATCTAGAACACTCAGTTTTATTTGCAAATTATGCTAAAACAACACAACTTCAGCTTATCGCAATTACTGGAGAGAAATAATTACCATAAAGTGGTTAATCACCAGTAACTTCAACTTCTCAGCTCATTTCCCCAACATTAGTTGTCTTCACTGGGTCGTTGGTCCCAAGCAACGTGCTTGTGTTGGGTTGCAGCCATTGCGATTTACAACCCAAAAGTTAGGGCTTAACATGTTTGCCATGAACTCAGCAAATGAGAGTTAAGCACACCATGGGTTAATGTGCAAACTTAGAAACCATGATCAGCCCCCCCCCCCAAAAAAAGACTGCTGTAAAGTAAGCCTTGTAAATTGGCAGAACAACTGAGAGGAATTCCATGCTCCATCCTCCATAGGCTGCCTCATCAAACCTTCAGCAACCTCTAAGCAAAGGTATTGACTAAATCCAGTATTGTTCAGATGTGCCTGGATTCCCTCCTTACATAACTCTAATCATGATTGGTTTGTAAACTTAACTGCTTCCTGAAAATCAATGAAGTCATGGTAAGTCCTTCAAAATGTCGACTGGCCTCTGCAGTTCAAAAAAGCATGTTATTGCATGTTTTTGCTGACTTGGGCAGCAGCTCAAAGAAATTCACTACTGCAGAAATGCCGGATGTTTGGTTGCACTAGTCTCAGTCCCTCTTCTTTGTTTCTCTCCTCCACCTCAAGAGAAGCATTTTGGGGCTCTGGTTCTGCCTCGGTCTCTGGGTGGAAAAGCTGTTGCTCCAGGAGGGCTCCTCCGACGCCATAGAGTGCCTCATGGGCTGTCATTTCTTCAGCAGATACATGAGGGGAACCTAGAACAAAGTTTGCAAACCTGGAGAAAGGAGAAAGAGGGATCCCTAAGCAGAAGAAAGCAATGCAGCAAACACTTAAAAGTAATGAAGAAAAGGAGAGATGCAAGGGAAAAAAATACTGGCCCAACCCCACCTTGCTTTAATCTCATCCACAAAGGCATCAAATGTAGCCCGCCAGAGAGGACTTCTGTGGAAGTGCAGCCTCAATGGAAAATAAGCTTTTGCTATTTTAAAACCACAAAAATGAAGCTTTGAGATATGGAAAAGAAAACAAATGCTCCTACTTTTGTGGCGATTGCAGTTTGACCACAGCTACCCAGGAAGGGAAAGTCGGATTCCTACAGAATATGCGCAGCTCCTCCAGGGCCTTCACGGTCTCTGTTTCTCCCTGTTCCCGGTATTCATCTTCTGTCAGATAACGAGGTTCCAATTTTTCTAGGTGGAAATACTGAGCAGCTTTTCTAAACCAGGGAGAAAGGGAGGGCGCTGTAAAGATTGCACTATAGATTTGAAAGAGTATAGAATACATTTTTAAAAAGGATATCTAGAATCTGACAGGCAGACTATTGCTCTTGACTACACTATACTAAATGGAAAATCCCTACCAAGTTAAAATAACCAAAGAATTACATTCAAGGCAGTTTGAATTTATTAGCTATGTTGTTTGCTCCTAAGTAAATGCCAATGATTCCTTCTGAGCAGACAGACATAGAGGATTGTGTTGTACCACTTTGCAATAGGGAAAGGTAAGAAATGACCTTCTAACCTTCCTACCTTGGAGATCAGATCTCCTTAAGGCTTCTCCAAGCACAGCCAAATTTGAGTTCTTGACAAGGTGCCAATTTACTGCAGGCCACTTTAGCTGACTGTGATCCACAGGTCAGCAGTTCAAATCTCACCGGCTCAAGGTTGACTCAGCCTTCCATCCTTCCGAGGTAGGTAAAATGAGGACCCAGATTGTTGGGGGCAATATAAATATACATTGCTTACTGATGTAAACCGCTTAGAGAGTGCTTGCACTGTGAGGCAGTATATAAATCTCACAAAATAAATAAAATAAATACATTTTGTACCCAAACAGTTCTGCAGCCCTTTAATGAGATTCCAAGCACAATTATTGTTAGAATTCGAAATGCTAAAAAAAAAATTTCTCCCCAGGTTCTTGAGTTTATTGCTAAAAGCCCTAACATACAGGTATCTTATCATTGTACAATTTAATGGGTGAACAGCTGTACCCGTTGAAGGCACTTGTATTTAGACACACACTGAATTATCTGGCAAATAAAGCAGAAATCCTAGCATACGTTTTCATCCAAAAGAGTGATAAAATTAAGTCTATTTGCATGTGGTGTCTACTATAGCATTAATACTAAAACGTGCTGGATAAAGTATAATAGCTTAAATACTAGAACACAACCATGTGTCAGAAAAATCTCTAATAATGCTACTACTTCTAAAATGACACACCCTAGCTCATTGATGGCGAACCTAGGGTACAGGTGCCACAGGTGGCACGCGGAGCCATATCTGAGGGCACGCAAGGCGTTGCCCTCTGTCAGCTCCAGCGCGTATGCGCGCGCTGGCCAGCTGATTTTCGGTCGTTTTCGCTCTCCCAAGGCTTCAGGAAGCCTCCTAAAGCCTGGGGACGGCAAAAAATGGACCATCTGGAAGTTCATTTCCAAACTTTTGGTTGGCCTGTTGGGCCGTTTTTGCCGTCCCCAGGCTTCAGGAGTTCGGAGGGGGCAGCATGGGGGGGGGTTGCACATGCATGGGGGGAGGGCATGGGTGTGGGCACACGCACGCGCGCACCCTTTTGGCACATAAGCCAAAAAAGGTTCGCCATCACTGCCTTAGCTGGTTGAATTATTTCTATTATCTATTCTTATACGTATACTGTGTTGTGACCCGCCAGCAGCCCGTGCAGCTGGTAGCGGATCCCGTTTAAGATTTGTTCGTGTGTGAACACTACTAAGCCAGTTGTTAATCAATTAAATATAGGTTTGAACAAACTGCGTGTGTGCTACATTTTCTCTGGTCCATAGCTGGGACAGAACATACTTACCCTTATATAGAGAGAAGGAACTACTGTTAGAAATATCTTTTTTTCCCCTTTTTGAAATTGAATAAGTGAAATATTATATTATATAAAATTATATATGTATTGATGAATTAGAGATTTTATATATATTGGATTAAGGAATTTGGGGAAATTTGATTGATTGGATCTAGGAGACACTGATTAATAATTGACCACAATCTGAAACTAGAACTAGTAAAATATATACAAATAAGTATCCGATATATGGTGAAGTTGGAAAATTTCTATAAGATAGTAAAAATGTCTACCACAACCACGATCCCAAAAATTGGAAAGAAAACCACATGTAACCCAACATTAACAACAGTGTCCCCTGCTGGACAGAGATCGATAGAAGGTAGGCTAAGCACTGAGAAAACAAGTAATACAGAAACCATACAGATGTTGCAGACAACATTGCTAGCAATACAGGAAACGATGATGAAGATGCAGGAAAAGATGGACAAAAATCACGAAGAAATGAGAGGAGACATACAGAAACTAGATAATAGGATGGGTACAATACAATAAACGATAGAGAAAAATGAACAAAAAATAAAAACAGTGGAAAATAGAATTAAGCAGACAGAAAAAAAATTGGAAGTGGTAGACCAAAAAGTAATGGCAATGAACAGGAAGTTGGAGGAATCAATCATCCATCTCGAAATGGAACGAGCAGCCTACTATTTAAGATTTCAAAATGTGATAGAAAACAAAGAGGAGGATTTAAAAGAGACTATGTCGGAACTAATAGCAGAAGCATTACATAAAGATAGACAGGAAGTGCTAGAGGGAATAGATGAACTCTATAGAGTGCATACAAACTATGCCAGATGCCACAAGTTAGCAAGAGAGATACACATTAGATTTGCGAAAAGGAGATTGCGAGATGAAATATATAAAATAACTAAGGAGGAAACATTGATATATAAAGGAAAAGAGATACAGGTACTTAAACAAATTCCGAGACGGGTAAGTGAACATAGAAGAGACTACCAATTTCTAGCAAGGCAACTTAATAAACGCAATGTCTTATTTAGATGGTTATTACCAGAGGGAATGTTAATAACCTGGCAAGGGGAAAAAAATAAAAATTGATAACTTAGAAAAAGCACGAGAATTTTGGGACCAATGTATAGAAATGGAAGATGAGTATAGTAGTAAGGAAGAAGTGGAAAGGAGAAGTCAGGAAGAGCAGCAATCAGAAGAAAAAGAGCTTGAACAAGAAGGGAAAAGTATAGAGAGTACAGAACAACAAGCAACAGAGGGAATAAGAACAAGAACGCAGAAGGAGAATAGAATAAATAGAAGATAAACGCAAAGGTAGAAATATGGAAGAAAAGGTTAGGATGTTAACAATAAACATAAATGGATTGAACTCTCATATTAAAAGAAAACAGATATTTACAAAACTACGGAAACAAAACGCTGACATAATATGTTTACAGGAAGTACATATCAAAAAATAGGATAAGAAATATTTGGAGCAAATAAAATTAGGCGAATTATATGTGGCACTAGCGGCTCAAAAAAAAAGAGGGAGAGCAGTAAACATTAAAAAAGAATTAAAAGCAAGACAGATACATTCAGACAATAATGGAAGAAGATTAATACTGGAGATACAACAAATGAAATTATTGCTAGTGGTGATTTACGCACAAAATGAGAACCAGAACATTTTTTATAATAAATTACATAAAAAGATAAATGAGATGAGGTGGAAAATATTTGCATCTTAGGAGATCTTAATGCAGTTGTGAACAGAAATAAGGATTATAAAAGCAATAATCAAAATAGGAAGAATTTTTTTTTTACTAAATTCATTTTTTGATATGTGCCAAGAGTTAAATTTAAGGGATAGCTGGAGAGAATTACACCCACAAGAAAATGGATATACTTTTTACTCTAACCCACAAAATGGAAAAATTTGGCATTGACAAAAAAAATCAACATATAGATAAAATTTTATTAGGATCAGAGAAGGGATTTATTTCTAAAATCTATAATTATTTGCTACAAATAGATAAGGAAGAAGAAATCGTAAAAGGAAATATGATAGCTTGGGGAGAAATTTTGGGTATAATATACAATTGGAAGATTGGGAAAAACTATGGACTAAAAACTACAAATTAACAATGTCAGCCTCTCACAAAGAAAATTTATATAAAACATTCTACCAATGGTACTTAGCCCCCGAAAGATTACCAAAAATATAATCAAACTTAAGCCAGAAGTGCTGGAAATGCAAAGGTGAGAAAGGAACCTATTTCATATGTGGTGGCTTTGCCCAGAAGCCAAAAATATTGAAACAAAATAAGAACTTGGATACAAGAAGTAATAGGCCAGCAAATTGAATTTAAACCAGAAATGTATCTATTAGGAATAATAAAAGGAACATATGCAAAAGAAATCCAGTACATTATAATCTACACACTAACAGCAGCAAGAATAGTGTATGCACAGCATTGGAAAGCAGATAGCAACCCATCTGATAACATAATAATTTAAAAAATAATGGATTGTGTGGAAATGAATAAGATAACTCTAGAACTACAAGATAAAAATGATAAGGAATTCTATATGGTATGGGGAAAATGGTACCTTTGGTTAGAGAATAGGAAAAGTTAAGTAATATGTTATAAATACTAATAAAACATATAGGTATATATAAAAGTATAGGTATATATAAGTAAATATTAATATACAAATGTAAATATGTGTGTATAGTATGTGTAATACTGTATAACAGGATCTGAAAATATGTGTGGAAACAGTGTAAATAAAAGTCGATATTCCAGGATTGAGAGAAATGTATATAAGATGTTTTTAATGTGCAAAATCCAATAACATTTATTAAAAAATAAAAATAAAAATAAAATGACACACCCAAAATATAAAGAATATTCTATACTGAATATAGACTCAGATGATTGTTACGCTTTCTAGAATGATTGCTTCTAAGGTAGTACAGAAAATAACAAAACAGAAAGTTGGATTTCACATAATGCTAAGACCGGGTTTCATGTAACTACATACTGTTTGAATCTGAAACTGGTTACACATTCTGATTTGTTTTAGTCATGCTTTATTAGGGCTGATCCCAGAATCCTAGATTTTTCCTTGATTTTTGTGCTGCTCTCTAGAACCTTTGCCAATTTACCAAGGTCTAAACCAAGGCAATTGTCTAAACCAGGGGTCAGCAACCTGCAGCTCTGGAGCCACATGTGGCTCTTTCATCCCTCTGCTGTGGCTCCCTGTCGCCGGTCAGCATCACAATTTTGAGAGGAGCTTCTGGTTAGGGTGGGAAGGGAAGCAGGGCGTGCCAGGAGGAGACTCTATGGCAAGGGGCGGGTTTTCCGGTCAGCTCCACAATTGATAAGAGCTTTCGGTTAGGACTGGTAGAGGAAAAAGGACACCCTGCTAGGAGGAGACTCTATGGTGGGGGAACCGGACTTCCGGTTGGCTCCAGAATTGAACAGGGGGCTTCCGGTTAGGACCTTTGTGGCTCTTTGAGTGTTTAAGGTTGCCGACCCCTGGTCTAAACAGACTCTGTTTCTCAAAGCTCTGTTTCTCAAAGCTTTCTTGAAGGTATGGGAGCAACCAAACTAGGAAATTGTTTTCTTATCCTCAAAGAATGATTCATGCTTCCTTAACTAAGCATCGTTAACATAAATCCTACTTTGGACTGGCTACAAACATAGCCAATTTATTTGTAGAGTGATATAAGCCATTTCTCAAAAAAATGTCATAATTCACTAGGACAGCGGCTCTCAACCTGCGGGTCGCGACCCCTTTAGGGGGGTCGAACGACCCTTTCACAGGGGTCAGGAGACTTCACCCGGACGCCGCCATTTGGGTTCTTTTACCCTCTGCGCATGCGCAGAACACTTTGCGCATGCACAGAGGGTAAAAGAACCCAAATGGCGGCGGTGGAGCAGGGGTCGTGGCAGCGGGCATGACGGCGGGGTGGGTCGCAGTGGGGGTGCGGGGCGCGGGTCAAGGCATTAGTAAGGTTGAGAACCACTGCACTAGGACAACAACTTTTAGAAAAAGGGCACCAATGCCAAAAATTACATCCTCAAGGACAAGTTGTTCTCTATACATTGTGATGCTACTCAGTTTGAACTGGAAGGCCCCCACAGCCTTGCGCTGAATGACTCCAGCTGAGTGGGGACAGAAACAAACAACTTCTGGGACATTCTGGCACTGTGCAAGCTCCACTACACATTAGGCAGAGAGAAAACAGAACATAAGCAGCGAACAAATTTAATAAATAAATAAATAACGATACGGTTTTCATTGACAGCACAAACTTGCCTGAAACGTCAGACTACATTATACAGTAACAGTTGCTTCAGCTAATTTGTTAAGAATATAGTTTTGATTTAATAAGTGAAAGGTTACTAACTTGCCAACGTAGCAGGATGCTCGAAGGGGATAATGCAACAATTTTGTACAGAGCATAGCAGCTGTGACTGCATAGGCAACCTTGGGGATTGCAATGCCGAAATAAATTAAGACCAGGCCTTTCAGCTGCAACATCCACATCAAGAGGTTCATACTTTGCTCGCTGCCGAGTGGCCCATGCTTCTTGCAAATAGCAAAAGAGATCAGTCCAACTGATAAAATATACCCTGAAAAACAAAACACATAGCCGTGAAATATCAATAGATTTAAAAAGTGATACATTTAATCCGTTTTAGGCTTGCAACTAACCATTCACTCAGAGCTAAATCGTGTTAAGTAACATTTTGCTTCTGGGAGGGATATTTAACTAAACTGGAAGTTAATTCTTCCGCTCCTGGTTTTTTTTCTAAGTTAGTGGGATACTTTTCATGACATAACAGCAGCTTACAGTTACGCCAAGTATGCCCATCTGAAGGACAGATAGGCTGCTTACTCTGGAAATGTATCTGCCCAGCATTTTCTGGGCAGATTAATATTAATACGAATAAATGGTAGAATGTGCTCATTTTCCAATTACATCGTTTAAAATAATACTCATGGAAAGAGCTTTTTAAAAAACTTTCTGATCAAGATTCCAGTAAAAAAAAACCAGTGACATTGTACACTATATACATTCATAAATATGTATGGATATTTACTGAGAGGTAAGTCTCATAATACAGATAGTCCTCAAGTTACAACTGGTTGCTTAATGACCCAAGTTACAATGGACCTCTCCGGCGTTACGTACAACCCACTGTGAAGCTACAACAGTTGCACCCCTTCCCTTTGGTCACATTTTGTGCACTTGGTAACTGGCTCACCTTCGCGCCATTTGCAGTGTCCCTCAGTCATGTGACCATGATTTGTTACTTTTTTGCTGGTTTCCAGTGTTAACTTCCGGTTTCTGGCAGAAAATGTCAAAAAAAAAATCAGATTCGGTCACGTTTACTGTATTTTTCAGAGTATAAGACGCACCTTTTTACCCCCAAAAAGAGGGTGAAAACTTGGGTGCGTCTTATACACCGAATGCAGCCCCACCCACCCAGCCACCCCCCTTTGGCCTCTGTCTTCCAGAAATTTACCTGCTTGCAGGAAAGAGGGAAAAGCCTGCAAAGCCAAGCAAGTCAGTAGCAGTTTCCCAATCTACAGCTGACTTGTCACGTGGAAAAATGAAAGTGAAACGAACTACAAAGAGGCAATTAGCTGGCAGAGATACGCAGATTTTTATTTTTTGCTGAACTGGATGGAAGGGGGTAAGTGAATAACTAAATGTCTGTAGAATGTTCAAATTATTAGACTTACTTTTTAAAGACTGCTTTATTATTGTTCTAGAGCCAGGGATCTCCAACTTTGGCAACTTTAAGACTTGTGGACTTCAACTCCCAGAATTCAACAGCCAGCTTTGTTAGCTTTGCTGGCTGTGGAATTCTGGGAGTTGAAGTCCACAAGTCTTAAAGTTGCCAAGGTTGGAGATCCCTGTAAATCTAGACAACTTAACAAAATAAAGAAGCTTTTTAAAATAAATGCTTGCTCTGAAGAGGCCCAGTGCTATTGTATCTTCTTTTAAATAATAGAGAATAATGTATACATCCAGAAATTTTAATTAATTTTAACAGCTCTGTACAAGTATAGTATGAAATGTAACAGTATCCTGTTTAGTATTAGTTTAGTTACCTTGGAGTAGATCTATTTAAATAATTGGGAAGAGTTAGTGTGACTACATTTAAGAAAACTTTCTGGCATAATGTACATTTCTCCAATTCTTTGCTATTTCTATGGGTCAGGCACACATGCACAGAAATACACAGCAAACAGTGTATATCATCTGTGCTGTTTGCTGTTTACTGTTTGGCAAATTGCTTGGAGGCAGAGGCCTTTTTCCCTTGTTTTCCTCCCCCAAAACTAAGGTGCGTCTTATACTTCGGTGCGTCTTATACTCCGACAGACAGGTAAAAGCGAACCGGGAGCATTTCACCCCTGCTCTGGAACCAACTCCACCAAAGATATCTGGACTATCCCCACTCTGCTGGCCTTCCGTAGAGCCATGGCTCTTCCTGCAGGCGGGTGAAATAGAGCTTAATTCCCCCAGGTATGATTGATGATTGGTTTTTAACTTTTGTAATCTTTTTTAAACTGTTTTGCTGTGTTTTTATTGATTGTTCTTTCTTTTTGTTGTACGCCGCCCTGAGTCCTGCGGGATTGGGTGGCCTACAAGAACAATATAAATAAATAAATAAATAAATAAATAAATAAATAAATAAATAAATAAATAAATAAATAAATAAATAAATAAATAAATAAATAAATAAATAAATCATGCAGTCAGGCTTCCCCCCCATTGACTTCACTTGCTGGAAGCTGGCTGGGTAGGTTACAAATGGTGATCACATGGCCCCAGGATAGCGCAACCGTCATAAATGCATGCCAGTTGCCAAACGCCCAAATTTTGATCACATGACCATGGGGATGCTGCAACTGTTATAAGTGTGAAAAACGGTCATAAGCTACTTTTTTCAGTGACATTGTAACTTTGAACAGTCATTAAAGTAATGGTTGTAAGTTGAGGACTACATGCAATAGGCAGGCCTAATGAGGATATAGTTAGTCTGAATCTGCAACCTTTGGGTGATAATGTACTTCATTTGACAAGCTTTCCATTTTAGGACTGAAGATGGGTTGTAACTGCAAAAGCAGCTTCTTTTCAAAGTCTCTTATATTGTTATTATTTCTCATACCCAGTATATAATATGTAGAATTGTTCCACATCCATTTCAGTTTTTCTCTTGAAACATAGAACATATACAGAGAAGAGAACCAGCACCCACTCATTAAAATCCAGAAGGTATTTAGCTAAAAGGGAAAAGAAAAGAAGAATGACGTTTGATTAGGATGCATGTTTGTTTGTAGAGATATACAAAAGTAGAGTTAGTGAAACCATCCAAATCAAGCTGAAACAAATCTAGATTGAAGAGAAGAGCTCACAATTAGACAAACCTAATGAGAATTTCATTTTGGAATTTAAAAGTCAAAAGGTTCTTCTCGCAAAAGCCAAATATACCTCTTGTCCCAAGGGTACATATTTTCACCACAATTAGCACAAACATTGAATGTACGGTTAGAAAGGCTACACCACTATGGGAACAGCACATGCCTTTCCTTTGATGAACATCTAATGGCCACTGGGGAGGATTTTTTACAAATACAAATACAGTCTATGGATGGGAAGCCCTTATATTTCTGCTTAATAAAAACTTAGTAGAGCCACAAAAAGCAATTAAATTATGACCCAGGGTCTAAATTTACATGGAACAAAACCAAGCAGAACACTGAACAAACATGGTATTTTTAATACAGCATTTTAAGGACTGGTATTTCTTGGTATATCACTAGAAAACTAAAATTTGTGTTTCTCTGACATGGAAAGTAAAGTCAACTCTTCGGTTTTATGGTCAAAGATGAAGAAGTTATTGAATTAGATGTATCAAGAATTGCTGGATTATATTTCAGTAATTCTTTCCTTCTACTGCAGCTCCCTGCGTCTTCAGAAAACTTGCTTTGAAGGGTCAAGAGACTCTAGAATAATGGGAAGAAGTAGCATGAGGGATCTCCTCAGGAAAGGAGGAAGCCCAAAGACGTCTTCTTCTACCAGTAGAACATTTTAAATTGAATTCTGCTCCAGGAATACTTCCAGTGGAGAAAAAGAATCTGGATTCAACTGTTTTCTTGAATGTGCTTTGTTTATAGAGACAAAGAATACCAAAATGCTTTGCCCACCCTGTTACCTATCTTATGATTTTGAGTCTCCCACTCATAGTGAAATCTTGTCCAAAAATAAATAACTAGTTGACTGTCTCTATAGAAAACATTGAAATCAAAACTATTTACCCCAAGTTGCAGTAATGTTAAGGTTTTATTCTGCTTTACCAAATAGTGACCATCTACTAGCTGGCTGCTGAAATATTTATTCCATGGTTAAACCACTTCAGTAACTTTTGATTCACCCACAAAACTAAAAGCTCAGTTAACATTGGGGAAGTATCAAATACTTGCTGTCTTACTTTATATTAAAGGTCATAAACTTACCTTGGGAATAAACCTTTTAAGCATGAAAACGAGAAAGACTAGAGGTATGAAAATGCCAAATGCTATCCCAGCACAATAATAGAAGATATTACTTCTGTTTGGGAGAAACACATGAATGTTAGTAAATCTTTTGCACACGGAAAACAAGTTCAAGAAAGTAGAAAAGCAAATATACAGCTTTGTATAAATTTTACATATCACTTCACTTACTTACACAGCCCCTCAATCTTGCAATTAGCATCCCATGAGAATGCCTTGCCTCATATTGCCTGGATTCACATACTGTATTAAGCTATAATTGGTTCAGTTTTAGATTATCTTAATGTGTAAATCCAGTCTTTCTGGTTTGTATATCATGATTCATAGCTTAATGTGATGGGTGAATTCAGTCACAGTTTGCTAAATACATTATGGATAAGCCAACTACTCAGCACTGGTATCATTCAATTTATTTCTCAATATGTGCCTTTATTAATTCCACCCACTTACTGATCACTGATTTAGACAATATTGCATGTCTAAATAAATACACTGTTTAGAAATTGGAAGGACAAAACAACAGCCCTACCTATGGTAGCTTGTCTCAAGTCTTGCTGAAATCAACACAATTTCTTAGGTTTGCAGACTTGCAGCTCATTATTATTTTCAAAATTAGCAAGTCCATGTACCGGTAATTGACAGACTCCAGTAAAGCTAGCACGTACCTACTCAGGTTATAGGCAAAATGAAAAAGAAGTCCACCAGCAACAAATAACAGAACGAGGTTGCTATCCAACACTGGAACAAAACAAAAAGATGGGAAATCAAAACCTGTTTCACATGTACTGAAAATGCATACTTCTAATAATACAAAAGTATTTTATAAATGGATTTCTCTTAATATTACTCACTCTTTTGTTGTACGCTCACAGTGAAGAGTATTTTATTTGTTGGTTCGATCCTGAAACATGTTTTGCCAACATACTGGTCCACGGTTATGATCGTTTGATTAGACACACTAGGCTGCCAAATATTGCTAATCAGGCACTTCAAAAAATCGAGGAAATGTTCAGAATTTTGGCATTCATGTTCATCTGGGATATACACCACTTGAAATAATTCAGTGCTGTTTATGGATACCTAAAAATATATAATAATTCTTAATTATATATTCAAAAGCTGAAAGGAATTGTGAAATAAGGAACAATGGGATTCCTTACACCATTAAAGTTTGTCTATATTTACATACACTTTCAGTCAGAAATCCTGAGGCACCCTACCACAGCCATTTGCACAAGTGAACTAGTACAAATATGGGTAGTTCTCAACATGACCACAATTGAATCCATAATTTCCACTGCTAAGCAAAGCAGTTGTTAAGTGAGTTGTGCCTCATTTTATGACCTTTGTTCCACAGTTGTTAAACCACTGCAGCTGTTAAGTGAATAATGCGGTCATTAAGTGAATGTGGCTTTGATTTTGCTTGTTGGAAGCCAGCTGGGAAGGTTACAAATGGTGATTACATAACCCCAGGACACTGCAACCCTCATACACACCAGGTGCCAAAGCACACTAATTCTGATCATGTGACCATGGAGATGCTGCAACAGTCATGTGAAAACCGGTCATAAGTCACTTTTTTCAGTGACGGTCAAAAGGTCACTAAACAAATGGTTGTGAGATGAGTGCTACCTGTAAATAATGAATTGCATTTGAACTTGGAACTTGTTCAAGCAGAGTTGCAAGCCATTAATACTGTAATTCTTGGCTTGATATCTTGCCTTGATTGTAAGCTACAAACTAAAAACTCAGGTTCTAGTTAACACAAATGATTTATTCTGGTTTATTTATTCAATCATACACGCAGAAGAAAAAGCAGGAAGCAAATACTGACGTTTGTCTGAAAAATTCCAAGATTGCTCTCCCAAAAATAAATTACTAAATAAATAAACACACAGTACTGGGGCTTCACATGTAGATGCTATATAACAGTGGTCCCCAACCCCCGGTCCGCGGCCCGGTACCGGTCCGCAGAACAAATGGTACCGGTCCGCCCTGCTACTGCGTCTTCTGTGCAACGGCAGTGGGGGGTCCTGCAACTTTTGCGAGTCCTGCGAGTCCCGATAATAAGCGCAGGGACGGGACTCCTGCGTCTGCCGACGTGCCCCGGCCCAGCTGATCAGCATGGGGGCGGGGCTTCTGTGCGCGGCTCATCAGTATTGAAAGTAACGTGAGATTGTTTTGATTTAATAATCAACGCGACGCCGCAACCCCCCCCCAGTGGGCCACGGAAAAATTATCAAACGTTGACCGGTCCACGGCAATAAAAAGGTTGGGGACCACTGCTATATAAGATCCCATGATTGATTTAGAATAAGGGTGAATGTAGCTCTCTAGATGTTGATGAACTACAACATGTAAAATTCTAAGTCACATCAATATTACCAAGAGCTGCTGAGAATAACCCTAGTCGCTTAATTTATGAGTGCATCAACAGCATGACTTTACCTGAATAGTTGACCAAGTATTTTGTAAGTACATTGCTCCATTGGGAATGTAGCAGAAACAAGTTGATTCTGTATTATGCATTGTCTTCATTATCTTCAACTGTTTACAGCTACTATCTATACAAAATGGAAAAGGTTAATCACAGCATCATGCAATACTGTATACAGCAGCGGTTCCCAACCTTCCTAATGCCGCGACCCGCTCCCCGAAAAACGCGCCCCCACCACTTGGGTTCTTTTAACATCTGCGCATGCGCGAAGCGTTCTGCGCATGCACAGAGGGTAAAAGAACCCAAATGGTGGCGTCCGGGCAAAGTCTCCAGATCCAGGCGAGGTCTCCGCTTGCTTTGCGTGTTGCCTCTGGGAGCTTTTCGAGCCGCATCGCGAAAGGCATGCGCGACTTCGGCAGGGCCGGGACAGGTGGCTGCCCGGAGAGAGCCACCCCCTTCGCGGCTTCGCCCCGAACGCTATAGGTAGACGGGAGAGACTCTGCGAAGGGGATGGCTCTCTCCGGGAAGCCGCCTGTCCCGGCCCCGCCGAAGTCGCACACGCCTTTCGCGATGGGGCTCGAAAAGCTCCCAGAGGCAACACGCCAGGGGTGAAATGCTCGCGGTTCGCTCTTGCCTATCGGTCGTCGCAGAGCCAATGGCGGTCGCAGCGCGGGGCTTCCCCCGCCCGCCTGGACGCCACCATGAGTTCTTTTGCCCTCTGCGCATGCGCAAAGCGTTCTGCATGTGCAGAGGGCAAAAGAACTCAAATGGCGGCGTCCAGGCGGGCGGGGAAAGCCCTGCACCGCGACCGCCACCGGCTCCATCGGCTCTGCGACGACTGACAGGCAAGAGCGAACCAGGAGCATTTCACCGCTGCAACACGTGAAGCAAGCAGAGACCTCGCCCGGATCTGGAGACTTTGCCCGGATGCTGCCATTTGGGTTCTTTTACCTTCTGCGCATGCAGATGGCGGCGGGGGGGGGGCGCGGGTTGTGGGGCGCGATATCATGGCCAGGCTTGTGGCAGGGGGGGAGCTGAGGATGCCAGGGCAACCCCTGGGAAATGGTCGTTCGATCCCCAAAGGGGTCGCGACCCCCAGGTTGGGAACCGCTGGTATACAGTATGCAAGTTGTTTAGACGTTTTTCCAAGAATTATAGTTGTGGTTCACAAACCAAATCAAGCTACCACATTGAAGTATGCCTGCCTTCTATGATTTGATGGATTTGCAATCTCACTGCAATCCCAAATACTTCCTATGAAAAATACACCCACATACATTTGGGGACACTGTTGTCCCATCTGCAACCATTTGACAGCATAACTTTCTTGTTCATTCCTTCTTTACTCTAAGCTAGTGTTTCTCATTCTTGGCAAACATTAGAAGTCTGGACTTCAACTTCCCAAATTCCCCAGCCAACATGATATGTGCGGACTTAAATCGGCTTAAGTCGGAGAGTTGAAGTCCACACATATTAAAGTTGCCAGGGCTGAGAAACACTACTCTAAGAAATCAAAATCAGAGACTTCATACATTAATTTGCAAAGTTGTGAACAAGTACAAGGTAGTCCTCGATTTATGACAACTGAGCCCAAAATTTCTAATTGCTAAGGGTGGCAGTTAGTAAGTGAATTTTGCCCCATTTTACAATCTTTCTTGCCACCGTTGTTAAGTGAATCTCTGCAGTTCTTACGTTAGTAACACAATTAAGCGAATCTGGCTTCTCCATTGATTTCGCTTGACAGAAAGTTGCAAAAGATGATCATATGATCCACTGCAACCATCCTAAATATGAACCAGTCGCCAAGCATCTGAATTTTGACTCTATTACCATGGAGATGCCGCAATGGTCATAAGTTTTAAAAACTAAGTCACATTTTTTAGTGTCGTCGTAACTTTGGTTGCTAAATGACCTGTTGTAATTCAAGGACTACCTGTACGTGCAGTCCTAGCGCATCTTTTGCCTTCCAAACAGCCAAGAGGGACAGAGGCGCAGGAACACTGGTTATGCTGCTAGGCGCTGCCATCTCAAGCGCCAAAGAACCGACAGGCAAGCAGTCGGGCAAGCTGATGCCATCCAAAGATTTCGGGGAAAGAGCGGTAACGGACTACAGGTAGTCCTCAACTTAAGACCACCATTGAGCCCAAAGTTTATGCTGTTAAGTGAGAAATTTGTGAAGTGAGGTTTGCCCCATTTTACAACTTTTCTCACATCATTTGTTAAATGAATCACCGCAGTTCTTAAATTAGTAACACCGCTGTTAAGTGAATCTGGTTTCCCCATTGACTTTGCTTGTCAGAAGGTCACAAAAGGGGATCACATGACTCCCCAAGACCTTGCAACCGCCATAAATATGAAATCAGTTGCCTAGCATCCGAATTTTGATCACATGACCATGGGGACACAGCAACGGTCATAAGTGTGAAAAAATATCATTGGTCACTTTTTCCAGTGCCGATGTAACTTCGAACATCTGTATTAAGGGAAGCAATCCGAAAGGGCAGACAACCGACCGCTTGCCCTTGCAGGACTCCGATGTCGAGGTTTCTATCTAATAGCAACTGCTGGCTGGTGAACCGATTTCAGACGGCAGCTTCCAGCCAGTTACCTGCTAATAAAGGCAGGGCTTCGTCAACCGTCACGGCCTGGATGAGCCCCGTGGCGAGCACTTGCCCCAGGAGCAATGCCAGAGACTGTCCCCGGCGTTGTAAAAACAGCCGATCGCCGCAACCAGCCATTCTCCCAGCGAGCCGCCTGCAACTGTTTGAACAAAGCAGGAGGGAAGGCGAGGGAGTCGAGCTTCGATACGTTGCTAGGATGAAATCTGGGCGGCCAAACCCGGCAAATGGGATTGGCTAGTTGAGTCTGGAGAAGGAGGAGGATCGGAACTTCCCCGCCTCCGCCGGAGAGGTGGGATCAGGCGCGCGCCAGAGGCAGAAGCTCGGCTCGCGGCGCCGGAGGGAGGTGGCGCGCCTGAAGGAAGAGCCGCCCGTGCGCCTTGTTAAGGCGGGGGGGGCGGGTTAGTTGGGAAGAGCGTTCAGCGTCGGCGTCTCTTTTCAGGCTTTAAAAAAAAGGTGGGCGTCTCCGTGTTCGGTTCTCGTCCCCTCCGCTGCACTTTTTTTTTTAACGAATTCTTGTTCTCTGGGTGCGGGAGGGGTGAGATGGTGCAAAGCGACCCTCTTTATTACGCTGCCACTTCTTCTCACCTCCCACAAAATGCTCGCCTTTAAAAAAAAAAGTCGTTTAATATGAATTGGATTTTGCCGGGAAGTTGCTAGTTGAATTTTAATGGCTTTTATGTTGGTTTATTATGTGCTGCCCAGAATCTTAGGAGTCGGTATTAAAATGCTGTATAAATGCATAGCGGTGGGAAAGGTGCAAAACGTCTCCCTTTTCTGTTAATTTCATTCAGGCGCACGGTACTCTAAAGATTATTAAGTGATCCAGCGTTGGAAAAATGTGAAACGCAGGAAGGTGTATTTGTGGAACACATACGTACATCTAGTGCTATTGACATTGGATATCATGGTATACATGTACTGTACTGCCTTACTCGGTCCAATTTATTTAAAACTGAAAGTTCGTTTTTCATCCCAGGCCTGAAACTCCCTTATGTGGAGATTCTTAGTGGTTTCAATCTCTAGTCATGCTGTCTATGAATAAAAATACAAATAATGTGAAGTAGTAATTAAAGCAACAGAAATTTGTGTTAGGAAATGAAAATATCTCATCCTGCCACCATCTATAGATCTGTTCCTCTGCTCTATCAGCCCAGGCTAGGGATGGTTTGTTTTGGAAAATGAACTAAGTGCCTGCCACTACAAACACATTACACAGATTCCCAGGAATAGATAGCTGGGAGCTTTTAACAAAATGCAGATTAAATAAAATAACTGGAGGAAAGATCAGAGAAGAGAATAAGAAATTAGGAAGAAAGCAGAAACTGCTCAGGGTCAATACCAGGAGCCAAATCTACTGAATACTACTATATCTAATGTTAATAATACTAGATGTATGTGTTCCACAGATACACCTAACATACAGGTGCAGAGGAATTCATATGCACTAGAAATAAAGCAGGCGAGGTCTGTGGGTGCTGCAAAACATCTAAATAATGGGGAAAAAATTGATATTGTCTGCTACGACATACCGTAGAAAAAGCAGCACAATTGGAAATGTACAAAGCTTCCTTGAGTTTCATATTGAAGGAAGAGATGCTGTGGAAACATTTGGAAAAGCATTGTATAGCGTTCCAAATGGAAAGTGAACTGATTAAGCAGCATGAAGAAGCTATTAGTGAAGATACAGGTTTTATAGCCAACGTTTCAGTTAGTGCTAATAAAACTCTTGATGTATCTAGAAAGAAGCAATTGTCATTTGCACATTTTGATCATATATCCTTCAAGAGCAGCTCCTTGGTTTCACCACACTATCTACATATTGCTTCCATTGCCAATACAATCATTGATGAGTGTGTACAATTGGCTCAATTCTATAAAAATAATGGTTAGGATGTGATGGGTGCTTTAGGAAAATAATAGAAAAGTGCTAATTGAAATGTAGGTATTTCTAATTTTAACTCTGTTATTATTATGTTAAATACATTACACTGAAAAATAAAAGGATACTTTCCCCCCCCCCCCAACAACTTGACTAGATTTTTGATCAGTTAAGCAAACTGGCCATTATCCCAAAGATGCTGTTTCAAGAGGCAAATGAACTTCCTTGTTTTTCTTTGAAGACATTTCGCTTCTCATCCATGAAATTTTTCAGCTCTTAACTGGATGGTGGGGAATGGAAAGATTTATATTCCTTGCAGACAGCTGGTCATTTGCATTCTTTTAGCGAGTCATTGAGGCCACTTGGCGATTTGAAGGACTGTGTTGTAGACACTGTCTTGAGAGAGGGCTGTTCAATTTTAACATAGATGACTCCTCTTTCAAACCAGTGGTCCTCTCTGTCCAAAATGTGGACTTTGCTGCCTTCAAAAGAGTGGCTGTTGTCTTTTAAATGCAGATGGACTGCTGAATCTTGTCCTGATGGGTTTGTTCTCCTATGTTGAACAGCCCTCAACAGAGGGGGAGGGATACATCATCATCTATCTCCAGTCTACAACACAAGTGCTTTCAGCAATTCCAAAATGGTCCACACACATTTGCACTACTCAGGTGATCCTGAAGACACAGATAAACCTCCAAGTGGCCTTCAAAGCATCTTCAAAGAAAAAACCAGAAAGTGCAGTTGGCTCTTGAAAAAAGCACCTTTGGGACAACCATGACCTGGATGACTGAGAATCTCCATAAACAGAAATTGGCCATTACTGTTTGCATATCAGCTACACAGGCATTCTTTTTCTGCCTTATTATAACTTCAGCCTATTTGAAATGTTGGAATTGAGATGCAACCTCTGCAGATTATTCAGCTCATTATTATGAAAACATTCAATCATGTCTGGGTTTCCTAAGTGTCTTTCACAGTTACAAAGAAAAAGAACGGGCATTTCAAGAAAATACTTTCAACTGATCAGGAATTAGCAGACAAGTTGGTTGTTAACTAATTATTTCTAGATAATGGCTGGCAAATATATGTCCCAAATTCTGATGGATCAACTGTAAAAGAATGCTTTGATTAATTTGATTAATTAGTCTTTGTACGATACTTGAACGGAATAATTTCAGTGCTGGAAAGCTGGTCTGCTGTAGAAGGCAAGCAAATCTCCAATGTTTTCTCTCTTCATCCACTCTAGATGTCAAAATTTGGATATATAGAGTTCAAAATATCAGTGAATTACATGAAATCAACACATTGGTGTACTGGTTAAGGCATCAGGCTAGAAATCGGGAGAACACGAGTTCTAATCCAGCTTTAGGCACAAAGCCAGCAGGGTGACCCTGGACCAGTCTCTCTCGGTCTCAGGAAGCAGGCAAAGGCAAACCACTTCTAAAATATTGCCAAGAAAACTGCAGGGTGTAATCCAGATAGTCTCCAAGGAGACAAGACTGATTTGAAGGAACCCATTGCCCACCAAAAAAAAAAAAAAGGCATTCAGCTCATTTGAAATGTTGAAGGAGAAACAAAATATTCTAAAGATGGAAAATAGAGTTCTACATTTACTGAAACTCACACATATATCTCCTTAAATTCATTAAGCAAGCCTGATTACAGTACTCTGATATTACCAGTAATACCTTGATAGTGGAAAGGTGGTTCAGTTCATTGAGGAGAGTAAAATTGGGTAGGATCAACAAGAAGGGCAGAGGTTATCAGGTTTTTGCATGGCTAGTGTTCATCGCAGAAAGCTGATGAAAACAAGGACAAACTAATCCAGAATGAGATTGATAAATTTGCAGAAGATCCCAAACACTTTGAGATTCTGATTCATACATGGCTGGTTAACAGTATTTCCTGTTTTTCCTCACAGTTATTCTGTGATAGAAATGTGCGTTTAATATTAACCTCTGATACTGCTGTCTTAGGTGAACCTGCTAACCAGTCACTTCAGCTGCAGCCTTTTTAACTGGTGAGATTGAGAAGGTGAGAGAACAATTCTCTGTCCTTATAATCAGATGTTCAGAATAATCTCTTTTCTCCTTTCTTTATTGTTCCGTCACTATTACTTAATTTCATCCATGCCTTAGATTTACAGGGGTCTCCAACATTGGCAACTTTAAGACTTGTGGACTTCAACTCCCAGAATTCCTCAGCCAGCTTTGCTGGCTGAGGAATTCTGGGAGTTGAAGTCCACAAGTCTTAAAGTTGCCAACATTGGAGACCCCTGCTTAGAACTTAGATTAGTTTCCAATTTCTTGTTCATCTTTTCCATCTCATCTCACCCCTCTCTTTTTTTCTCATAACACATTCCAATAATTTTTTTCTTCAAAGCATGAGTTCACTTCTCCTTCATTCCTTTATATTACTTGCAAGTGATTACTTATTTACTATCAAGGCTCTTATATTGCTGTGAGCTTCAGGGTGGGGGCAGTATGGTGAACTGAGAAAACTCTGAGAAAGTGGAACTGATGACCTTGGTAAAGACCAAGGAACCAGTGAGTAGACCAGTTGGGACCTCTCCAAATAAAGAGGACAGAAGATCACTTACATTTGCTCCTGGTGACTCCTTCTCAAGAGGAGACTTCAGGATAGCAGTTTTTTTCTTTGGGTTTGAGCACTGAGAGATGATGGGATTAGTCACCTTTCTTGCAACCACAGTGGAGACTTTTAAAGGACACTAAGTTCCCAAACTTGACTTTCTAATCACTTTCAGAAACTGTTCATTAATTACTTCAAGAGATCTTCAGAATGACAAGTTTGAAAATGCCAGATGAGTCTGCCTTCAGTTCTGAATGTTAAAAAAACCATAAGCTTAAATATTTAAAGCAGTCTTTGAAATGGAAAAAAAACTGAACGGAGTAAAATCCTATGAGATATGTAAATGAATTAAAGATCAAGAACACTAGGAGCAAAAGGAAGGAGCACAAAGTTGATTTGTTTGACCAAAGTTAAATTAAGACATGTTTTTATAAAATGCTAGAAACCTTTTATGGACTTATTGCTAAACACCAGGACTGAAATGTTAATTTATGGATTTGCATATAGCTAAGGTTGGGTTATGGGAAGAAGAGATACTTGGAGGTAACCTTATAGGGGAGGAAGAATTACAAAGTTTGTATTTGTTGTGACAAAGTTTGGAAGCCACTCCTTTAATATTTCTTTTTATTTTCTTTCTTCTTACTTTCTTCTTACACTTTCTATTCTCTGTTTTCTTTCCCCTTCTGAGTTTAGACTATTGATTTTTTAAAAAATATTAATAAAGATGATCAAAACAAATGACATGATCAAACATATCCAATGCTACCATGCCCCCATTCCCAGAAGTAAGTTTGTATGTGCCTGCCTGGCCAAGTCCCACTTTTTCTGTTTTCTTGGGCAGGGCAGCAAATTGCTATAAGCCTTTGATTCCTTGCCCAAATCTCCTGCTGCATCAACTGCTTTAACTTTGGGAAGATTGGATTCTCATCACTGGGGGTTGATGAACTCTGGTAGTTTGAATGGGGGTTGCAAAACTCAAGCTTAGTCCTACATTTGACCACCGAACTCATTGAGTGTCTGAGACAGATACTGAGTTCACATTCTGTAAAAGCTAAGCTGTGGCTTGCTTTGTGTGCCTTCAAGTCAGCCTTGACTCTTAACAACTACGTGGACAAGTCCGTACAGTTTTCTTGACAATGTTTTTAGAAGTGTTTGCCCTGGCCTTCTTCCTAGTGACTGACCAAGCTGGCTTCTATACTTAAGGCAGGATTAGAACACAGTTTCCTGGTTTATTAGATAAACTGTAATTGCTAGGTTTGCACATCAGTTTGGAAAGTATAAACCATGGGTTGTAAGCCACAGCATATGCAAAGCCATAGGTTAGGTTTATACAGTAAGTAGCTTATTGTGCATTCATTCTGCCCTTGTTGTGCATGGTGGCTGTGAGTTTTCATATAACACATTGCAAGGCTCTGTGAATATATATTGTCATCATTTTATCCTCTCTGGACATATGCACCAAGCTCAGCTCTTTAACTGAGATTATAGACTTGTGTCATGCCTCCCTGCATCTTAGATCTTTATAAACTCAGTGATATATCAGATCTTGTGGTAAGGTATAGGACCTAGTTTCTGATAAGCCAGGATGGTGGCCATTTTGGGTCTTCACAACATCGTAAATCTGAAAAACCACTTAAAGTGCCAAATTCAGGAGGAAGGCAATTAAAATGATGCTATGGTGCACTTGAGGTTTGTAAATGAAAATTTTATGTCATGGACTGGGTTCATACAACATACAGAACTCGTGTTTCTTTAACAAGAGTTTGTTTAATGAGCCACTATTGATCAGTTTCACATAACATAGCTAGATTGATACACCTGCTGAGTCAGAAATCATTATGGCTTAACTTGAGGCTTTAAGCTATCCATTATCTCTACCTTCACCCTGAAGTAGATTTACTAATGTTGACTGTTCTTATTTGTGGAAAAAGCTTATTTCTACCCTAAATTTTCTCATACATCTGATTTTTAAAGCCTAAGGTAAAATAGTGCATATTATGTGAGTCAGGCAATAACTTATTCCCCAAACATTCAAGTTGTTTTTCTTTCTTCTGTCACTCACAAAGTTGGTTGGTGAAATTGTTTCTTTGCCTCTCTATCTGTAATGCTTTTAGCTAATGTTCTCTTCTCTCTCTCGCTCTCAAAACAGACCGGCAAAACAGCCAGTAATGTTACTGTCTTCTGAATATGCACATTCTCAGAAAATAGCCCCTACATAAGAATGGAGGCATGAACTCAAGGGCAGAAAGTTCTGTAAGGATGTACAAGACCTGGATGGTGCTTATGCAAGTGGTTTTTGACTTAACAACAATTCATTTAGCGACTGTTCAAAATTACAGTGGCACTGAAAAAAGTGACTTAGGGCTGTTTTTCACACTTACGACCATTGCAGCATCCCCATGGTCATACATGCTTGGCAAGTTCAGATACTTGGCAATTGGTTCATATTTATGATGGTTGCAGGGTCCCCGGATCATGTGATCACATTTTGTGACCATCTGGCAAGCAAAGTCAATGGGGAAACCAGATTCACTTAACAACTATGTTACTAACTTAACAACTGCAGTGCACTTTTCCCCTTCCCTGTGAATTAAGACTACTGATTGTCCAACTGAGAGTCAGGGTCAGTTCTCCCACTCTATAAGTTCTAGCTAGCAGCAAAACCATTGAAGAAGCATTGCTTCTATCTTCTCTGTGGCTACTGTGTACTATTTCTTTCCTGCTGCTTTCCTTCCCTCCCTTTTAATTAGCTTAAGTTGGAAGTTCATTCAAGGGGTAGACAAACAAGGCTAGACAAACTCAAACAGAGCCCTGAAGCTAGATCCACCCTGTTACGCTTCCTTGTTCCATTATTAGGTATTATTTCTCCAACTGGATGCTGACCTTTTGAAAGAAGATATTGAAGCAAAGCCAGAGAAGCAAGCTAATCACCATGCCAATACTGTTTGCAACGTTCACAAATCAGGATACTGTCATTTCTGCAATGTCTTGTAACAGTTTTGACAGAGGCAGAAAAGAATTTTGCAATAGGGACAACGTCCCAAAGGTGCTTTTTCAAGAGGCAACTGGACTTTCTGGTTTTTCTTTGAAGACGTTTCGCTTCTCATCCAAGAAGCTTCTTCAGAGCTGAAGAAGTTTCTTGTATGAGAAGTGAAATGTCTTTTTTAAAAAACCAGAAAGTCCAGTTGCCTCTTAGAAAAACACATTTGGGACAACTATGACCTGGATGACTGAGAATCTCCATAGACAATAGAGACAATGATTTTTATGTCAACATAGTTTTGTCCTGACTCAGTGTGAATTAGATGGCACTTTAGCTTAATAGAGGAGAGAAAAAAACCAGGAATGCTAAAATCCAGAACCATGGAAAGTGTGCTTTGGATAAATGCAAATAAGCATAAGACCCTTATAAGCACAATGCCCTCATCTTAGCAATGCAGAATTAATTCACTCTATAAACCAAGCTTCAGTAGAACTCCTCTCAAATGCAGAAGTGGAATATCTTAAATGTTTGGAAGTTTATAAGACAAAGTGTTCCAGCAAATTGACCCAAGAAGGTGAATTAGTATGACATAAACTATACCTGCATACATATTTTAATCTTGGCAAGTTGTGACATTTAATAAGATTGGAGTAATTTCACAATTGATGATAGCAAATTATGGATCTATGAATGAGTTATGTGACTCTCCCTGTATAGATACCTTTCAGCTAACTCATTCATAGATCCATAATTTGCTATCATCAATTGTGAAATTGAGGATAAATATGTGGAACCAACCTGTATTTTGTCTTTGGCCTCAGAATCGTTCCTCATCATGACCAGCTGAGGGTGATCAAGAGCTTTTTGCTAAATGTGTAATTATAAAATGACAAATACACGATTCCCCTGAGTTTTTATATTCAGAACTGATATAAGCTGTATTTTTGAAAAAGAAACATTCAAATGAGTAAACGGTTGGATATATTTAGATTTTATACTGCCACACAAAAAAATAATTATATTAGGAGGTGTTGAATGAAGATTGGCTTTATGGACAATAAAAATGTCTATCTGACAAAGCCAGATCAGGCCCAGATAGAACACGAGAACTTTACTTTTTATTATTTTTAAAAATGGTGCAGTTATTCTTCTTTGACTCTTTAGTTTCTCTTGCACTATGGATCAATTCTACTGGCTGGATTTCAGAGCACCAGTCACCTTGAAGCTTTAGGAGGTTGGATTCTTATAGCTGACACTCTACATGGTTGGAACATCCGCTTGAGACCTTTCCTCCTATTTGCTGGATTGTCCTCTAAGGTTACTCACCTGGTGACACCATCTGTATTCTTTGGAGACATGGCGAGAAGTAATAATGTTGGAGCACCCGAGTCTCTCAGTGGTTTCAGTTTGATTCTGCAGATTTTTCAATCAACTGGAACTTTATATTGGGGTAGGATTTTCAGCATCTACCCACTAAGCAGCTTCCCCTTCCCGTTATACTTGCTACTGGGCTTTGGTAGTGGTAACAACAGTATAATGGAGTAGTGCTAGGCCTATGAGAACTGAGCTGCAAAAATCTATTTGACCATCAGATGGCAGTAAAGTAATACCAAAAGCAAACTCTCCAGGAACTTCTTTGCGGAGAAATACAATTCATTGTTGCCATCTAGTTTTCATCCTGATTATTTGCAGCCCAAACTGCTGTTTGAAGGTAAACCATTACAGCCACTATGTGAGTCTGTGTTGTTGTTGTGAATATGCAGTTGGTGGGTACAGCAGATGCACAATGTGTGTGGGTGGGTGGGTGGGTGGGTGGGTGGGGAGCATTGAGGGAAAGGGAGGCTTGCTTTACCCGCTGCCAAGATTCACATATTCAGACAAAGCCAATAGGAGAACCACTTTCATTAGCAAAAAAAAAAAATTGCTTCCAGACTCTCTCCGGGAAGCAATGCCGGCTGCCAAAACGGCTTTTAAAAGGAAATGAGAGACATGCACAGATGAAAGGGTCTCGATGGCTGTTAATCTTAAGGGTGATATATTGCCTCCAGTTTCTCAGGCAGGGTGTCTCTCCATTCCACATGCTCGAGAGTATGAGCTGGCAGATACTTTCGACTGATGGAGTTCCCCTCCTGCATTTCTGACCCCCCCCCAAAAAAGGCATTACTGTAGCCCCCAGTATTCAAAATCACAATTGTGCAACCCTAGGTTGCTTCACTGGCCTCTGCTTGGCCACTCTGAGATACAGTTCATTTATGCATTCATTTACACATATATTTGATGATGCCCCATCAAATATAATGGCCTTTGCAGTTATCTCTCACCAAGAATTGGACATGCTTGAGCAGATCTCCTCCCTCCTCCTCCTCCCTTCCTTGTGAATTCTCACCTATTCAGACTTAGGACTGAGGGTGGAAATTCTCCTTCTGATCCTCTAACATGGGAAAACTCAGCAAGAAGTCAGGTTCTTACGGTCAGGGATGCAGGGAACTGTCTATGTAGGGAAGTCCAAGACTACCAAGATGGCAGCTGCAAGTACTTAATTGAAGCCCTTTTCTTGTGGGTATCGCACGTCAGCATCAACCTTATTTCGAAGAATGCTTAATTTTTCAGTCGTGCAGCTCAGCTGCTCTTTCAGGACAAATATCATTCTGAAGACTTTTGTGCTTAATTCAATAGGTTTTATACCTTTTTAAATTTATGAGGGAGTTGGTAACACAGGCACATATACAGTACAAGGAGTTGGATGTCAAGAGGGCACCCAACCAGTGGTGGGTTGCTACTGGTGCTGTCCGGTGCTCCGTTCCGGTAGGGGCCCACCGATTGCGTAATATCGGCATGACGGCTCCAGTGCTTGCTTTGCTGGTCCGTGCGTGCCGCCATCTTTTTTTTTGCAATTTTTCATGGTTTTTGGATCTCTGCGCATGCGCGGAAGTAAAATTGTCCTGCACATGTGCAGAGAGCCCAAATTGCGCGAGAGGACGTGCACGCACACAATGTCACAATGCGCACCGGTAGCAGAAGGTAAGAGGAACCCGCCCCTGCACCCAACTGCAAACTCTACCCCTTTGATGAGCATATGATAATGTCACATACATATAGATCTTGAGTCTTGACAATGCATTTCTTTCACTATTTGGATAGTGGATCGCTTGGTAAAAACATTTTAATTTCTTATTCCTGCAGTGATCACGGTAGCCTGCAATTTGTTTCTCTGTATTACAAGGTAAAGTAACCAGGAAAAAAGCCTTTGAAAGGGGACTTCAAGCTGGTTACAATATCTGTTCTGTACCGTTTTGCCTCTGTTAAGCCTGCCTTGATAAATTGGTATCTAGGATTTAAAAAAAAATGTTTGGAACGGGCTGGTCTACAAAAATAGTTCTGTCATCTGATTCTTGGGTAAATGTCTCCACTTGGACACACACTAGGTATTTCTTTCATCAAGTCACACATTACTTCATCATATGCCTGGAATGCACTACCTGACTCTGTGGTTTCTTCCCCAGACCCCAAAACTTTAACCTTAGACAGTCTACAGTCGACCTCACCCCATTCCTAAGAGGTCTGTAAAGGCCGTGCATAAGCGCACCACTGTGCCTACCGTCCCTGTCTTACTGTCCTATTGTCCTCATTTATCTGTACTTTTTTGCTTATGTTTATACAAACACCTACTATCTTGTACACGTTTGACAAACAAATAAATTAAAAAAAATATTTAAAAATACCAAACCGGCATTATACAAATAAGTTCCTTCTAAATGGAAGCAGCAGATTTGACACAAACATATTTGCAAATTACAAGGATGTTTTCTGGAGGTCAGTGATTCCCACGATGAATGCCAAGGTAGATCAGTGGGCCTCAGCTGGAAGGGTTTGGGAAGAACCGAACTGGGTTTTGAAAATCCCTTCCCCTTCCCTTTCCTAATGCCATATCCAATGCATTTTGCAAGTTCTGGCCATCTGCAGCTGTTCTTTTCCCCCAGGTTGGCCTTTTGGATTGTTTGTCTCTGATGCCTAAACTAAATCAATGCTAAAGCCAAAGGAAGTCTCTTGACTTTCTGAGAAATGTTGCAATCCAGGTACTTGGTCTTTAATTTCCTGAAAAAGAAAATAATAATAATGGGCAACTGCAGAAGCCCTGTTTTTTTAGCTTGGCTCACAGAATGATAATGAGATGCTAAAAAGCAACTCTCTCACACAACAATCTTCTATTTTGGAGTTTTCTCATTTTCTCATTTTAACAATGTACCTCCCAAAACGTAAGTCTCCCCTGTGTATATGTTTCTTCAGTCATTCACATTGATAGAAAAGGATCCAAATATATTTATGTTGTAAATACATACACTGTTGAACATGCACAAACACCTGGACCCAGATATTTTTGTAATGTTTCACAAAGCAGTGGTGCTGCTTTCATTTCTTGCCGACATTTTGAAATATTTTGCAGCTAAAATGAGGTGGGACTTATTGTTCTATTTTTAATGGGGGGGAAAGACAAGAAAATCAGCATAACTGCTTATTATTTTAATATTTGCTTGACACTGATGGACAACACACCTTTCTGTACTGATAGGAATACTTATTCTAAGCCTTTGCTGGGCTTGTATGGCCCTTTTGTGGTTAATGCCTCGAACAAAACAATCAGAGGTTTTGTGAAAAAACGTCGCGATGCGCACCGGTAGCAAAGGTAACTGGAACCCTCCCCTGTCCTGCAGGTATGTGGCCATTGCTGAGATTTCATTGAGCTGAAGGCCATTCATCTAGAGCAGGGGTGTCAAACTGGCGGCCCACAGGCCGGATGCATCACGTGCAGGCCATGCCCTCCCCAGCTCCGTGAATGGGAAAAACATCACGAAATATCACGTGACAGCAACGCGAGGCGATGGGTTTGACACCCGTGATCAAGAGCAGGAGTGTCAAACTCACGTCGTCATGGCGGTGTCACATGACGTATTGCGACTTTTTCCACCTTTGCTAAACGGTATGGGCGTGGCCAGCATGTGACGAATCCAGCCCGCGAGCTGCGAGTTTTACAGCCCTGATCGAGAGGATGACCAGGAAGGGAAAGACTGCACTGTAACACCTTTAAGAAAATTTAGCGAGTGTTAAGCATTGCTAAGCCATGAACCTATACAATATTAACTTCCTTCCTGTGCCATTCCTTAATCGGAGGTACTGTGGGAATCCCCCCTCCTAGAAGAATGAAATATTTTGGGAAATATTAAAAAGGCAGAATATTATATTTTCCCAAAGGAGAAATGGAGAAACATCCTCTTAAAGACAGAAAGCAGCCCCCAAGTCTTTCTTAATAGCCCACAGCAGAGGCCAGCACTTAAAGAGCTTATTGAAAGAGGAAGACAAGTATCTAGATAGCTCTATTCATAAACAAAGCAAATATTGCAGGCAGAAATCCATCCAAGACAGGATCTTTTGAAACTCCTTGCAGCAGAGTTAACAAAGGCAGAATGGTAGGTTTAGAAAGCAGCCCCTCACCCAAGATCCAAGACAGGACGAAAGCCATTAGCCACAATACGAATTGCCCAACACCCTTTCAGAACACAAGACCCCTTCATTGCCCCACCCCCAGAACAGTTCAAACTTCAAAGTCACAAAAACCTATAAAGATCCATCCACTCATTCAACCAGTTGTTCAGCTGACCCACAACTGCACACTGTCTTTGTGGTTCTGTTCAATAAACCAACTTTCCAATCAGCCTCCATGTTGTTTCCAGTTTCTTTCTCCCAGCTTCGAACGGAACCAGATGGATATTTCTTCCAACAGTACAGTATAATGTATTAAGTTACATGTTAGCCTAAAAGAGCTACATTACCCATCACGTCTCAGGAAAGATCTAGGAAAGCCTTGTGCCTGAAATCCTGGAAGCCCAGGTGTGACTCAGTTTTTTGTGTATCTAAGGTGAAGTAGGTCAGGGCAAGCTGAGACAAAAAATGAACAGGTACTCTGAATTGCTATTGCTGGTGCTGAGCTCAACAGTTTTACAGGGCCAGATGGAAACTTGTTCCTCACTGGTACATCTTGTGCCAGCCAAGCCAGGAGATGCAACACCAACCTTTGTACATTATGATGTGGGTGTGGAAATAGTTCTCACGTCCAGAGCTGCTTCCTATAACCATCTATTGTAGTCTTGCAAGAGGCTACCAGGGCCACTTATTTATTTATTTTTATTTATTTTATTTATTTATTTGTTTTTGTCAAGTATGTAGTGGTGATATACATAAACATAACATTGTTTATATACATAAGATGGGTACTAATAAAAGGGAACATTAGGACAGGGACGGTAGGCACACTGGTGCACTTATGCACGCCCCTTACTGACCTCTTATGAATCGGTTGAGGTCAACAGTGGACAGTCTAAGGGTAAAGTTTTGGGGGTTTGGTGACGAAACCACAGAGTCAGGTAGTGAGTTCCAGGCATTAACCACTCTGTTGCTGAAGTCGTATTTTCTACAGTCAAGTTTGGAGTGGTTCACTTTGAGTTTGTATCTGTTGTGTGCTCTTGTATTGTTGTGGTTGAAGCTGAAGTAGATTTTTGGGGTTCAGGAAGACTTTCCCTGCCATTTGACAATCTGGAGGCAGCTCTTTGCTGCAACAATGTGTCAGGCTTCAGATATTTTAATAATACACAGGTGAGCTCTTCCCTCATTGGAAACCTTTGTATCATCTTGGCCTGCCAAAGAGTTTGACAGACTGTCATGGACATTGTGCGAACGTTGCCAGGGGCGACTCCAAATCTGTCAGAAACAATGGCTAAGGAACTTATTTATCACATTTCTAAACTATATTTGTGTATTTCATAGATTTACATTATGCTTTCAATATATGAGGGAGAGGCGCAAAGGCCAGGGTTTTTTTAAAAAACGGGGGGGGGGGGGAGAAATGAAATTTGGGCTTTATAGATTCCCCTGTTCATGCTGAAATGCAGAGCGACGGCCCCAAAATTAATAACAGATATACAGTAGTTTAAACATAACTGTTTTTGTTATTAACCAAATCTCCTGTTGCTGATTTTAAGATCAATCGATTTAAAAAGTAAGCTGTGCACTGTTATGGGGAGGAAGTTAAATGCCTAATGTGAAAGGAAAAGTCATTGGAGAACGTATTGATGCTTGAATCCAATGTAGTCCAACTAACAGCTGATGAGGTTTCTCAGTGCAGTAGAAGGGCTTCTTCTTTCCATTTCATCTCGTTTGTTGTTTCTCCTCTGTCTATCTATGGCTATTCAGACTATTCTTAAACATTGAACCTGTGTTTAAAAGTAGCTCAAATACCCCCTGACAGGTGCAGATTGCTGAGTGGGTGGCATGGTGAAGCAGAAAAAGCATAGGTACATTTTCACAGAAACAAGCCAGACCATGTCTACAGCACACATTATGCTAGGGGAAAATGTAAAACACTACTTTAAAACTGGAACAGCTCAACGTGACTTCTTACCCATGGGGTGAGCAAGGCAACATTTATGAGCAAATGACATAAAAGGAATGGTTACAGACAGAGGGCATAATGTTAATACTGGCGATCCATTTGCATAAAATATCCTGCATATTTGTGCCTTCCTTGCAAGGGCAACTCAGCTGAAGTGAGAACAATTTAAAAATAGTGATTCATCGCAGTCTCTCTCAGAGTCTCTCAGAATTTTCTAACTGGCTGAACTGGAGGAGTGGGGTGATAAGTTCTAAAAAGTGAATACAGGAGGAACTCCAGGAACAGGATGCTGAGTGTGTGTGTGTGTGTGCGGAGGGGGTGTGGGCGTAGGCGTAGGAGGATGTAATGGCTGGCTTGGATCCAGGTGTCAAGATACAAGGTGAGGCCAATGTCCACCAAGGAAAAACAGACCACCCACAGGGACCAGAGAGCTGATTCAAAGCAAAAGACCAGCTTTGCTAACGGTTTTCAATAAACTGGAGCAAGTCGAAAGTAAATCAACGTATCTTCTAAAACAACACAACATTGTGTGATGAGGCAAGTCCAGCTATGTCCCCAATGGGAGAAAAAAAGCAATGGTATGGAAGAATAAATCTGCCTGTTCTTGTTATCTTTGTTTTTTCCCCCTCTATCTGCCTTTTGCTCGGTATTTCACTTTTCAGATTTGTATTTGCATAAAGGTTCGTGTACTTGCCATTGTCATGTCTGCAGAATCAATTAATAATTTAAGAATTTGGAAGCACAGGCTTAGTAATTCAGTTTCTGTTTAAAAGTAGAGGAGATCACTCTTTTTCAAAATACCTGTATTTTTTTTTAGATAATGTAGCTCTAAAGCATTCAGGCAACTTAACAATTAAACTCTGCATGATCAAAGGAAGTTGTCAAGTTTTCCAAGAAGAAAGGAGGGCTTCTTTATTATTTTGTGCTCTTAAAAGTTCCAATAATGATTTTCTATTATTTTAAAATAATAGTTTATAATTATCACTAGGGTTGTCGGTTCATCAAGATACATTTTGGTGGAGAAGACCCAAGGAAGCCATGGTAACGAAGTCATAAACAATAGAAACGATGACAAAAATTATGAAAAGCAATAGATAATGTTGGTAGGCAGCAAGGAATTCTTTCTCTAATTCTATTCCCAAGTATTCCAAATAGTTATTCAAGAAGATATTTTGCTTTCCAATTTCACCTGCAACTTTGTTTCTAAGTATTTGCTTTTACCTGAACTATAGGATAATGTTTAACTTTTTATAATAGATTTGTCTTAGTCAAAGTAGCATTGGTCTATTTTGTCTGATCTCAAACAGCAAAAGCGAATCAGACCGGTTAGTACTTGAATGAAAGGTTGTTGGAAAATATCTGGACTATAGGCTAGCCAGGGGTCTCCAACCTTGGCAACTTTAAGACTTGTGGACTTCAACTCCCAGAATTCCGAAGTCCACAAGTCTTAAAGTTGCCAAGATTGGAGACCCCTGGGCTAGACCAAAAAGCCGGGAAAATATACTAGAAGTACATAATGGCAAGCCGCTTTCATATTTGAGAAGCAAACTACATGGCCAGGTCCACAAAATCCCCTGAAGCTACTTAGCTCAAAAGAGATTTGACCTTTTAGAGTAGACAGAATCATTTTAGATGAAGCAGTGGACAGACTCGGTGCTGTGGTATGACTGAACACATCCATGAATGTAGCACATGTCCAAAATGGTCATATTGTGGCTTAACCTAAAGGTGCTTTTTCCAACAGGCAACTGGACTTCCTTGGTTTTTTTCTTTGAGAATATTTCGCTTCTCATCCAAGAAGCTTTTTCTTCCTTTGGGACAACCATGACCTGGATGATTGAGAATCTCCATAGACATTGTGACTTAGCACAGAATGTGTATGAAAAAAGGTCCTGTATAATTAAACATGTAAAGACTATTTAAACATGTAAAAAATATTTAATTAATATTGCTATGTTAATTAATATTACATATTGTAATTAATAAGAACAGAAGGACTAATTCTCTTGAAAAGAAGAGTATAAACTAGCTTGTAGTTCGTACTTTTAGGCTCAGTTTGTAACATACCGTATTTTTCGGAGTATAAGACGCACCAGAGTATAAGACGCACCTTAGTTTTTGGGGAGGAAAATAGCGGAAAAAATCTGCCTACCAGGTATTCATCTGGCTAGCGTCCTTAGTCTGGTCAGCTTCAGCACATTATTTTATTCCCTGGTTAGGACTTAAAAAAACCTTCTTCGGAGAGAGTAACAATGAAAGACCCTGCAAGCCAGTAAGAGCTGGGAAGATAGATAGCACCTGGTTACGGCTAGAAAAAAACTTATTCAGAGCAAGTAGAGCAATGAAAAAAACCCTGCAAAGACTTAGGGCTGGAAAAACATTCTTCGGAGAGAGTAACTATGAAAAAGCCTGCAAGGCAGTAAGAGCTGGGAAGATAGTTAGCACCTGGTTAGGGCTAGAAAAAAAAGCTACATTCGAAGTATAAGACGCACCCAAATTTTCAGCCACTTTTAGGGAGGAAAAAGGTGCATCTTATACTCCGAAAAATACGGTAATCTTAAGATAATGTTCAGGTTGAGGACAGATCATCCTGGAGAAGTCTACATGGGCTGCCAAGAGTTAACATTGATTTGATGGCATCTCATTAATCACAATCAATCAAGCCATGATGATAAACATGTATTAAATTAGCCAGTATCACTTAACATAAAGTATAAGCCCCCTTTCAGTCAAACTTTTCACCAGTGGATTCTGGTGATCATTTTTTTTACATTACGACTCTTTCCTTCTAAGTTTAATTTGTTTGAGTACTTTATTTTCAGATATGTTAGCCACTTTTCGGTGACATTTTGGATTAGAAAGACAGATTATATATTTTAATGACAGATGGGTGTGTGTTGTAATACTGTAACATAGTATAAAATGGAAAAGCAAAGCAAGTTGATTTATTGTGAGCATCTAATTGGCTAGGGTAGCACAAAACGTTAACCTACTGTAAGTATCATCGATTAATCTATGGCTTAGCATGCCCTAGAAAATGCACCCTATGGGATTAGTTGACGGTTCAGAGTATCATGTAAATCCCTCAAGTGGATTAACTCCATAAATCATGATTGTTAACCATGCTTAAGCATGTTGTGCTGGCAGAGCCACTGTAGAAACATAATTTTTGCTCACTGTGGACACAAGTATGTATGGAAATACAGTATTTTCTCTTGCTTGAAGCATGGTTCTCCTCTACCTTCTGCAAATCAACACACTGACATATCCACAGAAAGAAGTCTAAGAATGTGATAGTGACACATCTCACTCTAAGCAGTGGGGGGAATAAGCCATGCCATTATCAGTATGCAATAATATTTTGTATTTCTAGCTTCACATTAGGTACTCTGTGTGGGATCCAATTTTGACCTGGTACAAAAATAGGAAGATGAGGGACTGAATTTGAAAATAAGATGCTTATTAAAATGGAAATTTGCTTTAGGGAAGCTATTGAGAAAGAAGATATCATATCTTTTATGTATAGTGCATTAAGTTGTTAAGTATCTAAAAAGAATATGAAGCCTTGGGAATCTGCACTTAAAGAGCCTGAAAGAAGTAATTGTTCATTATATCTGACTGATAAATGATTTTATTTTTATGACATTTTTAAAGCAGCAATCAAAGGAAAGGGAGTGAGAGATGTAGAATGAGAAAGACCAGATATGACAACAAACAAGGAAAGAAGTTTGGTAGTAAACCAAACTCTGTTGTTGATTAACAAACTAATTATTTCAATTTATTCTGAAAATGAATATGGAATATACTGTACCAGTCGAGACACAAGCTGTCAAAAACAATTTGAACAGTTGTCTAGCCTAAGATAAACAAACTAAAGCTGCATTATAACAAACAGACCTTCTTCTTCCATACAAAATATATCATATCTTCTGTCTATCCCTATTGATCAGATCTGTGGCAAGTCACAACTAAATATATCTACTAAGAGCCACCCTAATTTCCTTTGAATGGTTTGATTAGCCAGCCTCACTCAATCCTTGTAGGCCAGTTTAATCTGCACACTGGTCATTTTGAGAGCTATTAAGAAACATTACCTCAAGAGGGAAAGAGAAGTGGCAGTGCTGGCAAGCTAATTTCCTCTTTGACCGTCATCATTCTGGGAAAGCTGCTTCAGATGGCTGTTGCCAGATAATCTCCAGCTTGGTGTCTATGAAACATACAATGGCTCAACTCATGGTTTGCCAGGTGACATGAAATCTTCCTACCACACTCGAAAGCTCTGTTGGGGTTGTGAATGCTTGTAATGCTATGATATCAGTAATCATTCTCTCTCCCTCCCTCCCTCTCTCTTTCTCTCTCACTATGTTGGGGATTCTTTTGAGTAAAGTTTGACTCCTGACAAGTACCTGGATAATCTCTGCAGGTTTTTTTGGAAAGATTTCAGAAGTGGCTTTCCCTTGCCTGCTTTCTAGGGCTGAGAGATAATAATAATAATAATAATAATAATAATAATAATAATAATAATAATAATAATAATAATAATAATAACAACAACAACAACAACAACAACAACAACAACAACAACAACAACAACAACAACAACAACAACAACAACAACAACAACAACAGAGTTGGAAGGGACCTTGGAGGTCTTCTAGTCCAACCCTAGGCAGGAAACCCTACACTACTTCAGACAAATGGTTATCCAACATCTTCTTAAAAACTTCCAGTGTTGGAGCATTCACAACTTCTGGAGGCAAGCTGTTCCACTGATTAATTGTCCTAACTGTCAGGAAATTTCTCCTTAGTTCTAAGTTACTTCTCTCCTTGTTTAGTTTCCACCCATTACTTCTTGTTCTACCTTCAGGTGCTTTGGAGAATGATTGGTACCCAGCTGGCTTCATACCTAAGGTGGGACTAGAACTCACAGTCTCTCATTTTTCAGGCTGGTGCCTTAGCCACTACACTAAGCTGGCTCTCCTGATACTAACTGATGCTGTTTGAAATTGGACATGGCACAATTGCCACTCAGAAGCTTTTGAAGTATGTTCAGATGGCTTGCTCAAATAGCCTCATCTGTAAAACGACTGGTCATCATTCCCTGCCATCAGATTGAGAAGAAAATGTAACAGATAGGCCTCAGAAATTCAGTCATGAGGAAAATAAGGATTTGTATCCAAAATTATTCTATAGTGCAAATACCGAATTTTCCAGTTCTTTTATTAAATGTTCCAGCTTTGCAACTGAGACACGCGTAGAAGATTTAATTTTTCAGGTGAAAACAAATATCCTCTGTCTGGGGTGAGTCACAAGTTATCTGACTAACTGATCCTTAGTAGCAACGGGGAAGCTTGGCTTTCAGTTGTGGGGCTGTGTAGTTGAATGAAAGCTCATGAGGATTGTTCAGTCTTTGGAATCTGGACTCATTTTCCGGACTCCCTGTGGAATTTATGCCTTTTGATGCTTCCAGGTCTTCTTCTTCATCATCCAGTCAGCTCAGAGTGCTGCGTCTAAAGATTGTAATTAATGCTATTTTAGAGTACTGCCCCAACAGAGTAGCACCATATGCTCCCTGTTTTTCTGTGAATATGAAGGTGGTGCTCTCTTCTCTTTTCTGCTATCTTGTTAGAAACTGGGAGAAAAAAGTGACACAAAAAAACAGGGGGGAGGAAACGAGTTATTGGTAATGAAACAAACCCAAAACCACAAAGTCCTAAAAGAGAGACAAATGGTTCCAATAAAGGAGATTATTTGTAGCTCAGGGTTCAAATGAGGGCTGCTTGGTGGTCTCCGAGCTGGCTTGTTTTGTTGCAGACTTTTCATTATCCTAACTAGGTAACATCATCAGTGCACTAGTTAGGGTAATGAATCGTCTGCAACAAAACAAGCAAGCTCAGAGAGACAAATGGTTGCTGTGATGGGGAGTTAATGACCTGAGGGGAAGGGGCCAGTAGTGGGTTTCACTTACCTTTGCTACCGGTTCGGTAACAGGAGTGCGCATGCGCAGAGCATTTTTATGACGTCCGGGTGGGTGGGCGGAGCCTCCCACCACCGCTACCGGTTCACCCGAACCGGTGTGAACCGGTAGCAACCCACCACTGGAAGGGGCATACAATCCAGCAACCAATCCCAAATCTTACACGGCATGCTAGTTAAGACTTCATTGCATTATACGATAAAGCTACTTTAACCAGTTGATTGCCCTTTGTCAACATGGAGACTCTTCTTCTACCCATGAGAGTTTTAAGTTCTTTTCTTTATTTCCACAGCTCAGCTTTTGCTTTTCACTCTAGTTCCCTACAGAATTCTGCAGTATCCATGCCTTCTAATGATCCCCTAACATACTTCCCTACTCTCTCAACACATTCCCACAGTAAGATCTCTTCCCTTCCCTTACTCTTCCTTTACCTTTTATTTTTCCCTTAACTTTTACCATACATTCTAGTTAAAGGTAAAGGTTTCCCCTGATCAGTCATGTCTGACTCTAGGGGGCGCTGCTCATCTTCATTTCTTAGCCGAGGGAGCCAGCATTGTCGGAAGACATTTCCATGGTCAGGTGGCCAGCTTGAATGTATGTCAAGGAGCATGGAACATTGTTACCTTCCCACCGAAGTGGTACCTATTTATCTACTCACATTTGAATGCTTTCGAACTGCTAGGTGGGCAGAAGCTGAGGCAAGGACGGGAGCTCACCCCGTTGTGCAGCGCTCAGATCTCAAATCTGGGATGTCAGCTTTCCAGCTCACGAGTTCAGTGTCTTTAACCACTGAGCCATCACCCCCCCACACACATCCTAGTTAAGAGATGGTAAAAAGTTATATAAATTTCCCACATCTTCAACCCATGGCATTAGCTGTAGGGGAAAAGTACTTTATTCCTGGATCAGCAATGATATGCACAGAGAAATTGAAAGACAGTGTTTCATGTGATCAAAGAAATTTGGAGTTGCTGGAGCATAATGGTGCTGTGGTAAATTGTATGCGGTAATAAAACTGAATGATGCAGATATATACAATCCATTCTTCCTAAATCAGTTGCCCTCCAGCTGTGCCAAACTGATTGAGAATTCTGGGAATCTAGAATACACCAGATGGGAGAAGATGAATCCAATAGTAACTGTCCCTTCATTTCAAACTGTATATTGAGTTTATCCATTGCCCTAGTATGGTTCATTTGGCTTTGGTTGATGGTGAAGATTGTCACTATAGTCCAGGGGTGTCAAACTCAAGGCCCGCAGGCCAGATACAGTCCCCAGGGTGCTTAGATCTGGCCCGTGGGCCTGCCCTGGAAACAGCGAAGGACCGGTCCACAAAACAGTGAAAACGGAGCTCAGGAGGGCCATGTGCAGGCCTCCAGGGCTCTGTTTTCGGCTGTGATGGCCTCCTGCAGCCCTCTGCCAGTGAAAACAGAGCCGAAAACAGAGCCTCAATGAGTGACATTAAGCTGCCCTCCCCCCTGAGGTCAAACACAACCCTGATACAGCCCTCAATGAAATCGAGTTTGACACCCCTGCTATAGTCTGTAAATCATGGCTTATGGCTTGGTCAGTCCATTTCTTCCATATTTCAAAACTTTTTATCCTGTAATGAACTTACTCTGTCGAGAATAGACTCATTTATTTATTTATAAAATTCACTGGCTGCCCATCTTACCATAGGGTAACTCTGGGTGGCCTACAGTCATAACAATGTATCTATACATATACGTTAAAACAAATAAATTAAAACCAAATATTAAAATCTAAGGACACATGGGGAGAGTGAGGGTGGACGGATCTGTTATTACTTGATCAACCACTTCCATTGTGCTGTTCCCCCATTTGGGCTTCAGGCCAACTGGCAGAGCCAGGTCTTTAGACCTTATGAAAGGATAGGAGAGTTGGGGTCAACCTCATGGGGGGTGGGGGCAAGGTGTTCCAGATGTTCCAGATAAGATCATTCAGGGAGGACCTTGCAAAACAACAGCAAGAAGACCAGGATGAAGCCAGAAAGGACTCTGCATCATTGCTTTCAGACAAGGATACAGGAATTGGGAGGAACAAAGCTGTAGAGAGAGCCCTGTTACTCGTTCACACTTTTAATTTATGCAAGATTGCAAGATGTGTTTGTTAAATTAAGCATCTGTAACATAAAATAATAATCTATCACAAAACCAACAATAGTTAATACAAAGCATTTGTGTAGCAAATGGATGAAACCAGCAGTCAATAATTTCGCTTCCTGATGGTCTTTTCCATTTTCATATATTTGTCTCCAAATCTCAAGGTATTTTATTTATATAGCAATAATCATTTTTACTATGATGTGTTTACATATTAAACTGTTACTGTTGCCCGGGCTTTACAATATACTGTATATGTTTGTGTAGACACAACATATAGGCAGATCGCAAAGATATTAAAATGCAGGGTTTCTTTTTCATGATTTGGGATTAGATTATTTTTCTGATAGATGGGGTTTCTTTTGGCATGCAGTTAGGGGTTTTTTGAAATAATTTTGGATGATTTGAAAAGCCCCAAATTGAAATCTGTTAAGTATCACCCAAGTTAGAAGTATGTAAGCCTAAAGCAAATTGTATTGATAGTATTAGCACATTTCATCTGGAGAATTTTAAAGAAGACCCCTCTCCCATCACATTAGCATTCTTGCGTTAGCATTGGAAAACTAAAATCAAATTCAGACATAGCCATCTTCTCTATGGATAGTCCTCACCAAATAGGTGGTTTTTGTTCCCTCCTATGGAACTCTGTACTTCATGAATACATTCCCATTCTTTTTTATTTGCAGATAAACAGAGTTTTGTGTAGTGGAAAAGATGCTGGCCTAGAAACCAAGAGACTGTGAGTTCTAGTGCCATTTTAAGCGTGAAAGCTGTCCGGGTGACTTTAGGTCAGTCACTTTCTCTCATCCACTCAACCCACCTGACAGGATTGTTGTTGTGGGGAAAATAAGAGGAGGAAGGTGTATTAGGTATCTTCACCACCATGAGTTATTTATTAAAAAAACAATAAAGGTAGGAAAAATAATTCAAAACAATGAGCTGTGCACCAGATTTTGGAACTGACCAGTGAGAAAATATGTTTACTGTAGTGGCAAGACTGTGTGCCTTTTGTCTGATCTTATTCCACCTCTGTCCTATCTGTAATTATCAGAGCATCAGCATCATTTTTAAAAATGGGATAAAACAAGATTTATTACGAAGGCTCGAGTAGGAGTAATGTTGGCATTTGCAACGTTCCCTTCCTCCTTGGTGAGATCTGGCTGTCTTCCAGTTGAAGTGGAAAGAAGTGCTGAATTTCATTTTCAGCAACAGATCTTTGGCATTTCATGGTTTATGACACAGAGAGTTTTCCATGTACCCTTTGGGTGATCTGCGTGCAATGCCTACAGCAGGTATTACCACCTTAGATTGGATTACTGCAGGACCCTTGTGCCTAGGCCAATAATAGGTAGAAAGGAATTTCTTCATTTGGCAGCAATAATACTGAATATCTGGTGCTTTCTTTGAAATCTTTCTGTTTCTACACTGCCAGGAACCCAGCAACACTGGTTAATCCAACCTTATATTTTAGCTTGCATAGAAAAGAAGGAAGTTTATGTAGAGGGCAACAGACACTTGAGCAAGGAGGGGGGGAGGGAGAGGGAGGGAGGGAGAAGGAGAGAGATCATTGTGATTGATTTCACTCATTACACAAAGCCAAAATGAGCTTATTTTGTTTTGGACTAAAGGCAATATATATGTAATATAAATTAACAAACCATTTTTAAAAATAGCTTAACACAGTGTGGGAATCCAACTATCTGCCTCTGCTATCTTGTTTGGTTTCTTTTTTTTTAGTCATTAAAAGAAGAACATAGCTTTGATAACAGATATTACTGAATGCTCAGCATCCTGATTATTGTTGTGGTTTCAAAGCTGGGCAAGATAATGGTGAGGTTCAGGCAAATCTGAAAGCAGATTCACTGCCTAAAATCACACAATGTATTAAGTCATTGGCCATGATTTACAAGTGCGATGCCTACCTTCACAAAATATCTATGCCAAAATCCAATAAACTATGTTGTAACTGAGTGAAAAGTATGAACTCTGCCATGTAGGCAGCCTTAGGAAAAAAACCTTAAAATAAACAAAGTTTTTGTGTTATAGCTGAACATGCTACAGGGTAGCTGCTGATTCTAATTGCTGTATTTTATTGTTGTTTGCCAAAGCTTAACAGCATTTTCATAAAGGGAGCTTAAGTGATTTTTTTTACATTTGTGAATTGAATGAACCATCTAAATTAACTAGAATGTCTACTTGATTTTCAAAACCTGCCAATGACAATTAAGCTTGTGTTTGTGTCATTATACATTCATCTATATTTTCCCTTTTTATGCACACATTCCCCTTATTATTAACATGTAAGCTATTGGCTTCTATCTTGATACAGGAATCTATTCTTTTTTCTCACTACTTTGAAAATCATCAGGAGCATTGATTCCCTGACTGCATTGCCACCATTATCATTAATTTCACCTCCATTTTGTCTCATGGTAACATCATTTGCAAGTGATGTATTTGTGGTGAAAAGCACTCTAGGATCATTAGGTACAGAACACAACCTTCTGTACTTTAGCTTCTCTGCAGCATGTACTGACTCTGCCAATATTATGATTCTATCTATGGAGTTAACAGTATTTGAAAATACTAAGAATACAGTCTTGTGTAGATTTACTGAGAAGTTAGTCTTACTGACTGGCTTTGCTAAGGTGACCAGACGTCCCGATTTTGGCGGGACAGACCCGCTTTTTAATCATTTGTCCCGCGTCCCGCCCGCCCTCTTAAAAAGTCCCGATTTTTTAAAACAATGCCCGACTAGGGCATTCTTTCAAAAAATCGGCCTGCAGGCACTCGAGGACGGCCAGGTTGGGCCCAGCCGCAGGGGCAGCAGCAGCAGCAGCAGGCCCTCTCAAAATCGGGACATCTGGTCACCTTAAGCTACTGGGGAAAGTCCAGGTAGGACGCGCGTCTCTTGCTGGGGGTTGGGCGGGCAGGGCAGGACTGGCGGGCGGGACGGGGCGCGCGTCCTACCTGGGACTTTTCCCAGTAGTTCCAGTCGCGTTCCTTGCTAGGCGCCCAGAGCAGCGCAGCCCCTTCCAAAAGATCGCGAGACGTTATCTTTTGGAAGGGGCTGCTCTGCTCTGGGCGCTTAGCAAGGAACGCGACTGGAGCTACTGGGGAAAGTCCAGGTAGGACGCGCGTCTCTTGCTGGGGGTTGGGCGGGCAGGGCAGGACTGGCGGGCAGGACGGGGCGCGCGTCCTACCTGGGACTTTTCCCAGTAGTTCCAGTCGCGTTCCTTGCTAAGCGCCCAGAGCAGAGCAGCCCCTTCCAAAAGATCACGAGACGTTATCTTTTGGAAGGGGCTGCTCTGCTCTGGGCGCTTAGCAAGGAACACGACTGGAACTACTGGGGAAAGTCCAGGTAGGACGCGCGTCTCTTGCTGGGGGTTGGGCGGGCAGGGCAGGACTGGCGGGCAGGACGGGGCGCGCGTCCTACCTGGGACTTTTCCCAGTAGTTCCAGTCGCGTTCCTTGCTAAGCGCCCAGAGCAGAGCAGCCCCTTCCAAAAGATCGCCAGAATGATGGGATTTGCAAATGCCAGAGATCACCATGGCAACCACAAACGGTTGGGGGCGACGCACCCCTTCTAAAGGGCTGGCCCGGGCATCATCTCTGAAGCCTCCCTCCTTCCCACCCCCCACCCCCAACTACCTGAGCGATGGAGGCGCGGCGGCCGGTTTGGGGCTCGGGGCGGACCCCGGAGGCCCCACCACCCCCGCCGGATCGCACAGAGCGGACATGCAGGCACCGGCCGAGACGCCTAGAAACGGCTAAAAAACCCTTTCCGCCCCCCCGCCACTTGTTTTCCTCTTTTGTGCCTGCGCACGCTGGGCCCGAGCATGGGGGAAGAATTAAAACAGCGCACCGAGAGCGTCACCTGACGGTTGTAAGGATCTTGCCTGCCAGCCAGCCCAAGCCATTGCGGCCTCCCCCCCCATCTGGACGCCAACATTTGCCTTCTTTTGCCCTCTGCGCATGCGCAGAGGGCAAAACTCAAATGGAGAAACCCACCCCCGTCAATGGTGTCCCGCTTGAAGAAAAAAAAATCTGGTCACTTTGGGCTTTGCACATCAAGTAAACTAGTGTCAGTTTGATTTAGTGGTTATGAAGTATACTGGCCTGCATAGGCCACAAATCACGGTTCATACTTGTGGCAATTGGGAGTCATAAATTATACTAAGCCAAACCAAATCATGGCATAACACAACTTGTGAACCCAATTTAAGATAGGAACAAGCTTAATTAGTTTGGGCAGTTATTTTTAGATACCGGTAGTTATGAACATGCATAGGATTACTTTGTTCATATATACTGTGCAATATACTCATTATTACATATTTAATTGTGTGTTTGGATTCTGAAATGGCAGATTAGGAGAACAAAGTGCTGACTGGAAGCTATCCACTGAAATTGTAACTGTGTTGTTCTGTTGTGATGTTATACAAGCAAGGTTATTTAACAACTCTTGTTTCAATCCTGAGGGACAGAGTGGTAGTATTACAAGTACATTTTAAAATTGCAATAGTTTTGTTCAGAATAGCCTTCTGCTTTGTAATGTTAAGTAACTCACAATTTAATAATTTAACTAATTTGCTTGAGTATAGACAACATATTGATTCATAAATTAGCCAGATTACCTTAACCACATTTTGTCTCAAATTCTGGCTTTACATTACAAATTTGAATGAACTGGTTTAGCAGCTTAGTCCTGCATTAGACTGAAATGGGTAATGGCTTTTTCAAAATCACTAAAACCCCATTTAACTAGGTCTTCCCTGCCAGTGTTAAGTCAATCTGGTCAATTGGAAGCTATATTTACATTCTATAAGCATATTAGATTGTTCCTCCCTCTCTGTTTTTTTATAATAATACAACCTGCAATGCAGTAAAGCACCAGATGAATCTTATCTTCAAAATAATATATTTGCTTGGTAATAGTCTGGTTGAGACTCAACAAATCCTCCAAAGGAAATAGCAATGCCAGAGAATGGTTCATGTATCTTGGTAGGTGCAGTTCCAGAAAAATTACAATCCCCTTGAATGTTGACATTTGCAGCTAAGGGATGCTCAGTTGTTCATGTTTATCTTTGGAGAACTAAGTAGCTTCTTTGGCACAACTCTTTTCTCCTTCATCAGTTGTAGTTATAACGCACTAATATCTCTCTAGCAATCTCTGTTGTAGGTTATTGTAATGCCTTAGCTGTAGTGCTGTAGCTGTCAGGGTTCCAAGTAACACCCCCAACCAATGAAGGCTCCAAGGCCAGCAATTCCTCAAAGTTCCATTTTATTAGAGATGTCATATGCCAATATGACATCTCTAATAAAATGGAACTTTGAGGAATTGCTGGCCTTGGAGCCTTCATTGGCACATCTGGAGAAAATCCGAATCTGAAAGCTTCCGGGTTTTTCCCCACCCAAAGGAAAGTCGAAGTCCCTTCCCCAGCACCATGTCCATCACATGGTCCAATCAATCCACCGTCCCAACTGGAGATGCCTCCTAGTCACGCCACTCCAGGCGCAGGCTGAATGTCCTTGACTCTCAGAGAGAAGACTGTTATGGCTAAATACTTATACCAACTCCATGCAAACCCCTCTCCCAGGTTCCCACAGACTAAGTGTGGCATCCCTGAAGATCCAAAAGAAAAGATGGCCTCCAGGGCTGACAGTAGCCTTGTAGTCAGACTGGGAACTGCAGTTGATTTCAAATTATAAGACGTACAGTAGCCCCTTGACTGGGCTGAAGCACTGAATATATGCCTTGCCAGTGATTTAAGCAGCTGCACTGATTTATTTTATTTGTTAGATTTCTCTGTTCCACCTTTTATGTTCAGGGGGCCACACAGCACTGCATTTCCATCTCCTATTTGCCTTTATAAGTCTCCTGAGAAGCTTCTGTGCTTGAAGATGGGCTAAAACCTGGGTCTTCTCATTCCAGTCCAACATGTCAACCTCTGTACCATCCTACTTCTTAACTGATTTACAGCAGTGATGAAAAAGACTGTCAGTCTTGAATGGTGCTACCAAGAATCTAAAAAAGTTGTTATCAAATTCTATTTTTTAATAAGTGAGGACGACAATAATTAAATGCATGATTAGAGAGTAATCACGTTGACCTATGTTTGATTCTAATACACTTTAATGAAAATCAAATCAAATGTAAGTTTTGGAAGGAAGGTACCCAGAGGATTGACTTGCCTGTATTAGCTTGTCTGTGGCTGGATTTACACAACATGGATTCATGAATTCATAAAGTATGTGTTAGATTCGCGCATAATTGAAGAGACGAATCACAGCAACAGTTCAGCACTTTATTTCAATCCAAGCTGTAGCGAATACTGAATGCCGGCAGGCTCCAGGCAAGCTGCTTTTAAGGGCTGACACTGACAGCCATTTAAAACTCCCGCCACATGATTATCCAATCAGCGGCCAGTATGCAAATTATCTAACGTACTTACGTACGTAACAGTATGAATCGTGTTGACTGGATTCTCACAGTACACAAAGCCAAAACCAAAACAAGGAAATTATGGCCTGACACAACCTTGTGATTTACTCTAAGGGCTTCTTCCAAGGGCCATTCTGTGCGATAGGATGATGGGGAACGGGACAACTTGCCACAGCCAACTTGCTGTGGCCAACTCAACATGGCCAACTTGCCACAGCGAACTCATCATGGCCAACTCACTGCAGGACAACTTGCCCCGGCCAACTTGCCGTGGGACAATTTAACAATTCTATTTCATTATTTAAAATAAATAATTTTTTTTAAAAAAATTTGTCATTCACATTTCATTCTGTCCCTCCTTTTGTATCCTTTCTTTAATGATTCTATTCCATCATTTCTTTGGTATTAGTGAACTCATTGTCCAGCAGTGAGTTGTCCTGTGATGAGTTGGCTGTGGTGAGTTGTCCTGCAGTGAATTAGCCATGGCAAGTTGGCTGTGGCAAGTTGGCCATGGTGAGTTGGCCATGGTGAATTGTCATAGACCCAGGATGATGGGTGATATCTTCTCAGTGGGGCACCACGCTGTAGAATGTTCTGTACAGACAAGTTACAGCAAACCTTGCTTAGTTTCTGTACAGAACTAGGCAGCCACAATTCCTTTAAAAAATCAAATCAAAGTTTTGTATTAATTTTCTTTTCCCAGACTTTAGTTTTATGCTACTTTTCTATTCATTTTTCATTATAAGAAATCAAAGAACAATAAGTAGTTATAATTCATTATAATTAAGTTGCTAAGTTACATTGTTTTTCTGTTTTATTTTAAAATGTATAGTTTTAGTAAAGTACTATGTAGTGGTATATAAGTCTAAGTGCTATTGCTATTTCTTTGGGGGAAAATGAGGAGGATAATATTCTTATGACAAACAAAGCAGAAGTGTGGTTTCAGGCAGTATTTTACAAACTGTAGAGGAGAGGATTTCCCCCACCACCACCCAATGGTTTATTTTAAATCAAATCTCAAGCAAAGGATGAACAGAAAACCCTTCACTTCCCATTCATCTTACTGACACTGGAGACAGGATCCCTGTTGGAGTCAAAATGTAGTCTCTGCCATCCTGTAAGAACGATGCAAGAAGGCGTAACTAGTGTTTCTGTCGTTAGTTTGGCTAAGTGGAAGGAGTGGCTGATATTGTGATAATCTCTCAAAAATTCTCTCTTCCTGCTTTAATCCTCTGTGTCGGTCTATGTGATTGAGATAGCTACTCTAATATGTCTAACCCAGGGGTGGGTTATTACTTACCGGTGCTGGTGCGCTGCGTGCGCATCTCCACATTTCAGGGGCACGCGCGCGCACGCGCCCCCTTGCGCGATTTTGCTTCTGTGCATGCACGGAAGCAAAATCACACCGAACTCTTGCAAGGGGACGCACACGCGTGCGAGATTTCGGCGAGATTTTGCTTCCGCGCATGCGCAGAAGCAAAATTGCCCAAAAATTCATCAAAAAAGATGGCGACGCACACGACGGACCGGCAGAGAGGGCTCCAAAGTGGTCACGCGCAAATTGCGCAATTGGCCACTCCCTACCGGAGCTAAGCACCGGACAGCCCCGGCAGGAACCCACCTCCGGTCTAACCCTTCCCTGGAGATAATAGGAGTTGCTGAAATAGACATGCGTCCAGAAAGTTACCCAAGAAAGGAACAAGTATGGAAACGATATAACGGCAAATTTGCTATTGGGAGCCATAATGTCATTGCAATAACTTTTTGTCTTTCTTTATTTATTTATTTAGTGAGATTTATATACCGCCTCATAGTGCAAACACTCTCTAAGTGGTTTACACCATTAAGCAATGTATATATTTACATTGCCCCCCAACAATCTGAGTCCTCATTTTACCTACCTCAGAAGGATGGAAGGCTGAGTCAACCCTGAGCCGGTGAGATTTGAACAGCTGAACTCAAATGATCACAGTCAGCTAAAGTAGCCTGCAGTACTGCTCTCTAACCGCTGCGCCACCTCGTCTTTGTTTTAAAGATGGAAGAAATCATGAGAATCTGTCTCCTTTGGTTACAATGATCTCAGCTGTAGAAAACTGGAGTTTAGCAATATTTGGAAGACTAGAAGTTCTCCATGTATAAATGACTACAGCCAGATTAGACATAGAAGTAGTTTATTTAATTGTTGTTGATATTCCTATGCTAGGTTTCCAAAGTATGCTGATTATGGGATCGATTTAAAATCTGACAGAGATGAATATTACCTTCTGCACAGAAGGATTAAGATATGTCAAGTGGCTGAATCAGTTAGCACCATTGCTTTTAAGAACTATTTGCACAGCAAACTCCTGCTTTTGGAATCAAACCTGCTTGAAGTAAAGTTCTTCTTGGCTTTCTAAGTTCTCTTCCCTTCCCCCTCTCTCCCCCTCTCCCTCTCTCCCCCTCTCCCCCCCTCTCTCTCACACACAAAGTAATGCTGAAGAACATTTTCCAAGGGGCATTCATTCTGTAGGCGGAGGATGTGAAGATCATAAGCGAAGAGGAAGCTATTGAATTCCTCTGTGTGGAGCAAGCTGTGTGGTAATCTTTGCCTGAATCACAAAAGAAGTAATCATGTTCAGCTTCAGTCAGAATAAACACATATAGAATTCAATGGTGTTTTTTTTAAATAAGGCTTTGGAAGACAGAGCCCATGATTTCATTCCAACCTTTTAGAGGATTTTCAGCATGAAAAGCTAAGCCTTTTGCCTAAATCTCCTTATAACAACTAAAGGCAAGATACAGGATACAGTAATTACCTGGCAGGTGTGACGATAGAGACTGATTATTACCTGTGCAGATCAAGGTCAGCAATACCATCTGGCACCTTCAAGCAGATGTTGAAGTTCCAGTATTCCAGCAGTCCACTGATAGAACTTACTGTTTAAAATTTAACCTTAAAAAAAAACACCCCTCATGGATTACTACAATGCCTTTACCAACAGAGCAGGCAACGAGTGATCTTTCCTTTGCTGATCCACCACTTACCCTCTGCCCCTCTGCTTTAACAGTGACAGCAAAAAAATTGACTGGCTACCAGATCAGTTTCCCTTTGCCTGTTGTCATCATTTCCTATATTGCTGTAGTAGCAAAAAATTAGAAAGAAGAAAGAGGAGTGATGGCAAAGCAGGGAAACATCAGATAACCAGCCATATTTTGGGATACATGGATGTGGTTCAAGAGCTGAGATGACGCAGTGGTTAAATGCAGCACTGCAGGCTACTGCTAGTTCAGCAGTTCAGCTGTTCAAATCTCACCGGCTCAAGGTTGAGTCAGCCTTCCATCCTTCTGAGGTCGGTAAAATGAGGACCCACATTGTTGGGGGCAATATGCTGAACTCTGTAAACCACTTAGAGAGGGCTGTAAAGCACTATGAAGCGGTATATAAGTCTAAGTGCTATTGCTATTGCTATCCCGAAGAGAGAAAGGACTAGGCTCTCACAAAATGAAATCAAAACTGTAATTCTTGTTTGAAAATTGCATAGAAATGAGTGATTCAATGGACAGAATGTACCTAACTCAGGACCCTGGATTCTGTTCTCAATTCTTCTATCATGTCTGTAATCATAAAGGTTGTCATAGAAAGAAGAGGACATGAAGTCTCATTAGTTTGACACCAGCGTTCACAGGTAAACTCATTTTGGATCTTCTGTTATGATGATTAATGTCTCATCTTGTCTAAAATTAGAAATACAGACTCATGTCATGATAAAGGATGTGCTAAATATGGAAAGCTGGTCTGGAGAGAGAATTTCAACCACGTTCAACATCCAAAGCCACTCTTTAGAGAGACACTAAAATTACCATTTTCTCTATGGATTATAGTCAGTGTACTAAAAGTCAGGCCCTTCATGCAATTTATTGTATAAATTACATTAAATTTTCCAGTTAGCTGCCATTTTCTTCTAAATACTATCTTACTTGGTTGATGCATGACCCTTGAACATTCTTAAAAACAGTAATATTTTCTATGAAAACAAATATTAATAAAACATACTGTGATTGGCCTATGGCAGGGGTGTCAAACTTGTGTTGCCATGGCGTCATCACGTGACATATCACGACTTTTTCCCCGGGCCAGCACATGACGCATCTGGCCCACGGCCCGTGAGTTTGACACCCCTGGCGTATGGGACCAATTTTTGGTACACTCTGTATATAGTTTGCAAACCAATGTTCCTAATCCAGTCCCTTCACATACTATTTGTTTCTTTATGAAGTATAGGCTGCCCAAATCTGTTACGACTTTGGTGGCTTATAAAAAGAAATACATCTCTGAAAAGATCCTACCACATACCTCCCTACGACCAGTTAGGTCCCACAGAGTGGGCCTCCTCCGGGTCCCATCAGTCAAACAATGTCTGTTGGTGGGCCCACGGGGGAGGGCCTTCTCTGTGGGAGCCCCATCCCTCTGGAACCAACTCCCACCAGAGATCCGGACTATCCCCACCCTACTGGCCTTCCGTAAAGCCCTAAAAACATGGCTCTTCCGGCAGGCGGGGTGAAAAAGAAGATCAGATTCCCCCATGAATAAATGTTTTTTAAATAATGTTTTTATTTTTAAAATTGCTTTTACTGTTTTTATTGTACGTTTCTTATCTATGCTGTACGCCGCCCTGAGTCCTACGGGCGGCCTATAAGAACGTTTATAAATAAATAAATAAATAAATAAATAAATAAATAAAATCTGGACAAATACTAACAACCATCCAAAAAGACCAGAACAAAAAGCTCCATCATCCACTCTGATCCTGGGCTGGGGGATACAGTCAGGTTTTAAGAGCTGCTCTAAACAGAGCCGAGATGAAAGTCATATGAATCTTAGGGGGAATGGTGTTCTAGAGCAAATGTCCCCAAACTTGGCAATTTTAATACTTGTGGACTTCCAACTCCCAGAATTCTAGAGGGCAAGTGCCATGTTGACAGAGGAGCCCTACTTCCTGAATCCAATTGTGACATTGGGAACTGGAGCATGTCAGCTCTGTCAGAATATGTGAAAAGGACTGAAAATACTGGATATAGATGACTATTCAAATAATTCGGTGTTATGCCATGAGGGGCTTTATAGGTGATAACCAGCATCTCCAATTGCACCTGAAAACGTACCGGCAACCAACGCAACTCACAAGCAAGAGTGTGACATGGCCATTCCATGACATGCCCATAACTTCCTATGCCACTGCATTCTTGACTAGCTATAGATTGAAGTGGACTTTAGGGAAAGCCCCATGTAAAACACTTTTCAATAGTCCAAATGCATGGCACTTAAGTGATTGTCTTAAGAGGCTTCTGGTCTAAGTTATAGGTGCAATAGGCACGTTAGATGAATGTGTACAAACATCTGATATAACATAGTTATAGCGGTCACTTGAAGATTGAGTTGTACTTATGAGCCCAAGAAGGGCTCATAATTTGCCATCAGTCCAGAAAAGGAAAGTGCAGTTTCTATCAGGATCAAAAATGAAACCTCTTTCCTCCTTTGGGACTAATACAGTAAGACTTAACATGCTCATAATATCCAGAATCAGCAATGAATCTTAGAAATTGCAACTCAGCACACCCTGGAGGATGTCAGGATGGGGAAACTGTTCTGTAACAACTTCAAATTCAATTGAAGTAAAGGTAGTTCTTGGGCTATGACCATTAATTTAGCAACCGTTCAAAATTACAACGGCACCGAGGGAATGGTTTTAATACTGGTTCTTGGAGTGCCAGCCATTGCAGCATCCCTGTGGTCACACAATTGCAATGTCTGACATTCTGTGCCAGCTTCCCACAAGCAAAGTAAATGGGGAAGCCAGCAGGAAGTCAGAGGTCATGATCATGTTAGGTCCTTGCCTAATGAGTGCATAGTCTTCCCTTAATAAAGGCAATTAGAATTGCCAAAATTGCTAATTGCCATTGCGTTTTATGACAGCATTTCTTAAGAATGGAAAATCCAGCCCCAATTGCCATTATAACTTGATTTAGTGGTTATGAAGTATACTGGCCTGCAGCATAGGCAAAGTGACCAGATTTTTTAATTTTTAAGCGGGACGGGGGGGGGGGGCGCCTGGGCGCCGCCATTTGTTTTGCCCTCTGCGCATGCGCAGAACGCTGCGCATGCGCAGAGGGCAAAACAGCAAATGTCGGCGTCCAGGTGAGGTGAGGGGGAGAGGGGGGGGGGAGGCGGGAGGGCGCTTGGATGCCTGCAGCTCGCGACAGGTAAGCTGCCGGCTGCCTCCTTTCCCCGTCTCCCGCCTCCTGTTCGTTGCTTGCCAGCCCGGCCGAAGGGAAGGCGAGAGGCGAGGAAAGGCCTCCCGAAAGGGAGGCGGGCTCCCGAAGGGCTGCGCCTCCCTTTCGGGAGGCCTTTCCTCGCCTCCCACCTTCCCTTCGGCCGGGCTGGCAAGCAACGAACGGGAGGCGGGAGACGGGGAAAGGAGGCAGCCGGCAGCTTACCTGCTCCAAGCATCCAAGCGCCGCGGTCTCCCGGTCGCCCGCCCGGCCCCAGGGCAACGGCGGCAGTGAGGCGACGGGGGGAAGAAAGGGGAGGGGGACAAGGAAGGGCTGTTTGCGCCGCTCGTAAACTCAAAGCGGCGACGGCTCCTCGTCCCTCACCCCTCCCAACAGCAGCGGCGCCTCCGAGGGCGGGGCTAGGGATGGGGCGGGGGAAGGAGAGGAGGAGCAGCCTCCCTTCCCCCTCCCCCCAGCTTCCAGCCGCCGCCGGAGGAGTCAACAACGCGGGACGCCCGCCCGCCGCCCACGGCCGGCCCGAGCTGAGAGGCCTGCTGCCTTTCAGGCCGATTTTTTGAAAGAATGCCCTAGTCGTGCATTCTTTCAAAAAATCGGGACTTTTTAGAGGACGGGCGGGACGCGGGACAAATGATGAAAAAGCGGGTCTGTCCCGCCAAAATCGGGACGTCTGGTCACCCTAAGCATAGGCCACAAATCGCGGTTCATACGTATGGCAATTGGGAGTCATAAATCATACTAAGCCAAACCAAATCATGGTTTGGCTTAGTACCTATGGAAACATTTTGTTAACCTCAAAATCTTTTATACATGCTATGTTCTTTGCCTGATCAAGTAGGTTTTCACTGATTACTAAAACACACAGTTACCTTTTCCTCATGATATTTTTAACACTGACTATTTGGGCCATACCACCTCTTGGTAAATATAGAAGGATGACACACTGTATTCTCATTCATACTCCCTCAAAGGTTAGATTATGGTATTTGGATTCAAGCTGCACAGTTTTGGTGACTATTATTAACAAAGCTGGGGAAATACTGAAGGTATGGTATTAATATTTTAACCTAAGGGGCATGGGTGGTTCAAAAATATGAAAAACGAATATAAAATAAATTTAAAAATGTACCGTTTTATTTTCAGCCTTGAAAAAAAAACTTGTCATGTAAAACAGTTTGAAATTTGGTTAATAGCATCAAAGTATTCTTTCCACAATAACTTACAAAAATAATTCATTTAAATACACTGAATTAAAAATTAAAAGAGGTGATTTAAAAAAGAAATTTGAGGTCATTGCATGAAAAGGAGAACCAGAATAATTTTTTTCTGGGGCTCTCTTTATTTTTTCTTGGGCTCTTTATAAATTTACATAAATGAGGACACTTATTATTTAGTCATTAATAAATTTACATGGCCACCCATCTCATTATAGACATGATTTTGGATGGCCGACAAAATAAAAACAGAGAAAAGGCCAAACCAATAATTAAAACGTAAGTAACACAACACAGCCTTAATTTAAGCCCCGAAAAAGAATGATTAGTGACACTCTGCCAATCTCTACCCTGGACATACAGTATGTATTTGAAACATCCAAACACCTTCATTTTGCCACTACACTTCAGTGCTGAAATTGGATAAAATCCCTAATTCCTTATTTGTTTATTTGAAATAGAGTTCAAACAGTTCAAACTGTTAAAGAGTGTAAGCAACTGAAACAAAGCAAGTTATCTCACTTTATCTTTTCAATAACCCTATCATGTTAGCTGGGTCAGCCAGAAAGTTCTTGGCTGAGAAGACCCATTTCCAAATGGATAACATCACTAACAGAATACCTTATTCCACCAGACTTGAAATTTTGGGCTTAGATAACTTAGAGCTACGCCACCTTCGATCTGATCTAAATGTAGTTCATAAAATCATCTGCCACAATATCCTTCCTGTCAATGATTACTTCATCTTCAGCCGCAACAATACACGAGCACGCAATAGATACAAACTTAATGTAAACCGCTCCAAACTCAACTGCAGAAAATACGACTTCAGCAACAGAGTGATCAATGCCTGGAATGCACTACCGGACTCTGTGGTTTCTTCCCCAAACCCCACAAACTTTAACCTTAGACTGTCTACAGTCGACCTCACCCCATTCCTAAGAGGTCTGTAAGGGACATGCATAAGCACACCATCGTGCCTACCGTTCCTGTCCTACTGTCCTATTGTCCAAATTTACCTATACCTACTTTGCTATTGTTTATGTTTATACCATACCCGTTATCTTGTACACGTTTTGATAAATAAAATAAATAAAATAAATAAATAAACTGCTGGTGAGCCTCCCGAGCAAAACAATCTGATGTATAGCAAAATCTTTCCAGACCTAGAATATGGAAGTCATGGGATAGTACACATGATAAATTTTCCTTCTTAATAACAATAAACTCTTTTTTTTACTTTCGGATCGCTACTTCATTTTGAGTTGTGGCTATAATCCAGATGGATAGAAATTTCTTTTTAGACAGTTTTATGTGTGGGAAATTTCATTGACAATGAGAATAAAGGCTGGATTCATCTTTAAATTAATTAATATTGCAAAGAAGCAAACCAACCATCTAGATAATAGCAAAGATACAAAACTAGTTGTCTAGTTTCTTTTTTTAGATGCAAAAAACCGTCAATGTAGTCTTGTAACATTTTCATTTTCTTGCACTTTGAAGGATTTTTTAATTAATCCATATCTAAAAACAGACGTCAGTTTTTCATTAATGTTCTTGGTTTGACAGATTCTAAAGGCACATCTGTTTCTCCACCAAAATTTGCACTTAGCTGAAAAAAGAAATTACAGTTGTGATTTACAGTCTTTTTCATAATGTGGTGGAAAAGACATTGGTCTTTCATAAAAATTAATTTATGTAAAATACTGCTGTTCTACCAATAAGTCTGTTTAAAAATATTTGACAGTTTCTTTCATTTCCTGGGGAAAAAGGGAAGGAAAATAAGGCTAGCTTAAAAATATGCGTTTCATAAATTGGAGTGCAGAATTCTTGTATAGTCAATGCATTTCTCTTTGGACCACTTTTTCAATATATTTATTTATTTATTTATTAGTGAGATTTATTTACCGCCGCATAGTGCAAGCACTCTCTAAGCGGTTTACACCATTAAGCAATGTATATTTACATTGCCCCCAACAATCTGAGTCCAGATTTTACCTACCTCGGAAGGATGGAAGGCTGAGTCAACCCTGAGCTGGTGAGATTTGAACAGCTGAACTACTGATCACAGTCAGCTAAAGTAGCCTGCAGTACTGCACTCTAACTGCTGCACCACCTCGGCTCTTTTTGTCTACTGGTATAATTTAAACACTGTTTTTTGAATAGCTTTTGGTAATTTGTGCCATGAATCTGTTTGTGCCAAATAAGCCCATTTAGCAGCTAGTATGTAATACAGGAAAAGTAGATTTCCTATTATTTCTCCAATAATTGATGTACAAACTTTCCCTATGTAACTAATTTATAATCTTTCAATTTGAATTTCTTTAAATTGTCCATGAAATCTGAAGAAAAAAGTCCACCTAACATAATAAAAAAAATTGGTTTTTCGTGGAAGTACTTATACTATTGACAAACATAGGAATAAATGTATGACAGACCATGATACATGTGTTTATATTTAAATAGATAAACAATAAGAGTGTCCTCAAATTACCACCACAATTGAGCCCAAAGTTTCCATTGCTAAGCAAGACAGTTGAGTTTTGCCCCATTTTACGACCTTTCTTGTAACCTTTTTAAAGTGAATCACTGCAGTTGTCATGTTAGTAACAAGGTTGTTAAGTGAATCTGGCTTCCCCATTGACTTTGCTTGTCAGAAGGTTGCAAAAGGTGATCACGTGACCCTCGGACACTGCAACCATCCTAAGATGCCAGTTGCCAAGCGCCCAAATTTTGATCACGTGACTAGGGAGATTCTATGGAGATTGTCTGTCATCCAGGCCATCCAAGAACAACCACGACCTGGATGACTGAGAATCTCCATAGACATTTAGCTATGCACTTTGGGATGAACACCCTTCAAACGGTGTGGGAGTATGAAGGGATTTCCAGAAAAATTGCTCACCATGGGGACGTTGTAACAATCGTGTGAAAAAAGTCACTTTTTTTTTTCATTGCTATTGTAATTTTGGTCACCACCTTTCTCTAGAATGGAATGAGCTTCACTTCAAGATCATATATTCTGTCACATTCTTTCTGACAGGATGATTATATACGGCCATTTGTGAACACTTGTTCCAACCGAAAGATTTTAAATGCCAAATTACAGGCATAACTCCATTTACTTTATTTTGTAAAAGTAATATTTAGGGAGAGGTTAAGAAGTCAATACTGTAATACATTGTGGTCATTTTAACCATTCAGTTATGTGCCCGACTCTTGGTGATTTCACAGGCACATGCTCTCCATCCTCATACATTAGGATGCATGTGAAAAAGGGTGGAGCGTTGATCAAATGGTGGTGGCCACCAGCATGGTTTTTTTCATGCCCTTGCATAGTTCTCTGTTCCCATTCCTCTGCTGTTTTATTTTATTTTTCTATATACACCCAGAACCCTGACACCAAAACTTTAGGGAGAAAAAGTTGGAAGAACTGTATGTTTTTTGACTGGCAGCATTCCCAGAGCTCTATCTGGAAACATCCTGATTCTCAAGAGATGTCTACATAAGCCTGCAGCCTTTGCCAGTTTTCCTTTGGCCTGGTAGTATAATTTTAGGATCCTCAGTCTTTCTGAAGTGAGCCTGCTGGGCTGGCTGTCTTGGCTGCAATCCGATAAGCGGGCAGGTGGTCTTACCAGCTGTAACCTGGAGGAGGCACCTCCCGGTCATGACCAATGCCTAAACTAAAAAGGTTGCCAAGGGAGAAGACGCTGGGATCCAAGATGCTTTCTCTTTGCTTAAAAAGGGGGCTTAAAATAAGACCAAGTAGCTTCGCAACGGCAACTTTTTGAAGGTATAAAAGTCCTTGAAATACAGAAAGTTTTTTGGTTATTTTTATTACATTCGGCTTTTAACGAACTGTGATGTAGGTTTATTAATTTGTCAAATTTAGGTACCATCCATCTGATTCAGAGTGACTCCGAATTCCCTATGTTCCAAGCAGACGTAAGCACATTAAAATAAGAGCTGAAGTAAAAAGAATGAAACAAATGGATGTGTATCTGTGTGTCTGGATCTGTGTGTCCAGAGTTGTGTCAACTGATTTATCTGGGAGTCTTGATTACAGGTATTTCTCGGCTTACAATCATAATGGAGCCCAAAATTTCTGTTGTTAAGTGAGACATTTGTTAAGTGAGTTTTGCTCCATTTTGCGACCTTTCTTGCCACAGTTGTTAAGTGAATCAATGCAGTTGATAAGTTAGCAACCTGGTTGTTAAGTGAATCTGGTTTCCACATTGACCTTGCTTGATAGAAAGTCACAAAAGATGATCACATGACCCTGAGACACAGCAACAGTCATAAATATGAACCAATTGCCAAGCATTTGAATTTTGATCACATGATAATGGAGATGCTGCAAAGGTCATGGCTGTGAAAAACGGTCATAAGTCACTTTTTCTGGTTCTGTTATAACTTTGAACGGTCACTAAATGAACTGTTGTAAGTCAAGGACTACCTGTAGTTTATTTTAAATATCCAAAAGTATTTCAGAGTTTTTGCCCCATGAGGTGGTATGAAAGTTGCTTTGTATTTTCAATAAGGCCTTATATTCTCAGGATATCTTTAAGCAGTTAACAGCACTGTGTGTTCTGCATGCATGCACACACGCTCACGCGCGCGCACACACACAGAGAGACAAACACAAGGAACAGGCAGGGGAAAGCATACAGAAATTTCACATGCTCTCCCACACATTTGAAGAGAGAACAATTAAAAGATTAAACTGGGGAAAAAAAATCTCCTCAGGATACAGATGAGATCTAAGTGACTGGATGTTAAGCCAAACACCTACTTCTGGGCTCCAAGTCATACTTCCTGTCAGTCAAAATGGTTTTGTTTTCTGCTTCACTATTTGTACAGAGCATTTCCCTCAGTACCATGCTGCACTGCTCCCAATTCATCCTTAAGGCATCTGAAAACTCGACTGGCATAAAGTTGCATATCCCCATTATGAGATCTCTATTGTCTCTCCCTTGCTTAATCACCTGCCATTCCTCCCAGGCTATGGGCATCACAGCCCAACAGATCTATACATCTGGAGGCTACCCTTGGGTGGGTGGTGTCAGAATGAGAAGACGAATGCTACTTTCATGATGAACTTACAACTGCCTTATTTAGAGTCTGGGGATGAAGCAGTGGTGGGATTCAATTTTTTTTACTACCGGTACTGTGGGCGTGGCTTGGTGGGCGTGTCAGGGGAAGGATCCTGTAAAATCTCCATTCCCACCCCACTCCAGGGGAAGGTTACTGCAAAATCCCCATTTCCTCCCGATCAGCTGGGATTCGGGAGGCAGAGAATAGATGGGGGCGGGGCCAGTCAGAGGTGGTATTTACCGGTTCTCCGAACTACTCAAAATTTCCGCCACCGGTTCTCCAGAACTGGTCAGAACCTGCTGAATCCCACCTCTGGGATGAAGTCAGAAAAGGGATACGTCTATAGAACGCATGCACCATCCATAGGTGCAAGTGAGGACATGGAATTGAATACAGGTAATCCTCGACTTACGACAATTTGAGCCCAAAATTTCTGTTGCTAGGTGAGACAGTTGTTAAGTGAATTTTGCTCCATTTTATGACCTTTCCTGCTATAGTTGTTAAGTAAATCACTGCAGCTGTTAAGTTAGTAACATGGTTATTAAGTGAATCTGGCTTCCCCATTGACTTTGCTTATTGGAAGGTTGCAAAAGGTGATCACATGACCCAGGACACTGCAACTGTCATAAATATGAACTAGTTGGCAAGCATCCGAATTTTGACCATGCGGATGTTACAACAGTCGTGTGAAAAATGGTCATAAGTCACCTTTTCAGTGCTGTTGTAACTTCGAATGGTCACTAAATGAACTGTTGTAAATCGAGGACTGCCCGTATCTTACCACAGCAGATAACTGAATTTCATTCCCAGATTTGCTCATTATAAGTAATTAGTTTGGCAATTCTGTTATTTACTGTTACTTTTGCAGCCTTCTGGTTTCTGACTTTATGGGTGACAATGGCACAAGGTACTAAAGGAAGGCAGGAAGGTGTGGGGCAAATTTCAACTGAAATGCATTCGTAGGGATGTGTGGGTCTTTTTTAATTCACACTTCATTTAATTCGGATTTGTCTCATGCTGCATTCATATTTCTGTCATCGTTACCTTAAGTTTAGCTTCTCTAGATACGTTTTTATAGCTCTTCCTGGACATGACAAGGGCTGAAGTTGCCTGGGGCTCTTTGCCTTTAAGGCACCTTCAGAATCAGTACCAACATTAAGTAGAACAGGCCTGGTGATGTTTTCAAGCACTAGGTACAATCAAGGTGCATGTATCCCTCCCCCCCAAAATTGAAATTTGTCCAAACCTAAAAAAAATAAATTAAAAAAATTACATCCCATGAAATTTCAGTGATCGAAAATCTCCATGAGTCCATAAACGTTATATAGGGTTATTCAAAAAGAATGAACCGATTTCATGACACATTGCTTCAGTTCTCATCGTCATGTAATGAGTCAGTGATCATTTGAAAGGAGTTATCGTACTTTTTGGAGTATAAGATGGACCTTTTTACCCCAAAAAAAGAGGGTGAAAACTTGGGTGCGTCTTATACACCAAATGTAGCCCCACCCACCCCCACCCTTTGGCCTCTGTCTTCCAGCAATTTACCTGCTTGCAGCCAACACGGAAGAGCCTATTAAGCCAAGCAAGTCATTAGCAGCTTCCCGACCCTCAGCTGATTTGCCACATGCTAAAATGAAACTGAAACTAGCTGCAAAGAGGCAAATAGCTGGGAGAGACACACAGATTTTTATTTTCTGCTGAACTGGATGCAAGGGGGTAAGTGAATAACTATAAATGTCTGTAGAATGTTCAAATTATTATTTTTTTAAAGACTGCTTTATTATTGTTCTAGACAACTTAACAAAATGAAGCTTTTTAAAATAAATGCTTACTCTGAAGAGGCCCATCTTCTTTTAAATAATAGAGAATAATGTATACTTCCAGAAATGTTAATTAATTTTAACAGCTCTGTACAAGTATAGTCTGAAATGTAACAGTGTCCTGTTTAGTATTAAGATAAAGCAGCTGAGTTAAATCCTGACTTACCTTGGGGTAGATCTATTTAAATAATTGGGAGGAGTTAGTGTGACTACATTTAAGAAAACTTTCTGGCATAATGTACATTTCTCCAATTCTTTGCTATTTCTATGGGTCAGGCACACATGCACAGAAATGCACAGCAAACAGTGTATATCATCTGTGCTGTTTGCTGTTTGGCAAATTGCTGGGAGGCAGAGGCCTTTTTTCCTTGTTTTCCTCCCCCAAAACTAAGGTGCATCTTATACTCCGAAAAATACGGTATCGAAGTTTTGAATGGCTGCCACAGGGGCGATGTAGTCGCGTCGTTCTTCCGGGAATGTTCAGTTGTTTGTTTACCCTCCGAATGGTGAGTCCTCAGGAAAAGGCGTTCTGCTTTGGAGGCCCCAAGAACTTGCTCTTTGTGCTTGGCCTGCGAGATCCCCAGACCTAACAGTGTGTTTTTTTTCTTGTGGGGATAAGTAAAACATCGTGTTTATGTTCCACCGCTACCCACTAACCTCGATGACCTTAAACATCGAATAACAACACCGATCAACTCAGTGGATTGTGTTATGCTGATACGCGCCTGGGAAGAATTCTCTTATCGCATTGATGTTGCCTGTGCTGCAGGTGGTGGCCACATTGAACACTTGTAAGACAGGAAATAAAAGTTGATTGTAAGTAGAATACTTGTGACTTGGCTGGAGTTTTGTATTACTTTTCCTTAATAAAATATTGCGTCATGAAATTGGTTCATTCTTCTTGAATAACCTTGTATATTTTCTCCTAAGACTTACAGATCTGATGAAAAAATAATAAAAACTAGCACTTAGTACAATATAGACACCTATAAGTATAGACTTCTGAGCCCATGAATTTCTTCTGAACAATGGAGCGGAAAATTGATGTGGTCCTTTCATAGAAATAGATATACCCCTGGTGGTGACCCCAGATTTTCTTCCTTCTATGTTTTGAAGTGGAATAAGAAATCATTTTGTTGTTGCAGTTAAACAACTGGGAGCCAGAAATCCTGCTTATCCATTTCAAAACTCAAGAAGCCTAGCAGTAAATCCAGATCTACCATTCTCCTCCTGTGGACACAACTATTTGCATATAAGCCTGTGAAATGAGAAACCATAAAAGATGTATCTTTAATTGTAATATAACAGGAAGACCAATTGTATTGTGAAACAAACATACATTTTGACAGATGTGGCTCAATAGGGAGGAGTGACCATAAGGATGCCTGCAGAAATCTAAAATTGCCCTTCTTTATTACAGGTAGCCCTTGACTTACGACCACAAATTGAGCACAAAATTTCTGTTGCTAAGTGAGACATGTGGTAAGTGAATTTTACCCCCATTTTATGACAATTCTTGCCAAAGGTGTTGAATCACTGCAGTTGTTAAGTTGGGTGACAAAGTTGTTAAGTGAATCTGGCCTCCCCACTGTCTTTGCTTTAAGGTGGTTGCAAAAGGGGATCACACAATCCTGGGACACTGCGGGCGTTGTAAATATGAGTCAGTTGCCAAGTGTTTGAATTTTGATCACATAGCCATGGAGATGCTACAACAGTCGTGTGAAAAATGGACACGTCACCTTTTTCAATGCTGTTGCAACTCTGAACAGTCACTAAATGAACTGTTGTAACTCAAGGACTACCTGTACATTTAAATCTGCTTTTATTCTCGAAACTCAAGCCAAATGGGAATCCTCCCTTTATTTTTCCATCCTGTAATACTGTGAAAGATGCTGGGCTGAGAGAGAGAGGGATTGACCCAAAGGCATTTAGTGAAGTACATGGCCGAGTGAGGACTTGAACGTGATTCTCCCCTATCTCAATCCAATACTGTGCTTGCAACACAACCACTCTCAGTTGCAGAAACCCTTTCCTGCTTTTCGACTGAAAAGCATAACTGGAAATGTTGAGACAGCCAACAGCAGTTAGCATCTTAGACCAAATGGGATGAACCCAAACTGATCGTCCTTCCATAATTGCACAATTTTGGGCTTAGATAGCTTAGAACTACCTTATTCCAGCAGGCTTGAAATTTTGGGCTTAGATAAATTAGAGCTACGCCACCTTCGATCTGAAATAAATGTAGTTCATAAAATCATCTGCCACAATGTCCTACCTGTCAATGAATACTTCAGCTTCAACAACACATGCACACACAATAGATTCAAACTTAAAGTAAACTGCTCCAAACTCGATTGCAGAAAATATGACTTCAGCAACAGAGTGATCAATGCCTGGAATGCACTACCGGACTCTGTGGTTTCTTCCCCAAACCCCCAGAACTTTAACCTTAGACTGTCTACAGTCGACCTCACCCCATTCCTAAGAGGTCTGTAAGGGGAGTGCATAAGCACACCACTGTGCCTACCGTCCCTGTCCTACTGCCTAATTTACCTGTACCAACTTTGCTAATGTTCATGTTTATTCCAATACCTGCTATCTTGAACATGTTTGACAAACAAATAAATAATAACAAATGAGGTGAGTAGACTGGGGAAAGCATGTTCAGGTAAACCTAGATTTATGACTTGTCCAGAGTTATGACCTCCCTGGGGGGTACTTACGATCCGGTTCCGAACTTCCAATAGCTGCCCCATCCAGTCACGTCCATATGTTGGGTGCTTAGCAGTTGCCCAGTTATGGCCATTCACATCACAGTCATGTGACCATGTTTTGTATCATTTTTACATTTACTTCCAAATTTTGGCAAAATGGTGAATAATTGGTACACAAAGGTTATAAAATCAGATCAGTCATCCTTTAACAACCTCCATATTGGTCATAATATGGAGGACTAGCTGTATTGATTTTATAAAGCAGCTCAGTTTTGGTTATCCGAATCCATCATTAGCTTGTAAATGTAGTAATTAAAGCACAAACCCAGGGTTTCTTCCATAAAGGATTCAGCATTATTTTAACTGAAGTGTTTATGGCAAATCATGCTAAACTTTTGAAGGCCGGTAGTGTTTTTGACAATGTGATAATATGTAGTTGATATTGTAAAATCATGGCTCTGGACGTAAGAGTTTTGGAGATGTAACCAGTGTCGAATACTGATACATCTATCCATTATCCACCTCAGTATATACTCTGCTGCCCTTGACTTGCTTATTTTTGCCCTTTATTCTAGGCATGCGGGCACCTTTTAAAGCATGACTCCAGCTGCCAATGGCATTTATCTTCTAAGAAAGTTTCTAGAATAAAACAGATGCTTTGTTTTGCAGCATGCCAGTTCCAACATATAAGAAAGGTGTGGGAAGAAGTCTTGAAGTTCAAGAGCAGCCTGATGATGAATACTAACCGATGAAGTAACACCACTGACATCCTATTCCTGGGCTTTCTAGACTAGAGCTTGTGTTTGATCATCGAAGGAGCAGATGCTGGACTAGATGGGTCTCTGATCTAGCACAGCTCTCATTACAGGGGATGTTGTGCAGCTGAGCTCAAATTCTTAGGGATTTTTATATGCAAGCACCATTATTTTTTTGGGCATGGACAACAATGCTCTAGTTGATTTGGGATGGGATGATCTATACTAGGGCTGTCAAACTTGCGGCCCACAGCCCGGATATGTCACATGCTGGCTCCACCCCTGCCTGGTTTAGCGAAGGGAAAAATGTCCGGATACGTCACGTGACACTACCATGACTGCACGAGTTTGACACCCCTGATCTATACCAAACTTTTAAATTTGTTGCCTTCTAGATATTGAATTACGCCTTCCATTATCTCCAGCTACTATTTGGAGAAAACCAGTGCCAGGAATGCTATTTTATGCTAAAGTAGGCTTAGGTAATGGTTCTCATGATCCTGAACTACACCAAACTTTCTTATGCTGTTCATCAAGTTTCATTCCATGAACAGTATCATTTTACGAGGTTTTCTTCTGAGATCCTTTTTCTTACTGCTTAGTGGAGCTTTCATTCATCCACGAATTTGGTAGCCCCAAAGTAGAACTTCTTTATGTGCTGTGTGACCTATAACCAGGGGTGGCCAAACTATGGTTCTTTGAGGACCTGTGGACTTCAACTCCCAGAATTCCTGAGCCAGCCAGTTGAAGTCCACAGGTCCTCAAAGAACCATAGTTTGGCCACCCCTGACCTATACAAATGGTGATCCGCCCAGCTGTTAGTCACAATCAATTTGGACCATTGCCAGATTTCAGTAAGTCCAAGATATGGTATCCATTATCCTATAGTGCACTTTGGGAAATGTAGTTTATGGTGAAAAGCATTTTGCTTGGCAATTCTCTTCTCTACTAAGTAACAACTTTGTACATTCCTAGCCAAGGGCTGGCTAAAGTGGAGAAGAGCTCAGCAAATAGGTGGCATGTCCACTTTCTTCATTACTCTTAAATACATCCAGTAGTGAGTTGCTCCCGGTTCGGACCGGATCTTAGAACCGGTAGCACTGGCAGTGGGAGGCTCCGCCCACCCACCCGGGATGCTTCTGCACATGCGCAGAAGCGTTGCATGCGCGAACCGGTGGCAAAATTATTTACAACCCACCACTGAATACATCTTAAAGCATTTTGAGTTAAGTATTAAGTGGTTGTGGCTGAATATCATTGCCAAAAATGAAACATCAATTTTAAAAAATGGTGACAGTAATATCAATCCTTGTAACCCTCTTTGGGATAATAATCTTCTGTGGCTTTATTATCCCAGAATCTTACAGTGTCAGGCCTACAAATGCTAAGTATAAGTTTCACTTTTGTAGCCCTGGAAATACCTAAACCAGGTCATTTTTAAGCCTCTTGCATGCCAGGCCTGTTTTGCAACCAAAATGTGCAGATGGTTGCCTTCCCTGTGAGTAGCTTCCTTCATTCCATTATACTATATAAAATGCAAAATAACTTGGTACTATTATAAGAAATCTGTGGTACACTGAGAACGTATACATATGCAAAGAATCATCAACCTTCTGTATCAAAAAGCAAACAGTTTGGAGTGTTTTCTTCACAAATGACAGTAGCATCTTTGGAAAATATGGTTAAACATACATTTTAAAATAGTAATTCTGTTTGTGTTGCAGCCTTATGTAGCAGTCGAAAGCCTGCACAATTAAACAGACTGTACTGAGTGGATGAGGCACCATCAACTTGCCATCTCCTCCTCCTCCTCTTCTTCCTCCTCCTCCACTTCTGCAGTCTGTCAAAGACACCGAGGAGCAAGTCGTGGGAGATGAGCTTCAAGAATCTCAACAGGGAGCTACACCAGCTGTTATGTTTGCAGTCTTAGAACAGCCTCTGGAACTTTCTTGACACCAAGAAAGTGTCAATGCATTCCCAAGCATTTTTAAAAAATGTATACATCTTGCAGGGAGCTCTGAGAACTCACTTACCTGTTTCTTATGTTGAGCCCACCCTGATGATTTCAAAGACTCGTGCACAGCAACGCCAGCTGCTACAAGTCTTTAAAACTTAAATCTTTCAATGTCATTTTTGATGTAGTGATTAAAAATTCAGACATTGCTGTGTAGGTGATCTCTAGCCTGCACACATTTTAGAAATTAAAATAAAAAAGTAACAACATTGAATGTGATGTTTCTCTATTTGTTTAAAAATATGACAACTCAGTCATATTCTCTTTCAAAGCAAGACCCCATGGGATTGCTGTTTAGTAACAATTTTTGTCTCTTTTGTATGTAATCAACTTAGGTTATACTGTGTGCAGCAGAATATTTCTGATTTATTTCAATAATTGAGAGCATTTAAGTGAATGCAACTTAAACAGTGATAAAATGATAGTTATTATAAAATACAAGAATGCATATTTCCACTTAGTTGCCACAAACTGCACTTACCAACTTATTTCCTATTAGTTTTGTTTGCCAACAGAATGTTTGCTGTAATGAAACAAATGCTGTACAACTTTTAAACTTGTTCAGCTCATCCAGGAACCATTATTTAAACAATCCCATCAGATGTGTGCAGAATCAAGTTGTATTGCCATTGCATTTCCAACATTACCATTCTGAACAGTGTTATCTTTTACACTTCATGTATGTTCAGAAGTGAAGCCTATTAGATTCTTTCTAATGGGTTTTGTGTATAGAAGTGTACTATAGAAGTGGGGAGGATTTTCATGTCATGCACAATTGCAGTCAAGGTAAATCAGATAGCAATCGTTTATGCCAGATCCAAAAGGGCAGGCAAGGGCAGAATGAGTGGGATTGTGTGGGAGAAGACTTTTGTTCCCAAGCATTCTCTTGATCTGATTAGTTCAGCAGCTTTGCTGTTGGGAAACAGATCAAATCCATTTCCCAGCCTGGCTAATGTTTAACTTCAGCTTCCCAAATCCTTGTCCAATATTGGGTGATAACTACAGACTATGGGAGCTAAGTTCAACCAATATGAAGGGCGCAAAATTGTGGAAGTCTGGAATAAATGATATCAATAATTTAAAACGACAGGTTATAAGAACGATATGGAAAAAGATGATGTATGGGCATATAAAAGAAATTGGTGAAATGTCTTCATACTTAGAAAGAATACACAAATAACCAAGAAAGTGAACTGGATAAATTCCCTATATTAAATTTACAAAAGAGATTAAAAGTTTTTTAGAATGTTGTGAAAAGGGACTAGAGATGTAAAATTTCCAGAAATTTTGAAGCTCAGAAAAAACCCCCGGGTTTTTTTCCGTTTTTTTCGGGGGGGGGGGGGGACGGAAATTTTTGGAAAAATTGAAAAAAATGCTACATTAGCACTTTTTTGTCTTTTTAAGATTGAAAGTCATTCTGTTACTTTAGGAACATAAAATATGACTATGGACAATTTGACTTGGCATAAAATTATCACAACTAGCATATTAAAAATATAGTGTAGCCAAACAATTATCACAAACAGAATTTACTTTTTTATAATATTTATTTGTAACAAAAGGGAGCAACAATCTCTTGAACTGCTTACTAGTTGATGTGGAACAGCCAAAAAGCCTCAACAAAACAATTTTCAAAACCAAAAGTAACAATTTTTCATATTTCCTCTCCACAGTATTAAATAAAAATAAAAATAAAAACCCCATTCTCATAAAAAGAATTGAAGATGGGGGAAGTGTTAAGAAGAGAGTGGGACTAAGTTTCAATGGACATTTAATCAGAATCATTTTCTGAGCTGAAATTGTCAGTATCCGTCTCTGCTTCTGCAGCTACTCTTTTTTGTCCGTCATCACAATTAGGAACTTTTAAAAACTGAAGGTTTGCCCGGATCGAAACAAGCTTCTCTACCCTTTCACATGTCAGTTTATTTCTTGACTTAGTGTGTTTCCAAACATAGACCAGATTCTTTCACACGCTGCAGAAGATGGAGGTATCTGGAGAAGGCGAGAAGCAATAGGAGTCAGAGGCTGTGTTGTGCAAAGACCTTGCCACCATGTTGCAGGAGGAATATGTTTGGCAGAATCCCAGATTGCATTCCTGGACCAAATCCCTGAAGATGTTCTATATTCTGCAACATCTGAAAGTACCTTCCCAACATCAAGTCCTAAATGTGATGCTTGTTTTGTGATCCAGTCAAATGCAGTAGCAGTGTTATCATCACTTATGTTTGCACCTTTGAATCTTGGATCCAACAGATTTGCAGCAGCATGAATTGGATGACAACAAAATTCTTTCCTTTTTAAAATAAAATCTTTCACTTTACTTTCTTCTATAGTTGTAAGTGGAGATATACTGAGATTTTCAAAAACAGTTGTTTTTATCTTGGTCATTAGATAAGGAATTTCTGACAAAAGTGCACTATCTGATTCAGATGCAGTGATTGCTGCAGCAATTGGCTTTAGAATCTTCAGGGAATTTTGCAGCTGAACCCAGAAGACATCCTGATCAAGAACAGTGTTTCTTACACTCCTGGGTACTTTAAGATCTTCAACTATTACTGTTTCTTGAAGAGCTTCTTTGTTTTTTAGTAAACTTTCAAAGATCACCACTCCAGCCCACCGAGTTTTACTACAGAGCTTCAGCGTAACTATGCTATTCTTTGTATTTTTTTCGACTTGCTTCTTCTTGAAAACTGCAGCTACAATATGAGTACCTTTTACATGTTTAATAACTTCTTTTGCTCGTCTATAGACCATTTGAAGGGTGTCCAACTTCATAATATCATTAAAAAGCAAGTTTAGCCCATGGGCTGCACATCCTATTGCAATAATATGTGGATACTTCTCCATTATGATTTCCCATGCTGCTTTCATATTGTTGGCATTGTCAGTAAGCAAAGCAAATACTTTACCACTCCCAATTTTCTGTAGGACATCACAGATTTTACAGTTGATATACTCTGCAGTATGTCTGTTCTCTCCTGTTTCAATGCTTTTGTAAAAAAACTGGCTGAGGTGTTGCTATAACAAAATTTATAATTCCTTCTCCTCTCACATTTGTCCATCCATCTGTAAGTAGTGCAAGACACAGTGCTTCATTAATTTTTCCTTGCACCGATTCCATTACACGTTCATATTCTGACTCCAAAAGAGGCTTGCTCAAAGAATGTCTGCTGGGCAATTGGTATGATGGTCTTAACAATTTCAAAGCTTTCTGCCAGTATGTATTTTCAGTTACTGAAAACGGCGTTCCAGAAGAATTTTTCCTGATCTTCAGGTGTCATCTTGTCTATAAATGAAGTTAGTGAATAATTTTTGGGTGCAGCTGTCTTCAGTATCTGTTTACTTGAAGATGCTGCTGATGGGACAACACTTTGTGTTGCTGCTGCTGTTATAGATGGAGTAGAAAGAGGACTTCTTGAACGAGAACGTTGAGAAAAACTATGTGCATTGTCATCATTGTTGTCCTCTTCACTTCGATCCATGAAGGATTTTTTAATATCTACAGGATACTTGTTACATACAAGAATGTGTTTTGTCATCCTGGTAGCATTTGGAAATGCATATTTCATCTGACAATATTTGCAAATCACATTTTTCTTTTCAGAAGAATTTGTAATGTGAAAATGCCTCCATATGCTAGATGTTGGTCTCACCATTTTTCTGAGGAATAGGAAATAAAAACAAGAAAAAATGACTACTTTGCAAGAAGACACTAATCTATGATTGTGTGTGTGGGTCACTGGGGGAAGAACCAGATTACTGGTAATTAAATTATTATTTACACAAAAGTTGATAAACTAATGTAGCTAAATGATTTCATTTTCTGGATTCAGATAAATGTAAACTCTTACCTTTTTTAAATTAAGTATATACTTTCAGGTCCTTTTTGTTGCTCTGTATTTTCTTCCAATGCTTTTGAGGCCTAGTGAAGAGGACAGAACAAACCAAACACACCCACTAACATGCAAAAGCAAAACTGAAACCTTTTTCTTGTTACAATAGCAGCACCTCCTAAAGGAAGAAATGCATACTGTTCTTGCATTGGAGGGTTCAGTTTGTTACCTAGGACTTGCTTGTCCTCACTCAGTGCACAGAAATTAGAATAATCTAATATCATACATTTTTTTAGAAATGATTTGGAAAATATTTGAACACCCTGTCTTAAAATATTTTATTCATCATGTTAAAATAAAATATCCCACAATATATTTTTTTCTTTTTTCAATTTTTCCAATTTTTTGGAAAAAAAAAAGCCTTCAGGAAAAAAACCAAAAAACCCCGGGGTTTTTCCGAATTTTTCTGAGTTTTTTCCGGGCCTTCACATCTCTAAAAGGGACAAAGGAAAAAATGAAATCAATTGTGATTTGATTTGACATTATTTGACTAAAAATCAAAACTGTTAAAAGTAAAAGAAAGGAATATAAAGTTGGTTTATCTGATCAAGGTATGTTATCTGATCAATAGATATGTTGTTACCTTTAGTAACTCTTAACAGATTTTTCCTAATCAGGACTAAAATGATGAGGTTTTAGATTGCTTTATAATAAGAGATGTGCTGTGGAAGGAAGAGATCATTTGTTGCATTTTAACAAAAGGTAGTAAGTTATTAAAATTGTTTATACATGTTGTGATGAAGGGGAAAGTCTTTTATTTTACTTTACTATATTCTTTCTTTTCTATTTTTTTCCTGCATCTATTTTTTTTATTTTTAGAGTTTTTTTAATATAATTGTAATTTTTAATAAAATTATGATTACAAAGAGGAATATATACCGTATTTTTCGGACTATAAGACACACCTGACTATAAGAGGCACCTAAATTTTGAAGAGGAAAACATCAAAAAAAAAGGTTTTTGGCCTCCGTGCACCCCATTTTGGGGCATTTTTTCAGGCCTTTTCCAGCCTTTTTTCTGCTCATTTTCGAGGCTTTTTGGGGGGCTATTTCCGGCCTGTTTTTGAGGCTTTTTCTGGCCCATTTTCAAGGCTTTTTCCAGCCTTTTTTCGATGCTTTTTCCGGCCTATTTTCAAGGCTTTTTAGGGCCGATTTTGAGTCTTTTTTCAGCCTATTTTTGAGGCTTTTCCAGGCTGTTTTTGAGACTTTTTTCGACCAGTTTTTGGCCTGTTTTTTGGGGGGGGAATGGCCCGAAAAAAGCCTCAAAAATGGCCCGAAAAGCCTCAAAAATGGGCCAAAAAAGCCCCCAAAACAGGCCAAAAAAAGGCCCGAAAATGGGATGTGCGGAGGCCAAAAAAAGGCCCGAAAATGGGATGTGCGGAGGCCAAAAAACTGCCGGCGGGTAGGTGGGGGCTTCGACAATATTCAGTCTATAAGGCACACAGATATTTTCACCCCTTTTGGGAGACAAAAAAGTGAGTCTTATAGTCCGAAAAATATGGTATGTATGCATATGTGTTAGACCAAGGGTTTAAATGCTAAGTCTTTTTTCCCAATCTTTTTTGCTTAAGAGATTTTAGCCCTTCTTTTCCCAGTCTTGAAGGCTGACAACCGTTCAGTGCCTAATGCAACAGTTTTTTCTACACTTACCTTGACAGCTTCATTCCTTTTCATGTCTTCCTTTGTTGTTCCACCTCTGGGCCCTATTTAAAGGATTGCTTTTTAATCTTTTCAGATCTTCTGTCTTCATTTTCCCCTTATGTGCTTTCCTAACCTCTAACATCTTCTTCAGATGTCCTGTTCAGAAGTCTTTTCCAAATGAGGTGAGACAAGGGCTCTTAGGGAGAGCCTATGGATGGTCTTTCACACAGTGGAATACTTTAAAAAGTCTTTCTTGGAATTACGTTTTAAATGTTAAAGGAAGGTCTTCAGTGAACTTATATATCTGCAATATGAGCTTCTCTGTTTCTTATTTGGATTTAATTAAAATATGCATTATGTGATTTCACTGTCAGGGAAAAAACACAATTACATGCCACCTTTTAATATGTTGATATCACATTTTATTATTTTGTTCTTTTTATTTATTTATATGTATCCCTTTATTTTTATTGCTTTATTATTTTTATGAATAATTCAAAGTAGCGAACATATCCAACACACTTTCTTCCTATTTTCCCAGCAACCACCCTGTGATACAAGTTGAACTGAGAGAAAGTGACTGGCCCAAAGTCATTCAGGTGGCTATCATGGCTAAAGTGGGACTTGAACTCACAGTCTCCCGCTTTCTAGTCTGTGCCTTGAGCACTAGATCAAACTGGCTGTCAGATTTCAGTAAAAAGCCTAGAAAACATGCTTTGCTTAACTGTATTAATATAGTTTAGTAAAAATAAATTCAGAAAATCAAACGATTTGTCTGCTACAAAAATTCTCTATAAATGAGAGTCCTTGATGCTCTGAGCTTGGCTGCTTGCATGTAAATCAGTGCACTGATGATGTTACCTAGTCAGGTAATGAAACATCTGCAAGCAAACAACCAAGCTCAGAAAGCACAAAAAACTCCACAGTTCAACCCTAAGCTATATATATATATATATATATATATATATATATATATATATATATATATATATATATATATATATATATATATATATATATATATATATATATATATATATATATATATATATATATATAACATTTTTTTGCTGATAAATGAAACTAAAAGGAGACTATTATAGATCTATTTCGAGCTATTTTGCTCTCGTCAGATAGCCATACCCATAGTGAGATTTGAACCTGGGCAGTCTGCTTGTAAGGCAGAAGTGTTAACCTCTAGGCCAGGTTCTCTTCCCTATCAGCTCTTCACCAGGAAAGGGTTATATATGGTTTTTTTTTTTCTGTCGAGTCATCCTGGTGTATGGAAGGAAACATCACAGCTTCCTTTTGCCTTTCGGCCCCTCCTGGGGCCATCCAGGCAGGGTTTTTTTTATAGCCGACAAACTATATTGTCTGTATGTATAACATTTTTTTGCTGATAAATGAAAATAAAGGGAGATTATTATAGATCTATTTTGAGCTATTTTGCTCTCGTCAGATAGCCATACCCATAGTGGGATTTGAACCTGGGCAGTCTGCTTGTAAGGCAGAAGTGTTAACCTCTAGGCCAGGTTCTCTTCCCTATCAGCTCTTCACCAGGAAAGGGTTATATATGTTTTTTTTCTGTCAAGTCATCCTGGTGTATGGAAGGAAACATCACAGCTTCCTTTTGCCTTTTGGCCCCTCCTGGGGCCATCCATACGCTGCCCTGAGTCCTTCGGGAGTTGGGCGGCATATAAGAATACCAAATAAATAAATAAATAAATAAATCCAGGCAGGTTTTTTTTATAGCCGACAAACTATATTGTCTGTATGTATAACATTTTTTTGCTGATAAATGAAAATAAAGGGAGACTATTATAGATCTATTTCGAGAATATATATATTCTCTTCTATTGTTCTATAAATCTAATGAGCGCTATATGCATATTCTAGAGAATTTCCTGATTTTTTTTTTTTACTGTTCACCTTCTATTTTTAATCATTATAGAGTAGGCTTCTTTCTTATTTAAAATGTATAATAATAGTATGCATTGTTAATAATTATAATATTAATAATAGGCAATCTGACTCTGTCTCACACATTCTTTTAACATGAGATTTGAGTGAGCTCACTAAGGGAAGAAATATTATGTCTCTCTCTCTGTCTGTGTGTGTGTGTGTGTGTGTGTGTGTGTGTGTGTGTGTGTGTGTGTGAGAGAGAGAGAGAGAGAGAGAGAGAGAGAGAGAGAGAAATATTGCTTTTAATGTACCACATTCAACTCTCTTAAATTCTTTCTTCTAGTTGAACATACATTGCCATTAGTTATGCATAAAATAGAAGCAAATTGCTCTTTTGAATTATCTTGAATATCACAGAGATTAAGAGGTGACTAGGTAGATTCAAATATTCCTCTTCTACCTCTTGGAATCCTTCCCGTACTGCCTCTTTAAATATATTCAGCACAGCTTCGCTCCCACCATGTTTCAGAGGGGGGGCTGTTCTTATCCCACTACAATGTTTTGCTTTGCTTACAATTTAATCATCTTCCTTTCTTTTTAAATCAGAATAAATTCTGCAGATTTTAGACATACACTTAAATTTTATAAACAACTACAGCCACCAGAGGTATTTTGTTCAGATTAAGGGGAGTTGTATGCAAAGTACGGAAACAAGCATAGGGAATGCAGGTATATGAGATATAGGATAGCACATAGATGCCACTGCTATCTCCTCTCTTTCAAAGCTTTGGCATGTATGGGTGTTGTAGTGATGGGGAAGGTAGCATCTTCCTTGGATTTGGGAGACCCGATTTGAGCTAAAGGTAGGACCTTAGATATCCAAATTCTCTGCTCACAATTTGATGTTATTTGTCAAATACGGATTCCCCCCGATTAACCTCTAGCTTATGGACATTTAAGGAATCATCAGAATTTTAAAGAAATGTTTGGTGATGGAGAAGTGCATATGGTATCTTGTTTCTTTTCAAATTTACAAAATCTTCACAATTAGAAAATACCTGTGACTTTGTATATGTCTCTCTATAATCATCTGCAGGTGAAAACGACTGAATCTGGAAAATAGAAAAATGAAATGAAAAAAGCAAATCCTGGGTCTATGTAGAAATGTGTTCAGCTTGCAGCCTAAAAACCAGCTAACCCTGACGGCAGTGGGATCAAGCTCTCCCTCCTACTAATAATTAAGTGCATTCTTATAGTAAACTAAAGTGCTTGAGAGCCAACACGGCAGGAGCTAAACAGCATCACTGAGAAATAGGAACACTATTACCAGTGTGCTCATTTGAAGCAGAACCAATAATTTTTACTCTTTCAGGAAAAAGGATAACTTCCTCTCTCATAAGAAATAATAAAATGAAAATTCAACATTCTTCATGGCCTCCAGGCATCCAGGAAGGCTCAGTTGAAATAGAAAAGAGGAGAAATTGCATTTATGCATATGTGTCTGTGTCTCAAAAAGAGAAAATAAACATATGCCCATCAGGTTATATATTATGGTTTTGAGCTCTTTAGAGCATGGCTGGCTCACAGTTTAAGCCACAGGACAATCAACTTCCTCTGTGGTCAGTGTAACTCCACATTTTGAATACCCCTAGAAATAACAGATAAGCTTTACAATCTACATATGTTCAGTTTGTAGAAACTCCAGCAACTTCTCTTCTTTCAGTTCAAAGTAGTTTCGTTAGATACTGTGTGAACTCGGGGTCATTCCCCACTTCCATTTAACTAAATCATAGCAGTACTCAACATCTTTTTTTTCCTGTCATGGCCCCATGACATTGTCTTCATCATGACTGAGATGGACCTAAATCATCTGCAGCTGAGTTAGTTTAAAGCAGTATTAATTAAACGGGAAACTGGCCTATTGCCAAGCCAATTGTTAGCCTCTGACATGATATTCATTTACAAGAATGTCTCTGGGATCCACATTAGGATATGAGGACTTAATCCACAACTTTGCTGAAAATGTACTCATCTGCCCAGAAAAAGTATTCTGAGTGTGGGTCTGAGAAGTGTCAGATACAGATGTTATGAACAGCTATCAGATGTTCCTAATAATTTACAAGTATCTTAGGCTGTTTATAGAACCATACAGAACAACTGAATTGAAATAACTATTCTTATGTTTGAAATAGGGATATCTCCAAGGGGTTTGGGGCAGGAGTGAAATGCAGCCGGCTCTATCCGGCTCGTGCATGCTGGTAGCGCCGGCAGCGGGTGATTTTGCGAGCTGGTAGCGCCGGCACAGGAGGTTACCCCCACCAAACTGCGACGTCGTCACTTCCTGGTTTTGACCCTCTGCATATGCGCAGAAGGCTTTGCGCATGTGCAGAAGATGGTGCACAAGTGAAGCGAGCACATGCACAGATGATGGCATGCGTGCACATTAGAGAGCCGGTAGGAAACGTAAGTGCATTTTACCCCTGGTTTGGAGGTATGCAACGATAGTCAACAAAAAAGTAGTCACAACAGGGGTAATCAAAGCAGTGTACCTTAAAAGGGGATGGAGCTTTGTTCGCTTGTTTGCACTTACCATTTTGATGCTGTGGATTCTCCATGGACACTTCTGTGTTGAACTCCACAGGCTATAAATCTCTTTGGGTAAGTTTTATCTGTAGGAAACAAATGGCATTCGATTGATTTCTCTTCTGGGTCAATGCAATAGTAAATTGTTCTGAACACCAGTCTGACTCTTTATAAAGCACTTTGAGTTTATAGAATTCTTTATTGGCCAAGTGTGATTGGACACACAAGGAATTTGTCTTTGGTGCATATGCTCTCAGTGTACATAAAAGAAAAGATACATTTGTCAAGAATCATGAGGTAAAACACTTAATGATTGTCATAGGGTACAAATAAGCAATCAGGAAACAATCAATATTAATATAAATCATAAGGATACAAGCAACAAGTTACAGTCATAAGTGGGAGGAGATGGGTGATAGGAACGATGAGAAGACTAATAGTAATAGTAATGCAGTCTTAGTGAATAGTTTGACAGTGGTGAAGTAATTTTTTATTTAGCAGTGATGGCGTTCAGGAAAAAACTGTTCTTGTGTCTTGGTGTGCAGTGCTCTATAGCATCGTTTTGAGGGTAGGAGCTGAAACAATTTATGTCCAGGATGTGAGGGGTCAGCAAATATTTTCACAGCCCTCTTTTTGACTCGTGCAGTGTACAGATCCTCAATGGAAGGCAGGTTGGCAGTAATTGTTTTTTCTGCAGTTCTGATTATCTGTTGAAGTCTGTGTCTGTCTTGTTGGTTTGCAGAACTGAACCAGACAGTTATAGAGGTGCAGATGACAGACTCAATAATTCCTCTGTAGAACTGTATCAGTAGCTCCTTGGGCAGTTTGAGCTTCCTGAGTTGGCGCAGAAAAAACATTCTTTGTTGTGCTTTTTTGATGACGTTTTTGATGTTAGGTGACCATTTTAGGTCTTGAGATATGATAAAACCTAGAAATTTGAAGGTCTCTACTGTGGACACTGTGTTGTCTAGTATTGTAAGAGGTGGTAGAATGGGAGGGTTTCTCCTAAAGTCTACCACAATTTCTACGGTTTTGAGTGTGTTCCAGATTGTTCCGGTCGCACCACGAGGCTAGTTGTTCAACCTCCCGTCTGTATGCGGATTCATCATTGTCTCAAATGAGACCGATCACTGTTATGTCATCTGCAAACTTCAGTAGTTTAACCGGTGGACAGGTGCAAGTGCAGTAGAACTGAGAATTGCCCGACATAAACCCCTTAGTTATGAATTGTATTTTGTGATGTATGCTGGGTGGAAACTAGGAAGGAAGAGTACCAAGAAATATTAGGAGAGTAGACTAGACTGGGAAAGCAGGATAAGACCCCAGGGAAAAGCACTTCTATATTGTTGCCAAGACTTCAATGATTAAAAGAGACTGGAAACTATGAATAGCAGCCAACCAGTTTCCAATATATGCCAAGGCTTATGTTGTTTCATATGATGTTGCTTGGAAAGAGAATTTGGCATTCCAGGATTAAAAATACTGGGAAAAACTTGCTAGGAGTTTCATGGTGATGAAAGACATAATGGCAAAGAAACAGGTAACTAAGGACATTTTTTAAAAAATCAAGAGGGAAAATGAAGATGAAATTCAAGTACAAGTGCTCTCCTTAAAAGCATTACAATGTTTTTAAATAAAGTATAGCCACAATACGAAGACTAATCTCTTCTGTATTTCTTTGATGCTGCCAAAAGCAGCGTTCAGAAGACAAGAAAAATGCAATTGTTTCCAATGTAATATTTCTCTAGAAAAATTTCTTTAGAGAGCTTTAAAGAACAGAATACATAATTACCTATATCATCTTTAAGGTTTGCCACTTCTTTTTTTGGTCAGTGATAATTACTAAGAAAATTATTCCCGGGAAAAGGGAGTAACAGGGAGACAGGGGTCAGGTTACCCTCGCAGAATACCCTCTGGGTATGGTGTTCTGGTGGTGCATTCTAGCCCTCTGGTCTCAACGCTACATCTCTATCAGTAGACCTCTGAGGACCTGAGTTTTTGGCTGTTGCTGTTGAATGCCAGGTCAGTCGGTAATAAAGCTGTCCTCATCCATGATTTGATCAGGGAGGAAAAGGCGATCTGACACCTGAAACTTGGCTGGGCTTTCTCTAGGAGAGATTTCCCTCTAGGAAATATGCCTATGTCATGGGTGTGGCATCAGCCATGTTCTCTGAGTGATCATCATGAAATGCAGTGATCATCATGATTCTTCCAGAGGCTATTGAACAGATTGTCAGGTGCAAGACCCTGCTTGCTAGGCTGGGCTCTAGGATACAGTTGGGATTATTGTTGCCATTGTACCAACCTCCAGGCTGCAATTTTCCTCCTTGGGTTACAAGGTCTGAGGAAACTTGAATGTTCATGGCCACTATCACAACCATGAACTTATCTCAGGTCATCCAAGGCCTGGCCCATACATCTGATCTGGGTGTCAGAGTAGTGGTAATAGAATTGGGAGAAACTTCTATTTGTCCCATCATGGTGGCGCTCTAGTTCTCTGGTGCTGCTCTTTATTGTAGGGAGGTCAGACTCATCGAACTGGCCAAGATGACCAACAGACCTCATTGGGTTCCAGAGGGAACTTGGGGTTGTTCCCAAGAGTCTGCTACCTAATTCAGCTGAAGCCCTGATGGCCAGCTGCAATGAATGGGAACCAGGGCTTTGGATTGGACTGGGTCCGTGGGTGGTCAAGAAAAATAAACAAATAAATCAACTTTGCTAAGTGCTGTCATCTACCGTGACACAACTCTATCAAGACAATATTCAGAAAATTGTCAATTGATTTAACTATGACTTTCACTATGACTTTTGCAACAATCTAGTACAGTAGAACCTCTGGTCACAACCATAATTCATTCTATAACTTTGGTTGCAAACTGATTTGGTCGTGACCCGAACCTAATTTTGGAAATTTGGCACTTACAAAAAAATGGCACAGAAGAGGAAATAGGCCGCGGGGAAAAATGGTGAATTTTTTGGTCGGAACCAGATTTGGTCATGGTCAGAAGCGTTCGTGACCAGAGGTTCTACTGTATATGGATTGGAACAGTCTCAATGGAATCAAATAAAATCATTTGGAAAATACATTTGGAAGAACAGTGAAACTTAGCAGGTCCATGTGAACAGGAGTTTTGTTAACGAACTCGTTTCATGGGGTGCTCTGTAAATGACAGATTATATTAATTTTTGGAATATATTTGTCATTATTCTATTTTAAACCGAGTTAATGAAAATCATCATTTTCTCTTTTCAAAAAGAGTGTTTTTTTAGATATTGCAACTTTACTGTCCCATAAACATTTGTTTTAGTTGGAAGGTGGTGGCTTTATGACTTTTTGCCACAATAATATGATAGAATATTCAGAAACAAAATTAGAAAGAGCTGAAAGAAGCAACCGTAGTTAAAAAAAAGAAACTGGAAGCTGGACAAATTATTGGAAGATACAATGCAGAAATAGGCACAAGCTTGAAAAGACCAAATAATATATTATCTGGGATTAATATAAGCATAAAACTTTTAGTCTGTTGCTACAATCTGACCTTTACTTTAAGATGAAATCTCACTGTGCAATTTGTATAATCAGGCATGTGGTATAAATGTATGCATTGTTGGATAAAGTGTTTGAATTCTATCTCTGAAAGCATTCAAAAGACGAGAAGTGGAGGAATACAGGGGAAAGGAAGAAGGTGCTGCAAGAGACCCGGTTCCATAGAGAGAGAGGTTTTTCCGCGGACCAGAGGGGGCGTGGTTTCTTGTGCTGCCTGCATCCCTGGATGGAGTTTCTCTTGTTTGCGAGGCCCGTTGCGAGGTATGCTGCAGAGAACTGACTGTCCACGGATGGGGGTTGGGGACCCCTGTTTTAGGCAGGAATTAAGAATTCACTTTTGAACAGCCCTGGACAAGACTACTCAAATAAATCACCCTCTTATATCTATTTTCTGGGAATAAATACTATTAATACTTATTACTTGCATGAACATACTACATATTAATTAACTTGCAGAGATACAAATGCTCAGCATAGTGGCAACTAAGATCTTTAAGAACTCAATATGTATGAAGGCCAAGCCAGCAGGCAGTCAATTAAGAAAAGCTCTTGGAAACAACAATGACTATAGAAAAGAAGCAATTGAATACAGATTTGCTCATTGGAAGAACAAGCCAATGATGAGTCAATACTTAAAGATACAGAAGGAAAAACTGACAAAAAAACCAACCCACCAGGGAGTTAGTTAAGATCAGGAGTGTTAAGAAAGAAACTGAAGGCGTTATTTTAGCAGCTCAAGAATAAGCTTTGCCAACTAAGTGCATGAAGGTTAAAATTCAACATGTAACAAACAACAGCAAATGTAAACTTTATAGTAAAAAGGATAAAACAACTGACCATTTGATCAGTGGCTGCAGCAAAATTTCACCGACTACAAGCAGCATTATGACTGAGTTGCCATAATTCTTCATTGAAAACTTTGCCAGAGGTTTGAATCTGAATGTAGTAAAAACTACTGGGACCATATCAAGTTGAGAAGGTTTTGGATAATGAGTGGATAAAGATCTTATGGGACTTTAAGCTCCACATAGGCATCTTATTCATAACATGTCTCATATCAGTTATTGAAAAGAAGAATGTCTGGTTCATTGATGATGCTCTTCTGTGTGATGCTAGGACTGATGAAAAAAAATATTTGGAAACAATGATGAAATACCAGGGCTTGCAGATTGAAGTTGATCACTTACGGAAAAAGAAATCCATTGTTATAACCAATCCAGAGCAATTGATATCTGGGCATGTTGAATTTATCAGATCCTTTAAAAAAACCCACCTTGCTTGGAACTGCCTGGATTCTTAGACACTACCTTAATATAAGAACACTAAAATAAAATAAATAAATAATAAATAATAATTCTTGGGCCGTTGGTTAGGACCTGAATTATTAAGTTTCCACCAGTCTTAGACTGCGAATCTAACTATAGATTAAAAATAATAATAGCCCTGAAAATAAACCCCATTAGGAAGCTGCGGTTCTGCTGGGGCGGTGACGCAACGCGGGCATTCAAGCATGCCCAAACTTTAAAATTGTCCCCCTGCAAAGGGGGGGGGCTGAATGAGACCCCCATTCTACATCTCCCTCGGGGAAGAGGAGCCCACGCCTCTCCTCAGAAGCTGGGCGTCCTTTCAACCTCGCTGCTCCCCTGAACCATAGCCACCCGCCGCTCTCTCCTCACTGGCGCGCCCCTGGGCCGCCTCTCCCTTGCTCGGCTGCCAACCAAGCGCTTCCTTCGAGGCGGTTTGCCTTCTGTTCCAGGCAAGGGCCGCCGAGCCAGGAGGAGCAGCCGCCGCCGCCCCCGGCCTCGCGCTGCCCACGCCAGGATCTGCGTCACGCGGCCGCGAGTGGGAGGGAGGAGCAGGAGCGCGGAGCAGGCGGGAGCAAGAACGGAATCTCCCCATGTGACGGTGCGGGAGGGGGCCGTGGATGCGCAGGCAGAGGAGAAGGAAAGGAGGCGGCGGCGGCGGTGGCGGCGGCAGCGGTGGAGGAGGCGGAGGCTGCTGCTCCTGCTCCCGCCGCCGCCTGAGCGGCAGCCATTCCCGCGCTTCTGGCTTGCGGGTCAGAGCGGAGCCTGAAAGGCGGCGGAAGCAGCACACCCACTGATGGAAAGGGAAAAGCTTGGCCTCAGGCGAGGGGGACTTCGGCCGTAACTTCTGACCAACAGCCTCCTCGGCTAGGACAAGAGCCGGACGGTCAAGGCAGAACAGTGGCGGCGGCTGCGAGGACGTCCTGGAGGCAAGTAAGTAAAGGACGGGAACTCTCACCTTGTGGTTGGCGATCGCACGGGAGTTTCCAGGCGGAGCGGCGGCTTCGCTTCGCTCCCAACTCCGAAGGCGTGGGGCGGCGCAGTCCGGAGGCTCCGCGGCGCACCCTTTTGCGCCGCGTGCGCTTTTCTCGCTGGCCGAATCGTTGCGTCCGCGCGCCTTTCAGAGGCTCCGGCGCCCACAGAATAAAGAGAGAATGCGTTGTGGATCGCTGCGTGCGCGCGGGAGGTTTCGGCTGGCATCTTGCGAAACGAGCATTGCAGGACCGTGGAAAAAGAAAAAAAAAAGCTCTTTTAAGCCAAAGCGCGTTCCCTCCTTGCAAGTTGCTGGGAGTAGTGAAATTGCTGCCAGGGGGGTTTATTAATATACTCTTACTCCGGAAGAAATAGCATGAAAACCGCAGATCTCGTTTTTCATTGTTTTTCAGCCGCGATCCTTACTTTTATGCTAGGCGTCATGTTGATCGCTGGAGCTTGGAATAGGTGTGTGTGTGCTTCGGGTTTTTAAACTGAAACGGGCTGTCTTTAATGCGGCGTCTCCTCCTGCAGCCCGATCCGCGCGGCTTGCAAACTTGCGCGCGGGCTTCTAAAACTCGCTCCGAAAGTCAACGTCCGGTGAAAAATGCACGAAACAGCTTGGGCGGCAGGTGGGATGAAACATTTCTAGATAAACATGCACAGGTGACATCCGTGCGAGTTTCGTTGAGCCGTGCTCTCGTATTCGTCAGAAGCGAAACTAATGGGGACAGCGGCCTGAAACGAGGCCGCAATTCCTCTACGCATTTACCTGGGAGCAAGTAACAGGGAGGCTAGTGGGGCTTCCTTCTAAATTAAATAGATGTACAGGCGGAGTCGCGTATGTAAGAGGAGTGGGGGGAAAGGGCGAACGGAATATAGAAGCGCCCTGCCCCCTTTTCGCCTAGCAGGCTGTTTGCACCACTCCGGCGCTGCAGTTGGTTCCTGCCGCTGTAGATTGCCGGAAGGAGAGCGAGGATGCGTGGGTGGGTGGGTGGCGTGTGGATAATTCCCAGAGAAATCCAGTGCAAAAAAAAAAAAAAGGGTGAGGGCGTGGGCGGAAAGTACTGAAACATCCTTGTATTGTCTTCACTAAAAGTTGGGAGAGATGGTATACAACCCAAACATTGCAAAAGAAGGAATGCTTTACCACATTATGTAAATGGTATAGATAAGGATGTGCTTGTCTGTGATCGCAATAAACATTTGATTTGATATGGATAGCTAATCTAAGTTAGTTGCCGATCGGATTAGCATTTGTTTTAATAAGCTTTGAACATCTTCAGAATTAGGAAACTTACCTTTGGTGTACGTTTTTATATATTTAAAACTTGGGGTGGGGATTGCTTTTGAGGCTATCTTCCCTATATCTGTCTGTCTGTCTGTCTGTCTGTCTGTCTATCTATCTATCTATCTATCTATCTATCTATCTATCTATCTATCTATCTATCTATCTATCTATCTCTTTAATCTCTCTCTCTGTCTGTCTATCTATCTATAATCTTTAATTCAGTTTTAAAACTTCAGTTCCACTATCAGTATGGTACTCACATATTTTAATACGCATGGTAATACATGCTGTCCCCTTGCAAGTCAAAACCAACATAAAATGCTTTCTTGAGAAGATTCTGATGATGATGATTATTTTTTGCCCTCTCCCTTACGTGTCTGGGGACATAGCGCAACCAAAGGTGTGAGAGAAAATGATATACACAGTTCAGCTTTTCAATTTAGGAGGTCTTATTTGCAGTATTTGAATACATTGAGTATTTGAAATATTTAAGATAGGAACTCTTGGATATATTACCAAATTACATCCATAGTCTCTTATTTGAGGAAATTGGTAGGTAATGGATATTTGAGCTGTATCTATGTGCACATTCAGGCACAAATATAGAAAGATTATTACTATATTCTGCCACAAAAATAATATTGCAAAAATATGCAGTATACAAAAACTATAATACAAACTTAGTAGACAGTTGAAACAATATAATTAATTTTAAAGATCTCTGTACAATTGTCAGTATCTTAAAATTGCTTCCTCCTCTTCTCTCTTCATATTGTTATCATTTGTTGAAAGACTTATTTTTCTGCTGAGTAGCCTGCTAGTTTGTGGGGAGGGGGAACACTGGTGGAACCCAGGTCTAAATAGGTGGCTATTTGGAAGTAAGCTGCTTGCTGATCTGTGTGCGTGTGAGAGAGAGAGGGGGGGGGGGGGAAGAGAGAGAGAGAATGAATGAATGAATGAATGAATGAATGAGAATGAATGAGAATGAATGGATGAAGATATCACTCTGACCCTGCATTTGGAAATAAATATGATTGATTTTAGTACTATATTTATAAGTTTAGACTTTAGAGGAAGAATATGCACACTGTTCTTCACATCTTGAGGCTGAATGAAAGGACATGAATTTAGCAACAAGATGTCAGTGTTATATAAAACTGATTCTTGTCAGTTTCAGGGCCAAAAGTCCTTACATTAACAGCCATCCACTTGGAATATTTCATACAAAAATATGAGGCTGCAGAAAGGTTGTTAAAATATGTAGCTGCTAACTATTGTGGAAAACAAACAGCTGTCCAAAGCATAGTCACTTTAAAGAGACCTTTTGGAGATATGCACTTGCTGAAATCAATATTTTTGGAAAGTTCTTTTGGGAGATAATTACTCTTTTAATAAAGGTATCTGAGCTTGTGCCAGGGTAGTAAAGCTAAATGGCTGTGGGAAAATATTACTGTACTTTTCTTTGCATATTTTCCTTCTGAAATAGGTTCAGCTCATTTTATGGAGAAATTATTCAATTGTATAGAACCTCATTGGTATTGGATTGGGAAAGCAGTCGGCTAGTAGGTTCATTCATTATTAAAGCTTGGAATTTGCTTCCATTTCTGTTGTAGAACCAAGAAATATTTACTGACATTTGATATATCTCTGTATCAAGTGGAATCTTCCCACAGCAGTCCTGTATTAAACTTTTGCTTTCTAACCACATAGAAAAATCTGTGTCATTGAAGCTATTGCTGTTAAGTTTTGCTTGTTATCTTCCATATAACTTAAGTTTCCTAACTAAAGGAGAAGTGAGCCAAATTAAAATGGAAGTGCAACTTTAATGTGTCAACTAACACCTGTACAGATCTTTTTTGGGGGGGATACAAAACATTTATCTGTTTTGTTTCCTTCCTGTTCCCTCGGTCCTCAGTCATTCCTATTACAGATGAATCACAGGAGAAGCTGATCTGAAACATCTTAACGATGCAAAAGATTTGCTGCTAGAACACACTGAAGACTGATGCTTTAATATTAGCTTTTTGTGGAATTTGGGGTCAGACTTTACCTTTTGAAAGAAAAAAAAGTCCTTTTAGTAGTATTTTCTTTCTGAACTTTGATGGCAAGTTTTCTAGAATTTCAAACAGCATCTCTTGCCACTATGAAAGACTTAGAAGGCTGATTAATGTACATTCATCCCACTGTTAGCAACCCACACCAAGAGTTCTCCTTCTCTGTAATTCGCCAACATGAGCCACATCGCAGCAGAAACGCCTCCTCCCTCCAATTTTCACACACAACATGCAAGTACCTTTATTTCCCACAGTCATCTTTGGCTGAAAGAATTATTATTATTATTATTATTATTATTATTATTATTATTATTATTATTATTATTATTATTATTATTATTATTATTATTATTATTTAAAAATGGTCATGCTAAAGGTCTTGAGAAAGGATTTGTGGGAGGATATCTTCTTTTCATTTGATAACACCAAGTGTTTCTACCACCTATTGGTTAGATAGCTCCTACCGGTGTTTCTGCAACCATCTACATACAGAATCTGAGGAGTTCCGACTTAACTCTTTTAACTTTGGAATAGCCACTTGTAGGACAGTACTGTCAGAATGTTACGAGAGCATGCATGTTATTTTGTTTTACTAATATTTTTCTTGTAAGGCAGTTTAGAAGCATCTGATTGATCTTTGCACTTGACAGTCTGATTTAGACTATTTCAGATTTTTGCTCGTAACCTTATTTTTGCTGTTGTCTCTCAAAATCAGTAGAACAATAGACTTCTTTATTGGCCAAGTGTGATTGGACACAAGGAATTTTTCTTTAATGCATATTCTCTCAGTGTACATAAAGAAAAAATAAAATATATTTGTCAAGAATCATAAGATACAACACTTAGTGATAGTCATAGAACTCTGCTGGCATGCGCGCCATCACCCCAGGTGAGATATCCATGGCGTTTCTTTCATGAGTTTCTGTTTCCCTGCAAACGACGAAACAGAAGCTCACGAAAGAAAAAGATCTTGCCTCTTGCCATAATTCCGGTGCTAGGATGCCCCACCTCCTGCCGGCCAGCTGGTCTTTGGGTCTCTGCTGCACATGCATGGGCATGTTCGCGCATGCATGCATTCGTGTGCGCATGTGCTCACCTTTCAGTTTGGGCACTCGGTGTCTAAAAGGTTCGCCATCATTGTCATAGGATATTAATAAGCAATCAAATCATACTAGGAAACAATAAAAACAATATAAGTTGTAAAGATACAAGCAACATGGGTATAGCCATAAGTGGGAAAAGATAGGTACTAGTAAGGATGAGAAGAATAATAGTAATACAGTCTTAGTAGATAATTTGACAGTGTTGTGGGAATTAGTTGTTTAGCAGAGTGATGGCATTCGAGAAAAAACTTTCTTGTGTCTAGTTGTTCTGTGTGCAGAGCCCTATAGTGTCATTTTGAGGGTAGAAGTTGAAACAATTTATGTCCAGGATGTGAGGGGTCTGTAGATATTCACAGCCCTCTTTTTGACTTGTGCAGTATACAGGTCCTCAATGGAAGGCAGGTTGGTAGCAATTGTTTTTTCTGCAGTTCTAGTTATCTGTTGAAGTCTGTGTCTGTCTTGTTGGGTTGCAGAGCCAAACCAGACAGTTATAGAGATGACAAACTCAATAATTCCTCTGTAGAACTGAATCAGCAGCTCTTTGGGCAGTTTGAGCTTTCTGAAGTGGCGCAAAAAGAACATTCTTTGTTGTGCTTTTTTGATGATGTTTTTGATGTTAGGTGTCCATTTTAAGTCTTGAGATAAGATAGAACCTAGAAACTTGAAAGAGTATATCTACTGTTGAGACTGTTGTCTAGTATTGTAAGAGGTGGTAGTATAGGAGGGTGTCTCCTAAAATCTACCACCATTTCTACAGTTTTGAGTGTATTTAGTTCAAGATTGTTCTGGTTGCACCACAAGGCTAGTTGTTCAACTTCCGTCTGTATGCAGATTAATCGCTGTTTCGAATGAGACCAATCACTGTTGAATCATCTGCAAACTTCAGTACTTTAACACAGGGATCTTTTGAGATGCAGTCATTGGTATATAGAGAGAAGAGAAGTGAAGAGAGCACACAGCCTTGGGGGGGGGGGCTCCTGTGCTAATTGTACAGGTATCAGATGTGATTTTGCCTAGCTTCACCTGCTGCTTCCTGTCTGTTAGGAAGCTTATGATCCATTTACAAGTGTGGTCAGGTACCGCTAGCTGATTTAGTTTAGTTAGAAGAATGTCTGGTATGATGGTATTGAATGCTGAGCTGAAGTCTACAAAGAGGGCCCTTGCATAAGTCTTTGGAGGTTCAAGATGTTGTAGGATGTAGTGCAGAGTCATATTAACAGCATCATCTGTCGATCTATTTACTTGGTAGGCAAATTGTAAGGGGTCTAACAGCGGATCCGTGATGGTTTTCAGGTGGCCAGCACTAGCCTTTTAAAGGTCTTCATAACTACAGATGTTAGAGCAACTGGTCTGAAGTCGTTCAGTTCCTTGATGGAGGGTTTCTTCAGCACTGGGATGATGGTAGAGCATTTGAAGCAAGAAGGAACATGGTATATCTCTAGTGATTTGTTGAAGATTTGGGTGAAGATGGGGGCCAATTGGTCAGCACAGACTTTTAAGCAAGAAGGAGTTATCTTGTCTGGGTAGAAGTGGGGCCTGGTATGTATCTTTTTATCTGGAGGAAACTATCTACTAAAAATATCTCGAAGACTTGTTCTTCCTGTGTGTGTGTATGTGTGTGTGTGTGAGAGAGAGAGAGAGAGAGTGTGTGTGTGTGTGTGTGTGAGAGAGAGAGAGAGAGAGAGAGAGAGAGAGAGAGAGAGAGAGGTTTTTTTCCCCAAAAGGCTGATTTGACAGTAGGGTAAGTATCCATGTTTATTTTTATTTATTTTATTTATTTATTTATTTTTGTCAAGTACGTATTGGTAATATACTGTATATAGATATAACATTGTTTATATACATAAGATGGGTACTGATAAGAGGGAACATTAGGACAGGGACGGTAGGCACGCTGGTGCGATTATGCACGTCCCTTACTGACCTCTTAGGAATCGGGTGAGGTCAACAGTGGACAGTCTGAGGGTAAAGTTTTGGGGGTTTGGTGACGAAACCACAGAGTCAGGTAGTGAGTTCCAGGCATTAACCACTCTGTTGCTAAAGTCGTATTTTCTACAGTTAGGTAGTTATGTAGTTACAGTTATGTAGCAGAGTTTATCACTTTTATTGTCTCTAAGGGTTCAAGCAATTTTTTAAAAGCTAGGTTACAGAAGTGCAAAATGGTGCTTGAGGTCCTGTGAGTGTATAACTGATAAAAGAGGTGGGGGTTTTGTTTTTTGTTTTTTGCCTATTGTGATGACTCAGAGAATGTTCAGAAAAGCTGCAAGGGCAAGTTTTAATCTATGCCCCTCTTTTGTTACAGTTTTTCCTTGATTGCTCCTACATTTATTCTACAAGACTGTCTTAAATGGGGACGCCTGGAGTACAGACTTTTGCATGTGGTCCATTATTAGGAATTTGGGAATCTGTATAATCGTTTTTTAGTGCCAGGCGAAATCTTTATGCCTGGAAATTTTTAATGTAATTGCCTTCTTTTGGATCAGCAGAAACTGTTCAGCATCAGGGCAGCAGCTAAAGATAGGAGCCCGTTGCTCTTTTGAATGTGCTTTTCCCCTTCATGCAGAAATGTGTGAAAAGAATTTGGATGACAGCTAATTCACACATACATGTAAGGTACTTGATTGTTGATTATCAGTGAATCCTGTCATTGTCTTTGGTTGACAGGCGTTGCTCTTGAGATGAAAGTGTATGTCTAATGAGCTGGTATAGATGTAGGTTTCTTCCCCCCCCCCAGCACTTTGCAGTTTAGAACACAACTGTAGAATAACACTTAGGTTCGAATAAGGACTGCTTTTGTGCCTCTGAGCAGGTGATGAGTGGTTCACCATGGGGTTTCCATTGTCAGCCCTATATCTGACAAAGATGACGCTATGCACAATCTTCAGTGCAGCTATCAATAGTTATGCGAGGCGTCTTGGCATAGCTTCTTCCTTGGTGTTTTGGGAGTTCCATCTGCTCTGAGTCAGCCACTGGTAGAGATTTGGTTCCCAGGTCCTGGCGTGGCACAGCTTGACATTCTTGAAGTCATTCCTCCCCACTTAATGCATACCACCTTCTTTTTCCATCAAGAAACTTTGGGCGAATTACAGAGGTAGGCTGTGGCGTCATGAAATGAGGTAAATGATTACTTGATGTGTTAAATAAGAAAAGTGGGCCCTTGGTGGTTAATCATATCTTCCAAGGGCATCTGATCAAGTCTTTCCCCTATTTAAAATTCTGAATTGGAACAAAAGCTTAGCTTCGGATTTATTTGCCAAAAAAAATATTGCTAAAAAATGCTGCTTAGCCTTGTTATACATGAAGGTAGGCCTGAATCTAGAAAAGACAGAACAGCAACTCTACAATGCATGTGACTCTTGCAGTGCAATTAGCCACAGTTATCATGAGGCCCACAACACAACTCTGTTGTCTGTGCTGGACTCCCAAATTAGTAGAAATTAATTTTAAAGTAAGAGCTTATTTCAAATCCAGGCAGTCCTCATTTAACATCTACTTATTCAACGCTGAATGAGTTGTAGTTATGACCAGTCCTCACAGTTTTGGTCATCACACTGTCCCTGTGATCATAGCCTGCGATTCTGATCTCGTGGTGAGCTGTAGTCACATGATCATAATTTTCGGCACTCCCTGCTGGTTTCTCACAAGCAACATCCATGGGGAAGCCTGCAGAAAGTTGGAAGTCCCAGTCACATGCAGTCCTTGCTTAACTATGTGTGTGGTCTTCACTTAACTTTGGCAACCAGGACTGCTGGAACTGCCATTGCTAAGCAGTGTGGTCACGTGACATTACAACTGCATTGCTTAGAGTGGCAATTCCAGTCCCAGTTGCCATCACAAACCAAAGACTACCTAAAGACCAAATTTCATGAGGCGAGCAAAAGTGGTTTGATTTTTTTTAAAACACTCACCGTCTTTCAAAACCTTCCTCTATTAATTAGCATGATTAGGGGCTGAGATCAGTTAGAGTTGAGCAGTCTGGTGTACTGATTGAGATAACTGGTTTGGGACTGGGACAATGAACATGCTACTTCACTAGATAATGTTGACTCAGTCACTCTCTCAGCCAACCTATGTCATAGCACTGTGGGTATGAGGCTAATTGAGAGGACTTATTGAGCTCCAATAAGAAATGCAGATTAGAATTGTAATTTTAAAAAGGAATTAAATAAAGATGATATAGATTATTTGGTTTATGTTCTGGATCAAATTTAGCACAGTGATATACCGGTAGGTAGTCTTCAAGTTACGAACACAATTGAGCCACAGATTTCTGTTGCTAAGTGAGATATTTGTTAAGTGAGTTTTACCCCATTTTTCGACCTTGCTACAATTGTTAAGTGAACCACTGCAGTTATTAAGTTAGTATCACGGTTGCTAATGGTTAAGTGAATCTGGCTTCCCCATTGACTTTGCTTGTCAGAAGGTCACAGTCATGAGTCAGTTGCCAAGCACTTGAATTCTGAAAATGTGACCATGGGGATCCTGCAACGGTTGTAAGTGTGAAAAATGGCATTTTCTGTGCTGTTGTAACTTCAAACCATCACTAAGCGAACTGTTGTAAGTCGAGGACAGCCTGTATCTTTGATCAGAAAATCGTAAATTTGCTTCAGTTTGAGAAACACCATTCAGTCTACTTAGAATTTGAATAGATTCATGTAGGTTTGTATAGTTGATCATTTTCAAAGTTCCATTGATTTTAGTAGAAAAAACCACAGATGCTTAAATTTCTCTCATTTGCACTATTTTTTTCTTCTGAATTTAAATAATCTACCTTTTCATGCACATTTATTGACTGTCAGCAATAGCAAAAAGCCAGAATATTCCCCTAATTTATTCACTTCTTCAGTAGCCTCCAGTCTTTATAAAACCTTCAGCCAAGAGATACGTACAGATATTGTTGCACACTTTTAAGAATACATCTGTAAAAAGCCAAATTTTCTCTTCTGTAGTTGGGTTTGTCTTGTGTAAAGAAAGAACAGAATCAAATAGGGACATGAAATAGGAACAGGGGGTGATGTTGCATTAAGTCTGATGTAAATGGCTTTAGGTTTGACCAGATTTTAGCCTCCACCTTAATTCATATTTGTAAAGGAGGATCCATGAATGTGGATGACAGTTCTTTTCAGCAGTAGAACATATGGAATGAGACATTTTGATCCATTTTAAATGAATGTCTGCACAAAGCTAAATTTGATCTAATGATAAAGTTCTCCAGGTTATATCTTTAATACTATGTACTATTAATAAAAATCTTCTGTATTAGATTATTTCTGTTTACGAAATGCAGGGATGAAAGTTAGAATGAAAATATATTATTTGCTCTTTCATAATCTGAGCAGTTCCCCTCTCTGTTTAAAATCATACAGTTGAATACATATTAAAACTTAGCGTTATGCATTGCTTACCTCAAAGCCTATTTAATTAAATGGAATTTGTTACCAGATTAAAGCCTTATTTTTATATGTAAGTGTATTTAGATTTAATCTACCAGGATTTAAATTATGTCATGTGACACTTAGACCTATGCTCTTAATCCATCAGACGCAAGTTGAATCTGGTTTTAATGTCTTATAAATGTATTTGATTTCATTAAACTTTTGTACCAGTTTTGAAGTCTTTTTGGAATTCTTCATATTCTGTATTTAGATGAGTCCTTTATTTAATTAGCTGATTAGGAGAAATGGATGGGAAAAAGCTAAACTTTTACAACTTTTTCTCTTCACTTTATAAAATAATAAATTTTTATTCTTCAATTTTCACCTCTTTTCTTATCTCTAAGTGGCAACATGTTTATAGGGGAAAGTACTTCAAGTAGTAGTGGTTCACTGTGGCATACAGAACTGTAGATATGCAAGCAGAACACTCACTTACTAATTAATTGGATTGAGCATTTATTTATTTATATTTATATCATATCTATCTCCCTCATAGAAGAAGTTTAAATAAATCTTTTCAAACATTGGTTACAGGTAATGGAATAGCTCTTTGGAAAGCTGGAATTAATATTTGGAGATTATTGAGAATTCTTTTCTGCAGTGTTTTTATATGGTTATAAGCTAGTGGAGCTGTATCATACCGGTAGTTGAAGATATAATGAATGTAAGGGAAAGATCCTTTTGGCTTCTAGAATGTTTGTTTATTTAACTTATATAGATCATATTTGTATAGCTGTCCATCTCATAGAATGTGACTCTCGGCAGTGTACAATAAAACCATAAAATAATACTAAAGCAATTCCATTAAAGTATTAATATTATTAACATCAATAATAGCAAAAACTAAGGCTAAGTGAAAGTGTTAGATATTATGAACAGTGGAGCCATCTTAGGAGATCACAATAAGCCTTGAAGTTACAGTTTACACATTACTTTTACCTAATGTAATTTGGTAAGTTATTTATATTTTGCAAACAATAGATCAGAGGTACAAGTGGGGGGGGGGGAACCCTTTATGCCCCAGTCTAAGAGCTGTCCTTTTCCTTATATTTAGGGGCCATACCTATTGTTAGATATTAAGGCTGTGCAAATCCTTTGAAAGAGGTGCTTTGCAATGCATAATAGCATTGATTCTCTCTTCGAATCAGTAAAGCAGTTATGTCATTTTCCAGGTTTGTGTGATTGTTTCATAAGCTATTGTTAGCTGGCTCTGCGGGTGGGTAAACATATAGCCACTACATGGACAAGTATGCATATAACAGCTGAGAACAATTTATGAAGTGGCTGCAGGGGTCTGCAAAAAGACAAATCTGCTTTAATGAGACACTTCACTATTTTTGAAAAACTTGCACTTGCTTTCCCTTGTTTTTCTTATAACTGCTCTGTTAAGAATTCCCTCCATAGATGAAAAATGGAGACATCAATTTTCCAAGTACTACTTGGTCAGTTCAGCACAATTTTAACCAACTCCCAATCCTGTCCTCCTCCTGCTATGCCCACCCATAAGGAATGCATTTATGTCGAATAAAAAAGCCTATCTGGAAATTGGTATTAATTTGGTTGCTCTTCTGCTTCTTTTGCAGGGCAGTGGGTCCACAATGGCCACAGCTTTGCCCAGAACCCTTGGTGAATTGCAGCTTTATCGCATCCTGCAGAAAGCCAATCTCTTGTTCTACTTCGATGCCTTCATTCAGCAGGGAGGGGATGACGTTCAGCAGTTGTGTGAGGCAGGTGAAGAAGAGTTCCTTGAGATCATGGCCTTGGTTGGCATGGCTAGCAAACCTCTTCATGTCCGAAGGCTGCAGAAAGCTTTGAGAGACTGGGTCACAAATCCAGGCCTTTTTAACCAGCCTCTCACTTCCTTACCGGTGAGTAGCATTCCAATATATAAGCTACCGGAAGGATCGCCAACTTGGCTGGGAATATCCTGCAATAGTTATGAACGGAATAATAGTACCCGGGAGCCTCATGTAAAGATTCCAAAATGTGCCGCCACAACCTGTGTTCAGAGTGTGAGTCCTGGCAAATCTGATGGAGTGGGGAATTTAGTGCCGCAAAACAGCAGTGAGCAGAGACTCTGGCAAGGACACCATGGAACCGAGAGCGAGCACAGCCTTTCCCCTGCTGACATTGGTTCTCCACCCTCACCAAAGGATAACACAGAAACTTTGGATGCAGCTGCAGCTCTGTCAGTCACCGAGTGTGTGGAGCGCATGGTTTCCACTCTCCCCAAAAGTGACTTGAATGAAGTGAAAGAAATGCTGAAAATCAATAAAAAACTGGCTAAGATGGTTGGTCATATCTTTGAAATGAATGATGAGGACCCTCACAAAGAAGAAGAGATTAGAAAGTACAGTGCAATATATGGCAGGTTTGACTCGAAGAGAAAAGATGGCAAACATCTCACCCTTCATGAGGTAAATTGGGGACTGATATTCTCTGCTAGCTCTTTTTCAAATACCTCACCACCACCCCAATCAAATTTGCTAGGGGAACATTGATACTAATCAGAATTTTATAGGCAGGAAGCACTTTTAATAAATTATTTTTATAGATGTATTGTAAAGTATTTTTAACAAAATGTAATACATTAGATGCTTTTGTGGAGGACGCATTAAAGAAAATAGTAGTTGAAATGAAAATGGATTGTTCTTTGTCATTCCAGAACTTGGAATTGATAAACTGACATCTTTTTAAATCCATGTTTTGTTTGCTCCTTTTGGAAACTTCTACAGTAAATTCACATTTTTGATTATTTTAAATATCTTCCTTTAAAGCACAGGTGTCAAACTCACAGCGTCACGTTGCCATCACGTGACGTATTGTGACGTTTCTTTGTGGAGCTGTGGTGGGTGTGGCCTGCGCGTGGCGCATCCAGCACGTGGGCCGCCAGTTTGATACTCCTGCTTTAAAGAGATCTTAATAAAAGGAGCTTGATTAGTAATTATCTGTTTTGAAGTGTGCTCTGAAGTTAGGTTTTTCATGCATTTAGATTTTTTAAAAATGTTGGTAAATGATGAAAGGATCTTCCAAGAGTTTTGATTTCTCTCCAAACAAAACTGTTGTATTCCCAAGGAGATGGTCAGCTGTTCAGGGACACACTGTATATTTTTAAAGCTTTCATTCATTTCAGCTGTAGCTCTTTGAAACCATATGTCTGAATGATACATTGCAGCATTTAAATCCAAGTTCAAAATAATTACGCTTTGAAGTACCTATTTGTATTGGATGTTGCTGAACAAAAACAATTGAGTGAATGTATATTGTCCAGTTGTATAAGCACAATCTTAACAATTAATGCATTTTATTTCCCTTTGAGGATAAGAACGAAATATTGCATTTGGAAAAAGCAAGAAAATAAACAATTGTAGCTGTATCTAATAGAGTTAAATATGTCTAGTGACATTGGTGATTTTGAATATGTTCAAGACGTTCTTGGATTTGTGAACAAAATTATAAACTCTTTTACATAAAAATGTTTCTCTTTCAGCCTTGGTCGTTATCTTTACAGGCACCATGTAGTGTATGTTAAAACCCTTGAGGTTTTGATAATTTGCCTGTGTCTACTTAGCATAATTGGCTTTCAAAAGCTGGCTTGTATTCATTTTTTCATAGATTGTAGTATGCAATTGTACATAATTACTTTGATTGTTTTTCATTAGCAGTACATTCATTTATTAATTGGCATAAAATATATTATTCTCAGTTGTAACATTTACTAGTTAAAGATACAATTTCCTATGCATTTTCCTGGGAGTTGCGTTCACTAAACTCAGTGGAGCTTAACTTCTGACTAGGCATATCTAGCATGGCACAATTAAGAGTATTTTCTCAATTTTGGATAAATGTCAGACCAGTTTACTAGCTCTTTTGATGATTCTGTGCCCAATCCTAGTTAAATTTATTGTAACAGTTCTTTTTGTAAAAAAATGGATATGGATAAGTTGATATAGATGCTGGACATTGGTGCATATTTTATGTGCATGAAACCTGTGGATTTGCATATATAGGGCTTTTGAATGTTAGAAATTTTATTATTTGGGTTTGTAATAAATGATCAGTGTTAAGAAAAGGCCATCAGCTGAACTTCCTTGGATTTGTTTTGTCAAAGGGGTGGTTTCTTGCAGTTATGTCATTGCTAGTGAACAGTAGTTTCAAGTTGATGGGCTAAACCAAAGGCCCTTCTATTTCTTTCATTTGATCTCCATAACAAATATAGCTTACCGCAGTAAAATAACAATTCAGAGCCAACAAACATTTGCTTTTCTGGTCTCTCTCTATATATTTATGGATCATGATGCTTGAAAAATGTGCCCTATTTCAGAGGTGGGATCCTGCCGGTGCGGTTAATAGCTGTTGTTCGGCGCAGAGCCGAAGACGCTGCTGCCGTTCGCAGAGCGGGAGCTTTCCCCGGGCGCTTTCCCCGCCCGCATGGATGCCGCCAATTGCGTTCTTTTGCCCTCTGCGCATGCGCAAAGCGTTCCGCATGCGCAGAGGGCAAAAGAACGCAATTGGCGGCATCCATGCGGGCGGGGAAAGCGCCCGGGGAAAGCTCCCGCTCTGCGAACGGCAGCAGCATCTTCGGCTCTGCGCCGAACAACAGCTATTAACCGCACCGGCAATCAGAGGCAGGAACCCACCTCTGCCCTATTTTACTTGTTACATATTTTTCCATCACTTCACTTCTGAGCAACAAACTTATCAGAACTTAACATGATTTACAGTACTACTTAGGTATGAAAAACATAGTTTTCCTTATTTACCAAAAGAAGGATAAATAGAAGTAGCTGTAGAAGTAATACACAGAATGCTTGCTCTTTGGCTCCTCCCTTCAATTTAAGGTTGTTGTGGGAGGATCTACAGAATTTCTCCTCTATATCAGACACCATCTTTCCTTACTCTCAGTATTAATGAGCTTTCTCTAGTTATTTTGTTGACTTACAAATTTGTAGGGTAAGTAGTTTTTCTGAAGCTATCTAAATAATCCAGTATCAAAGGTCCAAGCTCCGCACTAACACCAGTAGACAAAACACCACACGCTTGAATACAAGTGGTTTATTCAGCCGGACTCTGGAACACAATGAGGTCAAGCAGCAGCAAAACAGCAGTTAGCAAAGTCTATTGTAAGCAAAGTGTGTTGATGCAAAGTCAGCGCTGGGAGCGTGTGCCTCCCAGCGCTCCTAAATAGCTCTCTCATTGATGACTCAGTGATGATTGTCACACGCTGCTAATTAGTGGGCTAATGGCTGTCGCGCCCCGCTGATGATCAGCCCAGCACAACAGCTCCAGCGTGGGCCACGCCTCCATGCTTTGCAGCTGAGCTCTGGAACATCTGATTGGCGCGGCTTCCACTTGGCCACGCCTCCACACCTCGCGCCTCGCAGCTGATCTCTGGAGCTGCTGCCACGGCTGCGGAGCTGACGAGACTGTCCAGGTCTCCTGCATCCTGCTGCAGCCGTTCCGACCCCCCCCATCACCGGTGCATTTTCCCCCCATCACCCAGGCTCCTGCCCGCCCTATTGTGTCAAGCCCGAATCTCATGGCTTGACAGGTGGCTCTCCTCTACCAGAGCCGCATCTGGAAAACAGTAAGCAGAGGCAGTGAGTCATCGCATTATCACGTTCGGTTCTGTACATCCCCACCCGGTTTGTTGGGCTGCTTTCTGTGAAATTTTGCAAGCAGCCTGTCTGTCTGCACACCTCTCCTTGCTACCAAAGAGGCGTCTGTGAGGGGGTAACCTTTCCAGCGAACCAAGTACTGTACCAGGCCCTGATGTAGCTGGGAATCCAGCACTTCCTCAATTTCTTAATGGTTCTCCCCCCCACCTCTATTGGAGCAGGTGGTGCACCTGCAGATGGCCGAATGTGGGCTTCCCTTACCGGCTTCAGTAAACTGCTGTGAAAGATAGGGTGAATCTTACCCAGCAATCAGGGTAACTGTAGCTCCACCGTTACCGGCTTAATCACTCGCACAATGGGGAACAGACCTAGGTATTTTGGGCCTAGCTTCCGGCAGGGAACCTTCAGTTTCAGATATTTTAGTTGACAGAAACATTTTCTCCCCCACTTGGAAAGGCTTCTGTGGACTCCGTTTTTTGTCTGCCTGTACCTTCTGGGTCTCTGCGGCCTACTGCAGGGCCATTTTCACCGCTCCCCATACCCCCGGCAGGGTGTCTACCCATTCCTTAGGACCGGTCGGAGTAGGGGCCCCTCTCGAGTACTCGGGTATTGGAACAAAATCTTGGCCATGTATCACGTGGAAGGGCGTATATCCAGTGCTGCTATGAACTGCATTATTATATGCCACCTCCGCAAAGGGTAGAAGATTCGCCCAGTTAGACTGCTGGTAGGTGACATAACAGGTAGCCTTCCGCTATGACATTAGTTCTCTCCGCAGCCCCATTGGTACTTGGGTGGAATGCCGAGCTTAGCCCCTGAGAAGACCCTAGTAACTTGGCAAATTCCCGCCAAAATCTAGCTGTAAACTGGACCCCTCGATCCAAGATGATCCTCCGCAGTGCACTGTGGAGGCGATATATGTGTACCAGGAACAGTTTGGCCAGTTTCCATGCCGATGGCAAGCCAGGGCAGGGTATGAAATGAGCCTGTTTTGAGAACAGATTGACGACTGTCCATATGACGGTTTGGCCGTTGCTCTCTGGTAACTTCACAATGAAGTCCATGGCTATCTCCTCCCACGGCCGGGTGGGGTCGGCCATGGACTGAGAGAGGCCAGGGGGTTTCCCAATGCGGGGTTTTGCGGTCGCGCAGACCAGGCAGGTTTTTACGTAAACCTCCATGTCATGTGGCATCCTAGGCCACCAGAACTGTCATTTGGCTAAATGGAAGGTTTTGAGAAATCCGAAATGTCTGGCCTGTTTAACATCGTGACACCTCTGTAGTACGTGCTGTCTCAGGGATTGGGGTACATACAGCTTGTTACCTTTCCATGCAACCCCATCCCGGTGAGTGAGCAAGGTTTGGTGTTCTAAGAACCAAGGGTCTGTTCGAGTTTAGTTTGCAAATGACGGGTCAGGTCGTTGGAACTTATGACAGGCAGCCGGGCTGAAAGCTGCACAGCCTGTTGCTGTGCAGAGGGAATGATAGCGTGTACCATCTCCTCCCGGCGACTATTGTACTGCAGCATTTGGGACAATGCGTCCGCCAGGAAATTCCCCCCGGGATGTATTTCAATGTGAACCGAAAATGTTAAAAATACTGCGCCCACCACATCTGTTTGGACGACAACCGCCGTGGGCCCTGGAAGGCCTCGAGGTTTTTATGATCTGTCCAGACCTCAAATGGCACAGTACTACCCTCCAGGAGATGGCGCCATGTCATGAGGGCCCACCGGACGGCGAAAGCTTCTTTTTCCCATATAGCCCACCGCCACTCGGTTTCAGTTAGTTTGTGGGAGGTGTATGCACATGGCTGTAACGCTCCCCGATCACCCGCCTGGAGGAGAACAGCTGCTATCGCTACATCACTGGCATCGGCTTGAACTACGAAAGCGTGTTCGAGGTTTGGATGTTTCAGCACCGGCTCCTTAGCGAACAGGGCTTTCAGGGTTTCAAATGCCTGCTGACAGTCCATCATCCAGGAGAGCGGTTAACCCGGCCGGGGCTTCATCTGGGTGTGCTTTCTTTTCAAAAGGTCCGTTAACGGCAGGGCAACCAGCAAACGAGGGGATGAACTGCCGATAGAAATTGGCAAACCCCAGGAAACTCTGCAATTGCTTGCGCGTTGGTGCCTGCCATTCCAAAACCACCTGGACTTTAGCCAGGTCCATCTCCACCCTGGTTCCGGATACACGATACCCCAGGTAACCAATCTTGTTTGATGAAAGTCACATTTCATTAACTTTACGTAAAGGTTGGCAGCCAGTAACTTCTTCAAGACCTGCCTAACCAGTTGGATGTGCTCATCCATAGTCCAGGTGTAAATAAGGATGTCATCAAGATACACAAGCACCCCTCAATATAAGTGCTTGTGTAACAACTTGTTGATCAGCTGCATAAATGCAGCTGGTGCCCCCTGCAAGCCGAAAGGCATCACCCGGAACTGGAACTACCCAGTGGACAGTTGAAAGCGGTCTTCCACTCGTCCCCTCCCGGATTCTTACCCAGTAGTATGCCTTTCGTAGATCCAGTTTTGTAAATATCCTCCCTTGCGCCAGGTGGATGACCCCGGAGAATGCCCAGCTACCGAAATTTTTCTCGAGGTTCCAGTCCCGAGGAGCGGAGGCAGTCAATGCCCTTTGCACCCCCTGGCTCAAGGACCTGCTATATGCCTTCCCTCCCCTCCCTGTCCTCCCCAAGGTCATTCAGAAAATTCTGGACGAACGGGCGGAGGTGATATTATTGGCCCCTCATTGGCCTAGACGACCTTGGTTTGCAGACTTGAAGGTGCTGTCGGTAGCTCCGCATTGGCCGATCCCCTTACTAGAGGCCTTGCTCAGCCAGGGACAGTTGGTTCATCCGGATCCTGGGTGGTTCCGATTGACCGCCTGGTGCTTGAGCGGGGTACTCTAAGGCACCAGCAGTTCTCTGCCAAAGTCATCGATACCATGCAGGCCTCTAGAAAGCCTTCCACGGAACGTATTTACACCACAACTTGGAAGGCATTTGCTCCTGGTGCACCAGGGAGAGTTGTTCCCCTGTGCAGGTCTTGGTCCTCAAAATCCTGGACTTCCTCCAGGAGGGCTTGGACAAGGGCTTGTCTCCGAATACCAATACCAAGTTGCGGCATTGTTATCTGTCCTGACCTGTGGGGAGGCGGCATCTCTGGCGCAGCTTCCCACCATCCGGCGTTTCCTCAAGGGTGCCACCAATCTGCGACCCCCCGGTGGTGCATCAGTTCCCAACCTGGGACCTCACCAAAGTACTGAACTCTCTCACCCAGCCGCCCTATGAACCTTTTCGCTCGGTTAACCTGAAACACCTGACTTACAAGATGGTCTTCCTGGTGGCCATCACCTCAGCCAGGAGGATCTCCGAATTGTCGGCCCTCTCAGTCATACAGGACTTGTGTGTCTTCCATCAGGACAGGGTTGTTCTCCGACTGGACCCGTCATTTGTGCCAAAGATGAACACTTGGTTTCATCGTGCTCAAGAACTCATCCTACTGAATTTTTGTCCTCATCCAGTTCACACTCTGGAGTGCAAGTGGCATAAGCTGGACGTATGGCAAGCGTTCCGTATTTACATTAAATACACGTCAGCCCTACACAGAACAGAGTCTCTTTGTGGCGTTCCTGCCATTGTCCTTAGGCCAGAAGGCATTGGCCTCCACCGTTGGCAGGTGGATTTGGACAACGATCGCAGCAGCTTGCGATTCCTCAGCGACGGCACGGCCCACTCAGATCACTGTGCACTCCACGCGTAGTACGGTGACTTCGACGGCTTGGGTGACCCAGGCGTCTCTCGAGGAGGTGTGTCGTGCAGCCACCTGGGCAACTCCGTCAGTTTATTCACCATTATAAAATCGATACCTTCGCATTGGCTGACACGTCGTTTGGCTGCAGGGTGTTGCAGAGGGTCCTTGAAGACAGGGCATGGTGAGGAGCCCAGTTCGATCCCTCCCAAGCACAGACTGCTTGGGTATGTCCCAACCTGGACGATAGTTCCATCCACTATTGAGAAGGGGTGTTGGCGTTACCTGATAGGCCTCTTCTTTAGGGTGGAACTATCATCCAGTCCCACCCAAGTTCTGCTGGGCATGGACAGTGTTTTTCTTTGCCATGGCTGCGGCCTCCCAAATTTCCTGTGCTTCCCGGTCATGGCCAGTGTTTCCCACTGCCGGGTCTGTGGTTTCCTGAGCATCCTGAAGATGCCATGTCGAGTCTGTTTTCATCGGCTTCGTCGTAACTGGGGATACTAGGCAAGGCGGAGCCCCAAATTCAAAATTAACAGACTTAGTCCTCAGCTGATTGGACGAGGTCAACCCATCCTGTATGATAGTTCCACCCTACGAGAAGAGGCGTATCAGGTAAGACCAACACCCCTTCTCAATAGTGGATGGAACTATCATCCAGGATGGGACATACCCAAACAGTCTCTCGGGAGGGATCGAGCTGGGCTCCTCACCGTGCCCCGTCTTCAAGCCTATTATGGAAAGCAGTTTATTATGTGTGCATATGTAACCAAAACCTATTTAAGCAGATTCCAGGCTGTATGCAACACAGTTCTTACAATCCAGATTACCTCTCTTTATAAACATGTCATTGTCCAATATTGGGGTAAACTAGATTGATTTGAACATGTAGATATTTTTGAGCTGATAGCCTAAATTTCTGTCCATTTGACTGTTAGGAAAAATCTGTCTCGTTCTAAATGTAGGACATGTGAAAAAAAAGGAGTTCCAAAAGAGTTGGCTGCCACAAATTTTGTCAATTGCCATAGAAATTCTTCACTGAAGAATGTGACATACAAGCCCACACGTTTCTGTTTTTTATATTAATGAAACATTAAATGTTTAATAATAAAAATAGTGTATTAAGTTTTATTTTGGGGGGAAATGGAATAATATTTTTTTATACCTGAATGAATACATTTTAATCCATCTTCTTATTAAAATAGGTAGAATGTAAACGGGGTTATTTTAAAATACTTCTTTCTCATTTGCAAGTGAATTAAGTGAGCTAAGTCACAGTAATTATTTCCATCTTCATGAGGACCACAGCATCTGTTTTAGTATGGGAGGATGAAATGACGGTTGGAGTAATGGTGCTAATTTGGTCAATTGTTGACAGCTTTAGAGTTTTAGAGGGAATTGGCTGACTTGGAATGCATTTCAGTGATTACTGGCTTCAGGCTTCAGTTTAAAATTTCAGCTTATTGGAAATTTAATTGATCATGAAATAAACATTCTGTTTCTTGTGCTGGTAAAAATTTGCAGAGCTCACTCTTAAATGATTTACACAAACACCTCTGTTACTTTATGTATTTATTTATCACATTTATTTATCAAGTTTATGTGGCTGCTTCTCTCACAAGAAGTGACTCTAGGCAGCGAACAGCAAAAAAGTATAAAAAAGTAAACATGTCAAACACACTCACAAACAAACTCACACCCCAAAAGAGGGTGAAAACTTGGGTGCGTCTTATACACAGAATGTAGACTCAGCCACCCCCACCCTTTGGCCTCTGTCTTCCAGCAATTTACCTGCTTGCAGCAAAGAGGGAAGAGCCTGTAAAGCCAAGCAAGTCACTAGCAGCTTCCCGACCTACAGCTGATTTGCCACGTGTTAAAATGAAAGTGAAACTAGCTTGCAAAGAGGCAAATAGCTGGGAGAGACAGGCAGATTTTTATTTTCTGCTGAACTGGATGCAAGGGGGGGGGGTAAGTGAATAACTATAAATGTCTGTAGAATGTTCAAATTATTAGATTTATTTTTTATAGACTGCTTTATTATTGTTCTAGAGGCCCAGGGGTCTCCAACCTTGGCAATTTTAAGACTTGTGGACTTCAACTCCCAGAATTCCACAGCCAGCTTTGTTAGCTTTGCTGGCTGTGGAATTCTGGGAGTTGAAGTCCACAAGTCTTAAAGTTGCCAAGGTTGGAGACCCCTGAAATCTAGACAACTTAACAAAATAAAGAAGCTTTTTAAAATAAATGCTTGCTCTGAAGAGGCCCAGTGCTATTGTATCTTCTTTTAAATAATAGAGAATAATGTATACTTCCAGAAATTTTAATTAATTTTAACAGCTCTGTATAAGTATAGTATGAAATGTAACAGTGTCCTGTTTAGTAAAGAGTTTAGTTACCTTGGAGTAGATCTATTTAAATAATTGGGAGAAGTTAGTGTGACTACATTTAAGAAAACTTTCTGGTATAATGTACATTTCTCAAATTCTTTGCTATTTCTATGGGTCAGGCACACATGCACAGAAATACACAGCAAACAGTGTATATCATCTGTGCTGTTTGCTGTTTGGCAAATTGCTTGGAGGCAGAGGCCTTTTTTCCTTGTTTTCCTCCCCCAAAACTAAGGTGCGTCTTATACTCCAAAAAATACGGTAACTATAAGCTGAGCCACCTGATCTACTGTGTTTCCCCGAAAATAAGACCCTGTCTTATATTGTTTTGAACCTCAAAATAAGTGCTTGGCCTTATTTTCGGGAGGTCTTATTATTTTGGGGCACATGGAGCAAGACGGGGCTCCTCTTGGCGTCTTACCTGATTTCCAGCTCTGTCTCCCTAACCTTAACCAGAGGAAATGGTATTTTCGGGGGAGGGCTTATTTTCGGGGAAACACAGTAGGAATGGGTATAACTGATGCACAATTGAAGCTGCGCAAAGGGCCTTCTAGTTACAATTGCCATTTGCTCTTCAAGCAGGAGGTGTGAGTCCATGAGGACCAAGATTATGCACTGGGCCAGTCTGGGGTTGAAGAACCCCATCTAACACTAAAGGTGATAGCCCTAGAATCGTCAAGCTTCCAAATCCAAACCTACTCAATCTTGCCAAGGTTCAGCTGAAAGCTGTTGTTCCCCATCCAGACTGTCACAAACTCCAGATACCAGATGTATTGACTAGGTTCACAAATCATGCTAAGTCAAGATTTGTTGAATTATTCACTACTAAATAAATTAGATCTGAAATACTTGAATTACACGGGATTCTTTTTGTGAGTCTATTTAGAACCAAGCAGAGGTACATTCTATTTATTAATTCTATGGAAAGGTATCAATAGAATGGAATATAGGTAGCTCAGTGTTGAACTATGGATTCCGTGATTCTCTCTCAGCTTGGTTGTTTACTTGCAGACATTTCATTAACATCTTCGGTGCGTGTGTGTGTGTGTGTGTGTGTGTGTGTGTGTGTGTGTGTGTGTAGTTTTCTTCTTGGTAGCTCTTTGATTAGGGTATTGTTTTCTGCCTGTTTGTTGTTAATCCCTGATTATCAGGTTGTTGTTGCTGGCAGGGCATGCTACTATATATAAACAGAGAGCAAACCCCACACCTCAGTATATTGACAGTGTTACCTAGTCAGGTAATGAAATAATCATGCTCACATAGCACCAAGGTGAAAAGTATTTTCTGATTGGGAAATTATTTTCTGCTTGCTCCAACTCTTCTAAATGTCCCCACAGCATTTTTAGAAAATGAGCCATTTCTTTGTTTTCCAGATGTGAGGCAAAGGTTTTTCTTCCTAGGATCAATAAAATTAATTTAACTTGTTCACATTCTATTTAGGGGAAAAAACTTCCCCAAATTAATTTGTTTGTTACAAAATTAAATTACTTGTGCATTGAAGGTTTTAAATTGGTAGTCTAGTCTTACTGTCATTTCCATTCCTGGTTAGATGCATCAGTTAACCTTAAGCATTTAACTTTCCTAAAACTTTATTTTTTAAAATAATATACAGTATTAGCAGGAGTGTAACCAACTTGTTATTTTAGTGAGGCTTAATATAAAGCCATTTTAGCCATCTATTTAATTTTATTAGCCCTTTCTTAATAGATTGTCAAATCTGCAGTTGGAATAATTCTTTTGTTCATGCTTATTTTATACATTTTTGGCAGGGCTGAAATTCCATAGACTAGTGATGGCTAACCTTTTTGTCGTCGCATGCCAAAAGCACACCTGCACCCATAATGCAACGTGCACGTGACCCCCCCCGCGACCCCACCCCCACGCATGCGTGCGCAACCCCCATATGCACCCCGCATATGCATGCATAACCCTTGCGCTACCCCTCCAAGTGCGCCCCACCCCCCCCTCGCCCCATTTTGGCTTCCAGATTGGTGCAGGAGGCCTTCCAGGCCCAAAATGGGGCATGGGAGTGCTGCGCAAGGCCCCAAAATGCAATGCGAGCACCCCCTGCCTATGCGCCCAGCCCCCTGCACATGCACGCACATCCCCCGCATGTGCCCTGCCCCCCACGCATGCACAGCTGAGACCGGAAGACCAGCTGGTCAGTGGGAGGCGCACGTACATGCACGGTGGAGTTGGGCTGGGGCGATGGCTAGCGTGCCCGCAAAGAGGGCTCTGCGTGCCATAGGTTCGACATCATGGCCATAGACTAGTTCTGGTGACATAGTTAGGTGTAAGATAGATGTCATTGCTTCCAGTTGCTTCATCTCTTCTTTTATATAAATTAATGTTCTGTTGAAATACTGGTTTTGAAAAGGAATGAGTACTTGAACATGTTGGAATAAAGATAAAAAATTGAAATGAATTATGTTTGAATTTGTACAAAAATATTACATATTTCTGGTTTCTTAGGTGTCAACAAAACAGATTGTTCATGATAGCATCCTGTCTTTGCTAATAAACTTGTCATTCTTTGAAAGACAGTCCTGTAATCTTGATTCCATCCATTCACTTTATCCCTACTTCTGTTTCCCTCATCCTTGCCAACATAATTATTTGTTCTAGGGCTATCAAGCTACTTGAATCACACCCAAAGTATGTGAATTTCTGCTTACCAGTCAGTATTTACAAAGGCTATTGCACCATGGTGGAAGAGGAATGTTGACTGAAACAAATCTTATTGTATACATAGGTTGGTTCTGTTTATTCTGGGAAGTTTATATATGTTTACTTTAAAAATATCATTAATTAATTCTATATTACAAGCCATATATATTAGCATCAGGATTTAAAGTGGGCAGAAAACTTTTGTACACTTTTTAGTGCTGATCACACAAGTGTCTTCACTGTAAGATGTAGAAATTTGATTTATTTTCAAGAAACGGAAGAGTTTTAGAGTGTTCTTAATGTGAAAACTAGTAACAGTGGATAATGTTGTTGTTTTGTTGGATATAAAGTTCCAAGGAAGTAGTTCTGGCCACAGTAATTGCTAGGGTACAATGATAAACTTGTAAAGTATTTTCAGCTCCACTGTAAGAGGGCACGATACAATTATAAGCATCCTCCTACATACCGGTATATATGTGTGTGTGTATACACACACGTGTGTGTGTGTGTGTGTGTGTGTGTGTGTGTGTGTGTACACAAATTTGGGTACACCAGGATGATTCGACAGGAAAAAAAACATATACAGTATAACCCTTTCCTGGTGCAGAGCTGATATGGGAAGAGAGCCTGTGGCCTAGAGGTTAAGCTGCTGCCTTACAGGCAGGCTGCCCAGGTTCAAATCCCAGTAAGGGTATGGCTATCTGATGAGAGCAAAATAGCTCGAAATACATCTATAATAGTCTCCCTTCATTTTCATTTATCAGCAAAAAATGTTACACACACACACACACACACACACACACACACACACACACACACAGAAAGCAGCAGAAGTAGTAGAAGTCTTTCTCTCCCCCAAACTCCGCCAGAAATGAGTCTTGGTGAGACTCGTTGCATCGCCGCAGCCTCTTGGAGCAGGACGCTGCAAGGTTTGTTGTGGCATTGCATGCGGGAACAACAGCACCGCCGCGAGCTTCTTCATACCGGCGCAGCTTACATCCTGCTCGCGGCTGCGGCGGTATGTTGAACCTTGCGGCGGTGCCACCGCTCATGCACGACACACAACAAGCCTCACAGAGAGTGGTTCAGTGTGATGAAGCTCACAGCAGTGCTGCCGTTCATGCATGCAATGGCACAACAAGCCTTGCAGGGTCCTGCTCCAAGAGGTTGTGGTGGCGGCGCGACGAGTCTCACAAGGACTCATTTCTGACGGAGTTTGGGGGAGAGAAAGAAAGACTTCTATGGTACTGCTTCTGCTGCTTTCATAGCATGCAGCCAAAAGTTTGCAAAAGGCAGGAAGGTGAAATGCCAAACTCAACCCATACTCACACCTCGTGTATGGGCCGCCCCTGAGTGGGGTGGGGTGGGGAGGCCATTGGAGGAGCCCCACGCGGCCCCCGCCTGCTTCAGCTTCGCCTTTGCCAGGGCAGCGGGCGCTAGAAGGGCACTGTCCCCAAGCCTCCCTGTTGCTTGGTTTGGGGCAGATGGTGCCCGGCAGGCCCAGGTGCGGTGGGCGAGCAGGCGGGTGGAGCGTAGAAGAGAAACGGCACAGAGGAAACCCTTTCAAACCGTGGTCTCTGCCTGCTCCATAGCCACAAGGTGAGCTGCGGAACAGAGGGGCCCTCGGCTGCAAGGTTGCCTGGCGCCGTGGGCAGGGCTGGGGCAAGCAAGACTGTGCTGGAAATATCTCCAGGCACCCAGAGAGACAGAACTCCCAGCCCTCGCTGGATTAGCTGATCCGCGGGCTGCAGTTAAGGGGCCAAGCAGCCATGAGATAACCGGAGAAGGGAAGGGCTGCCTCCTGTGCTGGCCACGCCCACTCCTTCACTAGGTCTTATTTTCGGGGGAGTTCTTATTTTAGCCCATGCACTCCAAAGCATGATGGGTCTTATTTTCAGGGGACGTCTTATTTTCTGGGAAACACGATAAATGGTGGGTAAATGTCAATCTATGTGGCATTCTGTAGTGGAGGGCTTGATCCCCCCCTCAATTACGCTTGATTGGATCCACCTGCTTTTGAAGGAGGAAAACCCCTGAGAACAGTGATTCCCACCCCACCCCAAGTTCCATCCTTTGCACTTGGTCCAGGAGGTATTGAAAACTGCTAGGAGATAAAGCAGAGGGTTGTTTTTTTAGTGATTCAGCACTAAAACCCTAACTCTAAACTCACATTACACTTGTTAAGATTTTGGGAAATAAGCTCATGAATATTAATCTAAAGTAAAGCTGCTTGGAAATTTTGAAGAGAGTTTTTAAATAGAGAGTTCAGAGCTTTAGCCAAGATCATTTCATCTCCTTCCCTAACTCTATCATTAATTGAATGTAAGACTATTTTGCACTTGGCTACAGTTGGTGGACACGATTCTAACAAAAATTGGATCTCGAAAATCTGATTACTTCCCATCACTGCTTACTCATACCCTAGCACATAATTAATATCAAATAAGTCTGAACTTCCTTTAAAAAACAGCCTGCCTCTCAATGAGAACTAGGTTTTGTTGATATTAAATTGTTTCAGTAAGTATCTAGTTATTATAAATACTGATCTTTAAAAAAAAAGTAAACTTAAGACCTGCTGGGTAAGTGAGTGGAAGGACTGCTTCCTTCCATGAAAAAAGTTATTAGAAAATTGTAACAAAACTGGACAAAATCCAGCTCCCTATAGATACCGCTAATGTTTTGAGCAGTGCCACAGGTATTACAGGCTTAGATAGCTTTTCCAGGACTGATGTGCTAATGAGTCAATTTTTTTCTTGTATGTTGTTTTTGTAGCTCACAGTAAATGAAGCAGCTGCTCAGTTATGTGTCAAGGATATTGCACTATTAACCCGGAGGGATGAACTCTTTGCTCTGGCACGGCAGATCTCTCGAGAAGTTACATACAAGTACACTTACCGGACCACCAAGTAAGCTACATTAAAAACAAACAAACCAACAACTTAACTTGAAATGGGTACATTACAAAGTATTAGAAATCAGCCTGCAATCTTTCTGCCCTATGGTCTCACAGGCACGATACAAATATATGAACCAGATGGGAAATGTGAATGCTGGTGCATTCTTGCTTCACTGAGAATGTTACATGTTTGATATCATGCTGTGTCATATCTCAGCCTTTTTTTTGAGGACAGAGGATTGGACAATTTAACTGTAGACAACTGCATCATACTTCTCTATTGGGAACATGGAAACATTCACATATCCACAGCAGTTTTTTTTAAAAAAATCAGTGTTGTGGAGAGAGTTGCTTTTTTTTTCCATCAGAAGACTACTTGGGTGTTCCCAGAGAGGGTAAAAATCTTTCTCATCTGTCATATAAAGTTTAGGGAGTATTGCTTATAGGAACTCACTTTCTCTCCCCTTCCCATAGATGGTGCAATCCACTGTTAGTGAACATATTGAACCATGTACTTCAGTGAGCAGAATGGCTTTGAAGGACAGGAAGAAGAGTCCCAACCAAGACGGTGTTCAGTTAAAAGAAAGCCGAGTCCAGAGTAGAACTGTAACCTGAGAAAATGTAGGCAAGACCTTCCCTAGTCTGGTCTACCTTGAAGTCTCGATGTGCCTCCCCTCTCCCTCCCTTTATCTTCATAAGAACTAGGGAGAGTTTTGTCTGAGATGTTTTCTCAAGTTAGAGTTATACACCAAAGTTAGATTTTGTTTATCTGGCCATTGTCTTAGTAGCAACTCTTCCTCTTGTCTCTCAAGGCCACTACATGTACATTGCCCAACTATGAAGCTGCCTCAAAATTAAGAGTCCCAAATTGAGACAGTATAAAATTTCTGCAAATGAACAGACAAGCATATGAATACATTAAATGAAGATAAATTCAGAGAAGCATAATTTCCAAGGCAGGTGTTTTGCAATAGTTTTTCTGAACATACGTACATATTCCTGTTAAATATATATATATATTTTCATCTTCTAGGTCTAAATGTGGAGAAAGGGATGAACTGTCACCAAAGAGAATTAAGATAGAGGTATTGTACTTTTAACTTGTTCTGTCTAGCTGTGGCTACTAAAACTGACTTTTGTAAGAGGAAGCAAACAAATACATAACAGTCAAACAGGTCACTTTACCTGTTTCACTAAAATATTCTCAAAAATATTCTGAAGTAAATAGAATCCAATTTTTCCAAGGCTGGGTTCTGTAGATGGTGATTATCATCACAAATAATGGGAAGAAGTTTGGGGAGTCCATTGGAGAAAGAAAATGGGGTACGATGGCATTACTTTTTAGTCTGTTTATAGAAATGAACTTGTAAACTACCTTTGCCTTCAAAAGTGGTGTAAGATATTAAAATGAAAATCAATTCAAGTCACTTCTCAATAATATAAAAAAAATTGTAGTAGTTTAAAATGCCTCTTGACTGTTTTTATTATAACTGAGAATCAGTTTGGTGTAGTGGTTAAAGTGCTGGCCTAGAAACCAAGAGATTGTACATTCTCCTGTACACGCCTCAGGCCTGAAAGCCAGCTAGGAAAATAGTAGGGGGATTTTTTCTTGACAAAATAAATTATACACATTATTTGAGGGATGACCTGAGAGAAATATTAATTTATTGATTTTATATCCAAAGTTTTATTCTGTATAACTCAAGATTTATTTATTTATTTATTTATTTATTTATTTATTTATTTATTTATTTATTTATTTATTTATTTATTTATTTATTTATTTATTATTTTGCTGTCTTATATGCCACCCTCAGGGCGGCGCACAACAGAGCACAAGACAATACAAAACAGTAGCAAAAAAAATAAAAACATTTCATTTATTAAAAGATTTTTAAAAACCAAACAACACATTCATACCTGGGGGAGACCTAAGGTGTTCATTGGTCACATCATATATATATGATACATATGATGAGGAGGTAGGAGCATATATAATGCTCCTACCTCCTATTTTCCATACAACAACCTTGTAAAGTGGGTTGCACTGAGAGAGAATGATTGGTTCAAAGTCATCCAGCCACAGTTTGCAATTAAGCTTTAATTAATGGCAATTAAGTTGACATTTGTGACTTACCAGTATTTATGAAAAGGACTGTTAAGCTATTGCAGGCTAATTCTGCTGATTGCCAATTGCCAGCAATTTGGCAGATCGAATCTCACCAGGCTCAAGGTTGACTCGGCCTTCCAGCCTTCCGAGGTCGGTAAAATGAGGGTTCAAATTGTTGGGGGCAATAGGCTGACTCTCTAAACTGCTTAGAGAGGGCTGTAAAACAGTGTGAAGCGATATATAAGTCTAAATGCTATTGCTAAATTGGCTTTTCCCCATGTAGGCAATCCCGTCTTGGGGCTGTAATTCCTAGAGCAGTGATGGCGAACCTATGGCACGGGTGCCACAGGTGGCACGCGGAGCCATATCTGCCGGCACGCGAGCTGTTGCCCTAACTCCGCTCCAGTGCGCATGTGTGCGCCAGCCAGCTGATTTTTGGCTTTTACGGAGGCTCTGGAAGGGCGTTTTCGGCCTCCGGAGGGCCTCCGGGGGGCGGGAGGAGCCATTTTGCCCTCCACACGCTACAAGAAAACCTCTGGAGCCTGGGGAGGGCGACAAATGGGCCTACCGGACCTACCCGAAGTCGGGAAACGGGGGAGCGGGGGGATCGTGCACGCATGCACAGGGGCGGGGCAGCACGGGGGGATCACACACGCATGCGCAGGGGGCCATTGAATTATGGGTGTGGGCACTCACACATGTGCAATAGCGTGCACGTGCGTGTTTTTGGCACCCGAGGAAAAAAAGGTTCGCCATCACTGTCCTAGAGGGTGACAGATTGGGGAAGCTATGTTGAATCATGGTCTGAGTTGAAGTATTATTATATAATCATATGGCATAAATGGATATTTTTATTTTTGTTTATTTTTGTTGTTGTTTATTTTTCAGTGTAAATAAAACAACCTTGCTTTTGTTCAGATAATTCAAAGATCTGTATTTCCTCATTCAGATCTTCTTCATTTTAGGAAACATTTTAGACCCCCTTGGAGAAAGTATTTCCTGAGTCACTGAAGAAATACTTTTTTCTCTTTGGGACATTGACTAAATATAGCAAGCCAAAGGAGCTTTAGTCAGTATTTCATCTTTAAGATTTACTTTTAAATAACACTGTTGATGTTAAATTTTAGAAACTGGAGTGCACAAATATAGAGAAGATTCTTTTATTTTCAGTAAAACTTCAAAGTGTTAGACTTGTCCCTGTCTCATACATCAGATGATATGGACCAAATGTATGGTAAAAGGTGGGATGTCTCAAACATATCAAGATAGTGGCTCTGTTTATTGAACTATGTTCCTTTTTTTGATGTGTGTCATACATGTATCAATTATGACAACCAAGCAAACATAAAATAGCCCACAGCAAAAGTCTCACAAACTGCTGGTCTTGGTATTTTTTTTTAACACAGACAAAAATTTCTGTCAGTAGCTACTATTGCTGAGTTGGTTTTATTTATTAATCAAATTTATGTAGATTTCTATTAATTAAATTCAGACCAATTTGTGCACACTCAATATTCACATTAAATGATATTCTTTTGACCCTCCTACACTTTGAATAGTGGAACTTCTATACTGTATTATGAATTGAGCTTGAAAATCCTTCGTTTTACTTGTATGAAGAGGGATATACATGTTCTGGGAATTAATAAATTATAATTAAAAATAATAGAAAATAGGTTCAGCATTTTTGTTCTGTTTTTGCTTTTTAGGAAGGCATATTTTAATTTGATTGCTTTTCTCTGGACTTTTTTTTTTAATGGGCTAAAAGAAGGAGTTGGGGTGAAGAAAAATACATAGTTAAAACTTACTTATTTCTATCAATGCTATTGGTGATTTTTCAACAGTATAGAACCAGCAATGTCAAATTCGCCAGTTGGATGCATCATGTGCTAGCCACGCTCATCCCTGTTTTAGCGAAGGGAGGGGGGGAAGTCCCGATACGTCACGTGACGCCGCAAGTTTGACACTCCTGGTATAGAACATAGAACATCAGGGTTGGAAGGGAGATATTCTAGTCCAATCCCTTGCCTATGGCAGGAGATTCTATTGTCCAATCTCTTCTTGAAAACTCCAGTGATGGAGCACCCATAACTTCCAGAGGCAAGCTGTTCCACTGATTGTTTTCACTTTGAAAGTTTTTTTCATTTGTGTACTCACTTTAAGGACTTATTCCAATATTGCACTGAACAGAAAGTCTTAAATATAAGATTTATCTATCTAAGTAAAGTATTCAGTAGTGCTGTGTACCACATTGCTTTCCAAATATATTTCCAGTGATCCTTTTTTGGTATTTTTTTAAAGTCACAAATAACAAATGTTACCAGTAACATCAGTATATCGCCTCACATATATTTGATTTTAGTTTTGCTGGATGCATTTTGACTCATGTTTTTAACAGCTTATAATTATTTATACAAGCCTGAAATAGATCCAAATAGACATGCTTCCATTTTTCAGGCTTCTGATGCTTGGCAACTGGCCACATGTGTTAATTCAGATACATCCCGCCTCCCCTCCCCTCTAGTATTTGAATTTTGCAGAGTTTAATATGCTTTAAATGCATTACTTCCTTACCACTAAATTTATTAATATAAGGATTGAAACTAGTAAGGCAGGAATCACTTAATTCTCAGGCAAGGGAGAATTGCCACACAAACATAGGATAAATACTGGTAGTTTTCAACTTACAACTAGTTGCTTAATAACTGTTCAAAGTTACAAGAGACTTCTCCAGAGCTCCTTATAATCCTTTTTGGCAATACGATAGTTGCCATATACATACCAATACACAGACACACCGCAATTAATCGCATTTTGGATGCCTGGCAACTGTAATGAGGAGGTGCAACACAATAAGATTGAACAAGTAGTTATAGTCTCCTGAGGAGTTGATATCCTGGATCCAGTCTACCGAGTGGAGCTGACAGAAAGGGGGACATTTTGAAAGTAGATTCCCCATATGCTCCAGATCCGACCAATTGATAAAAAAAGTTTGTCCCAGCTTCCAGGGGTTCAAAGACACCCAGAAATTAAATGGACCCCAGCTATCCAGAGTCTCATGTCATTCCTGTTACTCTACAGATCATGGTAGGCTTGAAAATACAACTGCAGGTCCAACTAGAATCTGGCACCTTTCACTGAACCTCTTAAGACAGTGGTTCTCAACCTTCCTAATGCCGCGACCCACCCCCACCATGACCCACCCTGCCGCCGTGACCCCCGCCCCACCCCGCCATTGGGGTTCTTTTACCCTCTGCACATGCGTAGAGGGTAAAAGAACACAAATGGCGGCATCCGGGCAAAGTCTCCCGACCCCTTTGAAAGGGTCGTTCAACCCCCAGGTTGAGAACCGCTGTCTTAAGATAATCAGACATGCTTTCTTCTCTTGCCTCATCTAAACTCCTCTTTGGATTTGAGACTACTCTCAATCTTTCTCTCTTATTATCAGCAATCGTCTGGAATTCCAAGCAATTTAATTAGCTTTTCTTTGTCATTTAGTCTTGGGAGTGGACTAGGGTTCATATTCACAATCTGGTTACTCTTGGGATAATGCAACATTTGAATTGACAATTCAATCCAGCTGTAGGGCCTTAGGTTTACCACGTTACTTGGGTGCAAAATATATGATCTTTTTATTAAATTTTTATGTTCCACATCTCCCCTGCAAGGTGATTCTGGGTGGCCTTCAAATACTATGGCGATATGTTTGTAGAAGGAGACATGGAGACTCCCATAAATTTCTCTCTCTGTCCCTGACCAGTGTTTCTGTCTTGCCTTGCCTTGTCTTTTTTTTTTTTAAGAGAAAAGTAGTTCATTATTACTGTCCTAATTAGGAATCTGTACCCCTGGTTTCGGAGCTCTTGCAATGATGCTGCAGAAGGCATGCAGATTTAGCTAATTAAATCTCAAGGAATATTACAATCTGATTCATACAAGGAAGGTCATGTGTACTATATTGGATTGCATCATATATTGGGTGGCTTTGGTAACAAATGTTTGGATATATGGTAATGTTATTCAGATCAGGAATTAGTCCCTCAATTTATGAAACTCTATTATTTCTCATTAATTCTAAGCTGATCTCTGCAGTAAACAAGTTAGGGCACTCCTTGTGTGCCTTTGTGACTACACTCTCTAGGCTAAGCTAAAGAAATATGCCTTTTACCTGCCCATATTGGTCTATTTGGGGTATAATCTCTTCTTGAAAGAAATTCAGATGGCTCCAGCTAAAGTGCAGTCTCTTTTCTTTGGGAAGGACTTTCCATTCATACACTACAAAGGACTTCTTGAGCTTTGCCATTTTTAATAGTAAATCTATTTCTACTTTTGCTGCACTGGCAACATCCTGCATTCATCTTACCCAGGGGTGGGTTTCAAATTTTTTTTCCTACCGCTCTGTGGGCGTGGCTTATTTTGTGGGCATGGCTTGATGGTCATGTGACTGTGGATGTGGCTTTATGGTCATGTGATTGGGTGGGAGTGGTTTGGCAGTCGTGACTGGGTGGGAGTGGCTTTGTGGTCGTGACTGGGTGGGGTTTGCTGGGTGGTCATGTGACTGGGTGGGAGTGGCCAACTTGACGTCACTCACGTCTAGGGTTAGGGTGCCTAGCCTCTCCTCGCCTCAAAGGCCTCAACGAGATACAATTTCCCTGTCTATTAAATAAATTCAAAAAAAAAAGATGACGTCACCAGCGGGTCGCTACCGGTTCGGGTGAACTGGTCCAAACCGGGAGGAACCCTGATCTTACCCATAAAGGGGGCTCCCTTTAAGTGGGATTCTGATGCACAATTCCCATTTCTTCTACTTTTTTAAATATACATTTTATTAAAAGCTTTACAAGGAACATAAAAATTAACACAAACTAATAAAGAATAAAAGAAGCACAGAAATAAACAAAGGAAGAAAGAGAAAAGAAAATACAGAACGAGAGAAAGGAATAGGAAGAAGCTTCTGATTTCTTCTGCAGCAAATATTGTACAATTACTCTTTGAGTGCAAAAAAAGCTCAGGCTTTCTATTCAGTTTTTTTTCTAATCATCAAAAACACAAATCATGAGTGCATTTTTTTCTGTTTCATGCAAAAAGTCTTCAAGTGTTTTCCAGCCAGACATAAATATAGATTAATTTAGCCATCTCTGCAAGTTCTGTCATGTTCACTAATTATTTCTCCATTGTGGGCATTGTTGAGCCTCTCTTCATTTGAGCATGCATCAGACTCGCTACGATTATCATATATAAAAACAAAGTTCCCCGACTTTTTTCTACAATAGTCCCAAGAGAAAAATATCTGGTTTCAGTTGTACTTTAACCTTCAAAATAGTCTGGATTAATGTATGTATTTGTATCCAATTTTTAAAAGCTTTTTCGCATGTACACCAAACATGGTAAAATGTCCCTTCATATTGTGAAATATATTTGAAATATTTTGATATATTCTAGACAGATTTTCTGGTGAGAAATACCAACATTTCAGTCCTTCCAACCACATTTTCCCATTGATCCATTTGTACATTATAGCCAAAGATTTTATTGTACATTTGTTTCACTTCTGTCCCATAGTTTTTAAAAAAAGTATACAATTTAGCAACAACATGAATATCACTGGTACATAATTCTATTTCAAACTCAGTCTTATTATTTGTTTAAAATCATAACGTTTGTTATCCACGTTAAACCTTTCTGAATTGTACATTAGAAAACCATTGGCATTCTTCTGTTATCAGATCTTCCTGATTTCATTTTACAATCCTGCTGAGAAAATGATAGTACATCATGGTAAATTATCCATTTATATTCATCAAAGGCTCCTTGCACTGAAAGCCACAAAGTGTTTTGGGACAAAACCTAATGTTATTTATTCCATACTCTTAAGCATAGCTGTCTAACATGAAGACGTTTAAAGTCTACGTTCACCTTAGCTTTTGTTTTCCTCCTTCTGATAGAGCAGCGGTGGTTAAAACCAAGTGCCTTATTTTCTGTTTTTAAGGAGAACCTAGGAAAAGAAAAAGGACACATTTCTCACTGAGAACTGGCAACTTGGACATTTCAGCCTGTTAAAGGGGAAAATGTACCCATTCTGTGGCATGTGTCTTTTTAAACACTTATGTTCTGGGAAGTGTAAATAGCTGCTTGATGTGTGCTGAGCTATTTTTCTCTGCCTTCAGGAAATCTTTTCTTTAGGTAAGGAGTGTGAAACTCGGAATCTAGGCTCTCGCCACTTCTGATTCTGGTCTCTGCATTTCCACATTGGTGGGTGTAAAACGTTGCTGTTTTGATTTTGCCGGGGCATTTTAATACCTGTTGGAAACGAATGCCTGAGGCACAACATGAAATTATTTTTCACTATAATAACCTACACACACACCACACACACACACACACACACACACACACACACACACACACACACACACACACTCACTCACTTCAAGAGTGAGGTGCCTTAACAGAACTGTGTAGGCAAACCTCCCAATGCTTCTCTTCAGCCATAAACCTGGCAAAGGCTCAATAAATGCAGTGGGAGCTCACCGATTACGAATGCCTGAGGCACAACGTGAAATTATTTTTCACTATAATAACCTACACACACACCACACACACACACACACACACACACACACTCACTTCAAGAGTGAGGTGCCTTAACAGAACTGTGTAGGCAAACCTCCCAATGCTTCTCTTCAGCCATAAACCTGGCAAAGGCTCAATAAATGCAGTGGGAGCTCACCGATTACGTCCAATTACTTCTGAAAAGCTCTCCTACTTGATGCCTCCCTTTTTGTTGGTCGGTGGAAGGGTGGGTAGGGAGGTGGGTCGTAGGAGGAAGGCAGCCAGGGAGAGAAGAGGGGGTGGGAATCTAGTAAAACAACAATCCCTGGGAGCAGAGGGGGTGGGTGAAGAAATGCAAGGAAGGAGAGTTGGACTCAGTGAGTGGGAGTCACTGTCGGGGTTTGCATTCCACACAAAAACACTCCCTTTTCCTCCAAGCAGCTACTTTCTCAAGGGGGGGGCTGCTTGTCTTTTGGAGGTGTCCCCTGTTCTCGGCACACATGAATAGGGAACACTTCCCACAACGTCCTCACCTGTGTGCAGGCTGTTGGGGAGGAGACGTTAGGAGAAAGCAGAGGGAGTTATTGGCCGTGCAATGAAGGCAGGGTTACTGTGATCTGCTTTATTTGTTCGTGTATCTGCTGTGTGGGTAGAGGTTTCCTTTCCAAAATTAACGTTGGCAGCTGGGAAGAAATTGCAAGGTGTGTGTGTGTGTAAGCATGCTTTGAGGGGGTGGGGACTTCGGCATGCTTGCCTTCCTATGGACTAGAGGTACAAAGGCACTGTGAAAACAGCTAGCTGCGGTGGAGGGGGGAATCCGATACAAAGTTCAGCGCCTGAAAAGCTCAGTGGGAATAAGAGGCCTACGGGGAAATGGAAAAGTGGGGTGGGGGAACAGGAGAGAAGTTCAGCATTAATGTCAGCCTTAGATAGGGTGGGAGAGAAAGGAAAGAAAGAAGGTACGAGCCTGCCCACGCCACTGTCAAGCGAGGTTGCAAAGGGAGAGTGTGGGATTTATTTTGCTCCCTGAAGATTTTTTTTTTAAAGCAACAATCCAGAAGCCCTGCAGTCTGGTGTGTATGTAGTGGGAGCAGGGTTAGCGGAGGGGGAAGAAAAGTGCCTGTGGTACTGTGAACATCTGCTCTAAGAAATCGCTGTTAGAACAGCCAAGTTGGAAGGAAGTATGGCATGTGTGCGTGTTTTCACAGGCCAGACCATAAGCACCAATAAGGAGAAAGGAATGGTAGGTTCATGGAGGCTCTCTCTCTCTCTTGTTTTTTTTATTAACCTTTGTTTATTTTAGTTAGCATCTCAAGGAGGTGTTGTGCAGCAAAAGCCTAATAAATAGTTTCTACTGACAGCTAGGCCTGCCTCAATTTTATTTCTGAGGGAAAAGCCCAGGTATTTTCATCTGATCCCAAGGCAACCAAGAGAACAGATGTGATGCTACAGCTAATAGTTGCAATGGTTTTCTTCAATCAATCAGCAGTGTTTATTCATTGCTGTACTTCTGTAAGTTTTACATATTCCTTGAAGGATGAAATTCATCAGGAATTATAGATTACCTGCATTCACACATAACACTCTCAAATTTTCAGTCACTTTTGTTGAACAAAGTGTGCAGGCCTTAAATTGTGATGCACACATACACTGTTCAAAACAAACAAACCACATTTATAATTTAGTGCAATTAATCATTTGTTGTGTACGGTCACCATTTCTGTTGGACTGGAGCAATTTGGAACAGAAAGACAAACAGACATAGCATTCAGGAAAAACTTCTGCTTGAGGCGTTTGATATTTTGAACAGAAAAATTTACAGATTAAGACAAAAGGTTACAGATGAATTATGACCTAAAAAGTTTTAAGAAAATAGTTGAGAGCAGGAGTTCCATGTAGTCCACATTTTAGAATGATGCCTGTAATCATTTGATATTAAAACTATGTTTACTTTTCTTTTTTAAATTATCCTTCATTTAATTAATTAAGGGGGGAAATTGCAGTGGCTTTTATGAATTAAGTTGACCCAAAGGTACTTTGGAGCCAAATTGGAAACCTATGTTTTGGTGTGGTTAGTTTAGATCAATGTGCAAAATGCACAATGGCTCCTTTTAGGGTTGATGAGTTGGGGGAAGTGTTTGAAACATTGCTTTAGTTACAAAGTTTTTGAACTGGATTCAGTGAGAGTAAAATAGAGCCTAACAGGATTTCTCTTCCGTACCACTTTAAAGGTATTGCAGGAATGTTGTCTATTTTTAGTTCTAGCAGTTTTCTATTTTTTTCCCCCTCTGTCCTCCAAAATAGATCTCCTCTTTGCCAATTTACACCTCCTGCCCAAAGCACCTGGCTGTTTTTCTTCACAAGTCCATCTCCTACTCTTCCCGTAACTCGGTTCCAGTTGCTCTGTACATTGTTTGGGTTGGAGTTTGGACCCTTTTTTGAAGTTTCATTGTCTCCAGGCTCTTGGCCATCTGTGGTTTCCTTCAGTTCATCCTATATAGACCAATCCTTCTTCATAGATATTTTTATTTACACTGACTTGTCTCCAAAGGTGGAAAGCTTGCAGTTCTCCTAGCTAAGAACATATTGGGTGTTATACCAGTTGGTGTCAATGACATCATCACCACAAGTGCAGTACTACAAGAGATAATCAGCATAGTATTCACTTGAGAGTCATACGCTATCCGTTTGAAGAGGCTCATTATAGCTGCTTCAAGGCTCTTCTTGAAATTCCAACAATCAGATCAATTTTTGAAAGGCTGCTTGGCTGGTAGAAGGAAGCCACTGTTCCCCCCCCCCCCTCTAGGCTCTTACTAGTCTAGTTATAGCCCTAAAGAAGGATGTTTAGTTCTTTTACTTTTGCTTTTAGCTTAATTGGTGTGCTTGTTTCACCTTTTGTAGCTTCCTTGGTGTTTTCAGAAATGTTCTCCTCTCTTTCTGCATTGCTCAGATATAAAGGTATATCTGTATGGCTATTGTGTGCCTCTCAAAAAGATAAGATATCATCTTATTTTTTTAACCTTTGCAGTAACTCGTTGGTACAGGTAGTCCTTGACTTATGACCACAATTGAGCCCAAAATTTCTGTTGCTAAGTAGTTTCCCCCCATTTTACTACCTCTCTTGCCACGGTTAAGAGAATAACTGCAGTTGCTAGTTAAACTGTTGTTAAGCAATCTGGTTTGCTTATTGACTTTGCTTGTCAGAAGGTTGCAAAAGGGAATCACGTGACCCTGGGACACAGCAACCATCATAAATATGAGTCAATTGCCAGATAATGTGAAATCTTATGATTTTTATTGTTTTATTTAGTATCCTAGTATGATTTATGTTGATTGCTTATTTAGTATCCTATGACTATCACTAAGTGTTGTATCTTACGATTTATGATGAATGTATTTTTATGATGACTATGATCACGGTTTATCACTCATTGCTTGTATGTACACTGAGACAAATTCCTTGTGTGTCCAATCACACTTGGCAGTTAAGAATTCTATTCTAGAGCTAATGTAGGTAACTAGTTTTTTCTGTGTTACAAGTAGAAAACTTCTGCTGTACTAAACGCTTCTTTTCTCCATCTTCCATGTTGATAGGTTGGCTTTCCTGATTTCCAAGATGCCATCCAGAGTTTTTATCAAGAAGATCCAGTGAAACTACAGCAAGCATTGTCAAAAGGGAAGTGTGAAGACCTAGCAGCGCTTGGTTCCCAGGTAAACAAATGATGTGCCCTAGGGAGTCTGATTATAAATAGTCTGGCAGACTTACAACTGCAATGGAGCCCAAAGTTTTCATTGTTAAGTCAGTTGCGCCCCATTTTACGACCTTTTTTGCAACAGTTATTAAGCAAATCAATGCAGTTCTTAAACGAATCGTGCGGTTGTTAAGCGAATCCAGCTTCTCCCATTGACTTTGTTTGTCGGAAGCCAGCTGGGAAGGTTATACGTGGTGATCACATGATCATAAATGCATGCCAGTTGCCACGTGCCTGATCATGTGACCATGGGGATGCTGCAGTGGTCATGTGTCATCATTAATTTTTTCCAGTGCCATTATAACTTTGGTCACTAAATGAATGGTTGGAAGTTGATGATTCCTGTTCCTTAATAGGGCACTTCTTTCTTTAACAGGATATTCTGTCATAGTGCTGTACAAAAGATTTCAAATTCAAAGTACCGTATTTTTCGGAGTATAAGACGCACCTTAGTTTTTGGGGAGGAAAATAGGGGAAAAAATCTACCTACCAGGTATTCATCTGGCTAGCGTCCTTAATCTGGTCAGCTTCAGCACATTATTTTATCCCCTGGTTAGGACTGGAAAAAAATCTTCGGAGGGAGTTGCAATGAAAACAAGCCTGCAAAGACTTAGGGCTGGAAAAAAACTTCTTAGGAGGGAGTAGAAATGAAAAATCCTGCAAGCCGGGAAGATCGTTAGCACCTTGTTAGGGCTGGGGAAAAAAGCTTCGAAAAAGCTACATTCGGAGTATAAGACGCACATAAATTTTCAGCCTCTTTTAGGGGGGGAAAGATGCGTCTTATACTCCGAAAAATACGCTAATTGAAATCCAGAATAGCTCAGACAGGGCTGTTTTGACTCAGAACACCTACAGTGTGGTCACAATGGCATCAGTGTGTTTCTGATAAAATAGTAACAGCTGCTTTCAACTTAAAACAGAAGAGTTTGATCTTTGCACATCCCTATTATTCCCTAATCCTACATGTGTGTGTTTTTTAAATCCTTACGGTCAGCCTAGGAGCTGTTATTCCCAATGTAAGTATATAACTCATAAGATTATTCTGTCCTTTTAGAAAGACGATCCAATCCTATCCCCTGAAGCCGAGGGAATGTTTAAATACCTTTCATGTTACATTTGGAGAAAAAGGAAACCTATTAAAACAGACGTGGTAGGAGGTGAACCATTTTAGTCTGCAGGTGGCAAAAAATCTGAAGGAGTTTGGTATGACTTTTCCCAGCTAACACATTTGGTTAAAAGGCAGAAGCTTTCATGCGCTGCAGCTCAGAGTGCATCTGAAGAAGTTGGCTATAACCAGATTCTTTCTGATTTATTAAAACGAGTCTCCGTAAACCGTCGTATGTGCAAATGAGAACTCGCTTATCAGCTTTTCTTGTCATGATGAAAAAGTCTGCAGTGAGATCAAAAAGAAAAAAAAATACAGGTAATCCTTATTGAATGACCATTCATTCAATGACTATTTGAAGTCATGATGGCACTGAATGAGGAGACTTATGGCTGGTCCTTGAAATTGCAGCCATTGTAGCATTCCTGTGGTAATGCGATCACAATTCAAGCATTTAACAACTGGCTCGCAATTATAGTGGTCACAGTGTCCCACAGTCACATCAGGGGCAGGTTCCTAATTTTTTTACTACCACTCTGTGGGCGTGGCTTATTTTGTGGGTGTGGCTTGCCAGCCATGTGACCAGGTGGGCGTGGCTTCTCCGACTGGTGAAGGGAGGGGAACTGAGATAGGTCCTGCCACCCATTCCCCCTCCCCTCAGCAGCTCGAGAAGCCTCAAACGTGCGAAAATGCCTAGGATCATCACCGCGCGTTTGTGGCTTCTCGGACTGCTGAAGGGAGGGGAATGGAGATAGCTCCTGCCGCCCGTTCTTTCAGCGTCTCATGCGCTCCCTCAGCCATCCTCCCCTGCTTGGACTCACTGTGGGGTAGGAAGGCAGCGCAAGAGCAGTGCCGGAAACTCGGCTTCTGGGCATGCGCAGAAGAAATTTTTTTAAAAAAATTAAAAAAAAATTTTTTAATGGCGGCGCCCAGGCACCGGCAACCGATTGCACTGGTACTGTGACGTCACCAGTGGGCCGCTACCGGTGCTATAGAGTGGACCGCACTGGTAGGAACCCACCACTGAGTCACATGATCATTTGTGACCACTGCTGGCTTCCGACAAGCAACTCAATGAAGAAACTAGCAGGAGATTGCAAATGGCAATTGTGCAATGTTGGACCTAACCAACACAACTGGAACTGCTGTCAGAAGTTGGCATGGCCACCTGATGTCATGTTTTATTACTGTGTCACTTAGCAATAGAATTGGCAGTCCCAGTTACTGTTGTTAACATAAAACTACCTGTAATCACTATTGCAGTATACCATTAAGTATGAACTTATTAAATAGAAATAATTTACTTGCTGGCATCTTTATAGAAGCAGTGAGTAACTTGAGGGGGGGAAAACTTGTGAAAAACTGGAATTCTGGAGTTCTAACACCCACAGAAGCTCAACTTCAAAACTGTGTCATATTGAAACTTTGTCATTCCTGTCCAGCATTGTCAATTTCCATAGCACATGCTGTTGCCAAAAACTGAAAGTGTGATTTAAGTGCTTTAAAACCAAACTCTCTCTGTATATTCTGCCATGGGCCGGGGGCTGGACTAGAAGACCTCCAAGGTCCCTTCCCACCCTATGATTCCATAATTCTAAATCAGAAACAATCCCTACAAATTCTTGCAGAGATTTAAGTTCATCCTTACTTAAGGAATTCAGAGTTGGGAAATGGACTAAATTCCCAGCTGCCAGATGTTCTGCCTGTCCCAGTGATTTAACACTATCATACATCTGTTCTATGGTACCTACACTCAGTTGAATCCAACTCCAAATTTCCTGTCCTGTATAGCAACTGGTGCCATTAATTTTCACCTGCTTCTTCCCCTTCACTCCAGCTTCTTGAACCCTCCAGGCTTGGGGGCGGGGGCAGCTTAAGGCTTCAGTAAAGTCAGAGTTGATGTAAAGTGATCAAACACAAAACAAGTAAACAACCCTGCAATAGCAGGACAATCCATCCTACTAGCCAGGTTGAAAGGAGGGACCATTCCTTGGCTACCAAATACCGTAAGAAACCTCTGTTTTCTTCTGATTAATCAGGTATGGAGCTACAGTGAGGCGTAGTTGGGAAAATAGTTAATTTGGAGCTTTGGGGATTCTCTGAAAATCAGTATAGCTGAAAATAACCTTCCTAACAACTCCAGATGGGAGGGAGCTGGAGAAGATCGGAGATATACACTTGAGATCCAGCCTTCTAATTTGGGGACATCTCTTTGGCTGTTTTTCTGCCTGAAGAATTACTTCTCTTTTTATCACCTTAATTTGTCAACGCCACCACCTCCAAATGTTGTGGCAAACTATTTGTACCAGCTGACTGTAACATGATTAGAAAAAAGTTAAATGAGAAATGGATAAAACTTCACATAAAATGCATTAATAACACTTTGAATTTGTTTGCATTTGTAAAGTTCCTGACTTTCCTTTTTCTCCCACCCCCCTTTTTCCTCATTTGATGACAAAATGGATTAGATGCATTTGTTTAGCTGTAATTTGAAGGGTTATGGTATCAAATAAGAGTATGGTTGAATCGTTTAAGCCTTTCATACTACTTTTCTGCACCTTGAAGCATCTATTTTTATTTATTCATACATTAATTTATTAAACTGTTAGAGCGTGCCGTTTCCCCCCTCTGCCCTGTCCATTTATACCCTATTCATTTTTTGAGTGAACACAGCCTTGATTTCTCAGAAATACAAAACATTAAATAAAGTGCAATCCAAGATATGTGTTGCTGTGTGCAAATAATTGGAGCCTAATATGGCAGTTAACACATAGTTAATATAATGGGCCTTATACCTGGATAAATATATAGATAAAATTGCTTTTGCTTTCTTTGTTACATTTATACTCACCCCAGTCTGATGAAAATACTGGGGGAAAGGGAAAGAACTGATCCTGCTGCCTCTCCTTTCTGTATTTCTGAAATGTAAAACAAGATATTTACAGGTGCAGCTGACCTCTTTGGTTTAATATCAAATGATTACAGTGCTCCATGGTCTTTCTTTGCACTGCTGCTCCACATTCTTTCAGCCATACAAATCTAACAATCTTGGATGAATCAATTGTAATTTAATTGTGGGGATGATCATATGTCCAACCTATTTCTGATGTACAGTCCTCATTACATGTATTGTTTAAATGGCAAAAATTGGGAAGGGGTCTAGTGCTACCCTTGGTGTATTTGTTTATTTATAATATGGATATGCCACTCCAGATTTTTTTATTCTGGGTGGCATGTGAAATAATTAAACAATTAAAACAACATAAGCAGGAAAAGAAAATTACATGGCAGCTCTTAATCTTATCGGGGGGGGGGGAGGCCCATGAAAAAACAATTATTTGAAACATTGCATTCCATGGCCCTCAAAAGGTACACTGGTTAGATAATCTGGTATCCTATAGAGCACCGGTGTCAAATTTGCCACCTCACGTTGCCATCACGTGACGTTTTTCCCATTCACAGAGCTAGGGTGGGCGTGACCTGCGTATGACGCATCCAGCCCGCGGGCCACCAGTTTGACACTCCAGTATAGAGTAAGAAGAAATGGATGGAAACAAGAAATCACTAGCCACTGCACTCTTTAATAACTAGCTATGTGATGGCATTTAGCCAACCTGATCTTGAAAAGCTAAGCAAGATTGGACTTGGTTTGTACTAAAATGGGAGACCATTAAAAAAAATGGCAAAGCTTTCTTCTTTCTTCTTACTCCTCTCTTCCCTTCCTTCTTTGTTTGCTGTACTTTCTCAATTTTTCTGGGATGATATTCCAGCAACCTTGAATTCTTTTACACAGTCTTATATTTTTTCATATTTTATTCCGTTATATATTCCTTTAATCTATTTCTTTTATCTTTATGTGTTTGTCTATTAATACATTTCAAATTTAATATTTTCTCCCTTTCCCTATCCCCTCATCTCTTTCAAGTGTTACATCTGGTTTACAGCGTTCACTTATTTTCAAACTTCTTTATTTATATTCATTTTCTAACCATCTATAAAACTTCCCCCAAGTCTTGTAATACAATGAGTCCTCTTTATCTTTTAATCTTAGTGTTAATCTGTTCATTTCAGCGCAGTCCAACATTTTCTTTATTATCTGCTCATCTCCAGGAATGATACCTGCTTTCTAATTTCTTTCCAAGAAAGAAAGAGGAGGAGGAAAGAAGAGAAGAGAGTGAGGAGAAAGGGCAGGAGGGGAAGTAGGGAAGAGGAGAAGGAGAAAGGGAGGGGAAGTAGGTTTAGAAAGAGAAAGACGAAGGGAAGAAGGAAGAAGGAAGGGCTGTATGAGATGGGAAGGGAGGATGATGGTAAAAAAAAGCAACCTTGAACTAACAAAGCAATAAGATAAATATAGAATATATGTATAAAGATTTTGTAAAAGAATGAAATGAGAAATGAGATGATAAATATGTGAAAATGTCTATGAGAATAAAAATGAAAAACTTTTTCAAAAAAAAATGACAGGGCTGTAAGCTAGATTGGCAATTTGAAGGAAAAATAAAACTCCTGGAAAAGATAACAGCAAATTACTGTGCTGTTGCCTAAATATATGGACGTGTCTATGACAATACCAGCAGCTGGAATGATCTTAGAGCTGCTGCTTTTCTGAAGAAGAAAAGCATGCCAAGTCTTTCAGCCTGCATGCAGTTTGAGAGATTTTGACCTAATGTGGGTGTTCGCTCACAGGCTGTGTTGTTAAAGCCTGGTTTTCCTGCATTGTAGGTGAAAGAGGATCTTAGAGAGAGAGGCTGAATTCAGTAGAATAAGCAAAATTGGAGGAAATTTGCTGTTGTAGCCTATTTTGATTATTTGCTTTCAAGGTGTTTTGTTTTGCTTTTTACTCCTAGCAACCACATAGATAGATTTTCTCCATGACAATCTGTCTCCAACTTGGTCTTCCAGTGGTGCCACTATAATTGAGTCCATCTACTTTTCTTCTGATTGTCCTCTTCTTCTCTTTAACACTTGGGACTTTCAAGGAGAGATTGGACTGCCATTTGTCCGAAATGGTGTAGGGACTCCTGCTTGAGCGGGAGGTTGGACTAGATGACATACAAGGTCCCTTCCAACTCTAATAATCTGTAATCTATAATCTTTCCTTGCCAGCATTAGACACTTTTCCAGAGAGCTGGGTCTTCACGTAATATGTCTGAAGTAGGATAATTTGAACCTGCTTATTTGTGCCACCAGTGCGAACTTGGGGGTTGTTTGCTCAATAATCCATGGCTTTCTTTCTTAGCTGCCTGGAGTATTCTCAGGAGTCTTCCCCAATACCAAAGTTTAAAAGTGGCAATACTCTTCCTATCCCTACTTTATTTATTCCTTTTTTCTAATTTATTTATTACTAATGAATTAGAAACGGATTATCCTAACAAATTCTTATTAAAAATTCTGCTTCTGTCCTTGCTTAATCTTAACAAAATAAAGAAGCTTTTTAAAATAAATGCTTGCTCTGAAGAGGCCCAGTGCTATTGTATCTTTTTTTAAATAATAGAGAATAATGTATACTTCCAGAAATTTTGTATACTTTGTATACGTTTTGTATACTTCCAGAAATTTTGTATACTTTGTATACGTTTTGTATACTTTGTCCTTTTAAATAAAGTGAGCAGAGACAGTAAAGATGGTTTACACACTGGTATAGAATATGACTATATAAGGAGTGTATACATTAAGTAGTATCAGTGTCCACTACAGAAGAGTTTATATTACAGATACCGTATTTTTCGGAGTATAAGACGCACTTTTTTGTCTGGTCAATGAGCATGGATTTCATTCAATATTTTTTAAAAACACAATTTTTCAGACGTGTATGAAAGACTAAAAGATAACATAATTGCTTTTATTGATAACAGATTTATATATATATATATTTATATATATATATATATTTTCATTTATCAGCAAAAAATCCTACACACACACACACACACACACACACACACACACACACACATACATATATACACACACACACACACACACACACACACACACACACACACATATATATATATATATATATATATATATATATATATATATATATATATATATATATATATATATATATATATATATACACACACACACGCACACGCACACGCACACACACACACCGTATTTTTCGGAGTATAATACCTTTTTACCCCCAAAAAGGGAGTGAAAACTTGGGTGCGTCTTATACACCGAATGTAGCCCCCACCCTTTGGCCTCTGTCTTCCAGCAATTTACCTGCTTGCAGCAAAGAGGGAAGAGCCTGTAAAGCCAAGCAAGTCACTAGCAGCTTCCCGACCTACAGATGATTTGCCACGTGCTAAAATGAAAGTGAAACTAGCTGCAGAGGCAAATAGCTGGGAGAGACACGCAGATTTTATGTTCTGCTGAACTGGATGCAAGGGGGGGTGTAAGTGAATAACTATAAATGTCTGTAGAATGTTGAAATTATTAGACTTATTTTTTAAAGACTGCTTTATTATTATTCTAGAGCCAGGGGTCTCCAACCTTGGCAATTTTAAGACTTGTGGACTTCAACTCCCAGAATTCCACAGCCAGCTTTGTTAGCTTTGCTGGCTGTGGAATTCTGGGAGTTGAAGTCCACAAGTCTTAAAGTTGCCAAGGTTGGAGATCCCTGTAAATCTAGACAACTTAACAAAATAAAGAAGCTTTTTAAAATAAATGCTTGCTCTGAAGAGGCCCAGTGCTATTGTATCTTCTTTTAAATAATAGAGAATAATGTATACTTCCAGAAATTTTAATTAATTTTAACAGCTCTGTACAAGTATAGTCTGAAATGTAACAGTGTCCTGTTTAGTAAAGAGTTTAGTTACCTTGGAGTAGATCTATTTAAATAATTGGGAGGAGTTAGTGTGAACATTTAAGAAAACTTTCTGGCATAATGTACATTTCTCCAATTCTTTGCTATTTCTATGGGTCAAGCACACATGCACAGAAATACACAGCAAACAGTGTATATCATCTGTGCTGTTTGCTGTTTGGCAAATTGCTTGGAGGCAGAGGTCTTTTTTCCTTGTTTTTCTCCCCCAAAACTATGGTGCGTCTTATACTCCGAAAAATACGGTACATTTCTGACACATCTTGATAAGGGATATATACCTAATATACCCAGAGTTATATAGCTGCGGTCATGAAATCAAATTACTCCTGACTCTTTAGTTCAAACATATGTTTTTCACATTCTTCAAATCAGGAAGAAAACTGTTGCCTTCCGGATATATGGGCTTACAGTTTCCAGATCTCATGAAGGATAGCGCTCACAAAGACTTATTAGCGTTGTTCACAGCATCTGGCAGGGAGCAATTCAAGAGCTGCTGCTTTCTAACTTTAGAACGCAATAAAATATCTCGGGTGAGGAGTTCTACATTTAATGCTACTAGCAGAATTACAAAAACTCCATGGTGCCAGGGATGTGTTGATGTAGTCTGTTACGTTTAATGTGGTTGTGGTTAGTAACTGGAATTTTTTTTCATCCCATTACTGTGTATTTGTTTTCTATCCATTTTCCTTCCAACATTGTATGTCTCATTTAAATAGGCACACATTGGTTGTTTTCTTTTCAAACTGATGAACTGTTCCTGTAATTAAAAATAACACTATTTAGAATATAGTATTCTCTCAGCTCTGTTCATTTAGACTATATTCTAATAGGTTCTGTGCCCTCTTAATTATATTTTCCATGTAGTCCATAAGGTCTGTTTCTTTATTAGGGCAAATTTTGTGCTTTATTATTATTCACAAGTAAACTGTCGTCCTACACTTTTCAGAATGACAGATTGTTGGGGGTTTAAAAAAAGTGGATAGTACTGTATCCAGAAATAAAGCATGAGTGAAGTGTTGTCGTTTTTTCTATTTATTTATTTTATTTATTTGTGAGATTTATATACCGCCTCACAGTGCAAGCACTCTCTAAGCGGTTTACACCAGTAAGCAATGTATATTTATATTGCCCCCAACAATCTGGGTCCTCATTTTACCTACCTCGGAAGGATGGAAGGCTGAGTCAACCTTGAGCCGGTGAGATTTGAACCGCTGACCTGCAGATCAGTGTCAGCTAAAGTGGCCTGCAGTACCTGCCTCTAACCTCTGCGCCACCTCGGCTCATATGGTGGTTGTGGTGAATTTTAAACCTAAATTATTAAAATTCAATGATCCTTTTGAAATGATCATGTGTGTATATATACACAGAGAGAATATTTCAAGAGCAGTAACAGCATCTGATTAAAATAATTCTCTAAAGAACAGAAAAATTATGTCATGAATTTTTATACCAGCCATATTTTTAGAAACAAAACTAAGTTTAGATAAACCTCAGGTGCTTTAGAATCAGTGTAGATTATTATGCTAATGTGGCGTATTTTATTAAGAAAAATCATGATGCTTATTGATGGACTTTCAGAAGTGTGAGGATGGATATACCACATCAGGTTGTGCGTATGTATGTGTACACATTTGAGAACAGGCAACAATTTCATTTTTATTGTGTGCCAGTGTGCCCACAGTAAAAAATGTCAATAAAGGTTACCTTATCTTATTTCTAAGCAGTACTCAGGTTTTACTTTAAAGAGAGAGGGGAATGCTTTGGGGGGGGGGCAAAGGGACAATCTGATCAATACTGAGAGAATAGTCAACAATTAACAGAGAACAGTTAACAATTTTCATTGGATTACCTGATGTCTTCAATATATTTTGGCTTTCGGCTTTCATAATTTCCCCAAGAGGGCCAGTTTGTTGTAGTACTTAAGGCAACAGGCCAGAGACCATGAGTTTTAGTTCTGCTTTAGGCACAGGGTCAGCCGGGTGACTTTGGGCCATTCACTTTATCTCAGTCCTAGAAAGGATGCAGTAGCAAACCACTTCTGAAAAATAATGCCAAGAAAACAAGGCAGTTGCCAAGAATCATAATTGACTTGAGAGTGCATGCACACGTGCGCGTGTGTGTGCACGCGCACACACACACACAAAACCCGCAGTGTTTCCCAACCTTGGCAAGTTGAAGATGTCTGGACTTCAACTCCCAGAATTCCCCAGCCAGCATTCGCTGGCTTGGGAATTCTGGGAGTTGAAGTCCAGACATCTTCAACTTGCCAAGGTTGGGAAACACTGCCCTAAAGAATCAAGTTGTTATTTGGTGGGATGCTTGCTCATTGATCTTAAATGGCTTCTGGGGATTGAATCACTTTTTAGCACCTTTGGCAGGTCCATGATTCCCTAATTAATAGGCATAGTTTGCTTCAAAAATACATGCCCTGGTCATTTCTACTTGGAAGAACTACTGTGTGTGATACTGCAGAAAGCCACTGCAGATAAATTGTCTTGCTATAATCAGAAAGCTGCTTTGATCCTCAGCGCCCTTTAGAGTTTTGTGCTTAAATGATTCTTTTCCTCCTATTTATAGCTATGACTTTAGATCACATGAAGGCACTTTTTCAAATGCCTTTGTAGGTGATGTTGAACAGGTGCTAGTAATGAAAGTTCCTTTTGGTATAGACTTCTCTGTTGTGGAATTTTATTTATTTACTTATTTGATTTCTATCCTGCCTTTATTATTTTTATAATTAAATCTAGGACATCTCCAAGGAAAGGTTTCCAACCTTTCCTCCCTGATTGTCTCCAGTGCCATCAAATTAATTTAATTTTCCAAGAATTAATTTTATCTCTTCAGTTTTGTTTGTCATTTATGTGGGATTTAATGTTGCATCTCATTTTACATCATCATCGTTATTGTTCTTGTTCTTGTGGTGATGATGATGATGGTCACATAGCCAGCTAGATGTTTCCATTGGATTTGGCATTATTGTCCACCTTTCGAGCCTTTCCCAAGAAATTGAGATAGGCAGATGATGTTGTTTAATAATATTAAACATATTGTCCCAGGATGTAAGCTGTTCCAAGTAAAATTGCCTTTTGTAATTGACTGGTGGGAATTTTGTCAATGCCAGTGGTGTTCAAGTGGTGCTCCAGATGTTGTGGGATTGCACCCAAAGTTCCTATTGCTATTAGTACTATCTTTGCTTTTTCTTGCTGCAGTCATTTTATTTGCACATCTTTGTATTTTGTGATTTTCTCAATATTTTTTCTCTCTTTTTTCTCCTCTGCTGTCTTTCGGTGCTCCAGCATACACCATCCAGACTATTTGTCTTTCTTTTCAATAATTGTTAAGTCTGGGGTGTTATTATTATTACCATATTAATTTATTTTGTGCTGTCAAATCATTGTCAACTCCTGGCAACTGCCTACAGAAGTCCCTGCAATTTTCTTAACAAGGTTTTTCAGAAGTGGTTTGTCATTGCCTGCTTCCTAGGACTGAGAGAAAAGGATTAGCTCAAAGTCACCCAGCTGGCTTCATGCCTCAGGCAACACTAGAACTCATAGTCTCCCAGTTGCTAGCTTGAAGAACGCCAAGACATTTGTAGTGATCTTCTTCATCCACACTGTTGAGGTTATTTCCATAGGACATCCTAATTCCTTCTGTTTTCACCATTTTCCTCTATTGATGGGAAGGGTGGCACATTTCTGTAGTCCAAAATCCACTGTGGTATATTGGCTATATATGTGGACAGTTTTAAGCAGCAATTCAATTTCAGATACTGTTTTTCCATACAGCTTCGGATCTTCTGTGTAAAGGAGGGGAGATAGCCTAGCCAGGTCATGAATTGTTCAGTATTGTTGAAAGAGCAATCAGTATAACTACAAACAGTAGTGGTGATAGTGAGCCTTTTTAAACATTTCCTTTATTGATGTTAACCTCTCCCAGTCTATCACCATTGGTCAGCAACTGTGTCTTCCATGGTGCTATTGAACTTTGCACAAAGCTGCTGGTGTTTCTGCTGACTCCTGTTAACTTCTAAGTGTGATGACTGTGATTATCCAGTCATATGGCAGGGAGTCGAATGTCTTCTTGTAAGCAATCCAAGCTACATTTAAGTTGGCCTTCCTTCTGTTAAAGTTTTCCAAAATCATTGTCAATTAGAAGCTGATCTTTTGTCCCTCTGCTGTTTGGGCTTAGCTGCACAAAGAATTGCATTGTTTCTTCTTTGTCAGGTGTTGATTGATTTATTGCACACTCTCCATTGTTGAGTTAGTAGAAACATTTCTGATTCAACTGAAATAGGAGATTCTGCCTGTACTGTGCAATCTTCCGATTTTCTTGGCTATGGCTGTTATTTGCTGCTTTATTATTTCCGGAGCTCCCTTGATCTTGCTGGTCTCTAGGCGATATTTCTGGATTGGATAATCTTTGGTTCTCTTATCAGCTTTTCTTTCATCTGTTCCAGCTTGCTTGCATCTGATCCTTAGCATGTTGATCATATTTTCCAACCTGATCTTTTTTGGTGTGCTGCTTGATTCCCCCCCCCCCATTTTTGATTTTGTATCCAAAGTATTCAGTTACAACTATGGTCATGCTATTACATTAATTGGCTTGTTTCTTGCAATGTGCTGATGCTTTTGATACTACAGTACTTACAGCAGTTCAGTTAGTGACCGTTTGAAGTTACACCGGCACTGAAAAAAAATGACTTTTAAAAATGACCATTTTCCACTTATTACCGTTGCAGTATCCCCATGGTCGTATTATTTATATTCGGATGCTTGACAACTGACTCACATTTATGACAGTTGCAGTGTCCCGGGGTCACACGAACACCTTTTGCGACCTTCTGACAAGCAAAGTCAAAGGGAAAACTAGATTTGCTTAACAACCGTGTTACTAACTCAACAACTGCAATGATTCACTTAACAAATGTGGCAAGAAAAGTCATAAAATGGGGCAAAACTCACTTAATATATTTCTCACTTAGCAACATAAATTTTAGGCACAATTGTGGTCTTAAATTGAGGACTACCTTTATGGGCATTTTTTAAATACTCGTAGGAGCTGGGGGGGGTTTTTTTGTTTTTTTTTTTGTAATAAGCTTCAGTGCAAGCAAATTTTGTTATTTTTGTGCTGTTCTAGATGCTCAGTTATTCTTTGTTCCACTTCCTATGATTATTATTATTAAATTCATTGCACAAGCATCTTTTTAGTGCAATAGCATATACTTAGAGTTATCATATTGCTGTTTCTTAAATTCACAGGTTTTCTGTCCTGCCCCTACCTGAAGAGTTTAAGTAACATGCAACAAACTAAAGCCATTTTGATGTAGTGGTTAAAGCCCAAGGCTAGAAACCAGGAAATTGTCAATACCAGTACCACAAAGCCAGTTGGGTGGCTTTGGCCTAGTCACTTTCTCTCAGCCCCCCCCCCCACCAACAGAGTAAAAATGGAGAATAAAAACAGAAAAGAAATTCAACTAATATTGAACCAATTCACCGCAGGTGGTCGCTAGAAACATATAATCCTGGTTAAAAGCATGGCAAAACAGCAGCATTGTTTTAACAGGTTTATGAGATACCAGAAGGGAAGTTTGAAAGTGGTTGAATATTCTAACTTTTGGAGCTTACTCTTTGATTCCTCTTGCTTTTGAAGATCCTCAGCGGAGATTCGGTGTCCACTGCTATTTGTCAATCTTTTAAAGTGCTTGGCCATGACTGTGCTGTTTCTTAGGCTCACTATTTCTGTTTGGCAAGCGGCTGGTGGTACAGTATAGTAATTCTGCTGTGTGCATACATCTCTGGTTCATTTCAGCCTGAAAAGATGATGGCCAAACAAATGGAGTTCCTTTGCAACCAAGCTGGCTTGGAAAGACGACTCTCTACAGGTCTTTACAGACAAAGTTCAGAAGAAAGCAGTCCCAATGGACTGACGCCAGATCCTCTGGATGGACAAGGTACTGTTGCTTTTCCAGGCATATATTTGCCATAATACATTTCTTTTACAGTTAGCATTTTGAGATCGATCCGGTAGTGATACTATTACTATTATTATGGTTGATTGAAGAGTTAATCAGATGTTTAGAGTGGATTTGGCATTTTTATCCACCTGTCAAGTCCTTCCCAAGGGCCTGGGATTGGCAGATGTTATTTGATGATGTGAAAGATATTGTCCCAGGATGTAAGCTGCTCCAAGTAAAGCTGCCTTTTGCAATTAATTGATAATGATTTTTGTCAATGCCAATGAATGGTATTCAAGTAGTGCTCCAGTCGTTTTGTGCTTATTACCATTGGTACTATTATTATTATCCCACCTTTTTATTTATAATTCAAGATAGCAGACATGCCTAATATTCCTACCTCCTATTTTTCCCACAATAACAGCCCTGTGTTATATCGTACAGTATAGAAATACCTCTGTATACAGAATGGAATTTCCTGAGGTTTAAAGAGTGATTCAGAGGGCACAAATTATTTTCCAATGTCCAACCTTTGCCTTAGGAAAAACAAGTTGTCTGAAGTTTATGATTTAATTTATTCAAAATGCTCTAGAGCAGCGGTTCTCAACCTGGGGGTCGCGACCCCTTTGGGGGTCGAATGACTCTTTCACAGGGGTCGGGTGCATGCGCAGAGAGTAAAAGAACCCAAATGGTAGGGGCGGGGGTCGCGGTGACGGGCATTAGGAAGGCGGGGTGGGGGGGCGGGTCACGGCATTAGGAAGGTTGAGAACTACTGCTCTAGAGGCAAAGTAATCACAATTGTTCCTATTTTGTGTGTTTATACACACATCCTACTCCCAAGTGCTTCAGGTGATTTGTGGGTCCCATGCTTTTGATGATCATGGAATCAAGAAATGGTTGAAAATGTGGTTTGGATGAAAGGCTTATATTGTGAAAAAGCAAGCAGAAAACAATGACTTGTATAAATAACATCCATGTGATGCTATTTACAATGGGCTTTTCTCTTGGAAGGTAGAGTTGTTCCATTTCTGTTATAACACACACTTGGTTTACACCTGTGCTGATATCTTTTAGGTGAAAGGCCTTTAAATCTCCGTATATCAGGTCTATCAAACAGACACATGCCACACATTTCATTAGATGGAGAAGCTCCTGGAGTGAAACCCCTTTGCAGTGATCTGAGCCGACAATATGCTGGTGGTGAAGCAAAATCACAATTGCCAGGTAAGTATTCTCTCCCCCCCCCTCACGCTGTATCTGGAATATTCTGGGAAACGTATGTTAAAAATAGCCTATAATTAATTAACCAATAAATAGGTAGATTTGTTTGGATTGGGACTGCAACTCCCATAACTGCCATCCATGATGGTGAGAGAGGTCTCTTTCTGACAATTTTGTGTAGCTTAATGAAGTTTTGTAGCTGATTGATACTACCTAAGTAATACCATATCCACTGATATTTAGCATGCTCTGAGTCAGCCTTTTAACAGGAAAATCTGTGGAATTTCAGAACTATTAAGATTCCATCCCATAATTGCATCAGTGCCTCCACTGGAAGGGAAGGCCTATTATAACTGACAGTCACACCATTTAGCAGGTTTGTTTAAGTAAATGTTGGCAGGTGTAGAAAAGCATTTCAAAGCCTTAAATATAAGAGCTATTGTATGCTCAGTATCAGATGACCATGTTATCTGAATTTAGAAGGAAGTGTCCCTGAGTTCCTTTATGTCAGTGATGGCGAACCTTTTTTGCTCGGGTGCCAAAAGGGCGCATATGCAATAGCACAAGTGCGCGTGCCCACACCCATAATGCAATGCCCTCCCTCCGCACATGCGTGCACAACCCCCTGCCTTGCCCCCGCGCATGCGCGCAGGGCTCAGTGAAGCCTCCGTAGCCTATGGATGGCAAAAAACAGACCCAACAGGCCTACCGGAAGTTTGGAAATGAACTTCCTGTTGGGCCATTTTTCACCCTCCCCTGGCTTCAGGAGGCTTTCCTGAAGCCTGGGGAGGGTGAAAAACGGCCTAATGGCCCAACCGGAAGTTCATTTTTGAACTTCCCTTAGGCTCATTGGGTCTGTTTTTCACCATCCACAGGCTCTGGAGGCTTTCCTGAAGCCTGGGAAAAATGAAAACAACCTCCCCCCGCCCTCCAGAAGGCCGAAAACCAGCTGGCCAGCGCTGGAGCTGACATTGGGCAACACCTCGTGTGCCCTCAGATATGGCTCCGCGTGCCACCTGTGGCACGCGTGCCATAGGTTCGCCATCACGGTTTTATGCCCAGTAGGCAGCTGTGCTAGACAACACTGTGTATATATTTTGTTAATTGACAGATGTTCTTTGCCAATGTTAGCAAATAGATATCCATATCTGCTGGTGCTTCATACCTTAAAATCCAATACTAATGCTACTGTTTTCAAAATATTGCCTTTTCTAGCATTACATGCACTGAAAATGCACTCACAAAATAACTCTTGAAAGTTAGAACCAGCAAAACAGAGTTAGTTACTCTTAATGGATAGTAGAAAGATAGACTTTATTTTGAATAGTTGTTAAAATGTTGCTTCAATCGATGCCTTTGGAGCTCGGCTTAGAGCTCAGAAAACTTGGCTTATAGCAATATTTTTATCTTGGCTTCAGATTATAGTGGTTTTAATTTGCTTATTGCATTTTGGTGGTTGTTGTGAACTGCCTAGAGTCATCTATGTGAGATGGGCAATTATAAACATCAACTGAATGGATAAATAAATAAAAATAGTTGTTTTTTATACAAAGTGAGCCAACTTAAGATGCTTTTGGTTATGAAGGAATCTGGAGCTGTTATCTTTAAATCTCACTGTCATTGTAATCTTTCCAACCATTTTAAGACCCCCAAGTTAGAAGTTTGGATGTTTGCAGTTTTCACTACCAGGACTTGTTCCTCCAAAGACCTGAAGTCTAATTTTCAAGGGTCACTGATTCAAAGAATGTGCTGTGACCCCTTTGATCATAGAGGTGTCTGCTCCTTTTCTCTCATAGTATCTCCACCATGATGGTTTTAATATGCTTCCATTTTTTTTCGCTACTACAGTGTAGTAAGTAAGATGCTACCATGGTTTTATATGCTAGCCATTGATTACATTGCCCATTTGTACTGCTTTTCAACAATACTAATTTTCTTTTTGTTGTTATTGCAGAAGGTCTTGGTATTTTGAAAGATTTTCCTCACTCGGCTTTCAACAACTTTGATCGGAAGGTCATAAAAACCGAGCCAGAAGATACAATATAGACCTACTGCTGTTGGAAAAGAGTTCTTTCCAAATAAAGCTTTGAATGGAAAACAAATCAAGCCTTAATAACCAGCGTTGCCTCATTGAAAAAAAGGGATTTCATAGCCAAAGCCTAAGAACTGGAACAGTCGTAAGTGAGGAGCTGAGAGACAAGCGAAACTGCAGCACAAGCAGTGGGTGCAAACCTGAGAAAGGGGATTTCTAAATGGGAAAGGCTCACAAAGTAATACTGTGGGGCCTTGTTATTTAAGAATGTATTATACGTTTGAGTAACGTAATGTTTTTAAACAAGTGTGTCACAATATGTATTATGTTGAGTAAAGGTGGCTGCCATTATTTTTACTTGAAATGTCAGTATCTACTTTCAGTAGTTACAAGTCCAATTTAAAAAAAAACCCCAACCGTAGTTTGGGTCATGGTTAGAGAAAGGTGCGGGGAGGGAATATAATGTAAGACTCTTAAACCGCAGGTTCGACATGTTTATTTTTTAAAGTGAAAAAAAGAATCAATTCCATAAAATGTTATAGGAATATAGCATTTAAAAGAGCTGACTGTATTATAACAGGCATTTTTATGCTCGGTGTATAACATTCTCAGAGACTTCAGGAATGTCTATCTGTAATGTATTTATTTACACTGTATGCTTGTCTGCTATTTAGGGAGACAAAAGAAACACAATATTGTTTCATACTATAAATTAAGCAGGGAAGGAAGAAATAAACAAAAATTCATTCCGTGGAAATTGCTTAAGTAGACATTCAGATTAAGACTGGCAGAGCACTTGAAATGTTGTCACCAGTTTTTGAACATTCCTTAGGAAAAAAAATATTTTCCTTTTAAAAGTTGGAATACTTCCGATAAATATAATGTCAGAAAAGCAACCCAATGAATTTACATGCCGTGCAATAATCAGTAAAAGGAATAGTGGATAGATATTCCACTAGTAGAGGAGGATATATAGGATCAACTTTACCAATCTTGTTGATTTCATTCATATATCATATCCTGCCTATCATAAACGGATACATTTTGTTTTGTATGAATGAAGAATTGGGGTAATTATTTATTTAAGGAGGGCTTCATTTGTATGAATGATGGTGCCCCATTTGGTTTACAGTAATGAAGAGACATCCATTTCTATTCCAGGCTCCTGCACATTAAATATGCTACCAGTAGGACATCTGGATTTGCATAAGATCTCTCTATTCAGAGCACATAAATTCTGTAGTTATATTAATGCAATTAAATAAGGTTTTGTTCAATCTTCCCCAACCTAGTGTGTGATAGCAGTCACAATCCAGTATTTCTGGGGGGCACGGAGTTGGAAAGATTACTTGGGTTTATAAAAAGCTGACTTTGCCTACAGTGGATTTGTTGTGTAGAGGGGTGTTGGTGATTGGTCATGGAAGTGCTACATATTCTTGTTAATCTTCCATAATGCAATATTGCTCCTCATATGTGAAGATTGTGATCTACATATTAGCAATTACAGAATCATTCCAAATACCATGTTGAAGCTGTTAGTGTTATGTGAGGTGAACCTTGTCATTCTTCAATTGGGCTCAATGTAAAACATGTTTTAATAATTATCTAATTTGATTTGTGGGGAAAGGCTTCATGGTAGAAACATCAGCACACGTTCCTATTTTGCAGCAAGAAAACTTTTTTTAAAAGCAAATGTTTTTTGAATTGCGTTGTACCATTTGATAACAAAATATATTCCAATAAGAATGTGCATTTAATGGATCAAAACACTACATTTGACTTCAGATGGCCAGTTTCATTATTGCGTGAATTAATAACATTAATATATGTCGTTTCCAAATGTACTCCTTGATATTAGTGATATCACAAGGTATAGCAGTAATAACAGGAGAATAAGCACATGTAACTATCAATAGGACATTTGTTCAATAAAAGCCAATATAATGTGATGTAATAGAGAATTTTCTTTTTAGTTGTATTGACCTAATGTAGTTATGATATTAAAAAATGAGGTATTTGCTTTTTTAAAACAGTTGAGCAAATCATTTCATGCCCCAAATACAGACTGTTTACTTTGATTTTTTTAAAATTTGCAGTATATTGAATAGAGCCATGTTTATTTCTATGAAAGCAAGCCTAAGCAGCTTAGTATGTAACTGTGTTCACACATTGTTTTACATTATTACATGATTTGCTTATTTATGTCTTTGTGTGGTCTGTGAGAACAGCCATTGTACTTTGTAAACCGTAGATAAATGGCTAAGTGTGATCTGTGAAACCAGACATTTGTAGTTTATTCAACCAATCATAGCTAACAATATTGTGGATTAGTGCAATGTAGGAATCCAACACTCAACTCTTTACTATTTGATGTATACTATTATAGAAATAAGAACTTGATTAAAATACTCAGAACCCTCCACTCAAGTCTATAAAGTCAGAAAGCACATGGAGACCTGTTTGCAAGCTCACTTCCCTCAACCCCAAATTTATCTTCCAGGAAGAAGTGTGTGTTATAAGTTCAACATGCACTTTTTTGAATGCATATATGAAAAGACTCTGAGTCAGCCTTCCCCAACCTATGCCTTCCAGATGAGTTGGACTAAAGTTACTTTTTCACCTGAGCAAGCTGATTGGATGAGAATGATAACCTCGCCTTGTAGAAGCCACTTGATTGTATTTTTTTTCCAAAAAAACACTTTCACCCTTTGAAGCCAGTTGATAGGTTCTTTGTAGAAATTAAAAATGAAGAGATCAGTTGATGGCAATAGAGCCAAATGTCTTGTTTTTAAACTTTTTGACGGTGGTGGTGGTAATGGTCGTGGTGGTAATGGTGTAGTATTAAAGAGATCTGGGGGAGGGGGTAAAGGAAGTGTGATCTATGTTTGTCTGCATTTGTATTCTTCTTTTCTGAATTTTTTTGTGCCTTGTTGATTATAAAATAAAAATCGCTTTGGTGAATTTTTTTCCTTGTCTATTTTTTTTTAAATGGTTAAACGAACCAATTAGCATATGTTTCAGGAATTGCAGAGTATCATAGAAGACAATTGATGTCCTTCATCAAACAGCAGAGTTTTCAACACTATTTCATAGGTGTGGTTATTTAAATTGCCAAATGATCCCCCCCCCAATGAACAGGAATTTGCTTACAATATCCAGATTGATGAATCTTGGAAGTTCCATTTTCTAGTAAATGGAACTGTTTGTTTCAATATTGGTGTTATAATGCAGCTTAGATGAATGAAACAGAAAAATTAAGAACATGTTACTAGATTTCCCTGGCTGTCTCATAACATGCACATATATGCACCCGCATTTCCAATATCCAGTCCACAGTTGTTTCTTAATTGTAGCCTGAATTAATGAAAACTTCTATGAAGTATTTGATAGGTATAATTTAAATTATTGGCTTTTTAATATGGGTACAACTATACTTTAAATTGCCATTGTTTGATTTACAGCAAACTCTCATTTAGACTTATATATACATTTTACTAACAAAAGGTTCCCTAAAAACCATTTTCTAGTCTAACATTACGGATTAGATTGTATAGCTTTTATTAGATATTGTTCTTTCTAGAAAATCCAGGATCATGTCTGCAGAAATGAAGACATTCCAATTTTATTACTCTGAAGTTATTCTGATCTTTCATAATACATTAAAAATTCTTAACTCTTACTTGGCATTTTTGTCTGGTCAATGAGCATGCATTTCATTCAATACTTTTTAAAAACACAATTTTTCAGACGTGTATGAAAGACTAAAAAATAACAATTGCTTTTATTGATTACATATATATATATTTCCAAACTTACAAAGAACTGATAAAGAAATAAAGGGAGACTAGTATAGATCTATTTCAAGCTATTTAGGCCCCTGGAGTGGGGCTGAAAGGCAAAAGGAAAACCAAAAGGAAGCAGTATGCTCCCTCCCATAATTGGGTATTTATTTATTTTTATTTATTTATTTAAATGGATTTATATGCTGCCCAACTCCCAGGTATACCAGGCGACTTGGCAGAAAAACATATAGATATAGATATATAGATAGATATATGATATGATAGATAGATATAGATATAGATATAGATATATCAAGATCCAAAGCTTCCTAATCATTGTTAAGCAGTTACAGTCCTCACATGTCTAATGAAAATAGCTGAATCTAACCTCCCTTAGACCATCGAGAGATCTCACAAATCCAGGCTTCTCTGCTACAGAAGGGAACTCAGGCCTTTCAGAAGCTGGTGAACTGTAAACTCCAGAGCCTCAGGGAACCCATTGCCAAGGTTGAGGAATGGTGTGGATTGTCCATCAGCAACATCTCGTATGCAAGGCAGAGATACCCAGAGGCTCCAATAGTTTCCTCAAAATGTTGAGAGGCCAGGGCAATACAAACTTCACTCCTTTCACCCATGTGCAATATCACAAAGTGTGTCCAAATGGGGCAGAGTTTGTCTCATGAGCCATGTTGCTTTTGTTGTCTGCTCCCCTTTGATCCTCCCATAGACTTCTGCGGTGCCAGGTTCCCCAATTCCAGATTATGCTTCCTAGCATTTTATGGAATTGTCCATACAGCTATCTTAAGACATTTTGGCATCCAAGTAAGGGTTAGATCAGTGATGGCGAACCTTTTTTTCCTCAGGTGCCAAAAGCGTGTGCGCTATCACGCACGTGCGAGTGCCCACACCCATAATTCAATGCCTAGGGAAGGCAAAAACCGCCTCCCTCGCCCCCGCAGAGGCCCTCTGGAGGCCAGAAACGGCTTGTTTCCCGACTTCTGGTGGGCCCGGTAGGCCCATTTTTCGCCCTCCCCAGGCTCCAGAGGCTTCCCTGGAGCCTGGGGAGGACGAAAATGCCACTGCGGAGGCCCTCTGGAAACCTAAAATGCCCTCCCAGACCTTCCGCGCCAGCCAAAAATCAGCTGGCCGGCGCGCACATGCATGCTGGAGCTGAGCTAGGGCAACGGCTCGCGTGCCGGCAGATATGGCTCCGCGTGCCACCTGTGGCACGCGTGCCATAGGTTCGCCATCACTGGGTTAGATAGTCAAATATTCTCAAGAAAAGCATTTTCTGAGGCCAGAATCGCAGTTTATAGGAGGCAAGCATAGCATATCTACTAATCTCAACTTCCTATCATTCCAAATATCTGCTGCTTGAGGAAGCTGCCTTACACTGCTTGATTATTACTGCTCTTGGATTGCTGCAACACACTACATGGGGCTGCCCTTAAAGACCACATGGAAGTTACAATTACAGGTAGTCATTGATTTGTGACTGGTCACTTAGCGACTCTTCAAATTTATAACGGACCTACCTTGGGGCTACTTATGACCCATATTCAAAGTTCCAATGGTCGGGTCCCCATGGTCACCTGACTGAACTCTAGGCACTTGACCCCACAACCGCATTTATGGCCCTTTTGCAATGTCCCACATCATATGATCGACCTGTTTTACAACCATCACAACTTAACAACCATGATCGGCAGGCTCCATTACGGATCTAAATCGAGGACTACCTATAGGGTGCCCAGATACCTTTGATCCCAAATCAGGACAGTTTTTAAAAAATAGCACTTCTCAAGATAACGTTTATTATTCCAACAAAGCCAATAAAACATCATATTCACGTGTATTTACTATTAGATTATATCTTATTCAGCGAATTTTCGTCGCCCAAAATCTTTTTATACATTTCGCCACATGATGAAGAAGACTGATTTATTTTAATTTGAAGCAAGCATTTCACGGTTTTAACATCCAATCGATTTCGATCGTCTGTCCACTGCTTCTTGTACAGGGAAAATACTCTTTCCACAGCCACGTTTGACGTAGGAATTGAAAAAATTATGCTAACTAGAATTTTCAGATCAAAGATTTTGTTGCTTCGAAACAAAGTGGACCATTTTTTATCAATCGGCAAATTATTAAATTCGTCTGAAGAGGCTTCTAGCAACGAGTTCAACTCGCTAGTTTCATCAAACAATGAATCTTTCATGGCAATATCTGGCAATAAATATTCAGCTGACTTTTGAACTTCATCATATTTAATACTAGCTTTTAACATCAGCCAATCAGTTGAACAAGGATAATTGTCCAAGCTGAACCACTTATCAATATAATTAATAGCTGTTGTATAAAAGTCAACGAATTCGCCTTTAAGTTGATTGGCCAAATCCGGATCGTCTAAACCTAGTAGCTTAGAAGCTGTAATGGCACCAAAAAAGTTTTGCTGAAGTCGTTTTTGCATCTTTTGTTGAAAAGTAGTCATGGCATCTATCATTTCTGGTAGAAGTAGATCTTTCTTTTCCAGGGTCAATATAGTCTGCTGGAATAATTGTAAGACGCTTTGAAGAAACAAGAAATAAATTTCGCTTGAATCATTGCTAAATAAATTTTCCAAAACTTTTGGAACATCGGCAGAGGATAAGGCAAGAGATTTTAATGCTGCCCATAGTTGCAAAAGTTCAGGACAAATCAGGACGGGAACTCGAATTTCAGGACAAAATCAGGACCTTTTCAGAATCAGGACAAGCTTCTAAAATTCAGGCCAATCCTGATAAAATCAGGACATCTGGGCACCCTAACTACCTATAGTCCTGAATGTGGGGGCTTAGACAACTTAGAACTACACCGCCTTCGGTATGACCTAAGTATAGTTCATAACATTATCTGCTATAATGTCCTTCCTGTCAATAATTACTTCAGCTTTAACCAAAACAATATATGAGCACACAATAGATACAAACTTAAAGTAAACCGCTCCAAACTCGATTGCAGAAAATACGACTTCAGCAACAGAGTAGTCAATGCCTGGAATGTACTACCTGACTCTGTGGTTTCATCCCCAACCCCCCCCCCCCAATTTTAACCTTAGACTGTCTACTGTCGACCTTACCCCATTCCTAAGAGGTCTGTAAGGGGCGTGCATAAGCGCACCAGCCTGCCTACCGTCCCTGTCCTAATGGTCCCTTTTATTTGTATTCATTTCATGTATTCAAATCATGTTTATACTTATATATATATATATATATTATCTAAAACGTGCTTGACAAGCAAACAAACAAACAAATAAATAAATAAATATTTTTTAAAAAGGTGCAGTCAAGGGTACCAATGTTATGTCCCTGTTGTGTGAGCTGCACTGGCTCTTGGTTCCCTCCTGGGCGCAATTCAAGGTACTGGTTAAAGCCCTACAGCATATGACAAAGGGCCAGATTATTTGTGGGATTGCATTTCCCTTAAGGACATCTGCCCATCCTACCAGATTGGATAAGGTGGGCACAATCTTAGTTCCCTCCTTTAAATGCGGACATCTTATGGGACCTAGGAAGCAGCCCTGCCCTATGAACACTCTTCTCCCTGATACTTGGCAAACCCCCACCCCCTTTAACTTTCTGAAAAGCTCTTCAGACATGGCTCTCCTCTCAAGCACTGGGATAGGGTGAGATTAATGAGATGAACTTGTTGAAGGTTGTATTGTGCAAGTAGCTTTGGTGCCACATATTTTGTTTTGGTTTGGTTTTGTTTTTAATGTTTGTGGTTTTAATATTTTTATTTTAATATTTTTATTGTAGATAGGTGCCTTATATTTTGGTTTGGTACTCGATGGGCAGCTATATAAATGTAATTAATTAATTAATTAATTAATTAATTAATTAATTAATTAACCTCTGGTTAGAGAAAAAATAGTACCTACATTTATGGTTTCTGAAAAGGTCTAAGGGAGACCTTTTGCATGAAACAGAAAAAAGGAACATGATTAGTGGCTTTGATGAGTAGGAAAAACTATCCCCGAGTAATAGAAAAAAGTGAAGCTTTTTTCCCCCTGTAATCACAGAATAAAAGATAATTTTGAATTGTGCTTATATTTGCTGCAAAGCTGTTTATTAATTTATGATAGTTTTTATGTGCTTTGCAAAACTATTTATTTATTTATTTATTTATTTATTTATTTATTTATTTATTTATTTATTTATTTATTTATTTATTTATTTATTTATTTATTTATTTATTTAAATGTATTAGCTGCCCAACTCCAGTGGATTCTAGAGGGCCTATAATGATATGGCCAGCAAAGGTAGTGATTAAGAAAAGGAAGTTCAAATCTCCATCTGCTCTCTCCCAGCCTCAGTTCCTTGGCTGCACAATGGAGATAATAGTCTGTAGATCCACATCATGAACCTTTTGTATGGCCTGTTGAAATAGTTCAATAAGAAAAATGTTCCAGCCATTCAAAATACTCAGCAAAAGTATTAGTAGATTGAGAATTGCCCACCTTCTAATAGTCCAGTATCTGAGCTAGGCTTTAAACCAAAGCCAATTTAACCAACCAAACTCAACATTCAACTACTTTTTTCTCACGGCGCTAATTGAATTGTGGTAGCTGATATAAAACATTTATTTCTTAAGACTATTATGTCTTCAAAATGTATGTTTTAATTTTCTTAAGTAATGCAATTTCAGAGAAGCTTCATTCTTCCTGCTACTTAAAAAATTAGAGATAATTGCCTCACTGAAAGAACGTGGTGAGGGAGAGAGAAGATGTACTCAGTTAATTTTTCTCCCTTTTCTTCTGCAAAAGTCATCATTTTAGTAGTAAATGGTCAGCTTTCCAAATCTCTTAACTTTGCCACTTCAGGAAGTCAGAAAAAAATTTGGTTTTTAAAAACGCAAGAGATTCTACAGTACTGTGTTCTCAAAGGCCTTTTTTGGACTTCACACTCAGAAGACCTCCCAACAATTAGCATTGAAGCATCCAAGGCAAGTTGAGTGAATATGTGCATCATATTGACACATTTAAAAATCCTGCAATGACTCATTTATATTCCTTGAAAAAGTGTACACTTCTTACGTTTGGAGTTTAACTGCTTCAGAAATGCCATGTTACACCCACGGGTTCCTAGGAAGGCAGGCCCAGTCTTGCATTCTTTCTTTGTATTGTCCCAACTGATTGCTCACTCAGGAATAAGTGCGTAGGACCAAGCTGAGTAATAGGCCTGTAGGCGGAATCTCACTGCTACCCACCGTTGATTTGTGGGGCCACACGTAGCTGCTAACCACAATAAAAAAACTAAGCAAGTTTAACTATAGGAAGAAATGTGATGCTTTTGTCAATCTGTTTCTGCTGCAATCACAATCGCACAAGGGACCATGTCCAACATGTTGGCAGTAGTGATAGGAATTGCAATCCAACATTATTAAAGGTTGGGTTGTGGCAGAGTCTCCTTAATGGATTTGTACATTGTGTTCCATTTACCAGTTAATATGTGGACATTAAGCTACAAAGCAAGTTTCAGCTTTCTCAGCAACACAGCATAACCATAACTACATTTGGGGCTTTAATTTTGGATGGGTTGCCACTCTGAAACTAACAAAAAAAGGTGAAATAATACTATTATGATCTGTAGTAGAATACAGAAGTAGTGGGGTAGTATTTGATTTGTGGATCATTTTGTCCAGTCTGATCCCAAGTTCCGAAATAATTGACATTGTCTCTTTCAAGTTTCTCATACTTTTGCCTTTAAACTCTATAAAGGAAGTGTTTAAGCCAGTGGTTTCCAACCTGTGGTACGTGTACCACTAGTGGTACGCGAGGGCCTTCCAGGTGGTACGCGAACACTTTCGGGGTCATGAACTATTTTTAGTTAGTTATTTTTTACTTCACAAAAATGTTTACTGCCTAACACAAGATAATCTGGCAACGATTTGCAACTGTTGCCACACGCCACCCACCTGGTCCCAGCGGCACGGGGCCAAAAAAGGAACGGTACAATTATGGAAATAAAGTGATATCTGATCGAATTTAGTTTCTCTGGAACCAGGTGGTACGCGGCGACTGTACGTGACCTCCAAGTGGTACTTGATTACAAAAAGGTAGGGAACCACTGGTTTAAGCATTTCAAGAAGGAAGAGTTTGCAGTGGGAAAACAACAGGCATGGAAGGGACTAAAAAACCCTGGAGAAATCCCCAGAACTTTAGAATAAAATGAAAACAAATTTAAAATATTTTTCACCTTCACAAAGCTTTGTACAACGACGCCAACAGTTCACAAGACTACATGCACAGACATAAAGTATAACCATGGTGCCATTAAAAAAATAGTGTCTGGTGTCTGAAAAGATGCCTGGCCTTGGGTTAATCCAACGTGTGATAATGAGTTGCATCAGGCATTCATATAATATGATAATAAATTCATTGGTTATAAGCCTTTCTGTTATCTCTGTTGGCTGTCAACATCTTATAATGAAAACCTGATTATGTCCTTTGTTAGGCTTATGCAAAAAAGATACTTTGCAGCAAATATTATATTTAATTTTTCATTGTTTTCTTATTTGAAAAACCTAAATTTCCTCAGTGTTTCCCTTTTCTATTTGATTCTCATCTCTTGATGGGGGAAGTTTATGACTGACTTGTATGCATATATTATATGTGCGTGAAAACACTTGCTTTTATTACTTGAAGTTAGAGTTCAGTTTTATTTTATAGCCATTTCTTTAGCGTTCACAATAGAAACCAAAATCTATTTCTTCTATTTCTCATGTATTTCTTCTTTCCTTTTTTTGTTTCTTGTTGAACTGGCAGCAATCAAAAATCAAGACTGATTGCATGTTTTGACATGATGCGACAACAAACCTTTGATGTTGTCAGGAATATCTGAAGAGCTGGAAGAAGCAGCATTTCCCCAGGTCTAAGTTCTGCAGAGGCCATCACTTTGCAAGTAGTTCTCCAGATTCAAGTCTCATTGGGCATCTTCTCTCCTGTCTCAAAGACACAAAGGGATGTCAAGAACAAAAACAGAGAGATCATCTGTGATAGATGATCTGCAAAACCTCCCCACTTAAAGCTCTGCACTGTCCCCAGGAAGATTGACAGTCCAGTAGCACGATTGATATGATTTAGAGAAGATGGGTGCTCTAAGTTTTACTTTTGGAGAACTTCACATAAAGGACTCACCAGGACAGGGCTAAAGGATGATCGTAAAAATGTCCATGAATTAGTGTTTAGTTTTGTTTGCTTAGGCACAGATATGCATCTCTTTTTTGCTATTCTGCAGGTGGACAAAGGTAGGCTTTGCTTGTAATGAAAAAGGCAGGGGTAAAATATTTCCATTGACACTGAGGCTGTTACTCTGTTTTTAAAAGTGTACTGGGACCATGACACAGTAAGGAAGGAAGAGAGAGAAGGAGTGAGCACAATTGCAATTACTCTACTGTGAAAGAACGTCTGAGCCCTTTTGCTTACAGCAGGTTCATTCTTCCAATAGGATTTCAGCTTCTCCAATGAGTACCTAACAGCTACTGAACATCAGATGTGGAAGCATCTTCTTCCACACAGGTGGGGAAAGATTCCACTGCCAGATTTTTATCTCTCAGACAGCTGTTAAACGCCCAGGAGCACAGCCAGAAAAAGAATGGATAAACACTGTCTCGTGTTAGTGATAGGAAGGGTAGCAGCTCCCTGATCGCTATGCTGCATATGTGTGCCTTTCAAAGGACAAGACGTTTAAGAAATTTATGGGTTTTTTTTCAAAACTGTACACCTTTCCGCTGTTCACCACTCTGCTGCACTTATGGGATTGTAACTAGTTAAAGAACAGAATAGAATAGAACAACACAGTTGAAAGGGACCTTGGAGGTCTTCTAGTCCAACCCCCTGCTTAGGCAGAAAACCCTACATCGCTTCAGACAAATGGTTATCCAACATCTTCTTAAAAACTTCCAGTGTTGGAGCATTCACAACTTCTGGAGGCAACTTGTTCCATTGATTAATTGTTCTAACTGTCAGGAAATTTCTCCTTAATTCTAAGTTGCTTCTCTCCTTGATTAGTTTCCACCCTTCTTCTTGTTCTACCTTCAGGTGCTTTGGAGAACAGCCTGACTCCCTCTTCTTTGTGGCAACCCCTGAGATATTGGAACACTGCTATCATGTCTCCCCTAGTCCTTCTTTTCATTAAACTAGACATACCCAGTTCCAGCAACCGTTCTTCATATGTTTTAGCCTCCAGTCCCCTAATCATCTTTGTTGCTTTTCTGTGCACTCTTTCTGGAGTCTCAACATCCTCCTTATGATCCTCCTTATGCATTGATTGTAAGCATCCCATCAAAGAAGCATTTCATTAACAGTGGCTCTGAACATTTTGTTACTTTTCTTTTCATGTTAAGATCACAGTACCATAAGATCACAACAGAAGATGCCAGCTCCATAGATAGTAGTATCCATCTGCAAAGAGTTAGTATGCTAGGGAGATTGCACATCGACTGGGAAATCTTTTTTGAATTAACACTACCACTAGGTACACCCTCCCCTCTCACTTATTCTAAGATGTAAAGAGAATTTAAACAGAAAATAAGAAGTGTGAACCATTGTTTTGCATAATACAGAATTCTAAGCATTATATAGTACTGTGCATTGTGCCTTTCTGTTTTGAGGAATATGTAGATGTAGCATAAAACAATGCTTAGATTTTCATTCATGGAGTTTAAATTAGGAGCATTTATGAGGAAAAAAACATTTGGATATTTCAGATAATATTTGGGAAGGCTAGTTCTAGAATCATCCGCTAACCTGGCAGCCTGGGTGACTACTTCTAGAAACAATTAAGTGACTACATGAAAAAGGGTTATAACCTCCTGTTAGGCCACTGCTTCTGCACGTAGAAGTCTTCAAATTGCATGGGTGCCAAAAATCCTAATTTAGCTGGACTGATCTATGTGTCTATTATTTGGAACCCTGACACTGTGATTCTCAGGATCTCAAAAGATCTGTGTGTATGTGCCCATGAGGTAGCCTTCAGTGGCCTCTAAAATGTTCTGGATGAAGATAAATTCCCTCTAGTGATGTAAAATAGGGTTTAAAGGACATAAAGTATTAATTCCAAAAAGGTTTTCTTTTATGTTTACCACTCACCTCAGAGAACGTTTTAAAAGTGTTTGCTGTCAACTTCATTATGCTGAAGTATAAACTGACTAAAGAAACAATTATATGATGTGATATTGTCCACTGTTGCCCCATTTACATTTAATATTCATAAATATATTAATAAAAAAGTACAAAACTTATTATGAATTAAAGATGCAGATATATTTTTGAATGATATACCAAGAATGTATCTTTGTACAAAGAATTGTGGATTTACTGAGCAGGGAGTGAAACAAAAAATATTTTTCTATAATATTGGAAGGGCAGTGCTTACAAACTGAATTTATGATATATAGTATGTTAATTTTTTATATATGAATTGGTAAAAGCATTATTAAAACCAGGAAAAAGCAGGAAATCAATGTTCAGTGATGTATTTAAAACTTGGGATGAAATATTTTTCTCGCTATGTGACATAATATGTTTCTGATGTTTTCTCAGTTTTATGTGATTTTTTGCTTTTTATTTTTTATTTCTTTCCTTTTCTACTACAACAAAGTGGCAAAATTAGAAATAAATCTCATAAGAGAAAGAATATGCAATTAATGAAGTTTAGAAACACTCCATTCTTGAAACTGGTATGCAGGCAAAGGTGCTCTGTAATTTATTTGATCTGAATTCACACAATCCAGGCAATTGTGATTTAATTCATAAACATTGTACAAATAATGTTTTAGCTTGAAAACATTTAGCAGCAAATTCTCTTATGTCAATATTGTGCCAATTGTGTTCTCATCTTCTTCATTTTTTATGCATTCTTCATTTCAGATGCATATTTATATCAGTTTTGCTTGTGCAGCCACATGATTATATCCCTTCTCTTCTATACGAAATTGATTCATACTTAACACAAAGTTCTTTGAGTCAGATATGAATAACAACCTTCAGAAATGAGAGATTTCTACAAAGGTCAAGAGACCAATCAATCTTCCAATGTGAAATAATTTTTTCCTTTTGGCTGGAATCTTTTCCAACACAGGTGAGTAGATCTAAGGATTTAAAGGAAACATGAACCCAGATTGTTTTATTAAATTTCTTACAGTGACATTTATCAATAGGATTTTCTTAATTGATAAAAAGGGCAGCTATATTGTTTACCCAATATGAGATATGCACGTACATACATGTGCTCCAAATATTTCTTGGGGCTGAAAGGTGTGGTGAAGGGAAAGTGTAAATCAGATAATAATTTAAGCCAGAATATGCCTAGCTTTTCCCTGGTGTTTCATAATATTTTCCCTTGAACTACTTCTTCTTACAAGTCTGGACACATCAGGATGCACCAACATATAATTAACACACATATAAAGGTTTTTTTTCTTAGTGACTATACGGCTACCTGTTCAGTTTTCTTTCAAAAGACAGATATAGCTCTGTTCACTTGAGTGGGATGTCTGCTTTGACATATTGAGCCAGATTAGGCCAGTGTGGAAAATAATTAGATTTATTTTGCCTTTGTGCTTTCTTATTCACTGATAATATAAAGAATACTGTGAAGAAATCTACAGGAGATTCTAAGCACACAGGATACAAATTGGCTTGATTAACGGCTTTTTTTGTAAGAATATTCATCATTTTAATGCCATGAGAAAAATTCACTTAAATTCTCATAGACACACAGAAGAAAAGAAAGAACACTGTGGCTCCAGACCTTGAAGCTCTCTTCACCCTCTTTTTGTTAATATTTTTTTATTTTATAATTTTTTAAAAAAAAAAAGCAAAACAAGAATTGCAAACAAGATACAAAAAAAGAGATAAAAGTGTATACAAAAATATAATATTAACAATAAACATATGACCACCATCCCACTTTAATGCTGATACCTGCATCTCACACAAATCTAATCGGGTTCCTTCCCCTGCATCATGGGTCTACAAATAGTTATAACATTTTCATTTATGCTTACTAAAATACTATCACATTCTCTTAACAAATATCTCAAATATGCAAATCTATTGTCTATCAATCAAATTGACCATATACCTGTTCACTGTAAAAAAAACTGTTAACTATTAACCCCCCAAAATATATTAAACTTCAAAGCCCTCTGCTAACAGTCCATTATTATATTTAACTTGCAGAAACTCCACAAATGGCTTCCAATCTCTCATAATCTTATCCAAACTATTGTCTCTAATCAATGCAGTTATTTTGTCATCTCTGCCAATTCAGTTAGTTTCAAAATCGATTCTTCCACTGTCAGTATTGTCCTTTTTCTTACCAGTATTGAAAGTATGCAAAGTATTTCTTTTCAGTATGCAAGGACACAGTCCTTGCACTTGTCACTATATACAAAAAACAAGGTTCCAAATTATTTTTCTGTCAATGTATTCATAATAAATCCATAATTCACTAGTTATTTATTTATTTGTTTGTTTATTTTATTTGCGAGGCAACTGACTGAAATTGGGGGCTTGGTTATGACCATAAAGTGAGACTATGTGTCCAAAAAGACTGCTAGTTCCCCTACCTCTCATTGGAGAAATTAGGAAAGAGGTGGGTTCCTTCCGGTTCGCACCGGTTCTATAGAGCCGGTAGCAAAACCGCTTGTGACGTCACGGAGCCGGTTCTGTCGGTGGTGGTCCGTGGACGCCGCCATCTTTTTTTATTTATTTATTTAAATTGCTGTTTTTTTTTCTTCTGCGCATGCGCAGAAGCCGAGTTTCCGGCACTGCGCATGCGCCGCCATCTTTTTTTGGCTTTTTTAAAAAAATTGCGAATTTTCAGCACTGTGCATGCACGTGCACATGGAACGTGTGTGCGCCCACACAGCGCAGCCACGCGGCATGGGAGGAAGCGAACTGGCATCGAGGTAAGTTAGAACCCACCCCTGAATCAGGAGGTGAGATTCAAGAATGCTTCAAACACTGCTGCCTAATTCAAGAGACTATTGAATACATTGCGGCACAATTTTTCATTAATTTCCCTCCACAGTGAACCAGATTGTCCCCTTTTATAGACAATGTGCTCAGCATATTTAATCAGAATTAGTTCCTTTGTATATAAAAAGGGAAATCAAAATATAAATATATAGGCCATATGGAAGAAACTAGGGTTAACTGGAAGGAGTTAACAAAGCAACATGAATTCATGTTGTGGTTTTTGTATTTACCTTTAACTATTCACTCCTTACCTCTGGCTTCTCTACAGGCAGAGAATTCTGAACCAAACATAATATAATCCTTGCAATACAGAGTTGTTATTTGTCCAGAAACTGTTTGGCTTTCTTCCGTTTCTCCTGCTCTGGAGGAAGATAGCACTTCCTCTGAAGGAGTGGGTGCATGAGGCCTTTACCTAACTTTGGCTGGTTACAGGTAGTCCTCTATTTACAACCATTTGTTTAGTGAGAATTTGAAGTTAGAACACACTGAAAAATATAACTTAGATAAAAGTCCTTGCACTTACAACCTTCATAGCATCCCAACAATCAAAAGTCAGGTGCTTGGCAATGGGCATGTATTTACAGTGGTTGCAGCATCCCTGTATCATGTGATCACCATTTGAAACCTGCTGGCTTCCGACAAGCAATGGACTGAACCAATGGATGAAAAGTAATCAAGGAGAGAAGGAATTTAGAACTAAGGAGAACTTTCCCGACCATTAAAACAATTAATCAGTGGAACAACTTGTCTCCAGAAGTTGTGAATGTTCCAACACTGGAAGTTTTTAAGACGAGACTGGACAACCATCTGCCTGAAATGGTATAGGGCAGTGATGGCGAACCTTTTTCTTCTTGTGTGCCAAAAATGGGAGTGCGTGCACGTGCTAGTGCGCATGTGTGCCGACACACAACCCCCCACGCATGCCACACTGCGCATGCACGCATCCCCGTGCATGTGCCCCCCCCGGTTGGGCCAGTTTTCACCCTCAGGTTTCCCTGAAGCCTCCGGAGTGCGAAAAACGGTCCAATGGGCAAACCGGAAGTTCGGGAAAATGGACTTCCTGTTTGCCCGTTGGGCCATTTTTCGCACTCCAGAGGCTTTAGGGAAGCCTCCTGAAGCATGGGAAGGGCAAAAACGGCCTTCCCCAATGCCAACAATCAGCTGGCCAGCGCACGCATGCGCACTGGAGCTGAGATATGGCTCCAGATATGGCTCTGCGTGCCACCTGTGGCACGCGTGCCATAGGTTCACCATCACGGGTATAGGGTTTCCTGCCTGAGAAGGGGGTTGGACTAGAAGACCTTCAAGGTTCCATCCAGCTTCGTTGTTCTATATTCTATAAGTGAAGGGGAAGCTTAACAACCACTGATTCATTTAACAACTACAGAGATTCATTTAACAACAAAAGAAAAGCTTGCAAAATCCAGACTCACCTAACCACTGCCTTGCTTAGCAACAGAAATTCTGGTCCCAGTTGTGGTTGCAAGTTGAGGACTACCTGTGTCAACTTTTCTGGAGAAGAAAGCTCTGGTAATAGTATACCATATTCTAGCAACTTCCTGGTTCAGTTCCCACAACATATGAGGCTGCTTTTGAAAACTACATGAATGCTTTGATTGACCCAAATACATCAGCCTATTGATGGAGAGCTACTACATACCAAGCTACTATATACCACCAACATTGATACTGCTCTTTAGATTCAAGGAGGAGGAGCAGATGTTGTTATCATTACCGTAGCTGAAAGTTCCAATAGATGTAGAAGGGATAGCATTAATTATGACTACAGTAGAAGAATTCCCCCCTCCCGCCCCATGGAAAGGAAATTAGTAAGGGATAACGCTTCAGTGATGTGGCTCAATAATGAAGTGCTGGAAGTATATCCTGAGCTCAAATTCCAGCTTCTCCAAGTAATAATAATAATAATAATAATAATAATAATAATAATAATAATAATAATAATAATAATAATAATAATAATAATAATAATAATAATAATAATAATAATAATAATAATAATAATAATAATAATAATAATAATAATAATAACAACAACAACAACAACAACAACAACAACAACAACAACAGAGATGGAAGGGACCTTGGAGGTTTTCTAGTCCAACCCCCTGCTTAGGCAGGAAACCCTACACTACTTCAGACAAATGGTTATCCAACATCTTCTTAAAAACTTCCAGTGTTGGAGCATTCACAACTTCTGGAGGCAAGCTGTTCCACTGATTAATTGTTCTAACTGTCAGGAAATTTCTCCTTAGTTCTAAGTTATTCCTCTCCTTGTTTAGTTTCCACCTATTGCTTCTTGTTCTACCCTCAGGAGTTTTGGAGAATAGTTTGACTCCCTCTTCTTTGTGGCAACCCCTGAGATATTGGAACACTGCTATCATGAAGGAGAGGCCTGATCCTTCTTTTCATTAAACTAGACATACCCAGTTCCTGCAACCGTTCTTCATATGTTTTAGCCTCCAGTCCCCTAATCATCTTTGTTGCTCTTCTCTGCACTCTTTCTAGAGTCTCGACATCCTTTTTATATCGTGGCGACCAAAACTGAATGCAGTATTCCAAGTGTGGCCTTACCAAGGCATTATAAAGTGGTATTGACACTTTGCGTGATCTTGATTCCATCCCTCTGTAGGGAAAAGTGGGGTTGGGAAATGTTCCTAACTGAAGCGCTACAGAACTACTTCAAAGTAACGTAGACCTTTGAGAACATTGGGGCAACTTGAATATGGTGCCATCCATAGAAGGCTTCTTTCAAAATATGGGAGTGGGTGGGATGGGATGGAAGGAGAGGCCATAAGTATGGCAGTTGCCTTCAGCAATGTAAACAAGCTGCTTGAGAGTTTGGAAGTAGTAATTTCTTGGCAACAATCTGGAGTAGTGGGGTAGGACAGTAGGAGGAATGTTGGTTGGATTGGATAACTATCATAACTTATTTATGAACCACAACACTTCAGCAGCTTCTATTTTTCCTTCTTCTTCTGGTGTTGGCCTCCTTTCTCTGCTAAGTAACAATTAATGGCCCAGAACACAACAAAGCTGTTGTGCAAGGGCACAAGCATTTATGATACATTCTTACTGCAAACCTCTGCTCCCACATGCTTCTTGGCACCATTGCAAATCCTCCCACTCGCCTGCCCACCCATGCTCACAGCCATATGGCCACCCACACACATATGGCATGTTTGTTCCATCTTGTGGAAAGTCACTCTGCCTATGGGAAATAGTTAATCTTCACTATACACAGATATACATCATGAGGCAAGCTATAATATCTAGCATTATAGACACAGAGGGAGAGACAGACACCTCTTGCAATCAGGCAAGTTGCACAGAAATGAACCATAACAGTTAACAAAGAAAAGGAGATTAGAAAAGCAATCCTTCTTTCTCTCTTTGGGCTCTTCAAATTTTTACGTGGATTTTTGGCCAGAAATGGACTATGTGGAAGAAAATGTTTTAAGTCTGCACAGAGGCTTTTTCTTCCAGAGTCAAAGTGCTATGCTGACGCCATAAAACTCAAGTAAGGCTATCAGTATACTGAATGTATAATGCCGGTATATATTCATGTTGCAAGAGACATGGTTTTCCTATTCTGTCATATGAAACTGTTAGTGCATTCCAAGGAATGGTGCTCATTCCTTGTTGGCATTCCAGTAAACACACTTTTCTGAAGGACATTTTATTTATAATTGTCACCATCATTTTGCTTTGGAGTTTTATATATTGATATAACTTTATTTTTGGTTGAATTATACTGAGGATTGTTTCCCAGTATCTATTGGAGTGGGATTAGTTTATTTTGTATATAACTTGAGTTTCACCTTGAATGCTTATATTTTTAATTATTATTATTGGATGTGTACAACAATTTTCTATAAACTGTAATCTCTGTGGCTGATTTGATGGATTGCTAATATGAGAAATAAATAATCACCATAGACACTAGAAATGTTGCTTTCAAACAGGTTTTCTCTGCTCTTGCTAAGATGATAGGAATTAAAAATAATTTCTTCTCTCTTCAGGTATCAGGTTGACCCTTACCATAATATCAATCCCTGGGTGATACACAAAACCCATGTCTCATTTTTGTGGACTTCAGACCTCCACTGATATCTTTTCAGGCAATAATGAATCAGTAACCAAGGCTTTGCAGCCCTTAGATCAGAGGTCTTCAAACCTGGCAACTTTAAGACTTGTGGACTTCAACTCCCAGAATTCTCCAGCCAGCTGGCTGAAGAATTCTGGGAATTGAAGTCCACAAGTCTTAAAGTTGCCAAGTTTGAGAACCCCTGCCTTAGATGATTGGATTTATTTATTTATTTATTTATTTATTTATTTATTTATTTATTTATTTATTTATTTATTTATTTATTTATTATTTTTTTATTTTTGTCAAGTACGTGTTGGTAATATACATAGATATAACACTGTATATATACATAAAATGAGTACTGATAAGAGGGAACATTAGGACAGGGACGGTAGGCACGCTGGTGCACTTATGCATGCCCCTTACTGACCTCTTAGGAATCGGGTGAGGTCAACAGTGGACAGTCTAAGGGTAAAGTTTTGGGGGTTTGGTGACGAAACCACAATGTCAGGTAGTGAGTTCCAGGCATTTACCACTCTGTTGCTAAAGTCGTATTTTCTACAGTCAAGTTTGGAGCGGTTCATTTTGAGTTTGTATCTGTTGTGTGCTCGTGTATTGTTGTGGTTGAAGCTGAAGTAGTCCATCAGATTGATGGAACATTTCACACAATGGAGCAAATGCTATTGACTTCAGCAAGGCAACACTGCTATCTTTTACCAGCAGCTACAAACAAGAGGTGGGGATTGCTTGAATATTGGTGAAGTAAAATTTTGCACAGGCCTAATAGAGATACTTCAATACTGTAGATCAATTAATAGAATTTCTTTATCTCTCCTGTTTGTTTTTGCAATCATCAGCAGCAACAGCAGTGTCTGTAAAGAAGGCTTGGGAGAAGTTCTAAATGAATGTGACTATAGTACTTCAGGTTTCGACAAACTTATTTGTGTTTTGCTTTATTTATTTATTTTACTTCTTTTATAATCGTTTTTAGGGGTGTTTTTTTTTAATATACTTGTTGAAGGGAGGGAGGCATTGCTAGAGTGTTTCTGGTGGAATTTCTATACACCCAAAGTAGATATGACGTAAACCTTTTCTAAGATTAAGATTTTATCATATTTTCCTTTGTAACACATCATAATAGGAAAGAGATTGCTCTCCCTCTAAGTGCAAGCAAATATTGCCTCAGTTTTAAAATGAGAGCTGAAATTGCTTTATTGCAGAAGGACACATACTAGTTGAATAGCTGAGCCCATAGGATGGAAGGATGGAGGATACTGGAAGAAAGTTGGTTTGAATAGCAGGACCTTCTTGTTCTTTTTTTTCCCCATTTTCTATTTCTAGTTTCTGACCAATGAGGTTATTAGCATGAGAAGACAAGAATTTGTGGGACCTGTGACTTGACAGAGAGATTCCCAGAAGATGTCTGAGAGATTGAACTCTGCCATTATGTCCATTATATGCTGTTTTGATAGATTAAGGTCACCTGATGTGGAAAGACCTCATCTGTGTCTTTTGCCTGCCTGCCAAGGTGACCTAGAATAAACTCTCACTAAGGTATCACTTTTCTTCTCTTCTTACCCAAATACTTGCAACAGGATTTCTAGGCTCTGATACCTGACGTTCTTTGCAACTATGTTCATTTTATTTATTATGTACAGTATAATATTAGCTCACATGCTCTGGACTCATTCTATTATAGCTACATTTGGAACTAAATTCCACCATATTGTTACCATTATTACAGACCAGTCACTCAGTTTAAACTCTTCTTGGTTACATCCAGTTCTCAGAATCTGTAAAAGACATCCACACAGAGGGAATAGCCAAAATAATTATTTTAGAATATTAAAAGGATAAATCTTTACTTGATTGGCAGAAATGGATTCCTGATATGTGTGGTCTGTCAGCATTCTAGCTATGATCAAAGAAAGGATTTGATTACTGTAGATTTACATTAAAGAGCTCAAGGCAGTTTAAGATTTCCCTTCATTTTATCCCAACAACAACTCTGTGAAGTAGGTTGGAGTGAGAGGGAGATAATCCCAATCACCCAGTAGGTTTCCAGTGGCCAAGTGTCCCAATACCATTGGACTCTGAACACCCTTCCTGTACCTGCATATCTTAATATTCCAACAGGTACAAGTAGGAAAGATGCCTTCTCAAGTATCCTAAACTGTTGGGTATAAGAACTTTATAATCTAATGAGGATTGTTTTACGTATAGCACCAATGTTACTAAACTTCTGAAGGATATTCTTTGCAATAGCCTTACTCTTGAATCCTGCATTAGATGGGTTTTCCATCTTGCATTCAGTGGTAGACATACCCTCAAAACATCAAGCCAAGTAAAAGGTTATCAAAGCATGGACTATTATGGCCAGGATATTTCAGTCCAGGAAGCATTGTAATTGGTCAAACGCACTCTGGAGCTCCAGTGGTATGAGTCAAATCACTCTATGAGTACGATGAGTGGTTTCTAAATTGGATATATAAATAAATGAGAAACATTAATCTGAGCTCTGAACCTGCTACTCAGAGCTGTACTCAACTTCTGGACTAGTGAGGCAACAATCTACAGTGCTTTAATCTTACCAGGATTCAGCTTCAATTTACTAGTTTTCATCCATTTATTAAAGTTTAGACACTGGCCCATCATCTACATTGACTGTAATGGTAGAGACATGCAAGTTGGATACCACCAACATACTGGTGGTATCTAATTCTAATCCCTCTGATTATTTTATATAAATGTTAAAAGATATAATAATAATAATAATAATAATAATAATAATAATAATAATAATAATAATAATAATAATAATAATAATAATAATAATAATAATAATAATAATAATAATAAATAACAACAACAACAACAACAACAGAGTTGGAAGGGACCTTGGAGGTCTTCTAGTCCAACCCCCTGCTTACGCAGGAAACCCTACACTACTTCAGACAGATGGTTATCCAACATCTTTTTAAAAACGTCTAGTGTTGGAGCATTCACAAGTTCTGGAGGCAAGCTGTTCCACTGATTTAGTGTTCTATATTGTCCCATATTTTTTGAAAAGTTCTGCTCCCATAGTGTCAGCAAAATCCTGGAGATAGGAATGAAACAATAGCAATAGCAATAGCACTTAGACTTATATACCGCTTCATAGTGCTTTACAGCCCTCTCTAAGCAGTTTACAGAGTTCAGCATATTGCCCCCAACAATCTGGGTCCTTATTTTACCGACCTCGGAAGGATGGAAGGCTGAGTCAACCTTGAGCAAGTGAGATTTGAACAACTGAACTGCTGAACTAGCAGTCAGCTGAAGTAATCTGCAGTGCTACACTTTAGCCACTGCGCCACCTCGGCTCTTAGAAATAGTGCTTATTCCAGCTCCAAATAGTTAATTCAGCACAGTGGTGGGTTCCTACCAGTGCGGTCCACTCTATAGCACCGGTAGCGGCCCGCTGGTGACGTCACAGTACCGGTGCGGTGGGTTGCCGGTGCCTGGGTGCCGCCATTTTTTTAAAAAAATGTTTTTAATTTTTTTTTAAATTTTCTTCTGTGCATGCCCAGAAGCCGAGCTTCCGGCACTGCGCATGTGCTGCCTTCCTACCCCACAGTGAGTCCAAGCAGGGGAGGATGGCTGAGGGAGCGCATGAGACGCTGAAAGAATGGGCGGCAGGAGCTATCTCCATTCCCCTCCCTTCAGCAGTCCGAGAAGTCATGAACGTGCGGTGATGATCTTAGGCATTTTCGCACGTTCGAGGCTTCTCGAACTGCTGAGGGGCGAGGGAATGGGTGGGAGGACCTATCTCAGTTCCCCTCCCTTCAGCAGTCTGAGAAGCCACGAATGTGCAGTGATGATCCCAGGCATTTTCGCATGTTCGAGGCTTCTCGAGCTGCTGAGGGGAGGGGGAACGGGCGGCAGGAGCCTAGGATCATCAAATGGGGAGAAGCATTCAGGCCGGACCGAGCCTCCTAGAAGACCACTGCCGCGGTCTTGCTGCTCCCGCTGCGGGGGGCTGTGTTGCGGGTGGTCAATGTCCCCCCGGTTCTCTGGCTGCTGCCAAGCTCCCGAGGCCCACGCCCACCCGGTCACATGGCTGGCAAGTCACACCCACAAAATAAGCCATGCCCACAGAGTGGTAGTAAAAAAATCAGGAACCCGCCCCTGATTCAGCATGATCAATGATTTTAAAAGACACTGACTATCTATCAACAGGAGGGTCAACAGAAATACATTCTCTCCATCTCTACTGTGGAACAGATCATCTATGACCAAGACAGTTTCAGACCAAATAATCTAGATATTAATAGCTAAGAAATATAAGGATTGGAGGTTGGTATGATATGCCAGGCAGATACAACCTAAGAATCAGAAAGTGAAATTAATCCCAGCAAATATGACCAACTAGTACTCTGGATCTTTCCCCAGATACTGGTAAAATAATGGAAAGTTCCACACCGTTGTGAGTGGCTTTTTCCTCAAAGTACTTAGCAAATTTATCCCAGAAGCTCTTCAGGAGCTATCACTACCATCAGGCACCTTACCAATTTATGTGCACATCTTATTGATATGTGGGAGGTGCCCATAAAGGACCAGTGACAAGTTCAAACAAATTGCCTAAATGAGCACATGTCAACATATGTTTGTTACACATTACCCCACTCTATCTAAAAGCAGCAATGCTTTATGGTAATTGCTTTTTCATTTTCTTGCT